>CM065591.1:463534443-464737659 GCA_033119425.1 Bufotes viridis
CAGTAACCGGCAATTCCTTGCGGCGTGCTAGGGTCCCTGGAGACAGGTCTGGAAAGATCTTCAATCCTTGAAACACCTCAGAGGGTTGGGGATTTTTGCGGAGCACCTGCAGAAAGGACTCCTTCACTTTATAAAAATGTAAACGGGCTATAACATCACGAGGTATTGAGGCATCTAGGCCCGCTGCTTTGGGAACCCGGTGGATCCTGTCAATAGTGAGGTCCATGGCGGACAGGTCAGGTATCGCTGCCTTCAGGAGCTCTTGCAGTTTAGTCGCCAGGTCCGGGGGTTCTACCGATTCTGGCACCCCTCGTATGCGGATATTATTACGGCGACTGCGATCCTCAAGGTCGCAAAGTTTATCCTGCATTCTGCTCACCTCTCCTTCTAGGGCCTCGTGTGCGTCGATCAGAGAGTTATGAGAGGCCGTCAGTTCTGCCATCTTGTTTTCCAAGTGGGAAGTTCTTTCACCCAGTTGAGCAATCTCATGGCGGACTTCCTTCAGGACGCTGTGAAAGTCGTCTTTATAGAACGGCGGAGGCCCTCAAGCATATAGCGTAGGGATCCCTCAGTAATGGTGGCAGAACCTTCTGCGGCAGACGAGAGCAGAGCCGCTGGAGCTTCTTCTAGCGAGGCAGGAGGTGAAGGCGCGCAAGATGGCGCCTGCGGCGTTCTAGGGCTGCTGCTCTGCGACGGCGGTTTATGGAAGAATTCCGTCAGCTTGGAGGGAGGTTGCCTCTTTTTCACTCGCCCCATGTCAGTATCAAGCGGAACGAAGAGATTCCTCATGAACAGGAATAGCTGGATAGCCGATATGAGCCGGTTAAACGTGCTGTAGCAGGAGCTCACTAACTATGCGACCAGCGCCATGAGCCAGCAGGTCACGCCGTGATTGGACCATGTGATGTGACGTCATCACAGGTCCTTTAGTTGTTAGCTGATGCAGGGAAAGAGAGGAGAGATCGCAACAACGTGATCAAGTGGCTAAGGTAAGTTAACTTTTATTATTTTTAACCCCTTCATCTTCGTTTTACTAAGCATTCTTTATTAAGAATGCTATTATTTCCCCTTATAACCATGTTATAAGGGAAAATAATAAAGATCTGGTCCCGTTGCTAAGAAACCATGCGGGAAAATCGCAACGCATCCGCACTTGCTTGCGGATGCTTGTGATTTTCCCGCAGCCCCATTCACTTCTGTGGGGCCTGCGTTGTGTGAAAAACGCAGAATATAGAGCATGCTGCGATTTTCACGCAACGCAGAAGTGATGCGTGAAAATCACCGCTCATGTGCACAGCCCCATAGAAATGAATGGGTCCGGATTCAGTGCGGGTGCAATGCGTCCTCCTCACGCATTGCACCCGCGCAGAAAACTCGCCCGTGTGAAAGGGGCCGTAGTGTAAATTCACATGCAGCAGATCTGTTGCTACTTTTCCACACATCTGATTGAGGCTTGCAAATATCTATATGCTTGCCTTCAAAACAACCCCATTCAGGTATATAAAGCAGATGTTCAGATGCAGAAATTTCAGCAACAAGTCTGCCATGTGTGAATATGCCCTTGAGCTGGCCATACAAAGATTAATGTTGGTGGAACCTGACGACTTTGGCAGAACCGGCGGACTTTTGCCGACAGGTATGGGATCGAGCAGTTGGAATTCAACATGCCTGATCCTTTTGTTTCTGCTGGAGATATGCTGCAGCTTACAGTACATCCTTCTCCCTGTTCAGAACACATGCATGCTTGGCAGATCCAAGGGTACATGTGTATGAGGAAGATAGGAGGAACAGCTGTCAGCTGTATGTGTATGTCCAGCGTTAGAGCTGAGCTATTAGGTCACCTATTTTAACCAATATAAACCAATTCCATGCAGCAGCCAGCAGCTTTTGCTTTTGAAGTGTAGGGAGTAAAGCACCCCATTCTTTTTCTTTCTTTTTTTTTTTGTACTTAGATTGTCCAAACTAAATGAATTTTTTTTAAAAAAAAATATGATCAAAACATTGGGTTAAATAACACACTTTGTTAACCCATGTCCCCAACACCTCTCCCCTTTTTTACCTGTGTAAATTTGGCAGGTATTTTTTGTTGGGTAAGGCGACCCAACAGTGTCTAGACAAACCATCAGAAGACATTTGCACGACATTGGGCTATGAGCGCCAGCTACAGGTTTTCCATTCATCTCATCCCAATGCTCTCAAAGGCGATCATGGTCCACAGCAAGATGGCAACGGAGGTTGGAATGGAGGTCTGTCCTCTTCAGAGAGGAGTCCTACTTTTGTCCCATACACAATCCTAGTTAGAAATTGGTCTGGAGACCACGTGGGCAACACCAAGAAGAGGCCTTCATAAGGAACCACACAGCGGTCCTACTCCTTCGCCTAAGGTGTGGCCTGGCATAATTTACAGTAGCCGTACACAGATACACTGACTGCTCGACATTACATTGATTTGGTTGTGAAACCAGTGGTATGGCCATTTCTTGAAAGTGTCCCAGGCATGGGGGCGTAGCTATAGGGAGCCTTAGGGGGCCAAAGAGCCTTGTGCCGCATAAGAAGACACACAAAGCACACAGGGAAGGGGGGCCCAAGCTGAACTCTTGCACCAGGGCCCATGAGCCGTTAGCTACGTCCCACTCCCAGGAGTTATTTTTCAACAGGACAATGCCAGGCCGCATGTGGCTTGTGCTATTATGTGCAGCCTACATGGCCTAAATGTATTCAGCAATTGCAAAGGGAGATGCCAGCAGTGGATCTTGATGATTTGCGTGCCCAAGTGCACACTGCATGGAAGAATATTCCTCAAAGACAACCATTGATAACCTCACTGTAGCATGCCAAGGCGTGTAATTGTGTCTATTTCTGCTCGTGGCGCTCATACACTATACTGAGTAAATCGAGATGTTTTGAATATTTTGTTTCTGTTTTTTATCATTTGCATGTCATTAACATGTCTATTGATCCTGAGATTTCCATAATTCCACCACTTTTCCTTCTTGCTGTTGCAGTTTCAATGTTGAGGAGTGTATGTCCAGCAAAAATTTATTGTACTGCTTCTGGTCACATGAATGATCAGAATTCTGATTAAAGCAATTTATTGAAAATTATGTATGAAACATTTCTTTGTGTATTTTACCTTTTTTTCTTGTTTTCACATAACTGGAAGACACTTTCCAGAATTTGAGAGAGAGCGCTCCTCTGAAGATTTCAGGTAATTTTGTTTGATTTCATTTGCTAATACACAGACTCCGTAGCTATCGAGTATAATTCAGGCATAATTGATTTATGATGTGAACTTAAATGAAATCTAGATCCTTTTATCATCACGTTTGTTAAAGCCCACATTTCTCAGCAGATTCATTTCTTAATCTATCTTTTTAATGGTCTGAGTTTTGTTTTCCTGAGACAGAGCTCCAAATCCCCTACATAAGCATGTATTTTTAAAGATAATATTCTGGGTACCTGCAGCCACCACTAGGGGGACCATTAGAGCTTACAGAATGCTGTCGATGTATTGAGCAGTATACAGTAAGCTCCTAAGCTCCCTCTAGTGGTGGCTACAGTTAGCCTCTGCCAGTGAATGACTGAGCAGACCTTTCCTGGCATTCCCAGCATGTGAATCTCGGAAAAGAAGGACAGTTTGGACCAGTAGTAGTCCCATTTTTTTGTAACATGTTTTCCCTAGGAAAGCCTCTTTAAATCTATGTTTCTGTAGGTGATTTAGAGCTCTGTGTCCGAAAAAAATAAAGCTCCATCCACTATAAGGGGGTTCCCACACACAGCTTTGTCTGCTGTATTCTTTGGTGCCAAAAAAAGCCTACAAAATACCTGACTTGCTCAGAGTTTTTGTAGCCTTTTTGCCCATAATGATGTAGAAAATACAGAAAGAATGTACTCCCGTAATATCATTTTTTCTGTAGAGAGGTAGGGGGGAAATACATTTTTACAAAAAAAGCACCAAAAAACGGCATTAAAAATACAACACACACTGGCACATGCATATTTTCAAGCAGGAAAAAAAGACAATGGATGTCTTTGGGAGAAAAACTCCAGACAAGGAGGGAAAAAGACCAAGAGCATTGCGAGTGACCCAAAAAATGCAACTCAAGGGTAAATAAAAGCCACTACAAAAAAAACTCCAGTTTGTCCTACATTATAGACTTCGATTTAACATCTGGAGCAGGCATTGTTCACCTAAAAAATACTGCACAAAATGCCTGAAAAAAAACACAAAAACACTCAAAAATGCCCAAAAACCTATGTGTGACACCAGCCTAATATTAAAGGGCATCTGTCAGCAGATTTGTCCCTATGACACTGGCTGACCTGTTACATGTGCACTTGGCAGCTGAAGACATCTGTGTTGGTCCCATGTCCATATGTGCAATCCGCCGTTAGACAACCTCGTTTCTTCCGTTTCCAATGAGCCACTTTGCTAGACTCCCGAAGCTCTGACTATTCGATATGTTTGCATAGCAAGGACTGCTTTCATCTTGGTATTTATTCTTCTCACACAATTATTTTACTCCTTAATCCAATGCCAGAGTGTATAACAGAGGGGCGTCTTGTAGGACTCCTGGCAGAAGGACACTCCCTGTTTATACAAGAACTTGTCTTGAGAAGAACTGGGAAGAACGTAAACTGCCTTAAAGTTTTATTTTATTTTTCCCTTTTCATTTTCCTGTTTGGTAATTATGCTTCCTGTGCAAGCGGCAGCTTTTATCACTGCTCTACATGGAAAATAATCTATGGGGAAAAAAATGGCAGAATTCTTCTAACTGTTGCCGCTGGCCATTTACTAGAGCTTATGTAATCGTGAAACGCGTAAGCTCCACTCATTAATGCTGAACACAGAGCCTTTCCTGGCAAATTCTCCTGGGTCTGAACATTGGCCACACTGTCATTAGTGGTCAGCAGGCCCATATTTAGCAAAATTTGGCTGCAAATATTCCATTTAGCCCGTGCCAAGGCTTCTTCTTTCAAAGCTGAAAGGTTTATACTGTGTAGTATTTCTTAGCAGTCTCTCGATCCACTCGAGGCTTCGCAGAGCAGCGTGTTTGACTTCCTCTCTCCTCATTGACATATGTATACGTTATTCTCCATGGCCAGATGCAGCGGAAAGTCATCATGGAGAGACCCCAATGATATCCACTGATGAGGTGTTTGTCTTCTTTTAGGTTTATTTAAAGGTTCCCACATACTAATTCGTGTTAGGCAAATCCCTCTCCAGCTATTAAATGCTTTGGCTGAATGCTTGGGCGTTTGTCTCCTAATGCCTCGTCATCTGTCACCTCTCTTGAGCCTATTAGGCTGGTGTCACACATAGGTTTTTGGGCATTTTTGAGTGTTTTTGTGGTTTTTTTTTCAGGCAAAAAAACGGAACGGGCATGAAAGGAAAATACATTAGTGTGCATGAGCCCTAAGTTTAGACGTGATTGTTGACATTTCCTATAATTTTTGGACAAAAGTGACGGCATGTTTTTCCTTTTCTTTAAAAAATAGAAAATTGCACCCCTCCTTAAAATATGGAAGGATTTCTAGAAGAATGCAGTAAGATATAAAAGGCAGAAATTCAGCCTTTAAAACAGTGTTTGACCGGGGTCGCATCAGTAGACATAATGGAAGGTGCCCTACATTTTAATACTGTGGTGTCCTAACGGCAGGAGTTGTGCAACTTTTTATATGCCCTTCACCCCAATTCTGTCTCGATGCCTTCTCATCGCCACATCGTGAGACAAAATCCAGGCAGGGTGTATATAAAGGTTTAAAGGGGTTATCCAATACTATAAACTGCCCCCCATGTGCCGGGCCCCTCACAGGGAATATACTAACCCTGCTCCCTGCACCGCTCCTGGTCCCTGCACCGCTGCTGCTTCTTCCCCCCGTGGGTGGAAAAAACATCCAGTGTCAGGGGGAGAAGCCAATGGCAAACGGGGACAAGCCTTCCCAGCTTCGCGGTGATGCTAGGGAGGCTCATTACCATCACCGCCTGCCACTGGCTGCTCCCCCCCCCCCCGACACTGGATGTTTTCATCCATGCATGGGGAAAAGCAACTGCGGTGGTGCGGGGACCAGGAGCGGTGCGGGGAGCCAGGTAAGTATATTCCCTGTGAGGGGCCCGGCATATGGGGGGGCAGTTTATCGTATTGGATAACCCCTTTTATTCATTGCCATTCCTGTCTACTGACCATCATTTTATTACAGTGTAGAGTTCCTTTAAGAAGTAGGAAGAATGATATAAAAAAAAGTGCACATAAAAGAGGTGTGGTTTATAGCAACCAATCAGATTAAAATTTTATTTTAATTTATTGGGAAGACTGGACAAAAATGACCCGATTGGTTAACACACTCTTCCTGCACTAGTTTTTGTAACTCTCACCCAGTTAGTGCCCATTAATTAGATGTGTAGACTGTGATTGTTACAGTATCTTATGTATTTTATGTTGTGTATTTGATGTTTGCCTCAGAATATTCTATGATGTTGCTAAAGTAGTTACAAGGAAGGTCATATACAGAGTAGTGCCGGTCTTTGGAGTAGTATCAGTCATTGGACTGCGGTAATCTTGCAGTTCCTTTTTTTCACAAATTTTAGTTGGCCATTAAAAGGTTATATCCACCTTACTGATGAACCTTGTTTTATAAATATTGAATGGTTTATTTAATGTGCGATAAAACTGACCAGTTAGTTTCATTCTACAGGTCAGTCCTAATCCAGCGATACCTTATGTGTATAGTTTTTTTTTTTTTTGCTTTTTGAAATAATAAAAACCTTGGAAACGTTTAATTTTTTTGTCGCCATATTCTGACTCCTATAACTTTTTTGTAATTATGTGTATGGAGCTATGTGAACGTTCACTTTTTGCGATGCGATCTGTACAGTACTTTTAATTGATACCATTCTGGGGTGTGTACAACTTTTTAAACACTTTTTATTATTTTTTTTTTGTTGGAAATGGAGCGACCAAAAACGGCAAATCAGGCATTTGGATGTTTTTTTCGTTTCGCCATTTGCTGTATTGCACATTGTATTTTTTAATTTTTTAATTTTTAAATTCTCCTTTATTTTGGAGAAAGAGGGGTCATTTGAATTGTTATATTTTTGAAATTTTTTTATTTTTATAAACTGTATTTATTTATTTTTTAACTTTTTTATAGTTCCCTTTAGCAATCATTAGCTTGCTATTCTTATAGACTCTCAAAGACTCAAGAGCAGGCCAGTGCCATACTAGTATGGCACTGATCGGGAAGGGGTTAAACAAAAGTACCAGACACAAGCAATCAAAATAAACCAGGCCAGGAAGGAACCGCAGCTAAGGGTACTTTCACACTTGCAGCATGGCTATCTGGCATGCTGTTCCGGTGGGTGAACTGCCTGCCGGATCCGCCATGCCGCAAGTACCTGTGCACTGCCGTTCTGCTGCTCTGTCCCCATTGACTATAATAGGGCAGGGGGCGGAGCTACGGTGCAGCACGGCAGTGCACGGCAGGGATCGCCGGACTAAAAAGTCGGACCTGCAGTACTTTTAGTCCGGCAATCTCCGGCCGTGCACTGCCGTCCTGCACCGTAGCTCCATCCCCGGCCCCATGATAGTCAATAGCGACAGAGCGGCAGCATGGCAGTGCAGGGGTACTTGCGGCATGGCGGATCCGGCAGGCTGTTCACCCGCCGGAACAGCCTGCCGGATAGCTATGCTGCAAATGTGAAAGTACCCTAAGAAGGACAGCAGAGGTGTTTTATAGCTGAGCAAGCTGTACGGATCAGTGGCAGAAGTGTAACCACTGTGCCAAGTGATCGGTTTGACTTTTGGCCAAACCCTAAGGGCATTATTCAAGTGCCCCCCTGGTTTTCACCCTTCAAGGGCTCATGCACATGAGCGTAATGGCTCAGTGCCCATGCTGCAGACTGCAAACAGTGGTCCACAATGCACGGGCACTGGCTGTGTACACTGACTTGAATGGGTCCGCGATCCGCAACATAAGGCCAAAGATAGAACATGTCCATCTTTTTGTGGTGCGGAGGCCCGGACCTGAAAGCCCACGGAAGAGCTTCGTAGTGCTTCCATGGGCTTACGGTCCGTGCTTCTGCTCCGCAAAAGACAGGTGATGTCTTATCTTCGGTTGTATCTTACTGATTGCGAACCCATTCAAGTCCACAATACAGGCACTGAGCCAGTACACTTGTGTGCATGAGCCCTAACCCTATATACAGGTATCTAGTATTCACCACAGGGGGTGCGGCCGGACTACTACCTCTTGGGATGGTCCCGGTACACTTGGCAGCTGAGCTGCAAGGAAACAGACCCTGTTCAAGGCACCAGCAATCCAGGCATACAATATAGAACACGGTTCAGACACGAGACCAGGATACAGGATCACAGACAGAGCCACATAGTCAGGAACCCATGCAAATCAGGATACACGGAGCATGGCGAACATAGACAGATCAGAAGATAATCAGAGAAATACAAGCAAGCCACATGCGGAACAGAGAGCTTGGCATTCTCAGACAGACATACAAACATGCATGGAACCCATGCATAACTGGAAGCTTGGCATTCTCAGACAGACATACATACCTGGAACCAAAGCGGAACCCGAAGCATGGCGTTCACAGAGAGCACATGAACACATTGCAATAGAGAAACATGGTAACGTTGGCTGGAACCCATGCAGATAGGGTACAGGGAGCATGCCATTCACATAAGGATCAGAACATAAAGACATTCATGAATAAGCAGGCTGACCACAAAAGTCAGAGAAGACCAACAAAGACACAGGTCAGGAGAGCAAGCACCCTGGAGACAGACTGGCATATCGCAAACAGGTCAAAATAGCAGGGTGATCGAGGCACCTGACCTCCTGATAATTAAACAAACTCAGGGAACCATTAACCCGAAATAGACACTGGGAGCACACAATTCGCAGGGCACATTTCACACACTATAGAAGTCCGCAGCCAGCACGCACCACCCAAGCAACCAGCATACATGGGAATGTCAAATGTAGCCAGTATGCAAGAGCGCATGCAACCGGCCTACACTGCAGCAAGTGGCACAGTGACAGTCCTACTATTTTATGTCTACAATTTCTACTTTTTGTGTCACTCCCATTTCTTCATAGATTGTAAGCGCTAGCAGGGCCTTCGCTCCTAGTGGCGCTTAACGAATTTAAAATTATTATTATAGCTCATCAATATCAAAATCCGAGATAACCCCTTTAATATTATTCTTATGGGGTCTCAAATCCAATGGCTGCTCCATACGTGGTGGCTGGAATATGAGATGCAATGCCCACATTGCCACCAGTTTGGCTGAATGATAGATATACATAGTAGTTTTCTCAATGTAAGTGCCTTAAAACCTTTACAGACCATATGCTCCTGTGATGTTTAACCCCTTATAGAAATAATTGTGATGTCGCATTTTGTCTTCAGCCAGCTGCCAACAACAAGCGAATCTTGTGACTTTGATGACCCAAAGCTATTCCAAAACATCGAAGGGGAAAGTGTAAGTATTAACACACGTAAGGCCCATTGAAAGAAGTGACTACATAAATACGCAGTATTGACTCAATTGCAACTGAGCTGCAGTACCAGACGCAACCCATGCACAGGGTTGATGCTGCTTTTTGGAAGAAAGCTGCCATGTTTTTCTAATCTTGGACAACCCCTTTAAGCCACCCAAAAATGCTGGGGATGCCCACAAAACACCCACTTTTGGTAGGGGTTTACATTACTGGTTCATAGGATTGCCTTGCCAGGATCAGGACCGTTGGAAAGTATGCAAATGAATAGGCATGCTGAAGTCAAGCATGCTCAATCCTTCCCCACCCAGTGCAAAATGTCAGGGGTCACTTGCCCGTTTACTGATCAGTAGGTGTGACTGAAATTAGTGGGATCTGTCCATAGCCCGAATAAATTGGTTGACTGGGTTACAAAAACAAATACCCTAAAAATGAGGGGACACAGCACATGTAAGCCCTTGGTTTTCAGTGGGCAATTTGTACTGCTTTATTTTTTTGTGGTGGTGCTGCAATTGAACCCTAGTTCCCTCTTAGATTACAGCTGATCCATGCGGGTCCCAATCACGAGACCAGGGCCCGCGCCACCTGTAAGGCGACCTAGGCAACCGCCTAGGGCGCAATTTAGCAGGGGGTGCTGAGATTCGATGTAAAAAAAAAAAACTGTAGGAAACTTAACTTAGAAGTGGCGCCCGGCGTTCTCATGTCATGCAGCTGCGCCGCCTGAGCGCTAGAAGAATCCCACTCTGCGGCTGCTCTGCCCCAGCAACACAGGCACAGCCGGAGTCGGACCCGGGCGGACGGGACGGTCACATGATGGGCTGGGGCCGGGGGCGTGACTGTCTGCACACAGGCAGCGGCGGGAACCTGGAACTGTAAGAGCAGGCAGGCTCAGTCAGTCAGCAGGGGCATCTAGCCGCCAGAAGAACTAGAGAGTAAGAGAGGCGAAGGGATCATCTCACTGGGCGCCCGCCACCCGCGCCCAGGAGCAACTCAGGACAACTACAACAACTGGACAAGATAGTCACAAGGACAGCTGGTTAGTGAACGAACGGTAGGGTTGTTCAACTTGTAGAGAGAGAGAGAGTCATTATACAGATCAGATCATATAAGTTTTAGGCATATATACCCTAGCTGCCTAGTGCCTAGCCAGGACCTAAAGAGTTGCAAAGCTATAACCCTCAACATGCCCTGACAGGCTCAGAAACAGATTATAAGAGAATGCTGAGGATTGTAGTATCACAGGGATATAGGAGCACATGGTAGATGGAGCAGTCACAGATCTTATATGAGGTCATTCTGGCCATTTGGGGCCACTGGGCAGGCTATATCCCTGTGATACTACAATCCTCAGCATTCTCTTATAATCTGCTGCTGTCAGGGCATGCTGAGGGTTAAGCCACAGATGCACACAGTCGTGAGCAGTCCGTGGTATCCCGGCCTGGAATCCTGCAGAGAGCAGGAGCGCACAGCGTCATTGGTTGCTATGACGCCGTGCGCTTCGTGCTGCCACTACAGTACTGTAATACAATAGTGTAGATCATACCAGTGTATTACAGTACTGTAGCGGTGGCACGAAACGCACGGCGTCATAGCAACCTATGACGCTGTGCACTCCTGCTCTCTGCAGGATTCCAGGCCGGGATACCACGGACCGCTCACGGCCGTGTGCATCTGCGGCCTAACCCTCAGCATGCCCTGACAGCAGCAGATTATAAGAGAATGCTGAGGATTGTAGTATCACAGGGATATAGCCTGCCCAGTGGCCCCAAATGGCCAGAATGACCTCATATAAGATCTGTGACTGCTCCATCTACCATGTGCTCCTATATCCCTGTGATACTACAATCCTCAGCATTCTCTTATAATCTGTTGCTATCAGGGCATGCTGAGGGTTATAGCTTTGCAACTTTAGGCTGGTTACATATGCTGCAACTTGTGATGTATTAAACTGCGCAAGCATTCTGGATGATGTTTTCAGTGTTGTGACTTGTACAGTTTTTTTTTTTTTTTTTTTTATTAACCCCGTATACATACATCACCTCCGGTGTAATGTCTGCCAGCTCCTGGACTGCGGATGTTGTGGCAGTCTATGGGTAATGGCGGCGTTCATTCTGTGTAGTGATATGTATGTGATTTGTGTATGTGTAAGGCCTCTTTCACACTTGTGTTGTTAGGATCCGGCGTGCACTTCTGTAGCCGGAAGTGCCCACCGGATCCGTAACAACGCAAGTGACCTGAAAGCATTTGAAGACTGATTAGTCTTCAAAATGCTTTCAGTGTTACTATGGCAGCCAGGACGCTACTAAAGTCCTGGTTGCCATACTAGTAGTGGGGAGCGGGGGAGCAGTATACTTACCATCCGTGCGGCTTCCGGGGCGCTCCTGAATGACGTCAGAGTGCCGCATGCGCATGGTTCACGTGATCCATGCGCATGGGGCGCCCTGACGTCACTCTGGAGCATCCTGGGAGCCACACGGATGGTAAATATACTGCTCCCCCGCTCCCCACTACACTTTACCATGGCACCCGGGACTTTAGCGTCCTGGTTGCCATGGTAACCATTCAGAAAAAGCTAAACGTCGCATCCGGCGATGCGCCGAAACGACGTTTAGCTTAAGGCCGGATCCGGATTAATGCACTTTAATGGGCATTAATTCCGGATCCGGCATTACGGCATGTCTTCCGGATTTTCGGACGGAGACAAATCCGCAGCATGCTGCGGTTTTGTCAACGTCCAAAAAACGTTCACGTACTTAACGGAAGACATCCTGATGCATCCTGAACGGAATGCTCTCCATTCAGAATGCATTAGGGAAATCCTGATCAGTATCTTTCCGTCCTAGAGCCCCGAAGACGGAACTCTAGGACGGAAAGGAAAAACCCATATGTGAAAGGGGCCTTAATAATGTAGTGTTGTACATATGTATAAGATTTGAGTATGTGGCATAAGTATGCACTTTTTGCCCGTCGGCTACTTGCCTGCGTCTTGTTGAGTTCCATCCTAGGGAGCTCTATACCGGAAAACAACTGATCAGTTTTATCCTAATGCATTCTGAATGGAGAGAAATCTGTTCAGGATGCATCAGGATGTCTTCAGTTCAGTCTTTTTGACATTTCAGGACAAAGATAATACATGCATGCTGCGGTATTTTCTCCGTCCAAAATTCCGGAACACTTGCGGATGCTGGTGTTAGGGGATTTGGGGGTGGGGGGGTGGCAATTCTTATCTTGCCTAGGGCGGCAAAAATCCTTGCTCCGGCCCTACACGAGACACCAAATAATCGGTTTATCGTTGCATGGAACTCTTCTAAAAAAAAAAAAGATTTTTTTTTCTTACCTCTTTAAAGGGAATGTGTCATCAGAAAATGACCTATAATTTAAATAATTTTTTTATATTAAACTTATTTTTTAACCACTACAGGACCGCCTAACGCAGGGATGCGTCCTGCGGGCAGTCCTGTAGTTCTGAGACGACGCATCGCCGCGTCATCTCGCGAGAGCCGAGACTTCCTGTGAACGCGCGTCTCAGGAGTTCTCCTACAGCCTGCCAGCGATGATCAATCGTTGCCAGGCTGTAGATGCGATATAAATCGCATCAAACATGTATACCAGACGCTGTTTTGTGAACAGCGTCTGGTATACCTGCTACCTGGTCCTCTGGTGGTCCCATTTGCTGGGATCGACCACCAGAGGACCAGGTAACTATGTAAAGTTGCACCAAACACTACACTAACCCCCCCCCACCCCCCCTCACCTATTAACCCCTTGTTAACCCCTTGATCACCCCATCTAGACCCCCTGATCACCCCCTGTCATTGATCACACCCCTTGTAAGGCTCCATTCAGACGTCCATATGTGTTTTGCGGATCCGTGGATTCGCGGATCCGCAGATCCTCAAAACACGGACACCGGCAATGTGCTTTCCGCATTTTGCAGATCCGCACATTGCCAGAACTATATATAAAATGCTTTTTCTTGTCCGCAATTGCGGACAAGAATAGGACATGTTCTATATTCTTGCGGAACGGAAGTGCAGACCCGGAAGCGCGGATCCATAATTCCGGATCCGAGCGGGACAAAGTCTGTCCCCATAGAAATGAATGGGTCCACAATTCCATTCCGCAAACAGAATTGCGGATGTGTGAATGGGACCTAAGGGTCCCTTATCACCGCCAGTTAGTTAGCTACTTGTTAGGTAGCTAGCGCCCAGCCCACCGCACCGCAGTCACTGATTTTGGCAGAGATTTTTTCATCCACATTGATCAATGCGAATGAAAAAATCAGTGCCGTTCATTTATTAATTTTTTTTCAGCGCAGCGGCTGAACGGAAAAAAAAAATCTCATTACCCGTATTCTCAATATTCGGAGAATCGCAGAAACTCCTAATTCTGGCCATACGTGTAATCATTGCGGAGACCCTCAAATGCCAGGGCAGTACAAACACCTCACATGTGACCCCATTTTAGAAAGAAGACACCCCAAGGTATTCCGTGAGGGGTATGGTGAGTTCATGTAAAATTTTATTTTTTGTCACAAGTTAGTGGAATATGAGACTGTAAAAAAAAAAAAATAATCAATTTCCGCTAACTTGTGCCAAAAATTTTTTTTTCTGTGAGCTCGCCATGCCCCTCACGGAATACCTTGGGGTGTCTTCTTTTCACAATGGGGTCACTTGTGGGGTTTTTATACTGTCCTGGCATTTTAGGGGTCCTAAAGCGTGAGAATCCAAATACGTAAAAATGCCCTGTGAAATCCTAAAGGTACTCATTGGTTTTAGGGCCCCTTTGCGCATCTTGGCTGCAAAAAAGTGGCACACATGTGGTATCGCCGTACTCAGGAGAAGTAGGGCAATGTGTTTTGGGCAAAGGGGCCCAAATTCTAATGAGTACCTTTTAGGAGGGCATTTTTACGCATTTTTCTTCTTACACTTTAGGGCCCCTAAAATGCCAGGGCAGTATAAATACCCCACATGTGACCCCAGTTTGGAAAGAAGACACCCCAAGGTATTCGCTGAGGGGCATAATGAGTCCATGAAAAATTAAACTTTTTGTCAAAAGTTAGCAGAAAGGGAGACTTTGTGAGAAAAAACAATAAAAATCAATTCTCCACTAACTTGTGCCAAAAAAAAAAATCCTCTATGAACTCGCCATGCCCCTCATGGAATACCTTGGGGTGTCTTCTTTTTTTTTTAATTTTGTTTTTTTACAAAGTCTCATATTCCACTAACTTGTGACAAAAAATAAAATTTTACATGAACTCACCATACCCCTCAAGGAATAACTTGGGGTGTCTTCTTTCCAAAATGGGGTCACATGTGGGGTATTTATACTGTCCTGGCATTTTAGGGGCCCCTAAAGCGTGAGAAAAAATCTGGAATCCAAATGCGTAAAAATTACCTGTGAAATCCTAAAGGTACTCATTGGTTTTAGGGCCCCTTTGCGCACCCAGGCTGCAAAAAAGTGGCACACATGTGGTATCGCCGTACTCAGGAGAAGTAGGGCAATGTGTTTTGGGGTGTATTTTTATATATACCCATACTTTGTGTGAGAAATATCTCTGTAAACGACAACTTTTAAAAAATTTTATACAAGGTTGACAATTTACAGAGATATTTCTCTCCTAACATGGGTATATGTAAAAATACCCCAAAACACATTGCCCTACCTCTCCGAGTACGGCGATACCATAAGTGACACTTTTTGCAGCCTAGTCGCAAAGGCCAAATTCAACAGTACCTTTAGCTTTACATGGCTGCTCACAATTTAGCCCGCCCAAAATGCCAGAACAGTAAACACACCCACAAATGACCCCATTTTGGAAAGTAGACACCCGAGGTATTCACTGAGGGCATAGTGAGTCCGTGGGAGATTTTTTTTTTTGCCAGAAGTTAGCAGAAATTGAAACTTTTTTTTTCTCAGAAAGTGTCATTTTCCGCTAACTTGTGAAAAAAATGAAATGATACATGAACTCACCATGCCCCTCCGCGAATACTTTGGGGTGTCTTCTTTCTAAAATGGTGTGATTTGGGGGTATTTATACTATCCTGACATTCTAGCACCTGAAGAAACATGACAGGCGCTCAGAAAGTCAGAGCTGCTTCAAAATGCCGAAATTCACTTTTTGCACCATAGTTTGTAAGCGCTATAACTTTTACCCAAACCAATAAATATACACTTATTGGATTTTTTTTTTATCAAAGACATGTAGAACAATAAATTTAGAGAAAAATTTATATAGAAATTTAGTTTTTATTTAAAAATTTTACAACAGAAAGTGAAAAATGTCATTTTTTTGCAAAAATGTCATTAAATTTGTATTAATGGCAAAAAAAGTAAAAATGTCAGCAAGAATGAAATACCACCAAATGAAAGCTCTATTAGTGAGAAGAAAAGGAGGTAAAATTCATTTGGGTGGTAAGTTGTATGACGGAGCAATAAACGGTGAAAGTAGTGTAGTGCGGAATTGTAAAAAGTGGCCTGGTCATTAAGGGTGTTTAAGCTAGGGGGGCTGAAGTGGTTAAAGAATTTTCTGAGTTTTTATTAAATGTAAAAATTCCTAAAATCAAATGGTGGTAGTACTCATGGTGGGGGTTGTCCTGCATTCCTGGGCCATGCACAGTGAATTGGGGGTGTACCTAATGTTGATATTCCCCTGGGGCACACCCTGGTTTGGGTCTCCTGCATGATGGAAGGAAGGGTGACCTTGGTGTTGCAGGTGGTAAAGTGCAAAGACGTGAAAAACGGTAGAACTGGGAGCCTTTACGGCGTTATATAGTGCACATGTAAAAAGAAGTATAGCTCTTGACCAGTTTTAACAGTTCCTGAGGTTGAGGCAATGGATTAACCCCAGGAGCCCCCTGCAGAGAAGCGCTTCGAAATAAACTGTACTACTGTATATGCTCCACTCCAGATGAGGGGTGCGTCACACGTTCACGACTCTGTCTGCGTTTTCTTCAGCGGCACAGACTCTCTCTCAAGTAGCAGGAATATGAACAGGGGCCGGAAGCCTTTAGACTTGGACAAGTGCCATAGTTCTGTATGACTAGGGGGCCAAGGCCATTACAATACCTAGTCAAGCGCTGTCCAATAGCCTGAGGCGTTACCTTCGCAGATTCCCCACTACCCTCTTTTATGGCTGCTCAGTCTTCTTAAAGAGAACCTGTCACCATTAAAATGCAGTGTAATCTGCAGGCAGCATGTTATGGAGCAGGAGGAGCTGAGCAGATGGATATATAGTTTTGTAGGAAAAGATTCAGTAAAACTTGTGTATAATTCATTTGGTTTTCTGCTCATTCTGAGCTTTGAAGTCCAGGAGGCGGTCCTATCAGTGATTGACAGCCCTCCCTCTATGACTGTGTATACAGAGAGCTGTCAATCACTGATAGGACCGTCTCCTGGACTGCAAAGCTCGGAATGAGCTGAAAGTTAAGCCCCTTTCACACGGGCGAGTTTTCCACGCGGATGCAATGCGTGATGTTGAAGCATTGCACCCGCACTGAATCTGGACCCATTCACTTCAATAGGGCTGTGCAGATGAGCAGTGATTTTTCACGCATCACTTGTCCCTTGCGTGGAAAATCGCAGCATGTTCTATATTCTGCATTTTTCACGCAACGCAGGCCCCATAGAAATGAATGGGGCTGCGTGAAAATCGCATAGCATTTCGCAAGCAAGTGCGGATGCAATGCGATTTTCACGCATGGTTGCTAGAAGATGTAAGTAAATTGATAAAAGTCAATTTACTGTATTATTTTCCCTTATAACATGGTTATAAAGGAAAATAATAGCATTCTTAGTACAGAATGCTTACTAAAATGTGGCTTAAGGGGTTAAAAAAAAATATATGAACTCACCTCATCCAATTGATCGCGCAGCCGGGCATCATCTTCTTTCTTCTTCTTTCAGGACCTGCCAAAGGACCTTTGACGTGTTAACCATGTTATAAGGGAAAATAATAAAATCTACACAACACCTAACCCAAACCCGAACTTCAGTGAAGAAGTCCGGGTTCGGGTCTGGGTACCACATTCAGTTTTTTATCACGCGCGTGCAAAATGCATTGCACTCGCGCGGAAAAAACTGAAGAATGCAATGGAGTTGCAGTCAAAACTGACTGAAATTGTGTGCTGCGCAGGGTTTCCTGCATTGCACCCGGGAAAGAGGCCTTAACTGAATAAAACAATCTGCTCTGCTCCTCCTGCTCTATAACATGCCGCCTTCAGCTCAGATTCCATGTTCAATGTGACCTTTAGATACTGGTCTACAGTCATTCTCCGGGATGCTTCCTGGCCCAAATGTGGCCTATGGCTGCAGATCCTAAGAGCTGCTCTTCAATCCACTCAGACTGACTACACAGGAAAGAGCCCCTTCCTGGACACAGCAGCTAAGCTACTGGACTTAGCCCTTTAATTCAGCCTTAGAGCTCATGCACATGGCCGTAGCCACAAAACACAGATACGGGCCGTGTCCATCCGCATTTTGTAGAATGGAACGCCTTCCCTCTGTAGAACAGTCCTGTCCTTGTCCGTAATGCAGACAAAAATAGGACATGTTCTTTTTTTTTGCGGGTGCCGCAGAACGGACTTACGGATGCGGACAGAACACCGACCCACTAAAAATGTGGACCGGATGGAACGAGAACTACGGTCGTGTACATGAGCCCTTACAGTGAATACAAGTAGTAGAACAGTATGGAATAAAGCAATAGAAACACAAGGAACATATCACTTTCCATACAATACACCCTGTTTGTTCAGTTAGCAGTGACCCAGTGGGTCACTGCACAGTGGTTGACATTGCATTTGGGAAGACGCAGGCGTTAATTTATTTCTACATTTCCAGGAAGAGGAACAGAGCACTCTAAGAAAAGCTACTCCTGCATTGTTATTTCATGGAGTAATATAAAAAGTTACTAAATAGTACACATAGGCCTTGCAGTCCGCCATAAACAAGGCCCTGATACGACATAAGAGCAGATACCTCAGAGGGAGAAAGATTAAAGTTAGAAGTGGCAGGACAATGCCTTGTGACAGGCGAGACGAGGTGATTTATCATGCCTGTGATTATCTGAGTGACACCTAGTGTTATAATGGCGTTTTAGGCTGAGGAGATATACAGGGTTACACTTGATGGGTACATGCTGCTGGCGGGGCCCCCCATGTCTCTGTGTCCCTCTGAGGTGTCTGATGTCTATAAAACACAGTTGTCAGGAATGTGATATGATGTACTGACAGCTCTGGGACTGTCGCAGCGTGTGTCATGAGATTTCCTCCTGTTATTTTTAGCTTTTTTACATTTTTATGTCTTTCTGGCGTTTTTGTGGTAGGAGCAGTGGGGAGAAGCAGAACTCTCCCTGGATTACAGACTCCTGGCTCCTTCAGGCTGAGTCTTCAGAGCTGTCAGTATTAGTTAGTGCTATTAACCAATATTTTATTTTACTTATTTTTCAGATTTCTTTCCTTTTTCCACAAATTTTAAGGACAATTGCTTTTTGGCAGTGTGCCCATTAACCCCTACATGACTGGGGTGTTTTGTCCTTTAATGGGTTTTCAGGTTTCATGTAAATATCGTTTATTCAATGGGGGTCATTTACTAATGATTTTACACCTCTTTTTGGTGTAAAATTATCATACTATCCCTATTTTGCAATTTAAAAAAAAATATATACGGTGTATTGTTGTACTTAGGAGTACATAGGAGTGTCAAGGGAGTAAATAAAAGCGTAAAAGCTGCTGGAAAAACTACGCCAGCCCCTGATTTACCGGCGAGGTAAAAGAGACCAAAAAGACCGTCAGAAAATGGCAGTCTTAATAAATGACCCTCAGTGAGTCATAAATAGTTTCTCACAAGCTTGCTGTCAGTGAACAGAAACATTTATTGATACATACCTTACCTGGTCAAGTCCAGGTCATGTCATTTCTGTGCATTTCCACACCAAATCTGCCCTAAAACCGCACATGTTACTTGCGGTTTTTGGTGCGTATTTGATGCGGTTTTGCCGTTGATCTCACCCTTGCATTGAAAAGGATATAATCCACACAAAAGAACCGCGCAAAGAATTGACATGCTGCAGATTTCAAAATCTGTACGACAGGTCAATTTCTGCATGGAACAAAAAAATAAAGTGTCCATGACACTTGTGAAATCTCATACATTTTGCTGTTACTGTGTTACACTGCAGCAAAAAACTTAACATAGATTCTGTGCATTTTTCCCATGCAGATTTTCGTTCAGAAAAAACACAGCGTACGGCCTCTTTCACAGGAACGTGTGAGCCCCGTGCCCGTGCTGCGGGCCGCAAATTGCGGCCCACAATGCACGGGCACCGACCGTGGGGCAGCCGCAGCGGATCGCGGACCCATTCACTTGAATGGGTCCGCGATCTGCCCGTTCCACAGAAAGATAGGACATGTTCTATCTTTTTGCAGGACGGAAGTATGGAATGGAACCCCACGGAAGCACTCCGTAGTGCTTCCCTAGTGTTCCGTTTCGTCATTCCGTTCCGCACCATTCCGCATCTCCGGATTTGCGGACCCATTTAAATGAATCGGTCCGCATCCGTGATGCGGAATGGCCACGGAATGGTGCCCACGTATTGCGGATAAGCCTAATACTGTATCAGCAAAATGTAGGAGTTTTGCAAATCTCACGTACACTTTGCTTGTTTATTCCATATGGAAATCGACCTTCTGTACGGATTTTGAAATTCCGCGGCATGTCAATTCTGTTTGCTATTCCTTTTTCTGGATTTCACCCCTTTCAATGCAAGGGTGAGATGTGCAGCAACACGTGACTTTTGGTGTGGATTTGGTTCCGAAACGCACAGATATCGGCATGTAAATTTGTGCAGATAGCCCGCACCCGTTTGCAGGTAGCCTAAGGTCACCTGTGCACATTGCAGAATATGGGCATTTATTGAGCCTGGATTACCATGCAGAAAAACCGCAGCGTAGTACAGTACCAGCATAGTGTGTGAGACTACACAAATCTCATGTACAGTTTGCGGAAATTGACCCGCTGCGTGGATTTTAAAATCTACAGCATGTCAATTATGTTTGCGGTTTTAGCTGTGGATTTCACCCTTTTCAATGGAAAAACCGAGTCAAATCCGCTTCAAAAACTGCTATTAGACATTTATGATTTTGGGGAGGATATGCTGAAGAAACGTACAGAAATCCGCACAGATATTCATGTGGATCTTATGTGCGTTCTCCCGCACCTGTGTGCAGATGGCCTAACAGTGTCACTCCCAAATTGGAGCTGTAAGGCCCCTACACAAAAAAACGAATACATGTTGGCTAACGGTTTTTCTGCACATGTTAGAGCTAGACATTGTAGGCTCTCTCCACACCTGAAAGGAGAAGAGATACTATTACCGCTATAGCTATCCTGACTTTTTTGTTTTGTTTACAGGAGCAATTTTTATGATATTTCAAAGCCATTTCCATTTTTCATTGTGAGGGGAAAAAGTTGTTACAGCTTTTTTTTTTATCTTCAGATCGTTCAGCAGAAATACCAGTATTTAGTGAGAGCTAAAAGTCAAGGTGAAGCCCTAGTCTAAAGTCTTATTCACACTGACTTAAGGGATGGAAGATTACCTTCCGTCCACAAACCCCCCCCCCCCAACCATTATACCCCTTAAATGAAAAACAGACCACCAAATTTTGGTAAATATGGCCACGTCGGCCACCTTTATTAACTTAACATACAAATAACCATCTTGTCAACATCTTATTATGTAACACAATATCAAACCCTTTCATTAACATATCAACCATTGTAGTCCCTGCAAAATCCTGGGAGGCAACCCCAAACCAGATGAATTCCTGACCACGATTTACCACGACCTTCCTTACCCTCGGCCGCATACACCGACCCAAGGGCACCATATCCTCCAAATGACCGTAAAACCCCTGCGGGCCCTCTCTTTTGCCCGAACAGGAGCCCATTCACCATCTTCTTAATCCGCAAGAGAGACGCGCATTCCAAGTGTCACGCCTCTCGTAGCCAGGAATTGCCCCCCAGGATCCCACATAAAAGCAGCCCCAGCCATAGCAACACAGCACCAGGGAGGGTGGGCGGGAACTTTCTCCCTGTTCTACCGGACTACTGCCCCTAAACTCCTCCCCCTCCTTTTGTACCCCCCAATGCAACCTATAACTCCTCCTCCTGACCTGAAACTCACCTAACCGCACTAGTCTGCCCTTAACCCCTAGTTGCCTGCAGACTTTCCCCCAAGTCAATGCGCATTCTGCTAGGCTGCGCCCCTGCTCCATCGCTCCTCTTCCGTGATAAAATCCCTGATGAGATGGTCAATGATTTATCCGTGAAGAATGCGTGCTTCGTCCGTGTGTCCGTGTATTGCTGTCTGTGTGCCATCCGTGTTCCACGGACACTGCGCAGCTGAAAATTAATTTTTTAGAGCATCTCCTCTTAATGGTCCGCAAAACACGGATGGGATACGTGTCGCATACCATACTTGTTTTTCTCGGACCCTAGACTATAATGGGCGTGATGGATCTGTGAACATAGAATAAAGCATGTATCCGTGCTAAAACCACAGACCCACGAACTGTGCTAAAACACAGATGTGTGAATACAGACACTGAAATGATTCGGTACGCGTGCTGTCCGTGAATCACTGACATTTGAATTAGGCTCAACTCACGGGTGCCAAATAAGATTTAATAATGGGTCGACCTCATTAATATAGGTGAATATAATTGCTGCCATTTGTTTTGTCTCAGAAATGAAAAGGCAGGGAATCTATGTAAAGCAAGTCGTTATCTGCTGTATTGTATTTCAGCCTACAGCCCTGGTGATCAAGGAATTCCTTACATTGCTGGCTGTGTGTCACACGGTGGTCCCAGAAAAAGAAGATGATAAAATAATCTATCAGGCCTCCTCCCCAGGTGAGTGATCACTGTCAGAGCCCCCCTAAGGCCTCTTGCGCACAACCGTGATTTGGTTCCGCATTCAAAACGCATTTTTGGCGGCTCGGGTGCAGACCCATTCACTTCAATGGGGCTGCAAAACATGCAGACAGCACTCTGTGTGCTGTTTGTATCCGTGGCTCCATTTCGTGGCCCCGCAAAAATGATACATCATGTCCTATTCTTTTCTGTTTTGCGGACAAGAATAGGCATTTCTATAATGGGCTGTCTATTCCGTTCTGCACATTGCGGAAGGAACATGGGCGGCATCCATGTTTTGTGGATCTGCAATTTGCGGACTGCAAAACACAGCACGTTCGTGTGCAAGAGGCCTAAGGAAGAGGGTTGGAAGAAATCCTTTTTTTATTTCCATGCCTCCTGTCAAGTGCTGCCCTAGGTACAGGACCTCCAGTGCCTAGTGGTAGATACAGCCCTGTTTGTTTTTTGTTTTTACGTATCTTGCTGCAGTTTTGTGCAAACCACCAATAAAACAAAAATGCTCCAAACTGACGATGTACACACAAAAGGGTATTTCTGTTATTTTTTTTTTTAAATGCCAACCATACGCTTTGATGACATATCAATTTGATACCGTTAATTTCTGATAAATGAGGGTCCAGTTGCTGAGAACATTCTTTTTTTTCTCAAATAGAATTCAGACATTTTTTTCATTGTTTCAATGCGTCTGAAATAAAACTGAGGAATTGGGGGGTACTATCTCTCCTTACAGAGAGCCTTAATCAGCGTGAAGAGACTTATAGGCCATACATGCTCCTCTGGAATCCCGGGAAGAAAGCGATTCTGTAATCCCTTCCCTCTGTAATAATAATTCTGGAGCATCCATTCTTATGGCTCTATGTTTTTCTATTCCTTTATTATTTCTACTAGAAGTTATAAATGAGTTTCTAGCACTCTGCAGTAAGGGTACAGAGGGGAGGTAACTAGTTGGGAGGGGGGGGCACCTGCGCAGTGTGAAGATGGCAGCACTGATTGAACAGAGTGAGCCTGTGCCGGGGAGCCCCCCCCCCACACACACACACATATTTTGGCATATTGCTGGGATACATACATGTCCAATAGGCTGAGCACTAAAGGTCCCTCTGAGACCCACTCCAGTCTCCAGAAGGAGCCCTGAAATTCAAGAAAAGTGCGTGGCCACCCTCCATTCAACGCTAGGGACTTCCAAAAATAGCTGAATGCTGGCTCAGCTATTTAAGGCCTCTTTCACACTTGCGTTGCTAGGATCCGGCGTGCACTTCTGTTGCCGGAAATGCCTGCCGGATCCGTCACAACGCAAGTGACCTGAAAGCATTTGAAGACTGATTAGTCTTCAAAATGCTTTCAGTGTTACTATGGCAGCCAGGACGCTACTAAAGTCCTGGTTGCCATAGTAAGTAGTGGGGAGCCAGGGGAGCAGATACTTACAGTCCGTGCGGCTCCCGGGGCGCTCCACAATGACGTCAGAGCGACCCACGCGCATGGATCACGTGATCCATGCGATCATGTGATCCATGCTCATGGGGCGCTCTGACATCATTGTAGAGCGCCCCGGGACTCGGGAGCCGCGTGGACGGTAAGTATACTTCTCCCCTGCCTCCCCACTACACTTTAACATGGCAGCAGGGACTTTAGCGTCCTGGCTGCCATGGTAACCATTCACAAAAGCTAAACGTTGGATCTGGCGATGCGCCAAAATGACGTTTAGCTTAAGGCCGGATCCGGATTAATGCCTTTCAATAGGCATTAATTCCGGATCCGGCCTTGCGGCAAGTGTTCAGGATTTTTTGCCGGAGCAAAAAGCACAGCATGCTGCGGTATTTTCTCCGGCCAAAAAACGTTCCGGTCCTGAACTGAAGACATCCTGATGCATCCTGAACGGATTTCTCTCCATTCAGAATGCAGTGGGATAATCCTGATCAGGATTTTTCCGGCATAGAGCCCGACGACGGAACTCTATGCCGGAAAAGAAATACGCAAGTGTGAAAGAGCCCTTAGTAAGTGCTATAGTGGAGAATAGAGGAGTTGCCCCGTTCTGGAGCTAGGAGCAGGCCTCAGAGGTGGGAAACATACCCATGTGAGGTTGTTTTCTGCTTGTCCCTCAATCTTCTGGTACCAGAAGGTGGCCAGTTGACTCTTAAGCCGATTTCTCGCACAACTCTATAGGATGAGCACATCACCTGTATATTGTATTTCCTCTGCATTAATAAATACTGGAAGGCGCACTGGTTTCCGTATAGTTGAGATTTGCATGATTCTGGAGCGTGTCAGGCATCTGGAAACTAATTTGGATTTTGGGTCAGATTTAGAAGAGGACCTGTCGCCTCTCCAGATGTGTCTGTTTTGCTAATTCATTTTATGCTGTTCATGTAGTATCCATACTTACCAACATCGTGGCATATAAAATTGTGGCATATCAGCCACCTCCTCCCCCCCCCCCCCCAGCAACGCCCCGGACCCACTCAGAAGCACCCATCTGTGGGTGGAGTTTGTGTCAGCCCCGCCTATTTTCGACCCAGGACAGCGGGGACTGTCTCGGCAAATTCAGGACAGTTGGTAGCTATGAGTATCATGTTGTGCCTTTCTTCAGTTATTCCTATTAAAAGTTTATTAGTAAATATGAAATGGTGTGTTACCAGGGGGTGTATCCCTGCACACTCAGACCCTATCCTTTCAGTGCTGCCAGTATGTAACCACATCCCCCAACTGGTAACACCCACTTCTAAATTCAGTAATAAAATTCTAATAGCAATAACTGAGCAACGTAAGAACATGTAGAGCAATAGATGCTACAGAATTGTTATTACATTGGGATGCACATAGTTAGACAGTTCCTGGTGTGATGATGTTTCCACTGTCTGCCCTGTCAACCAAAGTGCAGAGGGCGGGACAGTTGCAGAGAGAGCAGAGCCTCTAGGTGTAATGGTAACGCCCCCGTTGCTCCTAGAGGTTCATTTGCATATATTAAACTATCATCTTTCTCAGCAATGCGGGCACATATGAACATGGGACCAACACAGATGTCTTCAGCTGCCAAGTGCACATGTAACAGGTCAGCCAGTGTCATAGGTACAAATCTGATGCCCTTTATACCCATCACTCATGTTCTGTCTGTTTATATGGTGATATCAGCAGGGTGTTTTTAACTTGTTGCCGACCGCCTCACGCAGGATTGCGTCCTGCGGGCGGTCGGTTTGTTCCTCCTTGACGCACGGGCGCGTCATCTCGCGATAACTTAGCACGTGCGCGCGTTCACAGGATCACGTCGGGGACAAGGTAAACTACAGCCTGCCAGCGCTGATCGTGCGCTGGCAGGCTGTAGAAGTTAAAAAAATGGCATATCAGACGCTGTTTTGTTAACAGCGTCTGATATGCTTGCTGATCGTTCCTTTGGTGGTCCCTTTTGCTTGGGACCACCAAAGGAACTTTATAAGTGCACCAAATCACCACACAGACCCCCCACCCATCCACCCCCCACCCCGTCACTGATTAACCCCTGATTAACCCCTGATCACCCCATGTCACCCCCTGACACTAATTACCCCCTGTAAGGCTCATTCAGACGTCCGTATGTGTTTTGCGGATCCATGGATCCGCGGATCCGCAAAACACGGACACCAGCAATGTGCTTTCCGCATTTTGCGGATCCGCACATTGCCAGAACTATATAGAAAATGCCTTTTCTTGTCCGCAATTGCGGACAAGAATAGGACATGCTCTATCTTTTGCGGAGCTGTGGCCGGATGTTTGGGGGCCGAAACCCGGAAGTTTGCGGCCGCAGCTCCGCAAATGCTGATGCGGCGAGCGCATAGTGTGCTCTCCGCATCACCGCCAGCCCCATTCACACTGAATGGGTCCACATCTATTCCGCAGAATTGCGGAATAGATGCGGACATTTTGCGGACGTGTGAATGGGGCCTTACTACTTTTTTGCACATTTTTGGCAGAGATTTATTCATCCACATTGATCGATGCGAATGAGGAAATCTGTGCCGTTTTTTTTTTTTTTGCACATTTTTGGGCAGAGATTTTTTCATCCACATTGATCGATGCGAATGAAGAAATCTGTGCCGTTCATTTTTTTTCTTTTCAGCCCAGAGGCTGAACGGGAAAAAAAAATCTCATTACCCGTATGCTCAATATAAGGAGAATCGCAGAAACTCCTAATGCTGGCCATACGTGTAATGATTGCGGAGACCCTCAAATGCCAGAGCAGTACAAACACCCCACATGTGACCCCATTTTAGAAAGAAGACACCCCAAGGTATTCCGTGAGGGGTATGGTGAGCTCATGTAAAATTTTATTTTTTGTCACAAGTTGGAATATGAGACTTAAAAAAAAAAAAATAATCAATTTCCGCTAACTTGTGCCAAATTTTTTTTTTCTGTGAACTCGCCATGCCCCTCACGGATTACCTTGGGGTGTCTTCTTTCCACAATGGGGTCACTTGTGGGGTATTTATACTGTCCTGGCAATTTAGGGGTCCTAAAGCGTGAGAATCCAAATGCGTAAAAATGGCCTGTGAAATCCTAAAGGTACTCATTGGATTTAGGGCCCCTTTGCGCATCTTGGCTGCAAAAAAGTGTCACACATGTGGTATCGCCGTACTCAGGAGAAGTAGGGCAATGTGTTTTGGGGTGTATTTTTACATATACCCATACTGTGTGTGAGAAATATCACTGTAAACGACAACTTTTTAAATTTTTTTATTCAAAGTTGTCAATTTACAGAGATATTTCTCACACAAAGTATGGGTATATGTAAAATACACCCCAAAACACATTGCCCTACTTCTCCTGAGTACGGCGATACTACATGAGTGACACTTTTGCAGCCCGGTGCGCAAAGGGGCCCAAATTCCAACGAGTACCTTTAGGTTTTATATGGCTGCTCACAATTTAGCCCCACCCAAAATGCCAGAACAGTACAAACACCCCACAAATGACCCCATTTTGGAAAGAAGACACCCCAAGGTATTCGCTGAGGGGCATAGTGAGTCCATGAAAAATTTTACTTTTTGTCAAAAGTTAGCAGAAAGGTAGACTTTATGAGAAAAAACAATAAAAAATCAATTTCCGCTAACTTGTGCCAAAAAAAAAATCTTCTATGAACTCGCAATGCCCCTCACAGAATACCTTGGGGTGTCTTCTTTCCAAAATGGGGTCACATGTGGGGTATTTATACTGCCCTGGCAATTTAGGGGCCCTAAAGCGTGAGAAGAAAATTGCGTAAAAATGCCCTCCTAAAAGATACTCAATGGTTTTAGGGCCCCTTTGCGCATCTTGGCTGCAAAAAAGTGTCACTCATGTGGTATCGCCGTACTCAGGAGAAGTGGGGCAATGTGTTTTGGGGTGTATTTTTACATATACCCATACTTTGTGTGAGAAATATCTCTGTAAATTGACAACTTTGAATAAAAAATGTAAAAAGTTGTCGTTTACAGCAATATTTCTCACACGCAGCATGGGTATATGTAAAAATACACCCCAAAACACATTGCCCTACTTCTCCTGAGTACGACGATACCACATGAGTGACACTTTTGCAGCCTGGTGCGCAAAGGGACCTAAAACCAATGAGTACCTTTAGGATTTCACAGGCCATTTTACGCATTTGGATTCTCACGCTTTAGGGGCCCTAAAATGCCAGGTCAGTATAAATACCCCACATGTGACCCCATTTGGAAGAAGACACCCCAAGGTATTCCGTGAGGGCATGGCGAGTTCACAGAATTTTTATTTTTGGCACAAGTTAGCGGAAATTGATACTTTTTTTTTTAATTTAGTTTTTACAAAGTCTCATATTCCACTAACTTGTGACAAAAATAAAATTTTACATGAACTCACCATACCCCTCACGGAATACCTTGGGGTGTCTTCTTTCAAAATGGGGTCACATGTGGGGTATTTATACTGTCCTGGCATTTTAGGGGCCCCTAAAGCGTGAGAAGAAGTCTGGAATCCAAATGCGTAAAAATGCCCTGTGAAATCCTAAAGGTACTCATTGGTTTTAGGGCCTCTTTGCACCCAGGCTGCAAAAAGTGTCACACATGTGGTATCGCCGTACTCAGGAGAAGTAGGGCAATGTGTTTTAGGGTGTATTTTACATATACCCATGCTGTGTGTGAGAAATATCTCTGTAAACGACAACTTTTAAAAATTTTTATACAAAGTTGACAATTTACAGAGATATTTCTCTCACCAACATGGGTATATGTAAAAATACACCCTAAAACACATTGCCCTACTTCTCCTGAGTACGGCGATACCACATAAGTGACACTTTTTGCAGCCTGAGTGCGCAAAGGGGCCCAAATTCCAACGAGTACCTTTAGGTTTTACATGGCGGCTCACAATTTAGCCCCGCCCAAAATGCCAGAACAGTAAACACACCCCACAAATGACCCCTTTTCGGAAAGTAGACACCCCGAGGTATTCACTGAGGGGCATAGTGAGTCCGTCTGAGATTTCTTTTTTTTTTGCCAGAAGTTAGCAGAAATTAAAACTTATATATTTTTTTTTTTTTCTCAGAAAGTATCATTTTCCGCTAACTTGTGAAAAAAAATGAAATGATACATGAACTCACCATGCCCCTCCGCGAATACTTTGGGGTGTCTTCTTTCTAAAATGGTGTGATTTGGGGGGTATTTATACTATCCTGACATTCTAGCACCTGAAGAAACATGACAGGCGCTCAGAAAGTCAGAGCTGCTTCAAAATGCCGAAATTCACTTTTTGCACCATAGTTTGTAAACGCTATAACTTTTACCCAAACCAATAAATATACACTTATTGGACTTTTTTTATCAAAGACATGTAGAACAATAAATTTAGAGAAAAATTTATATAGAAATGTAGTTTTTTTAAAAAAATTTTACAACAGAAAGTGAAAAATGTCATTTTTTTGTAAAAATTTCGGTCATTTTTGATTAATAGCAAAAAAAGTAAAAATGTCAGCAGCAATGAAATAGCACCAAATGAAAGCTCTATTAGTGAGAAGAAAAGGAGGTAAAATTCATTTGGGTGGTAAGTTGTATGACGGAGCAATAAACGGTGAAAGTAGTGTAGTGCGGAATTGTAAAAAGTGGCCTGGTCATTAAGGGTGTTTAAGCTAGGGGGGCTGAAGTGGTTAATATCTATATTTATTAAAAAAATTAGAATATTATTGGGCACAGTATAAAGCAGTTCTGCAGACTGGTGGAGTATTTGGTATTGTCTGATATAATCTAATTGTGTTCTGCAGATGAAAGTGCTTTAGTAAAAGGAGCCAGGAAACTGGGCTACACATTCACCGGCCGAACACCAGACTCCGTCATTATCGATGCAGTAAGTGCAACTGTTCTTTTTGTATATTGACCAACTTTTATGGCTCTTTTATGCTTCATGCAGACAGTTTGGCAGCGCAGAACTCTAATATGGTAAAATATAAAGACTAGACTGTGCAGGCATAACCTGCGGGGAAATAATATATTTATCTGAATACTTTTTGTAATTGCACGTTAAATTAATTAATAATTGAATATTTAGTTTAGCCACTGAGTGTATAGCGCCACCTTTTTGTTCTTTTCCTTATTTCTCTGTCCATCTACTGAGGTGGTCACACATGCTCAGCTCCATCCTTTAACTGTCACCAGTTGTATCTACTGTTAAAAGCTGTAACAGTTAAAGGGAGAGAGATGCAGCCCAACCTGCGGCCCTCCAGCTGTTGCAAAACTGCAATTCCCAGTATGTCTGGACAGACTCCAGCTATTGGGTCATGCTAGGAGTTGTAGTTTTGCAACAGCTGGAGGGATACAGGTTGAGCTGGATGTTACCGGATTGCCCACCGGCCCCATTGACTATAATTTGGTCCGGTGGAGATCTGGCCTCTACCTGACAAATATTCTGGGATTTGTCCATAAAAAAAAACACTGCGTGATAAGTACTGTCTGTTTCCCCTAGACAAAGTAGTATATGGAGACTAGAGTTGAGCGAACTTCTATTTTTAGTTCGGCATCGGGTTATCGTAGCATCCCATTATGGATTCCGCTACCGCGGACCATAACGGCATTTGGAATCCATAAGGGGCTGCTTCATTGAACCCGAACCTTGGACAACCCTAAGGACCTGGGGTGACATCACCGTCATGTGATCAGTGCAGGGGGTGTGGCTCAGTACTGGATTGGATAAGAGGTGATCCAGTACTGAGCCACGCCCCCTGCACTGATCACATGACGGTGACGTCACCCCACGTCCTTAGGGTTGTCCAAGGTTCGGGTTCAATAAAGCAGCCCCTTATGGATTCCAAATGCCGTTATGGTCCGCGGTAGCGGAATCCATAACGGGATGCTATGATAACCCGATGCCGAACTAAAAATAGAAGTTCGCTCAACTCTAATGGAGACCTATTTTTCAGGGAAAAGAGTATGCAACTGAACTAGAATAATCAGCGGCGAACAATTTTACTGTATCTCCCTATTCCTCTCATAATAGAAAGCTGGGATATGGGGGGCTATATGTTGAGTCCTGTTATGTAGGTTCAAATAAGTGGATTTTGACTATTTGACTCTTTAGCTCTGATTCAAGTGAACGAGAGCCAAGAGACACCCGTCCCGGAAACCACACAGTGGATTGAGCCTTCTACTTCCAGCTCTGTGCACTGTATAGTTTTTGGCACCCCGGTTGCCCAAAACAGCAGATCACCAGGGGTGCCAGCTATCAGACCACCATTCTGATGATGATGACCTATCATGAGAATTAGAGATGAGTGAAGTTATGAAAAATTCAATTCGTCTGCTTCGCCGAATTTCACAAAGAGATTCAATTTGTGATGGATTACATTGTCACGATGTGCATTCCTTTGTATGTAGTGGGCGCAATTAGGGGGAACAGCAGTTGCTCAGCCTCCCGTCATTGAACCCCTCTAATGCTAAATTCATTGCTGATCGTGGCATCTGAGGCTACAATTTTCGCCTTTCAGGGGTTATTCAGGGTAATAAAAATAAATAAAAACTCGGGAATCGCGAGGACATTTGGCTTTGTGGCGGATTGAATTTTTCCTGAAATTTAGAACAAAGTCCACTTCGTTAACTTTCATTCACTCAACACTAAGACGATCAGGATTCTGTGCGGATTTTCCGTGTGGATTTGCATGGAGAAAATCCGCACTGTAGGTCATGCACATTGTATTTGAAATTCTCTTGTACACAATGCAGATTTTTTCCATGCGGATTTTTAATTTTTCCTGACCGGATTTTCTCCATTCACTTAGTAAAATCCGCATGCGGAAAATCCACACCACATCCGCATGCAAATCTGCACCAGTTGATGCGGATTGTAACAGTTTTAAAGGCTGAAAAAAGACATCCGTCTATCCTGTTCAGCCTGTTATCCTGCAAGTGGATCCAGAAGAAGCCAAAAAACCCTGTCCGCACAGATTTCCCTGCTACACCTGCAGATTCTACGCGCATAAATCCTGAACGCGTGCATTCACCCTGATGAGGATAGGCCATGGGTGTCTGTAGACCGAAGAGCCCCTTTATCTCTGAAAGAAATCCCTGGTGACCACACAGTCCCTTCGGCAGGTACAGGGACAGATAAAGCAAATATCTTTCCACCTTTACACAGTTTAATATTTGGGTCCACAGGTTCTGATCTTAAGGACCATGACTGCAAGTGGAGAAGACATGACAGAACCTGTACATGGTTCTCTATGGAGAAGTCCTACATCTGTAGAAAGCATATGTAAAGAAAAATATTATTTAACTATTTTATTAGTTGTATGTTCAACTTATATCTAGGTTAATGTATGCATCTTTTAATATTTTGGAGCTGTAAATTAAGGATATTAACAGGGTCTTCATCGACACCAGGCAAACCCGAGCAGCTGCCAGGGCCCACTGGGCTCTGGGGGTTCCAACTGCAATCTGGGCAAATGTACTGTATGCTTGTGAAGCCAAAAATCGGGTGCTGTGACCCTATTGCTCATGGGATCTATCTCTGGATATTGCTAATATGAGGGACTAGTACATTTAGAGTAATATCTTCTTCTGGCCACTAGGTGGCAGTGTTATCACAATTACAAGTTAACTGCAAAAATAAATAAGTTTTGAATTTTTCTTTTCATAGATGGGGACTGAGCAGAGCTTCGAACTTCTCAATGTACTGGAATTCTCAAGGTAACTTTAGCCAGCGCCTATCCGTCAGTTAATTGCCTAATCTCTCACATGTTTATCTTTTTGTTCCCGCTATCTGTTAGCTAAATCTGTATTCCGCCCCATAATGTATATTATTAAATTATTATTTCATCATTGGGAAGGGGGGCTGGGTATTGGTTCGCATTACCCTTCTCACCACAAGGAAAATATTTCCAGCAAAATGAAAGAGAGCGCAGAGTATATTTTACACATCTAGCGTTTAAGGATAATAAACTTCAAGAAGGGAAATAATGAACTGATTATTGGGAAGTTCTTAGGTAAATTATTCTTTCCTGTTTTCAAAGCCCGGTGTATCACGGCGACTTTTGAAAGGGTGAAGTTATTCAGTTGCGCAGGTTCCTACGTTCATGGCTGAAATGGTTAAAAGGGATTAAAGGGGGATTCCAATGTGGACATTTGTGGCATATTGACAGTATATGCCAAAAATGTCTGATAGGTGTGGGTCCCTCTTCTGGGACCCTGTGTCGCAGCCACTATGTACTTCGATGAGAGTTCTGTAAAAAGCTGAGTAAGCTGTTTTATTTTCAGAACTTCAGCAGGGTTAAAGTGACACCACCACTGTTACCTCGTCTCTGCTGTTCCAATGCCATTGCGCTGTACTTTTGCTCAGCCGAGTGGAGCACCACTGCGGCCATTGATTGGCTCAGAGGGCATTTTGAGACATTTTCAAGATTTTCCCATAGAAGTGAATGGAGCGTTGGCTTCACCGTTATCAAAACTCTTGTAAACTTCAATGGAGAGGTCGGCACACAAGTAAAACCGGCTCTCCACTTCTATGAGGAAGGCGGCCAGTGTCATTCAAGATAAAGGGGGACACTGGGCCAACGTTCTCCAGAAGTTAAACCCTCAGCTCTATATATGTATGGCATATGCTGTGGATAATCCATTAATGTGGAAGTTGTGAACGCTATGTTTAAGCTGTAGGCCACATGGTGTCCCCTCGAACTGGCAATTTACAGCAGCGTTATTCTTAAAGGGGTTTTCTGGGATTTTAATATTGATCACCTATATCATCATATTAATATCAGATTGGATGAGGTCTGACACTCGGCACCCCCTTCAATCAGCTGGTTGAAGATGAGATCGCGCTCCATGCGAGCGCAACCTCCCTTCATTGTTTACCTGCTCGCCGTTGACATCGCAGTGGTGAGCCGGTGTAAGTATAAGCCGTCCCATTCACTTCTATGGGACGACTCTTTCCGATACACTTGAATAAGAAGGAGCCATTCCTTAAAAGTGAATGGAACAGCTTGTAGTTACACCTGCTCACCGCTGCGATGACGAGCAGGTAAACAATGAAGGGAGCGTCCTTCTATTCAGACAGCTGATCGGTGGGGTTGACGAGTGTTGGACCCCCACCGATCTGATATCCTGAGATAAGTCATCAATATTAAAATCCCGGAAAACCCCTTTAATAGATTGCATACAAAGTCAAGAACATTGTACATGAAGCTGGAAATAAATGCTTTACTGCACAACGTGCTCATTAATCCCATGACCAGGCCTGGCTTCCGGAGCCAGAAGACCTCATTTCCATCACCTTTAATGTCTTCTAGGAAAGCTATACTAATGAGGAGCCCACATCCAGGTCCTCCTGCCAAACAAAAGTCATGAGCCATACTTATTCACTGAGCCAAATTGTGAATTTGTATAAAAGAGAAGGTCATCTTGTTACTCGCTGCCCTGATTTGTGTATAGACCTCGCCGTTCACTTCTTCTGAGAAGCTTGTATGGTGAAGCCTGAAATAATAACCTTCTCGATGGGTTATTTATGTCAGATGTGTGTATAATGACCTTTTTAGCTAAAGTGCCCTTTGACTCTCTGAAATATGTAGTGAAACACTGTGATTTTCTCCAGTGGTGGAAACATTAAATTGTAACTTTCAATTAGCCCTGATATTACCCCGTTTAGTCTTGATGTATTACTTCTGTGGGGACGCAGATGATTTGACACCAAGTCAACTCAAAAAGATTTGCAAAAACAAGTTCCAAAATAGTCCTTTGTGCCCATGAAGTCAGATTGAGGGGAGTGGGCAACACTTTGATCTGATGGAAGATGTATTTGGTCTTTTCTGGGAATGACTTACCTGCAGTTTTATGCTGGTGAAAAAAGTTCTACAACTTTCTAATATACTTTATTTTTCAATATCTCGCCATTTTCAAGATTTCAAGTTTGCTAATAGTGAATGGGAAGATTCTTGTCTACATTCAGAAGCTGAAAACCTGTGCAGAAAAATGCTTTTCACAGTTTAAAGTTTGTAGCAATGTATCGTGTCTAATTAAAGGGGTTTTCACACCTTAGACATGTATGATGTAGACATAGGAGATCCCATGTCTGATAGTTGCAGGTCCCAACTCTAAATCCCTCATCTCCTGACCTGGTGGTTGATGGCTTATACATCCAGACAGTGAATGGAGAGGTGGCACCCTCAATGGTCAGCTGTTTTGGCAGGCATGATGATGAGAACTATACAGTGTATGGCAGGGTTGCACCTAGCCTTTCTGCTACCTGAGGCGAAAATTGAAACAGTCCCCCCCACCCCATGCCAAATGCTCAACCTAACCTCTTCCCTCCTAACATTATATACAGCACTACAAAACATGCAGAGTAATACAGTACTACATACCTCTTACATCTAGTGATGTCTCCTCTGATGTAGACATTCTCTTTCCTCATCTTCTCCTTTCAGACAAGACCACCATGATGATTTCTTTCAGCAGTGTCTCATCTCTGCAGAGATTGACAGACATCTTTACATCCTCCCCAAGATTGACAGACATCTTTACATCCTCTCTACCTTTGGAACACCCCATCCTGTCAACCCCAGTACTGTGCCCTCTGTGCTCCCCAATACTAAAGTGCAGAAAAATAAACAGCGTATAAATGCCCCTTATAATGTGTGCCAGTACAAAATAATGTTCCCATAATGTGTGACAGTACAAAAAAAATGCACCTGTTGTGTGCCAGTACAAAATAATGTCCCCATAATGTGTCTCGGTACAAAAAATACCTCCCCTGTGCTCCCGGTAGAACCAGTGTCCCTATAGTGCCCCCATAATGTGTGCCAATGCCCCCTTGTGTGTGCCAGTACAAAAATACCCCGATAGTGCCCCCAATAGAGATAATGTTCCCATAGTGCCCCTACAATGTGTGGCAGTATAACATACTCCTATATAGTGCCCCCCCATAATCTTTGCCAGAATAAAATTCCCCTATGTACTGTCCCCATAATTAGAGATGAGCGAACTTCTCAAAAATTAGATTTGGCCGGTTCACTGAATTTACCTAAAAAATTTGGTTCGATCCGAATTTATTAGTGGTGAATGGCGTTAAAAAACTGCTATTTCTTGGCTGCAGAGAGCCTTTCTAGTGGTGTAGAACACTGTTCCTTGCAGTAACACGCATAGGGAGTCTGCTGTGGTAGTGAAACAATACTGTGAGTCAGTATGCCATGTAGATGACAGGCGTCGCTCTTAGAATCACTGCACACTTTACTTATTTGGGCAGTCACGGGGCCAAAACTGACCAAATAACTCAAGTGTGAACTCAGCCTTACAGGTCAATGTTAGCGTCAGGTATAAAGTACCGCTCAGAGGCCCAAGATCCTACTATAGCGTGATAAAGCGCACTCCTTTTATACCAATTCACTGATTCCACATAGATTTCTGCAGAACCTGTTCTATTAAATGCTTATACAAGTAGCGCCCCCCGGACAGAGTGGAGTGGGTGTCAGCAGTGAGTTTGTGTTGACGTCACTGATTATTTTGCCCTTCCGCTGATCCGTCAGAACAATAACCCCCAAAAAACAGATCAGTATTGCTAAAGCCCAAAAAAACAGGAGTGGATCCAAAAAAGAGATGACATGTGAATGGAATATTTGCATGTCTTCTGTGTTGCACTCCTGCTTTTGGCTACCAAATCATAAGCCAATTCTGATGCAAAATAGGGACCATGTCATGCAGGCCTTACAGCTGTTACATAGACAGGATCCGTTGTGTGTCTAATTTTTCCTTCCTTCTGACAGATCAGAAGAAGGGTCAAATAAATGACTATGTCAGACAGGTTGAAAGGCAAAATAATGGCCCAGTCATGAAGTGTGGAGGGTGGGAACAGCATGGGAAGTCCCCAAGAGTGGCCCTATGACATAGTGGTGAGGTGAATGCAGCATGGGGAGACCACAGAGTGGCCCAATGACAGAGTCTGGAGGTGGCAGCAGCATCAGGAGGAGGCCACAGAGTGGCACAATGACAGTGTGGAGGTGGCAGTAGCATCAGGAGGTCACAGAGTAGCACAATGACAGAGGGTGGAGGTGGCAGCAGCAGCATCAGGAGGAGGCCTCAGGGTGGCACAATGACAGAGTGTGGAGGTGGCAGGAGCATCATCAGGAGGCCACAGAGTGGCACAATAACAGAGTGTGGAGGTGGCGGCAACAGCAGCATCAGGAGGAGGCCACAGGGTAGCACAATGACAGTGTGGAGGTGTAAACAACAACATCAGGTAGCCCCAGAGTGGCACAGTGACACAGTGTGGAGGTGGCAGCAGCAGCATCAGGAGGAGGTCATAGCGTGGCAACAGGGCCGGGCCGACACAGAGGCTGAGGAGGCTCCAGCCTCAGGGCGCTCAAGCCTCAGGGCGCAGGCCACTCTCACCAAGTCCCTGCTGCTGCCGTGTAGCTGTATTAGCAGCAGAGCATCCATTTCTGCGCTCTGCTGCTGTAACAGCCGGTCCTGCGCCCCCTAGTGGTGTTCTTCCTCCCTCCCTCAGTCTAGTGCAGTGTGCTGCAGCTCCGTACCTTCCCCAGCCCCTGACTTCCTGCCTGTGTGTGCACCAGAGATTGACAACCCCCTCCCCCAGCACAGAGAGAAGAGCAGCGTCGGGACAGAGAAGGAGGAGGAGGAGGAGGAATACTCTGCATCCTGCCTCTCCCTCCAAGTCACCAGAGACTGTATGTGCAGAAAATGTAAGGGGTTAAAGGGAATGGAATGGCAGTAATGTAATGTGCATATTGTGTGTTTTTATGTATGTGTGTCATATGTATGTCTGTATATATGTATGTATGTATGTGTGTCATATGTATGTCAGTATGTGTGTGTGTGTCATATGTATGTCAGTATATATGTGTGTGTCATATGTATGTCAGTATGTATGTGTGTGTCATATGTATGTCTGTATATATGTGTGTCATATGTATATATGTGTGTCATTTGTATGTCAGTATATATGTGTGTGTCATTTGTATGTCAGTATATATGTGTGTGTCATATGTATGTCAGTATGTATGTGTGTGTCATATGTATGTCTGTATATATGTGTGTGTCATATGTATGTCTGTATATATGTGTGTGTCATATGTATGTCTGTATATATGTGTGTGTCATATGTATGTCTGTATATATGTGTGTGTCATATGTATGTCTGTATATATGTGTGTGTCATATGTATGTCTGTATATATGTGTGTGTCATATGTATGTCAGTATGTATGTGTGTGTCATATGTATGTCTGTATATATGTATGTGTGTCATATGTATGTCAGTATATATGTGTGTGTCATATGTATGTCTGTATATATGTATGTGTGTCATATGTATGTCAGTATATATGTGTGTGTCATATGTATGTCTGTATATATGTGTGTGTCATATGTATGTCAGTATATATGTGTGTGTCATATGTATGTCTGTATATATGTGTGTGTCATATGTATGTCAGTATATATGTGTGTGTCATATGTATGTCAGTATATATGTGTGTGTCATATGTATGTCAGTATATATGTGTGTGTCATATGTATGTCAGTATATATGTGTGTCATATGTATGTCAGTATATATGTGTGTGTCATATGTATGTCAGTATATATGTGTGTGTCATATGTATGTCAGTATATATGTGTGTGTCATATGTATGTCAGTATGTATGTGTGTCATATGTATGTCAGTATGTATGTGTGTCATATGTATGTCAGTATGTATGTGTGTGTCATATGTATGTCAGTATGTATGTGTGTCATATGTATGTCAGTATATATGTGTGTGTCATATGTATGTCAGTATGTGTGTGTCATATGTATGTCAGTATATGTGTGTGTCATATGTATGTCAGTATATGTGTGTGTCATATGTATGTCAGTATATATGTGTGTGTCATATGTATGTCAGTATATATGTGTGTGTCATATGTATGTCAGTATATATGTGTGTGTCATATGTATGTCAGTATGTATGTGTGTCATATGTATGTCAGTATAGATTATCTAACCCAGTCCCCCTACCCCCATCTACCCCACCAGACATTTAGATGTTATTTATTCCTGCTATTCTAATGCTCTGATCAGTAGATGGCTCAAGTCAAGCCCTCACCCCCCCAGCCATTTAGATATGTATGTTATCAATCATCCCCCACCCCCGCCTTCCTTGTAATTTGCTGGCCCCCAATATCCATTGTGAGTCACAATCCATAACACTGCCATCCACAGATCCCCCCATAACAGTGTGTCATCCACAGATCCCCATAACAGTGCCATCCACAGATCCCCCATAACAATGCGTCATCCACAGATCCCCCATAACAGTGTCATCCACAGATCCCCATAACAGTGTGTCATCCACAGATCCCCCATAACAGTGCCATCCACAGATCCCCCATAACAATGCGTCATCCACAGATCCCCCATAACAGTGTCCTCCACAGATCCCCCATAACAGTGTGTCATCCACAGATCCCCCATAACAGTGTGTCATCCACAGATCCCCCATAACAGTGTCATCCACAGATCCCCATAACAGTGTCATCCACAGATCTCCCATAACAGTGTCATCCACAGATCCCCCATAACAGTGTGTCATCCACAGATCCCCATAACAGTGTCATCCACAGATCCCCATAACAGTGTCCTCCACAGATCCCCCATAACAGTGTGTCATCCACAGATCCCCCATAACAGTGTCATCCATAGATCTCCCATAACAGTGTTGTCCACAGATCCCCATAAGTGTGTCATCCACAGATCCCCATAGCATTGTCATCCACAGATCCTTCATAACAGTGTGTCATCCACAGATCCCCCATAACAGTTTCATCCATAGATCCGCCCCATAACAGTGTCATCCACAGATCCCCTTCATAACAATGTCATCCACAGATCCCCCATAACAGTGTCATCCACAGATCCCCCCCATAACAATGTCATCCACAAATCCTCCATAACAGTGCGTCATTAATTGATACATTAAACTGTGCATATTTATGTGTGATTACAACAGTATTTAGTAAAGACTCCACAAGTTGGGGGGGGGGGGGCGCACTTGGGCAGCTCAGCCTCTGTTGGTGGTGGACCTTGTCCCAGCCCTGCGTGGCACAATGACAATGTGGAGGTGGCAACAGCATCAGGATGCCACAGAGTGGCACAATGACAAAGAGTGGAGGTGGTGAAAGCAGCAGCATCAGGAGGAGGCCACAGGGTGGCACAATGACAGTGTGGAGGTGAGAGCAGCAGCAGCATAAGGAGACTACAGAGTGGCACAATGACAGAGTGTGGAAGTGGCAGCAGCAGCATCAGTAGACCACAGAAAGGCAAGGTGACATAGTGTGGAGGAGGCAGCAGCATCAGGAGACCACAGAGTATCAAGGTGACATAGTGTGGAGGCGGCAACAGCATCAGGAGACAACAGAGTGGCAAGGTGACATAATGTGGAGGTGCTTACTGCCATGGTCCCTGAGTGTTCAGCAAGATCTGCTGACAGTGTTTACTTTCAGCCCTGGCCACAGCATACTTGCTGCCTGTTTCCTGCAGCATTTGCTTAAGGGCTGGCGCGCATCACTTCCTGTGTTTTATGGGTTGGATCATGTGACCTTGCCAACCAACCCTACCCCTCCTGTACATACACCCCCAGACGAAGGCACGCCGAAACGCGCGTCGGGGTAACGCCATCCCAGTTTGTCAGGCCCCGGTTTACAGAGGTGAGTCTTCTATGCTTGATGTGTGATGCCCAAGAAAACTGCTGAAACTGACCACTTTATTTGAGTGGAACTGTCACTAATCCTATTGTTTATAGGCAGACAGTAGTATATTCTTTTTGGCATCATTAGCATTGATGAATTCTCTTCTTGCCCACGCTGTATGTAGACCTTTTTACTCTATTTATTTATTTATAAGGAATCATTATCATATATACACTTTGTGTTACCTGCATAGATGTATTTTACTATTAAACAATCATGTATTCTTCAATTATATGTAGTATAATTATGACCTGGGCCACTGGGATGGTGTTTTTTGTCCCCTACCCCCCTTTTTTAACATTTATCTATTTGTATTAAGTGATAATAAAGTTATATATTTTTCTAAATTTGGAAATTTATGGGCTCCAGTTTCTCTTTTGTTTTCTACATATATAAGTGGCTCAGCCCCCTTCCCAGATGCCTCAGTGTCAAGGTCCTTGTGTCCTGGTAAGGTTCCTGATATCCGCTTGTTTTCCTGGACTCTGCTACCTGTTTGATCCCTGCCTGCTTGCCTTGACTCTCCTGTTGCCGACCCGGATTGCCTGACCTGTACCTGTGCCGCCTGCTCTGACCTATTGCCTGTCTGACTTCACCTCTGCCTCATCCTTCGGTCCTGCACTCTCAGGTACCTCCTGGTCCACCTGGACCAGCTGCCTCGTGTGCCTATACTCCTCAAGAGGTAGCGACCTTGTGTTCCCCTCGGGAAAGTCTATCCCCACCATCAGGGGTACTGTGAAGATCAAGGGGTTCACTTAGACAGAGGAAATAGGACACGTTGCACAATGGGTTCACACCCACTGGTTCGTGACACAGGAGACCACAGAGTGGCAAGGTGACATAGTGTTGAGGTGGCAGCAGCATCAGGAAACTACAGAGTGGCAATGTGAAATAGTGTGGAGGTGGCAGCAGCATCAAGAGACCTCAGAGTAGCAAGGTGACATAGTGTGGAGGTGGAAGCAACATCAGGAGACCATAGAGTGGCAAGGTGACATAGTTTGGAGGTGGCAGCAGCATCAGGAAACCACAGAGTGGCAAGGTGACATAGTGTGTAGGTGGCAGCAGCATCAGCAGCACCAGGGGAAACTCTGCTTGTTGTGGCCACAAATCCAGTTTGGCTGCCCAGTAGTCCAGTGGATCTTCAGTGTGTGGTGGCAGGGTGCTGTCCAAGTATGCTACCACCTGCTGGTTCAGGTCCTAGGCGGGTGAAGAAAACTGCTCATCACCGACTCTAGACTCAAGTTGCTTCTGATGGAGCTGGAACATGAGCTACCACTGGACTACATCGAAGTTACACAGGGGAGTTTTCCTGTCCGCTTGGATCATCAAGAAATCGTTTATGGCCTTTCTCTATTCGAATAGTTGGTCCAACATATGGAGGGTGGCGTTCCAACGGGTGGAAACGTTGCATATCAGCCTATATTGGGAGACGCCATTCTGCCGCTGCTTTGCTGTGTACGAGTGGCTGAATTGCTGGCCATTTTTAGGATGTCTTGCAGATGGGTGGAAGACTTAAGGAACCTCTTGACAACCAAATTGAACACGTGTGCCATGCAGGGCACATGGCTCAGCCCTCCTTGACACAGTGCCGACACCATGTTCTTCCCGTTGTCTGTCACCATGGTTCCAATTTTGAGTTGTTGCGGAGAAAGCCAGGATTCGATTTCTTGATGAAGGACACGGAGCAGTTCCTCCCCTATGTGACTCCGTGGTACGCTGGAGGGGCACTGTGAATTGTTCCTGCAGTGGAGGATGAGGAAATGGTGGAGGATGAGGAGGCAGAGGCGGACATTGTCACAGGACCAACGGAGTCACCTGGCCAAGTTGCTGGTGTGGCTGTGCAGGAACCACATTCACCCAGTGGGCTGTAAAGGACATGTATTGTCCCTGACTGTAGTTAAAGCTCCACACATGGCGTTACCGTGCACTTTGGCAGACACCGACAGGCTCAAGGACTGGCCCACCTTCTGTTCTACATAAGTGTGCGGGGATGGTATTGCCTTTTTGGCAAAAAAATGATGGCTTGGGACTCTCCACCTCAGCTCGGCACAATCCATCAGTTCTCTGAAAGGTGCATAGTCTACCACTTGGAAAGGGAGGGACTGCAGCACCAGCAACTTGGCCAGGAGCACATTCAGCTTCTACACCATTTGATGAGTGCACGCATACTGTTGTCTCTTGGCAATCGTTTTGGTGATCGATTGCGGACGGAATGACTGACTAGGAGGAGCAGGAGCATCAGAACCAGCAGATGATGGGAAGGACAGGCAGCCCCCTTCGGCTGGGGTGGTGGAGCGTTGACTGCCTAAAAATCGAGTGCATGCCACTGGGTGACGCAGTGGTTGCTGCGGCAGGCTGGACCACCCCATCAGAGCCACGGTTCTCCCAGGCCACTTTATGGTGACGCTGCATATGTTGACGCAGGGCCGCGGTGGCACCCTGGCCACGCTTCACCTTCTGCCCACAGTGTCTACAAATGGCCATGTTCACCTCCTCCAGCAGCTTAACAAAAAACTGCCACACCGCCGATTAGGTGATTTTACCCCCAACACTCCGCACTGACTGACTGCTACCGTGGCTGCCTCCATGAACCTCTGCACCACTACTTTCCAGGCAGGTAGGCTCCTGTGAAGCGAGTGGTCTACCCCGGGCACGTTTGGCTCCCGAAATCCCACTGCTGCCACCCTACTGACTCCCGTCCACGCTAGTGACTTGCTGGCTCCGCTGCTGCCTCACAGGCAAGCTGCCACCCTCTTCTCCCGATGATGATGAAGCCCCTAATTCACCCGGCTCCCAAGTGTGATCAGCTACATCATCATCATCGAGTACTGTCTGCACGTCGCTGATGTCCTCCTCTACGGTCTCTGGGTCAGGAGCCTGACTGCTCGCAACACCAGCTCCCACTCTCCTCATCACTACTTGCCCGCCTACCTGAGAAAGCGGCGGATGTCTCCTCCAGATCTTGGCTGGCCAGTAGCTGCTGACTGTCCTCTAGTAGCTCGTCCTTGCCGTACAGTGGAGCTGAGCCCACAGCATATAATACTTCTCTGGCTAAGGGAACAGAAAAGGACAGAGGCAGATTAAGGACAGGTGAGGGCACAGGACCTGCTTCCGGGCCATGCCAACTAGGGGTTGTGTCTGAAGAATCCACTGACTCTTGGCTGGGGGTGTCTGATGTCACGTCGGATGAAGTGGATGACCGAGTCAACCATTCAAGAACCGCTGGGTTGCTGGTCAAGAAACGACTGCTAGATTTAAGCCTTTGCCACGCCCCTGTGCAGGGCCTGGCACTTCTCTGGCTGACATACTGTTAGATTCAATTAATAAATATAAAGGAAATGAAAACACCCCAAAAAAGTCTGTTATTTTCTTACTTCATCACACAATGGCTAATAAGCCCTTTTTTCCCCCCATTAATACATGCCAAGGCTTTAGAACATATAACTGCACCACTAAACGGCAAATAGGCCCTTACTTTTTCCATTTATAAATGCCACAAAAGGCTTTAGAACATATAACTGCACCGCTGAACGGCAAATAGGACCTTACTTTTTTCCACTTGTACATGCCAAAAAAGGCTTTAGAACACATAACTGCACCGCTGAACAGCAAATAGGCCCTTACTTTTTTCACTTATACACGCCAAAAAAGGCTCCCATATAACTGCACCGCAGAACAGCAAATAATATATATTTGCCACTAATACATGCCAAATAGGGCTTTAGGAAATATAACTGCACCGCTGAATGGCAAATAGGCACAATGGAAGCGCTCATCTCTCACTTCCCCTCTGCCGCCCCCCCCCCCCCCCCCCTATCTCCAGGGCCATGCTGGGGTACTGCAGCTCATCTCCCATTCAGTATACCGAGCCTTCCGCTTCATAAAATGTGCCAAGGCTGCCTGAAAAAACTGATAAATAGGAGTGCTGGGTGTTGAACCCCCACTGATCAGATATGAATGACCTATGCTGAGGATTGGTCATCAATATGTGTAACTAGGGCAACCCCTTTAACCCCTTCAAGACCCTGGGATTTTCGGGTTTTTGCATTTTCTTTTTTTACTCCTCCCTTCGCGGAGCCATACTTTTTTTTATTTTTCCATTCCTGTTTTTTGAGGGACAAATTGCACTTCTAATGGCACCATTTAATATTGCATACGATAAAGTGGGAAGCTGGAAAAAATTCCAAATGGAGTGAAATACTTCGGAAAAATGTTATACTTCCATAGTTTATGGATTTTGTTTTTACAGCATTTACCATGTGGTAAACCTGACTTGTTGCCTTTCTTCTCTGGGTCAGTATGATCACAGCGATATCACATTTATATAGTTTTTCTTATGTTTTCATAATTTTGTTTCCAAACTTTTTATTTATTTTTGCTTTGCTTCACCATATTCACCATACTTTTTTTTTTATATTTATGTTTATGGAGTGTGTATGCCTTTTAGATCACTTTTTGTTAAATATATTTTTTGAGGTGAAGCAACGAAAAAAAGTCAATTTGTCCATTTTGATTTTTTTCCATTATGGCGTTTACTGTATGAGATAAATAGGTTTATATTTTAATAGTTTGGTCGCTTTTGGATGCGGTGGTGCATGTTATGTTTTTTTAGTTTTTTTTTTATTATGGTGAAAGGGGGTGATTTGAATTTTTATATTTATTAATATTTTAAAAACCTTTTAACTTTTTTTTTACACATACTGTATTTTAACTCCCCTCAGCAGACTTCAACAAGCGATTGTTGGGTCACTTGTCGCATAGACTGTAATGAATTACTATTGCAGCCTATGGGAGTTGCGCAGCTGCAGGCCTCCATAGGAACTACTGCTGTGGTAGTCTCGGACCCTTCAGTGGGACCAAGGCTATTACAAGGAATGAACATTTCCCCGATCGCCACGTGGGGGAGCTCTTCAGGCCCAGGGAGTGCAGTGATCCCGGGAAGGCCGCAGCAGTTGCTGTGGTTACAATTAGCCATTGCATATGATGAGTTAAATGTGTGCGATCGGCTATAACGCCGATTGCAGATATTAGCTCTGGGTGTCTGCTGTGTTAAATAGCAGAAACCTGGTGGCTATGGTGCCTGCTGCACTCTGGACCGCGCACCATCTTTAAAGACACGACATGTTTGGGGGAGGTTGGGAAGGGCTTAAATTCAAGCCAATTGTAGGTTTGATTTGCTACAATGTTTCAGTACACATAAAATGTATCAACTTCACTAAGATTTCACTAAGTCCTAAGACCACATGATCAGGTCTTCTGATGTAGTTTTGGAAACTAAACTTAGAAGTTCAGAAAAGGAGAGAAAGTATAAAGGACAGATACAATTTCTCCTCTTTTTGGAATGCACTCCTGGTTTTGTCTTCCAAAACTGCATCAGGAAACCTGACCATGTAGCTGTACCTTTAGGTCTGCACAGGTTTACAGTCACTAAATGTAAATATTTCCAATTACTGACAATGTAATTGTCTGACTTATCAGAATCATCTTTTTTGTTTCTTTCAGCAACAGAAAACGAATGTCTGTTATTGTCCGGACGCCATCAGGACATCTTAGGCTCTACTGTAAAGGAGCAGTGAGTATTTCTGGTTGCCTAGTTGTAGCTACTTCATATTAGGATTTCCAGAATGATTTGTGGGGTAGAGGGGCTGTCTAGCCAAAACTTAGAATGCTAACAAAAAGATAAACTGAGTAATACTTATCTTACCAATACCTTGCTGCTCCTGTGCAGTCCCTGACGGTCTCTGTATCCTGCAATGGTGATGTCAGTAGTGCCTGTGGCAGCAAGTAGTTCTGTTCATCTGTCAGCAGGATGAAGTTTGTTAAACCAGATATATTGCCAACTAGGGCTGATCCAAATGATACTTTTCTTGTGAAAATTGGTTGCAGTGTTCCCAAGAAAAATTACTTTTATTCTTTATGCAAATAATGTTTCGGTACACCAAGGGGCATGACCAGCACTGAAAAGGTGAGGAGCTAAGGTGCACCGTGGGGCTAGGCCATGCTCCTCAGTGCACTAAAGCCCTATTTTGTCAACAGAATAAAAGTGTTTTTTTTCAGGAAGGCAACAACTGATGTTCACAAGACAGGTGTCATTTTAATGAGCAGAATCAACCCTACCAGACAGTATGCCTGGTTTACCAGAGTTGACCCTGCTGACAGATGCTCTATAAAGCTTCTGGTGAAAATGTCAAGGATCTGTATTAATACCCCAAAGTTTTGCTTTATACATATGCAGCAACTGGACACCCTAGGGGATAATGTGTGTGAGCGTACTAGTGATGAGGTGCCGAGGATAGTAGTACTCACGGTTAAGTTGTCCCTTGGGGCCGGCGTGCAGTGGATGGCAAGACAGCACAAAATCCTCCGGGGCACTCTTGGTTAATGGTACTTGGTGTTTAGGGTGCTTTGGCGGCGGCGCCCCTGTGTTCGTGACGCCAGCACTGTTAGGTGCAACTGATGAGTGTAGTAGTGGTAATAATGAGGAGTCTGTTGTTATCATACAGTTGAACATTTACTAAATCACTTGTCTCCAGGCAGTCAATACAGATACAGTTCATTCGTATGACATAAGTGATGACTCAGAAATAGGTTCAATTGTATTCCTTTTATCAGGTTTAGGCAATTGTCAGTTGAGGAGTTCCCTTTAAGAGTGACACTTTACAGGCAAGACTTCTGTAATAATTTCAAGTCCAAAACTATAGCACTCTAGTACTAAATATCCTGGTTTCTACTTATCTTGAGCTATCCAATAAGGGTGATCTCCCTCGTGGGAGGCATCAGTCTTCTGCTTTATTATTTGCAGGATGCTCTTCTATAAAGGTTTAGGTTTTCACTATGACCCGGAAGGCTTAACTAGTGAAGAAAGATAATTCTGAGCACTAATTATCCATACGTGTCCCGGGACTTCTAGAGTTGCTCTCAGGCACTTGTGCTGATGAGGTCCATGGGCTGGGTTCAGCTCTAATCCTCACTAGGCTTACTGCATATTTGTACATAGACACAATGTCTGGTGCTTGGTTGCTGTACTTGTCTTCTTCAGGCTTGATCAGGGCCCAGAGGAAAGGAGAACAGCTACATGTTGGTTTGGGCCTGTTTCTCTCCTCCATACACTCTCCTCTTCACTCTATTCTGAAGCACTGACTCATTTCTACTTTCTGCTCTAGACACAGCCCAAGCTATATCAATAAGTGGCGCCAGCACCACCCAGGGACGAATGGGTGAAATGACATTGCCAGCCTGATAAATAGGAAATACCATAAAGTGTCCCTTTGACACAAATGTGGGACGCTGCACATATCTGTATCTTACTTATCGGTGCAGGACATTTCTCTTCATTTACCCCTATAACTAGTGTTGAGTGAATCAAAGTACACAAAGTGGACTTCGATCCGATTTTCATGAAAAATTAGATTCGCCGTGAAGCCGAATTTCCTTGTGTTTCGCGGTAGCGAATAGATTTTCCCTGAATGACGGTAAAAAAAAAAAAAAAACATACTTGCCTCCTCCATTTGCTCATGAAGGACTGGCCGCCGCCATCGTGATTGAAGATCTTGCATAAAATCCCATGCTGGTGATATATAACGTTACCACACCGGCGGACGTGATGACATCATCACGTGCCACGCCAGATTTAGCATTATTTCTTCAATCAAGATGGCGGCGGCCGGCCCGTCGCCAGCAAATGGATGAGGTAAATATGATTTCATTTTTTTTTTAAACACACACTGAGTTATTACCGTGAGTTGCTGTGATCATGAATCTGTATCTGAAGGGCACAATGACGGGGAGCGGCGCAATTACCGCCCCCTGTCATTGCTCCCACTACCTACAAAGAAATGCGCTTTTTTTGTAAAATTCAGCAAAGCAGCCGGATCAAATTTTTGAATACTTCTCTCATCACTACCTATAACAGCACTTTCTGTTCCTGTAATTAGACATCTTAGTTTTATCATAGGACCGCCGGGCTCTGTAACAACAAATTCTGTTTTTATTTTAATTTTCTTTTCTGTGCCAAAAAAGGAAAGTTGGAATCTGATTGGTTGTTATAAGACCCTATGCAAACATAATGCTTGAATAGGAAGTGTCATGTGGACACGAAGCTCTGCAACCAATCTGTCAACTAGGGAATAAGTGATATTTTTCAAAATATCCTAGTGGTATTATGGGTTATAATTATCTTACAATTATTCAGTTATAGGAAAGTTTTTAATTGAAGAGGAATAAGGAAGTTTAATTGATCCAGGGGAATTATTACCACCATGTGTGGTAACACAGGATTTATTTTTACTCTTGTGAGACAAAAACTGCTGCCATCTCCTTTATTTTTCCTCACTTTACGTTGAAAGGTTAAGCTTAAAGTGGTTGGCCTATCTGGGACTTTGATGGCATAATGCTAGGATATGCCATCAGAGTCAGATAAGTTTGGGTCCCCGCTCTAGGACATGCTCCCCTCTCCAAACGGTGCTCTTGAAGTGAAGAAGAGCGCATTCTCCATTCATCGCTATGGAAGTTCAGAAAATAGCCAAGTAAACCTTCTTAGATGTTTTTGGAAGTCTCATAGTGGTGAATGGAGAGCACACAGCCCAAGCGAGGCCAACGCTCCATTCACTGATGTGGGACTGCTGGAGATAGCTGAGGCACCGGGCTATTTTCAGAACTCCCCTAGGGGTGATCAGAGGGTGGCAGCACATGTTCAGCTGCTCTCTGTTGAGTTCAGGGGCACCATTCTGGAAAAAGGACCTGCACCTATATTACACTGATAGCATATCCTAGTGATATGCCATCAATGTCCAAAAGGGGCCAAATACTTTAATGGACGTTAATAGTCCTTTTTTTTACTTGTGCACTTGCATCAGAGTTTACCTTTATAATGGAAATCAGAATGCATAGCTGGATTTCTTTGCTCTGCTAGATTTATATCAAGCTGACAACTCAAGGAGAGTGTCCTTACTACTGCAGCTAAGGGGGCGTGTCTCAGCTCTCTCGATCACAGCACAGGGGCGTGTCTCAGCTCTCCCTATCACAGCTCAGGAGGCGTGTCTCAGCTCTCTCTATCACAGCGCAGGGGCGTGTCTCAGCTCTCCCTATCAGAGCTCAGGAGGTGCGTCTCAGCTCTCTCTATCACAGCGCAGGGGCGTGTCTCAGCTCTCCCTATCACAGCTCAGGAGGCGCGTCTCAGATCTCCCTATCACAGCGCAGGGGCGTGTCCATGCTCTCCCTATGACAGCTCAGGAGGCATTTGACCGATGTAACTGAGCATGTGCGGCCATCTCAGTGAGCAGGACAAAGAAATAGGAAAAAAAAAACAGCAGGTGGCGCTATACAGATACATTTTATGGATTAGGCCAGTGGCTATGCAAAATTTTTATTTGCATGTAATTACAAAAGTATTCAGATTCAGGGGCTGGTTAGAAAATTGTAGAATATTTTTCGTGGGACAACCCCTTTAAATTGTGGCCTTGTCAGATTCTGCTCAGTTGTTGGCTATTTGTGGATAGGGGATAACAGATCTGTGGGTGTCCGACCACTGGGATCCCCACTGATTATGAAAACAGGGATCTTGTTTCCGTATTTCCACCAGTCCCATAGACTTTGAATGGAGCGGCAGTGTGGGTGCCCGATTGCCAATCCTTCAAAAGGAGGACACAGGACACATCGTTCTCATGATCACTAGTGGTGCCAGAGGTCAGTCCCCACTGATTCAGCAGTTGTGCCCCATCTAGTCGATCCAGAATACCTCTTAAAAGTAAGTACAAAATAAATAGGTTTAGGTTTTTCAAGTGCTATACAAGGTTTTTTCAAATGCTATACAATTTATAGCTGAGCCCCTGAATGATGTATTTTTTTTACTCCCTATAGCTCTTGCAATTGTCCTAATTATCAAAATTCTCTGAGGTGATTAATTTCATAGCAAGTAAGAGCGGCTTGTTCTGGAGAGTGTTATAATGTAAAATTACCATGACAAGAAGTCACATAATAAAAATAATGGAGGCTCCAGGGAAGGTTTGTAAACGGGCTTCCCAGAAATTAGACCGCACAATCCAACCTGCCGGTTCCATCACAATTGTACCCCACCATAAGGCATTGCATTACTCTTACTCACCGAGCCGCTGAGCTTTCCTTTATGTGATTTATGGCTTGATTGGTGTAAGCACTATTTCAGAGCTGCCTCTGGTTACAAAAATCATCATCTATCTTAATTGGGGGGGATACAAAATATATTGAATTTGGAGACCTTGAGGTAAATGTTCCTGTAGGTAAGTGATGGGAAACCGAGGGTTTAATTGGGATCTCATGTCCAGAAGTGGTTTATGTCGTATAATTTTAGAGGAATTGTTCATTATTAGTCACACTGTGCACTACAGAAATAATGTAATAAAGAAACTGCAGAATCGAACAGTATAAAGGTAAATTATCCTTACGCTTGTGGTATCTTACACTGTGTTCACATTTGTGTTTGGCCCTGGCAGGGTTCCCAGCCCAGTTGTTTCTATCACTTGGGACTGCGTGAGAGGTACACTCATAATTTCTGTGTATTCCTAGTGATACCCAACTTTTTGTACACAGGAATTCTGAGTAAATTGAGAATCCATAGCTATCAGTGGGGTGTGGCTTCAAATTGTGTCTCTTGCTGTGGAGGACATGGGATGTCCATGTCATTGGGCAACATGTAATGCTTACTTTCTCCTGTGGAGGTGCTACCAGGCCTTCTCCCTGGTTATAAATGAAGAGAGAAGAGATAAGGCGGCACTCACCCAGCTGAATGACAGTAGTCCTTTATTGAATCTTCTTACATAAAAAAGACGGTGAGGTAGCAGGGGCGGACATCTAGTAGTGGCCTGACGATGCGCTAGTTGAAGCGCGAAACGGCCGTCGCCGCCGTCCAGCCGCATTACTAGATGTCCGCCCCTGCTACCTCACCGTCTTTTTTATGTAAGAAGATTCAATAAAGGACTACTGTCATTCAGTTGGGTGAGTGCCGCCTTATCTCTTGTGCCTTCATTCATGCATGAAAACACTCGTCTATCATGTCAAGGCTGAGCACCATAAACAGCTGATGAGACACTGGCCCGGTGTAACCCTCTCAGTGTTGTTGTGTGGAACACATCTCAAGTATTTCGGTAGTGCCACCCGACATTATACCTTTTCTCCCTGCTACTTCTCCCTGGTTATAGTTGAGGAACCTTAGCAGATAAACTCTCTATGATCTTATTATTGATGGACCTTCTGTGCAAAGTGGACAGCCGCTTTAGTCTAACTGAGTAAAATATTGTATTTCAAAAATCCATCCCTTTCTAATACTTAAAGGGGATATCCCATGACTAATGTAAAAAATGAAAATCAGACATCATATAGTAAATTAAGTAAATGACAACCTCTTTCTAACCACCTCAGCCCCCCTAGCTTAAACACCCCTAATGACCAGGCCACTTTTTACAATTCCGCACTACACTACTTTCACCGTTTATTGCTCCGTCATACAACTTACCACCCAAATGAATTTTACCTCCTTTTCTTCTCACTAATAGAGCTTTCATTTGGTGGTATTTCATTCTTGCTGACATTTTTACTTTTTTTGATATTAATCCAAAATGACCAAAATTTTTGCCAAAAAATGACATTTTTCACTTTCTGTTGTAATTTTTTTTTAAAAAACTACATTTCTATATAAATTTTTCTCTAAATTTATTGTTCTACATGTCTTTGATTAAAAAAAAATGCAATAAGTGTATATTTATTGGTTTGGGTAAAAGTTATAGCGTTTACAAACTATGGTGCAAAAAAGTGAATTTCGGCATTTTGAAGCAGCTCTGACTTTCTGAGCACCTGTCATGTTTCTTCAGGTGCTAGAATGTCAGGAAAGTATAAATACCCCCCAAATGACACCATTTTAGATAGAAGACACCCCAAAGTATTCGCGAAGAGGCATGGTGAGTTCATGTATCATTTCATTTTTTTTCACAAGTTAGCAGAAAATTACACTTTCTGAGGAAAAAAAAATAATAAAGTTTCCATTTCTGCTAACTTCTGGCAAAAAAAAAAAAAATCTCCCACGGACTCACTTTGCCCCTCAGTGAATACCTTGGGGTGTCTACATTCCAAAATGGGGTCATTTGTGGGGTGTGTTTACTGTTCTGGCATTTTGGGCGGGGCTAAATTGTTAGTAGCCCTGTAAAGCCTAACCCTGGGTTCAGACTCTGCCCAAAACGCGTTCACGCCGCTTTTGACGCTGGTGTTTTGACTGCTGCTTTTGCAATAGGAAACGCTGCAAGCTCAGTACGCGCGTTCTTGTGATTGCTACTGTGGTGTCAATCACAAAACGCGCCAAGGTCAACGCCCCAAAAGAAGCTCAAGTACTTGTTTATGCGTTGGGCGCTTTACAGCGCGTTCAAACGCGCTGTAAAACGCTCAAGTGTGAACCACTCCCATAGGGATGCATTGGTTTTAATCTGTTGAGCGTTTTACAGCGCGTTTGAACGCGCTGTAAAACGCTCAGGTGTGAACCCAGGGTAAAGGTACTGTTGGAATTTGAGCCCCTTTGCGCTCCCAGGCTGCAAAAAAGTGGCACACGTGGTATCACCGTACTCAGAAGAAGTAGGGCAATGTGTTTTGGGGTGTATTTTTACATATACCCATGCTGGGTGAGAGAAAAATCTCTGTAAACTGACTACTTTGTATAAAAATTAAAAGTTGTCATTTACAGAGATATTCTCACACCAGCATGGTATATGTAAAATACACCCAAAACTATTGCCTACTCTCTGAGTACGGCGATACGCCATGAGTGACATTTTAGCAAGACGCCAAGGGCTCCAATGAGTACCTTTAGGATTTCACAGGGCATTTTTACGCATTTAGATTCCAGACTTCTTCTCAGGCTTTAGAGACCCCTAAAATGCCAGGGCAGTATAAATACCCCACAAGTGACCCCAATATAGAAAGTAGACACCCCAAGGTATTCCGTGAGGGGTATGGTGAGTTCATGTAAAATTTTATTTTTTTGTCACAAGTTAGTGGAATATGAGACTTTGTAAAAAAAAAAAAATATCAATTTCTGCTAACTTGTGCCAAAAAAAAATAAATTCTGTGAACTCGCCATGCCCCTCACGGAATCCCTTGGGGTGTCTTCTTTCCAAAATGGGGTCACATGTGGGGTATTTATACTGCCGTGGCATTTTAGGGGCCCTAAAGCGTGAGAATCCAAATGCGTAAAAATGTCCTGTGAAATCCTAAAGGTACTCATTGGAATTTGGGCCCCTTTGCGTATCTTGGCTGCAAAAAAGTGTCACACATGTGGTATCGCCGTACTCAGGAGAAGTAGGGCAATGTGTTTTGGGGTGTATTTTTACATATACCCATGCTGGGTGAGAGAAATATCTCTGTAAATGACAACTTTTTAAATTTTTTTTAGACAAAGTTGTCCATTTTGGAAAGAAGACACCCCAAGGTATTCTGTGAGGGGCATGGCGAGTTCACAGAATTTTTTTTTTTTTTTTGGCACAAGTTAGCGTAAATTGATATTTTTTTTTTTTTACAAAGTCTCATATTGCACTAACTTGTGACAAAAAATAAAATTTTACATGAACTCACCATACCCAGCACGGAATACCTTGGGGTGTCTTCTTTCTAAAATGGGGTCACTTGTGAGGTTTTTCCACTGCCCTGGCATTTGAGGGTCTCCGCAATCATTACCTGTATGGCCAGCATTGGGAGTTTCTGCTATTCTCCTTATATTGAGCATACGGGTAATGAGATATTTTTTTTTCCTCTGGGCTGAAAGAAAAAATGAACGGCACAGATTTCTTCATTCGCATCGATCAATGTGGAAGAAAAAATCTCTGCCAACAAATGTGCAAAAAAAAAGAAGTAAGGCCCCATTCACACGTCCGCAAAAATGTCCGCATCTATTCCGCAATTCTGCGGAATAGATGCGGACCCATTCACTGTGAATGGGGCCGGCGGTGATGCGGAGAGCACACTATGTGCTCGCCGCATCAGCATTTGGTTTCGGCCCCCAAACATCCGGCCGCAGCTCCACAAAAGATAGAGCATGTCCTATTCTTGTCCGCAATTGCGGACAAGAAAAGGCATTTTCTATATAGTTCTGGCAATGTGCGGATCCGCAAAATGCAGAAAGCACATTGCCAGTGTCCGTGTTTTGCTTATCCGCGGATCCATGGATCCGCAAAACACATACAGACGTCTGAATGAGCCTTACAGGGGGGTGATTAGTGACAGGGGGTGACAGGGGGTGACATGGGGTTAATCAGGGGTTAATCAGTGACTGGGGGGGTTGGATGGGGGTCTGTGTGGTGATTGGTGCACTTACATAAGTTTCCTTTGGTGGTCCCAAGCAAAAGGGACCACCAGAGGAACGAGCAGCAAGCATATCAGACGCTGTTAACAAAACAGCGTCTGATATGCGATTTTTTTTTAACTTCTACAGCCTGCCAGCGCATGATCAGCGCTGGCAGGCTGTAGTTAAAGTTCTTCCCGACGCGATCCTGTTAGCGTTCACAGGAAATCTCGCGTCTCGCGAGATGACGCGCGGATGCGTCCAGGAGGAGTAAACCAGCCGCCGCCTGGACGCATCCGTGCGTACAGCGGTCCGGAGCTGGCTAGCAAAGAGATCTCCCCATATATTGCTCTGGTAGAAAGCACAAGGGGAGTGTATTTTCTGCGGCAGCTAAGGGGTCGTGTCTCAGCTCTCCCTATGACAGCTCAGGAGGCAGTTGAAGGATGAAACTGAGCATGTGCGGCCATCTCAGTGAGCAGGACAAAGAAATAAGAAAAAAAACAAACAGCAGGTGGCGCTGTACAGATATATTTTATTGAATAGCTCAGTGGCTATGTTACATTTTTAATTACATGAAATTAGAAAAATATTCAGATCCGAGTGCTGGTTTAAAAACTCAAAAAAACCCTTTATGCAGTCAACAAACCTATCTGGACACCCATTTCTCTTAAAGGAAATCTGTCAGCTCCAAAACAGCCTCCAAACTGGAGTTAGCAGTGTGTAGTATAGTTAATGCTATGTCCGATTATGTAATTTTTATATTCATACTCACCATCTGTCTCTGTGCTTCCGCTGTGCAGCAGTAACATGCATTGAGAGGACTCTTCTCTGAGTCCTCTCCATTACTTGCAAGAGCTTGGGAGTCCTCTCAATGCATTTTGAATATGAAAATAAAAATGATATCACCGGACTTGGCGTCACTTATACTATACATCGCATACTCTAGTTTGGAGAGAGTTTCAGAGCTGACAGATTCTCTTTAAGCAAGCCACGCAAGTCTGAGCCCCCTGGCTCCTGTAATACTACATGCATTTAATATAGTATTGACGCTCACCTGTACAGTGCACTACTAGTAAAAAGAGAGGAGACCCCACTGCATTCCCCCTAGGACTTTCATATGCTCTAATAGGCCATATGGGCAGGGGTTGTCCAGCTGGGACAACGACTTTAAAGGCTACCTCCAGCCATAAATAAAAATCAGTCAGTGCATATGAATCTTTACATGCAGTAACTGTGTGCGGTCTTGCCAAATCGTGACGCATCTTCAACCTTCAGTTCCTTACACGTAAAAGACGTAACGTCTTGGCAGCCGTATTAGCTCCCAATAGGTTAATTTCTCCTGTTGCCTGAGCCTATGCACGTTTTAAGATAACATAAATCGCAATTCATGTGCCTTATATATTTACAACCCCCAATTGTAAAGATGCTGTAAAACTAGAATTCTCTGTATACTACAAAAGCTACAGGTATACTAGACCCAAGGGGAGATTTATCAAAAGTGGCAACCAATCACATTCCACCTTTCATTTTTCACCGCTCCTTTGAAAAATGAAAGGTGAAATCTGATTGGCTGCTAAGGGAAACTAAGCCAGTTTTCCTTTTCTCCAGTTCTGAAAAATGTCCCCCATGGTTCTCCAATTTATAAGGTTATATGGACAGGTGCTGCCCACGGCACTTCCAAAGGATGAAGATTCTTCATGAAGGACACACAGGTTCTCGGCCCATTACACGGCAAAGTGAACTGCATATCCCACAAATAAATTAATGTAATGTATACTTCACACAGATATCATAGAGAACCACAGCAAAACTTAGTATGGGCTCACCAGGGAGATTTCTAATGAATTTACTTATTTTTTATTCTTTTAATAAAAAAAAAAGTCCCACTTTCCCGCACTTTCTTCAGCCTCTATGTTGTGCTTCATAAATCTGTCACTTATTCTGAACACCATATTTCCCAATGTATTGATATTAGATACCTATCCTACATCTCGCCCATGCAGCTATAAATCCCCTTCTCCCCTTCACAAATTACATGGTAACACTGGCTGCTTGCAACCACCACTAGGGGGAGCTCAGTGCATAATGCATACCGTTACCAATGAACTCAATGGAACCTGTAAAATCTGAGCTCTTCCTAATGGTGGCCGTAGGAAAATGTGGTGAATCTATGATGGGTGTCCACCGTTGGGCCCTCCTTACCACAGGCACCATAAAAGTGGCGTGGTCTGTCTCCATGATAAGTATGCCACGTGAATAACTGTACTGTAACTGTACAGAGCCTTGCACCTGCATATTCATTACATGGACCGATTTTCATTTAATACATGGTAATCTATGGTATCTATATAATAATCCATGGGAAACAAATAAGTAGAGGTATCCCCCAAGGATGAGAACTATCTCGCTAGCGCCACCTCTTGGAAGTGGCTCCCTGTGAGTCAAGATTCCATCTTTATCATTATGCGGATCATCCGCAGGACAAAGCTTCTAAGTGCATAATGACTAATTTAGATAAATTGTTGGACGAAGTGTGTTTTTCGCCTGAGAGATAAGGAGGAATATCATTTATTCTGCTTGAAAATCTCCACTTTTGTCCGCTGACATGGCTATGATAAAACATCTTTATGGGTAACCACCCCGCATATAGTAATGTTCCAGGTGATTTATACATAGGATTTATCCCCGCTGTCATAATGACTTATAGCTCCTATAGGCTCGATAGAAACCAGAGGCAACATGCCAGAGAAAGCCTTTTGTCTCCAAGATGAAGATAAAGATCCACTTTCCATTAAGTATGTTACACATCCATATATATCAAACTTATCAAGGCTCTCTCCAAAGCACAGCCTTTTATCATGCAATACATAAGTAGATTATCATGTTCACATCCCGTCTGCCTCTGTGGACATTCCAGGATAGCTCTTTATTATGAGCTTTATTGTATATGATGAATTATGCTAAAAAGATACATAGAGCTCCTTGAAAGCATTGGCGAATAAGACGTGACCATCTATGGCTACGGAGTAAAGCTATAGAGCCACTGATGTATTCTGTGCAAGACGTAGAATAAATCAGGTCCTGGGTCTGACGCCTCCTGACACTCAATTATTTTGGTGGGTTTAATAATTGCTTCATTGTATTGGTGGATTTATGGACCTAGCTGTTTATGGCGGGATCTCTGAGACCACTGTTGGTGGTATGGACAGTATGTGAAGTGGAACTTGTGAGTCATGATCTACATCTCTGGAAACAACATTAAGAGACCACTTCAAAATTATCAGTTTCTCTAGTTTTGCAATTTATGGGTATGTGTTTGACTTAAATGAGCAGTTTTATTCTATACAATCTATACACTGACATTTCTCCCAAATTCCAGATAAATATATTGTATTTTAGAGCATCTTTTTTTTAACTGCTCAAAAAAGGAAAACCGTTGCAGTGATATCCGACCTCAAATATTGCTAAGAGCACACGTTCATATTCATTAAATAACATAGTAATATTTCTCCTTGTGGAGTCCAGAAATCAATATTTCCTGGAATAACCCTGATTTTTTGATTCTATATTCTATTCTAGAACAAGAGAATAGTGGTTTTATACTGTCTTTCATGGGCGTAGCTATAGGGGGTGCAGAGGTAGCAGTCGCTACTGGGACCAGGAGCCTGAGGGGGCCCAAAGACCCTTGTGCTGCATAAGAAGACACACAAAGCACTGAGGGAAGAGGGGCCCAAGCTGAACTCTTGCACCAGGGCCCATGAGCCGTTAGTTACGCCCCTGCTGTCTTTTATACTTAGGTAAGATTTGGCTTAGGTGATCGCCTGATCAGCACGTCAGTAATTAGAATGATGTGTGCCTATGATGGAATAAGTCAAACTCTGGAATGGAATGGCTGCCATACATGTGGAAATGCTGATGTAAGAAAAATCTGGAGTGGTCTGTTAATTTTCTTCTGGATCTATATATCATATTTTCACTTTATAGGACGCACTTTTTCTCTCCAAAAGTGGTGGTGGGGGGGGGGGGGGAATGTCAGTGTGTCTTATAAAGGAAATGCTAGTGAGCGCTTCCATTATGGAAGTTGTGAGGAGCGGTGAGTGATGCGCTTCAAACACTACCTGTATTCACCCTCCCTGGTCTTCTCTGTGCCCGCTTTGCACTGTCTTGACTGCGTACAATGTCAGTATATAGTACGTGCACTATGACCTGATGCTGCACACAGTCAGGTCATAGTACAACGCGGGCCTGGAGAAGACTAGGGATCCCATGCCACCCTGCAGAGTAGCGGTAGAGCAGGAGAAGTAAGTTACCGTATATACTCGCTTATAGGCCGATCCGAGTATAAGCTGACCCCCCTAATTTTACCCTAAAAAACTGGGAAAACTTAGTGACTCGAGTATAGGGCGACGTGGAAAATGCAGCAGCCACTGGTAAATTGTATGTATACCAATAAACATACCACATTAACCCATAGTATTCAATGGCAACTTTAATAAAGTGAATAAACCATTTAAGACAGTAAAGCATTGTAAATAAATGGTTAAAAATCCTGAATCCTTATACTCCAAAACCCCTGATTATAAGGATTCAGGATTTACTGCCTTAAATGGGTTTTTCACTGTAATTAAATGTGCCATTGAATATTGTGGGTTAAATAGTTCAGTGGCATACAGTTCAGATAGACCGACAGCATTTAAATCCAAAAGCTTGCTTTTTTTCCCTCTGTAAAGTCAATACTTTACCTCAGTGAACACTGCATACAAAAGCACTGTTCTCCTATTGCCACCTACCTCTTCAGCTCAGCCGCGACTTGTGGACTGAGCTGAAGCACCGCCCCCTCCAGCAGACGGCAGAAGACGTCGTGCGCGCATCGCGGGTGCACCCGTGCGTGTGCACCGAATCAAATAACCTGTATGACTCGAGTATAAGCCGAGTTCGGGTTTTTCGGCACAAATTTTGTGCCGAAAAACTCGGCTTATACTCGAGTATATACAGTAATTTATTTTAGCTCTGATGAGGCTTTGATCTGACACCTGATATGGGGGTCTGATCTGAGGTGTGATATGTGAATCTGATCTGAGGATCTGATATGGGGATTTTAATAAAATAGACAATTTAATCAAGGAAACCTCCAATCCGAGTAGGGGGGAAGTAGCAATGGGCTGGAAGACGGTGAAGCCGTCAAAACTGCGGAAAAATTCAGGGATCATTCAGAATTTCTTAATGGGCAATCTGAATTACAAAACAACATAGAGAGACTGAAGAACTCTCTAATTGAAAGGAAACATCGACAATTTCTGAACGATCTCATTGAATTCAAAAATAAAACAGCATATACTTTTAACTTAGAATCAAAAGATTCCGCTACAGAAACTTCTGCATCCGAGCAGGAACACTCGGATAGTGACTCTAACACCTATCGTGGACGACCATATCAGAGGTCAAACTATAGGGGGAGAAGACGGAGGGGGGGGCGCTCTGGAAATAGAAACTATTCGTCCTTTAGAGGAGAAGATAGAGGCCAACAACAGCCTTCTAACTTGAACTCGCAATCATGGAGAGAGAATGCAAACAGGGACTTTACCTCATCCTCCTCTGCCTCCTCCTTGGTTATAAAAACGAAGGAGAATACAGTGGGCGATCAGACTTTTTTTAGATCCAGGCGACCGAAACCCTTACGGGTTGCGGAATCGCCCACACAAAAACTAACTACTTGTGATGAGTCTATTATTGTGAATCTATCTGGCAAAACATTGTCTGAATCTGAGACAGGTGTTATATCAAAAGGACTAACCTTTGTTCCTACTAATAAATATGACTGCTTTGGTTGGATAAAAGATCTTAACCTCTTTATTCGAAAAATCAAATGGCGCAAAACTTTTATCCAATTTGACAAATTGAAATGTAGTGAAATAGGTTTGGAGATGTCGGATCTTCAGGGTTACAATGAACTTCTGAGTCTGTTAGAGGAAAATGAAAAAATACTGGGTACGGGCCCCTTTACCAACCTGGGGAATAAAAGTACCAAAAGCCCACCAAGGGGTAATGAAGCACACATCGATTTATTTTTGAGCTCAGTAACTAGGGATCTACAAAAACTTACTTCCATGAATGGACGTAAAAATTATACATTTCCAGAAATGGAAGCTTTACAAAGCCTTAGTAGAAATAAAGAGCTAGTTATTAAACCCTCTGATAAAGGGGGAAATATTGTTGTACTGAACTATAAACAATATAAATCGATGTGTTTGAGCCTCTTGAATGATAAAACAAACTATGAGATACTTAGGAACGATCCTACCATACAATATCGTTTGGAGTTGAAACAGATTCTTAAAGTGGCCCTAGAAGAAAGACTAATTAATAAAAGGGAGTATGAGTATCTCTTTCCTGAATATCCGAGAATCTCCACCTTTTATTGCCTTCTGAAAATACATAAAGGCTTGGACCCACTGAAGGGTCGTCCAATTGTCTCTGGAATTGGGAATCAGTCCCTTAAAACCACCCTGTACCGTAAGAAGACTGCTACAAACAGTCTCCTGAGGTGGAACAGTTTCCATCCTAAACCCTTACGTAAGGGTATCCCGAAGGGCCAATTCCTCAGGATTAGACGAAACTGCTCCACCCAGGAAGACTTTGAGAGAGAAGCTTTAAAACTGTCTGACAGATTCAGGGTAAGGGGTTACCCTGAGTACTGTCTAACTCAAGTGGCAAACCATGCCCGTGAGAAGGAAAGACACACCCTGCTGCAGCCCCAGAAAAAGAAAACTGATGAGGTTATACGTATCATTGGAACTTTTGATGCGGCCTCAGACCAGATTAGGGAGATACTAAACAGATACTGGTCACTTTTAAAAACGGATCCAGATCTAAAAGATTTTCTCCCTGAATAACCTTCGATTACATATAGAAGGGGTCGAAATATTCGGGATTTCGTGGTACATAGCCATTTTGAATCCCCACAAAAGGATTGCTGGCTCCTTAACAGATCTACTGGTACTTTCAGATGTGGACATTGTAAGGCCTGTAAATATATAAAGCTGGGTGACTCCTTCTGTGATGCAAGAGGCCAGACCACATTTAAACAAAGGTGCTTTGCCAACTGCAACACAAGGGGAGTCATCTACTTAATGAGATGTGGATGTGGAAAGATGTATGTGGGAAAGACCTGCAGGGAGTTCAAGATTCAGATATTGGAACATATTGGGGACATTCGGAATAGAAGAGATAAACCTATCCCCAAACATATCCTTCTTGAACATAGAGATGATAAAGTAGATGTCTCCTTTTCTGCCATTGAAGTTATACGACCCTCAATTAGAGGAGGAAATGCTGATCAAATTCTCAAACAAAAGGAAGCACGCTGGACTTATAGGCTGGAAACTCGGGCCCCGTTGGGACTCAATGAATATATTGACTATACATGTTTTATCTAAATGATGGGTCCTTTGTTTATCTGTGTTGGGTGGCGGCAGTATTGCATCATCTTCTATACTGCTGTAGGTACCTGAGGACACTCACTTTTTCGCATGTCCCAGATACCTTTATGTAACTAGTCATTTTTAGCCCCCATCTTTATATCCCTATATATAAGGTTCTTAGTGGATATATAACTATCCCTATAATATGAACAATCAAGGACAATTTATCTTAATTTATCTATTTTCCAATATTAATCACCCTCTGCGTGGTTTGAAGCAGGTGGAACGCATGTAGAATGCCTGTGGAACGCAGCGCAGTGACGTGGAACGCACTGGGAGCCGCTGTGGAACGCAGCGCTTTGCCTAGTGCGTCACTTCCGGTTGTTCACGTGACAGGTTGCGATCACGTGACCGGAAGCTCAGACACATCAGCGCGCGCTATTTAAGGTGAGTGGCGATTGCTACTCACCACCGGCCCTAACAACAGGAGATACCAGAGTTCTGATGTCCTGGCTGACCGATGGAATCCACCTCTGTATTCCGGTAGCACCTTCATCACACCGCTGATGGATAAGGGAAGTTATCTTGCCTTCCTTACTTTGCACTAGTAGACTTGTTACCATTATTGCTACACTGATCTCTAGTGTTAACTGCGACTCTGATATATGTGATCTGATATAGCTCCTGTTGTTTAGGTACATCTCATGCCACAGTCCCCTGCCGGTCATATACCTTAAAGGTATTTGGGAGAAACAAATATCTCTGGCACAACTCGTATCTTTAATAATATCTGGTGCCTGTGACATTATGACACCTTGACTTTTTGTATGTCCCCTGATGATCTACAACATAACACACGGTTGTAGTGAAACGCGTCGGAATACTATATACCATTTAGGGACTACTATATGTTTGTAATGACATCTGGAGTGTCTGATTAGTGCCTTGTTGAACTGGGAGAACCACCAGGAGTGAGAGACATTACCTTTGGTTACTGTGCCTCGCGCTCTGTGTGATTTCCCAGGCAAGTTTTCGATGTTGACTACAGACTGACTCTCGTTTATGACTTATGCACTTCATACAGGTGGTGGGTACTATCCTATGTCAGGGCCTCATTAGGGACACTAGGAGGTTCCAGACACGGGATCGCCCCTATCGGGCGGCTATTCCGTTTTGTAGGCAGGGTTGCCTAGTATGCAGTGGACAGATTAGGGACATTTATCTTCCAGCCCATTGCTACTTCCCCCCTACTCGGATTGGAGGTTTCCTTGATTAAATTGTCTATTTTTTTTAAATAACCACATTAAAAGTTATATTTTATGGTGATAACAGCTTCGGTGATTTGCTATTACTCTATTATCACTTACTATCTTACCTACTGACGGTTGACATGTCGGAACGTGATCTCGATCTGATATGGGGGTCTGATTTGAGGTCTAATGACATATTTTTCTTCTTATGTGGTTCATCTTATTTAGCAACAATACGTTGTGTGTGTGTATATATATATATATATTAGGTAGAAAGGACACTTTGGGATCATTTATTAAGGGACTTGCGACTATTTTTGTCAACAAAATGGTCGCAAGGTCCTCTTTTAAACAACTGCGACAATATTTTGTAGCAAAGCCAGTTCGGCAGTTGGGTGAGACTGGTGCCCCTTTATGTTCTCTTTTGTACCTGGTATGCCCATTTTTCTTCCATGCTATGTGGTAGTTTGGGTACCACTGGATTCATGCCATGAGATGCATCAAGGTAACTCATTCTTGGCAGTTGGGGGTCTGATTTAGCCAATTCCAGTTCCTTTAGCAGGTAACTCAGATCCTGGAGCTTGTAGTTGTTCTTATAAATTTCTTTTGGAAGGTTTGAAATCATTTAAATAAGGCACTTTCTTTGACTACAGAAATGTGGTTTGTTTAGGTATCTCTCATGCTGCAGCTGAATGGCCCATTTGAACTGCCCTTGACAGTAAGGTTAAAGGGCATCTGTCAGCAGATTTGTCCCTATGGCACTGGCTGACCTGTTACATGTGCACTTGGCAGCTGAAGGCATCTGTGTTGGTCCCGTGTTCCTATGTGGCGGCATTGCTGAGAAAAATGATGTTTTAACATATGCAAATGATCTTCTAGGAGCAACAGGGGCGTTTCCGTTACACCTAGAGGCTCTGCTCTCTCTGCAACCGCCGCACCTCTGCACTTTGATTGACAGGACCAGGCAGTGAAATCTCATCATCACTCCTAGCCCTGCCAATCAAAGTGCAGATGACGCGGCAGTTGCAGAGAGAGCTGAGCCTCTAGGTGTAATGGTAACGCCCCCGTTGCTCCTAGAGGCTCATTTGCATATGTTAACACATAATTTTTCTCAACAATGCTGGCACATAGGAACATGGGACCAACACAGATGCCTTCAGCTGCCAATGCACATGTAACAGGTCAGGCAGTGTCATAGGTACAAATCTGCTGACAGATGCCCTTTTAAGATTGTGGATTTTAGCTTCAAAGGTCTATTAGACAGAATAGAAAGTGTAAAAGTGTTAATAACGCCACATAACAGTCGCAGAAATAGTGTTATTCTGCATGTACATGGCATATTCTGAAAGATTACCTGACACAGTTACACTTTAATGTTGAAATGTGCACATTTTATAACCACAGGCTTGAAATGATCTCTATGCAGTATGACTGAAATAAACTTGTTTTTGCATTCTTTTAAGGATAATGTTATATTTGAGAGGTTATCGAGAGAATCCCAGTACATGGAGCAGACGTTAAACCATCTCGAACAATTTGCTTCTGAAGGTAAATCATGACACTCTTATTACTCCAATTTCTTACCATTGTTCACCATTATGGGCTCTTTTAAGTTATATCATTGATGACATATCCCTAGGATATTCCTTCCATATATGATTGCTGGTGGTGGTGATTTTTGGGATCCTCATATGAATGATGTGGTGCCTTCACATTTTGTCTGTCCAGGCTGGTCTCTGGTTTTGCAGCTTAGCCCCATGCACTTTGTTCATTTGCCTTTTTGTGCACCAAGACATAACTGTACGTAATTGGTGCTCATGGGATATATCGAGCTGCTCACGAACTGATCCTGCTCCATATATGGCCGGTGCTACTAGTTCTGTAATGTAGCTGATACCCAGCTACAATGGCCGGGATCAGAAGTAACTCTGATCCTGGTTGTTTAAACCCTCCATGTGCCATGGTCAATTGCATCCAAGAAGTTAAACAGAGTAAGGGGGGCTCTCTCCAATCCAATCGCAGCCCCTGCAACTCTGATTGGTATTTATAGCAGCCTGTATCTTTATGAAGGCTTCCAGGCATACTGTATGTAAAGCTCTGCCTTAGGCTGGGCTTAAAGGGAATGTGTCATCAGGGCCGGTGCAAGGATTTTTGCCGCCCTAGGCAAAAGAAAAGATTTGTGCCGCCCCCCCCCATGTGACATCACAATGCCCCACCCATATGATCTGCCATATTAAAGGGGTTCTGCAGTTTATTTAAACTGATCGGCAGGAGTCCGACACCCGGGACCCCCGCCAATCAGCTGTTTGAGAAGGCAGCGGCGCTGGCAGTAGCGCCTCAGCCTTCTCGCAGTGATGTCACGATTAGTATCATTGGCCTGGGTGGGGCGAGCTTAACCCCGCCAAGGCCAGTGATACTAGTCGTGATGTCACTGCGCCTGCGGTAAACAGCGAGAAGGTCGAGGCGCTCCTGCAGCGCCGCTGCCTTCTCAAACAGCTGATCGGCGGGGGTCCCGGGTGTCAGACCCTGGCCGATCAGATGCTGATGATGCTGATTCTTCCTCCCCCCCCCACCCTTGTCATTCTCTCCCCCCCCTTGTCATTCTTCCTCCCCCCCCCCCACTTATCATTCTCTCCCCCTCTTGTCATTCTCTCCCCCTCCTGTCACTCTGTCATTCTCTCCCCCCTCTTGTCATTCTTCACCCCCCCCCCTTGTCATTCTCTCCCCCCTCTTGTCATTCTTCACTCCCCCCCCTTGTCATTCTTCACCCCCCCCCCTTGTCATTCCCTTTCTCCCTCTTGTCATTCCCTTTCCCCCTCTTGTCATTCTCTTTCTCCCCTTGTCATTCACTTTCCCCCTTGTCATTCTCTCTCCCCCTCCCTTGTCATTCTCCCCCTCCCTTGTCATTCTCTTTCTCCCCCCCCCCTCCCACCCCCCCTACCTCTAGTGTAGCGCGGCCGAGCTCTTTATGCTCAACGGGTACAGAAGCTTTCGTTTCCTGTACCCGAGGGCACTGACATGAAGTGCACACTGTGTGCGCACTTCATGTCAGTCCGGCCGGGTACAGGAGACAGATGCTCCTGGAGCCGCAGACCTTAAAGAGCTCGGCCACGCTACAATGGAGTGACAGGAGGGAGCGCTCAGCGCTTCCCCCCTGTCAGCTCCTCTCCTCTTGCTGCACCCGGACGGTGCGTCCTCGTGGACGCGCCAGCCCGGGGGGTGCTGCAGCCGCCAGAGGCTCAATATAGAGCTCTCGGGCGGCTGCACTGCAGCATGAGGGGGGGCCGGCACTCCTAGCAGCGCCCCTTCCCAAGGGGCGCTCTACGCGGCTGCCTATTCCGCGTATAGGACGCGCCGGCCCTGTGTGTCATCAGGAAATGACTTATGGTTTAAATCAAGATTTTACATTAAACATATTTTTTTTTTTTTTTTTTTTGATGATTGCACACCCGTATCTATATATTTATATTTTTTTTAATTCTAAAATCCTGCAGTTTTCAAGCTGGCCACCAGGCCTAAAATATAGGCAAAATAGAGGGGACATCGTTGACTTCTATGGGAGAGTTTTGTGACCTGTGCAGTACATAGTTGCCAATATAAAAATAAATATAAATAAACTAAACAGAACTGGTATCCCTGTGTCCAAAAATGTCTGTCATGTTCGATAACTGTTAAAAAAAACAACAACTAATTTTTACACGAACCAGCAGGTGTGAACCCACTGTGCCACGTGTCCTACCTCCTCTAAGGGCGTTGTCTAAGTGAACCCCTCGATCTTCACAGTACCCCTGATGGTGGGGATAGACTTTCCTGAGGGGAACACCAGGTCACTACCTCTTGAGGAGGATAGGTACCCAAGGCAGCTGGTCGTTACCAGGATCAACAGTGCAGTACCGAAGGATGAGGCAGAGGCGAATTCAGAGAGGCAATAGGTCAGGGCAGACAGCACAGGTACAGGTCAGGCAATCCGGTTCGGCAACAGGAGAGTCAAGGCAAGCAGGCAGGGATCAAACAGGTAGCAGAGTCCAGGAACACAAGTACGAGTCAGGTACACAGGAACACAAGTGGATATCAGGAACCTTAGCAGGACACAAGGACCTTAACACTGAGGCATCTGGGAAGGGGGCTGAGCTTATATATGTGCAGGAGGGCTAGGATTGGTTGGCGAGGTCACATGATCCAACCCATAAAACACAAGACGTGACACACGCCAGCCCTTAAGGAAATGCTGCAGGAAACAAGCAGCAAGCATGCTGTGGCCAGGGCTGAAAGGAAACACTGGCAGCAGATCCTTGCTGAACATGGCGCCGGGGACCGTGGCAGTAAGCAGGGGGACAGAGGTGCACAGCAGCCGCTGTTACAAATTTCCATTTTTTGTCAGTCCCCCTCCCCCTGACAAATGTAACAAAAAGTGATCAAAGAGTCATGTGTTTCTCATAATGATACCAATAAAAGCTGGAGATTGCTGAGGAAAACACAACAGTCCATCATAAAGCTCTGTAGATGAAAAAAAGTTATGGGTGTGAGAATATGACAAAACAAAGAGCAAAAAAAGGTTCTTTCAAAAGATTTTTTTTAAGTAGTAAAATGTGATAAAAACCTTATAAATTTGGTATTACTGTACCCATGCTGACCCACAGAATAAGGTTACCATGTCCTATTTCGTGACATTGAATGCCTTAACCTTTTCACGACTGCCCACTGACTACAGTATATACATCCTATCTGCACATACCCCATGCAGATCGCACATACTATATAAAAACAATCAGGCAACTCTTCAATCCCAGCGCAAATAATTTTTTTTTCCTTTTGTCTGATACAAGATATTGTAAATTAAATGGTGACATTAAAAAATACAACTTGTGCCACATAAAACAAGCCCTCATATGTGAACAGAAAAGTAAAAAGGTCATGGCTCATGGAAGTTAGGGAGACAAATACGAAAATGAAAATAGGTTGTGGTCTGAGAGGGTTAAGAATTTTATGAATGGAAGGTTTAGGTTTAGGTTTGCTAAATTATATTTCCAAGTTTCTGTTGCTCAATATGATGATGGCCACCAAGCTACATCTGTAAGGCCCCTTTCACACAGGCGAGTTTTCCGCGCGGGTGCAATGCGTGAGGAGGACGCATTGCACCCGCACTGAATCCAGACCCATTCATTTCTATGGGGCTGTGCACATGAGCGGTGATTTTCACGCATCACTTCTGCGTTGCGGGAAAATCGCAGCATGCTCTATATTGTGCGTTTTTCACGCAACGCAGGCCCCATAGAAGTGAATGGGGCTGCGCGAAAATCGCAAGCATCCGCAAGCAAGTGTGGATGCAGTGCGATTTTCCCGCATGGTTGCTTAGCAACGGGACCAGATCTTTATTATTTTCCCATGGTTATAAGGAGAAATAATAGCATTCATAATAAAGAATGCATAGTAAAATGAAGATGAATAAAAATAATTATAATAAAAATAATAAAACTTAACTTACTTTTGCCACTTGATCGCGTAGTTGTGATCTGTCATCTCTCTTCATGCTTTAACTAACAGCTTAAGGACCTGTGATGACGTCACATCACATGGTCCAATCACATGGTCCATCTTACCATGGTGATGGACCATGTGATTGGACCATGTGATGTGACTTCATCACAGGTCCTTTAGTTGTTAGCTGATGCAGGGAAAGAGAGGACAGATCGCGACTACGCGATCAAGTGGCTAAGGTAAGTTAACTTTTATTATTTTTAACCCCTTCATCTTCATTTTACTAAGCATTCTTTATTAAGAATGCTAATATTTTCCCTTATAACCATGTTATAAGGGAAAATAATAAATTCTCCAGAATACTCTACCCGAAACCGGACTTCAGTGATGAAGTCCGGCTTCAGGTCTGGGTACCAAACATGGCGATTTTTCACACGCGAGTGCAAAACGCATTACAAACGTTTGCACCCGTGCGGAAAAATTGCGCATATTCCCGCAACGCACCCGCCTCTTATCCGGGCGTCAAACATGACGCCCGTATGAAAGAGGCCTAAGACCAAAGTCATACATTAGGAGAGAACAGTGTGGAGTCCACAGTTATAGTAAGAGAGTAACCACAGAGGTTGGATGAGACATACGGGGACATAGTGAGGACAACAGTGTGAGGACAATCAGTCCCTCAAGAAGAAAGTAGACTAACTGGAAACGGGAGGCCAAGAATGGCCAGATGTGCGGAACAAGATACACCAGTAATCCAGGAGAGAATGCTAAAGCAAGAAACAAGAAGCTCCAGAAAGGAATACCGGAGATTTGTGGCTTTTAATATCCTGTTAAAGGGAATGTCATTCAACTGTAATGTACACGGGTGGGATCTGTTCTGATGGTGCTGACAATACAGAGAACATCTATTCCATTACTATGCACGCTGTATAGTCCTATCATAACAAAGTTATTAATTAGATAGACATTACAAGGGGGTAATATCATACTCCCTAAAGGACTTTTCTGACAGTGGCTGTACTTACCACAGAAAATAACAACTTGTACACATTTAGGTTGAATTTAACATTACATTTCATTTTCCCTACCATGTCAATAAATAGTGATCAGGTAACAATTAAAAGGGTACCATCTTGGACACAAGATATACCATAAATGTCCCATAGATTTTAGTAAGTGTGCTCCCATTAAAGTGAATTGAGAGCATTGTGCATGTGCGCCCACCTCTCCAGTCCCAGTGGCTATAGAAGTGATGGCTAACCTCCGGCACTCCAGCTGCAGTGAAACTACAACTACCAACATGCTTCATTTATTTCTATGGAGTTCTGTGAACAGCCAAGCAAATGTTCATCTTGGCAGTTGTTTTACCACAGCTGGAGTGATGTACTTTAGCCACCACAGTATTATAGGATAGGAGATAGGAGTGGGTCCCAGAAGAGGACCGCACATCTACTGGACTTTTATGGCATTTCCTGTGGCTATGCTATAAATGTCCGAGATGGACAGCTGGCAGGTTGTCTCTGGACCGGTCGGGCTTCCTCTGGGGTCCGGGCCCTGCCACTAGGCACAGGCGCCCCCCTTCTGAAATAGCCCTGTATGTGACTGTGTAGACCAGGAGTAAGCTCACACAAAGTTAGTACAGTGATATTGACTACATAGAATTGTATAGGTTGGATGTTACATTGGTGGCCCATGTCAATCGATGCCCAGCTATTAGGAATATTATTCATTGAACTACTACTACTGCCATTTTTATTACCACCACTCCGCTCCTTCCTTGCTCTGTTTGCAGTTGCACAGCTGTTAATCAGTTTCTGCTATAAATGCTGGTCAGCCCTCTCATTCCTTGGTTGAGATTAGTTTCCTAGTTTACTAGCTTACCAGTGAAGGTGCAGTGTTCTCATCGTATGCCCATGAACCGAACTTCTACTTGTTAACTGACTCTAATACTCTGCTGCCGGCCCTGACCTTAGCCTGTCTACTGTAGTGCTGCCTGCTCTGACTTTGGAATAGTATTATGGAATTGCTCGAATTCTGCCTGCCCTGACCTCTGCCTGTTTACCGACTACCAGTGTTGCTTGAGTCCTTGGTGCTTCTCACTGGTGTCTCTTACCCCCATGGGTCAGCTACATCAGGACTATTCTAAAATGTATTGGCCTGGTGAGTCCCCTAAAGCGAAGGTCAGATCCCTGTATAGGGATTAAAGGTTGAAATTCAGGGGATCTTTAGGATTAACCCAAAGTCAAACTGCTGATACAGTGGGCCCACACCCACTGCCTGTTAAGGCTACTTTCACACTAGCGTTTTGGATTTCCTTTTGTGAGATCCGTTCAGGGCTCTCAAAAGCAGTTTGCTGTCCGCCTGACGAAGCTGTGCCGTCCTGGCACACAGTGTAAGTCAATGGGGACGGATCTATTTTCTCTGACACAATCTGGCACAATAGAAAAAGTATCCGTTCCCCATTGACTTTCAATGGTGTTCAGGACGGATCCGTCATGGCTATAGAAGACATAATACAACCGGATCCGTTCATGACGGATGCATGCGATTGTATTATTGTAACAGAAGTGTTTTTGCAGATCCTTGACGGATCCGCAAAAAACGCTAGTGTGAAAGTAGCCTAAGTTGGATTTTACGCAACTACTGCATGCCACACCTAGACATATGTAACAAATACCCAGCACACGTGACACACATACAACTAATGACCCCTTGCTGTCCTGCATGTGAGATGTTCATACCTTGCTGCCTGCTTTTCCCATTCATTGTAATTCCACCAGCCCGAGATTGATAAGGGTAGAGTTCAGGGTGGTTGGTTTCAACCTTATAAATCCATAGAACTCTAACTTTAAATAGCATTTTTCTTTAGACAGATTTATATCAAGTGAAAAATTCCAGTCCAAGTGACGGAAAACACGTTACAGAGAGGAGAATCTTTCCGTGCAGGCAGTTTTTACTCCTTCTGCAGATGCTGTCGTCAATGCTCCATAAAGACACTGAATCCCTTTTATTGGCCGTGTGTCATCCCACGACAGAGCTCCATTAATGACACAGAAAGTTTTAAAGACAACTTGCAATTTTCCATCCAAATGAGAGAGAAAATATTTTCATCTTTAAATAACAAAGAGCAAATATTAGGCTGTCAAACCTGTGATCCCTCCGTTTACCAGAAGTAAACTCTGTTTTGTTTTTTTTAAACGCGATGCTGTAAATCACATTAAAGCGCAAGTTCACTTTTACAAAAGTGTTGGGGGCGGGGGGGGGGGGGGTTAGCTATAACATCTGAAAAATATACAATTTTTCATTAAATCTTAAGGGAATGGTATGTCACCATGTTTAAAAATTATGGGGGTCATTCATTATTGGATATACACGCCAGTTTTCCAGCGATGGGGCTTTATTAAGTCCGGCGTCTAAAATGCCAGTCTTAAAGGTATAATCCAATCCTAAAAAAATCCCCCAGCATGGGGGGCCCGGCATATGGGGGGACTTTTTTTTAGGATTGGATAACCCCTTTAATAACGGACACCCTATATGCTTATAACTATAGGTGATAATTAACCTACTATTAATTTTCCTCATTGTTTGTTATCTCCACTCCATTACAGCTGTGATCTGTGACTACAGTTTACCGACAGGGAGTCTGAGGTAGTCTGAGACACTCCCCCTGTCTCATGTTTGGCTCAGAGTACTGGTCTTTCCCTGCTTCTCCAATTCTACATCTTTAGACTGGTTGCCGTGTGTAAACACTAACCCATTGCAAGCCTACCAGAAAGTCAGTGCATGGAACGCTGATTACTTTCATAACAACGGCAGAATAATGATAAAGTACAGATTACTAAAGGACCAGTGATAAAAAGATCAGGAACAGTAATTGCCATGACTGTACTGACACAAATGGGAATGGAGAGCCTTGGGAGTCTCATTAACTACCTAATATACCTCCTTAGGTCTTTCACACGTACTGGGTTAGACATAGGTTTTAAAACTGTATTCCAGGAGTTTGATATTGATGGACTATCATCAGGATGGGTCATCAATATCTGATTGGCGTGGATTTAAACCCAAGCACCATCACCAACAAGCTGTTAGGCAGAAGCTTGGACCCCTGCCGATCTGGTATTGATGACCTATCTTGTGCACAGGCCATCAGTATCAAAATCCTGGACAACCCCTTTAAGGAAAAAGTTGCACCTAAAATCCACTACTAAAGTAAAGTAAAATGTATATGAATGGGTCTGGCCGCAACTTTCTTTTCCAACCCCTCTTAAAAACACATACACATTTGGCCAAACTGTTATCTGTTGAAAAAGACAGCTGTTGGCCAAAAAAAGCATTTGACCAACAGCTACTGAAGATGTATAGGCTCCCTACAAACTGACCTTTCTCTCAAATCATTACTTCTCTAGTTGCATCCTCCCTGACACAGCAAGATGCAGTCACTGAGAAGAATCATCCTAGAGGCTTGGAGAAAGGGGGGACTGAGGAGAACAGGGTGATCAGAGAACAATAGAAGTGGGCTGCAATACCCCTCATGCATTCCAGGTGGTCTTCCTAATGAGAAAGACCACCCCCAACACCACTCAGCTAACCAGGGCAATTTTGTCTTGAGACACCCATTACTCTTGTTATTTTGGAAGGAGAACTGGCTTGCATGTTGAACTCAGAAGTATTATTCTCCCTCTGTGACTTGCCTGAATTGAATCACAAAAAATTCGGGTTTGTCAGAATCTTAATTTTTTGGGAAATTTGGGATGAATTCCGAATCAGTAGAATTGATTTTCTCATCTGTACTGTATATGTTATAATTTTCCAGACTAACAAGACCTGTACAATGTGTAAGAGTGATAAGGACTGCTATATCTTAAAAGGACTTGAAGGAGTGATCTTTTTTTTTTTTGGGGGGGGGGGGGGATGAAAGTGCTCTGCACAGGAATGATTTAAAGGTTTTATCAAAACCTGACACTTCTAAGTGTATTAACATCATGTTGAGTTTGATAAGTGGCTGTGTAATGGAGCTCTGTCTCACCACCATGACTTTTTATGTACTCTCTGATAGTGCTGGCTGCAGCTAAACAAAACACCAGCTTCGTAATCTCCCCCATGTCCAGGGCCAGAAATTATATCTCCAGGGTGATAGAAACAGAATTTAGAAGTCAAAAGAATGGTGGACTTTATAGGAGCACTTACTGTGTCTCAAGAGATGGACAAATCCCAGGACACGGGTGTCAATGGACCTAGAATCTTCGGATTGATTTTTATTTATGTCTATGGAAGTTTTTATGGTCTGGGTACTAAAAAAGTCAAATGGGCTCCTACAGTAATTTGCTATGTATGCTGTAGGAACTAGTTATATTAATATCATGATACATTGTCAGAATCAGTATTTAGATATACTGCGCCTATGTGCATACATGCTGGGAAAATATACCCTCTTTCAACGCACTATTAATACCGCTGTGCAATGGTAACACCTTCTTCTCACTGACTGGGACCCCAGAATTGACACAACTTCGCCTCAGGACCAGGTTTTTAGCCCAAGGCTACATTGGGATTGAACTGATAACAGAGAAGTAGCAAAAAGATTTGGCAGTTCTTACACCGGTTGTTTCTCTACCTCTTATTGGCTTAATAATTGGATATTTCGGGAAATACATTTAAATCTATTTGTCTATCCAATTATCTATCATCTGCTCATCAATCCAGCATCCTTATCGTTTCACTAAGCTATTGATCTACTATGTATTTGAGTTCTGCATTTTTTCCCCCTTATCTTAAGGCTTGAGAACCTTGTGCATTGCATATGCGGACCTTGAAGAATCTGAGTACAAGGAATGGCTAAAAGTCCATAATGAAGCCAGTGTGGTTCTGAAGGACAGGGCTCAGAAACTTGAGGACTGTTATGAGCTTATTGAAAAGGTGAGTAAGGCATAGTCAGATGACCTTTGACATTCCAGCTGTTTCTGTACTACAACTCCCAAGATCTTCAGCCAACATGTGGCAAAGGTTTGGTTCCCGCTGTCGTGTTTGCTAGAAGTTCCTCAGCATATGGCGGTATCTCTTTATTACCAATGACACCTTTATTCTGGAAACTTTCACAGTCTTGTCTGTGTTCTTACGTTGTTTTCGTTCCCTTGCACTCCAGGCTACAAGACCCTTCGATCCTTGAGATATTTTCTTACAGTGACTGTCGGCGCAAAGAAGGAACGGGGCCACTTGGGAAAAACATATAGCGAGCCATGACATCACCATGAACTTGATATTACAGCTCAGTGTGACACCATAACCCTTTATTACTCTCTTGTAATTGTTGCAAAAAGAAAAACATAAAATATCTGCACTATCATGTGGCCCCTTAAGCGTTGGGTTTAGCAGGGAAGACCTTAAGGCTTTCCTGAAAATATGAAACCAATTAATATCCTGTATAAAGATCCCTCTAAATAGTTATGGATAGCTGACTGTCAGAAGGGCAGAGCTAAGGTGAAATGGAAGGGATTATGGGCGGAAAGAAGGGCTTGTAGCACGGGTTATTAATACTGCAATTGAAGCTAAATTGGTAACAGGATTGTGAGAGTGACCATATCCTAACTAGCATGATAAGCTGCTGCTATTAGGCTGCAGTACTTGGCCTTGGAGCTAGGGGCAGGCAACTTCTGCTTCCATCAGGTAGTAGTAATGTTGGGATGTAAGCAGTTTTGACTATAAGGGTGGCTGCCCTCATGTGTGCTGTAAATTTACACTACAGACAAATCCAATGCAAAATCTGCATATCTCACATAGATTTAGATGCATATTTGCCACGGAATTTCTGCAGACTTCACCCCTTGTGATTGTTCATATTGCCTCCTTTGCTGGCTTGATTCATTTTTCCATTGCATTATGCACTGCACATTTCCAGGAGTTACAACCACCCTGCAATCCAGCTGCGGTGGTCGTGCTTGCACACTTTATGAAAAAGCACTATATTGTGCAAGCACGGCAATCGCTGCGGGATTGCAGGGTGTTCGTAACCCCTGGAAATGTGCAGTGCATAATGCAATGGAAAAATGATTCCAGCCAGCAAAGGAGGCAATATAGACAATCACAATACATTAGTAAGTGCCTTGTTTTAACTTTGTCTACATGATAAATGCCACTTGCTGAAGTAAGACAACCGCTTTTAGCCGCTTCCCGACTGCCCACTGAGTATATACGTCCTAACTGCACATGCCCCGTGCAGATACCACATATATAAACGTGCAGACAGCGCTATAATCCCAGCGCTGATCATCCTGTGGATGCCCCAGTTACAGTGGAAACTGAAAAAAAAGAGTCAGTGTCCTTCAGGGGTCTTTTAATGACCTCCTGGGGGACATATTATCTGCCAAAAATAAATTAAAATATAAGTAAAAAAAATAAATAAAATACAAATAAAAAAAGTAAAAAAAAAAAGTAAAATGTAGTCGCCAACACCATAGTCCCCGTTCAATCGAACCCACACGTTATATATCAAAACGATTGTCACAAAATAGGGAACCCATTGCAATAATTAATACATTTTTGTTTCAGTTTTAAGATTTAAGAAATAAAAAGCCATAATTAAAAAGACTTACTTTTTTTTTTATAAGAATTAGCGCTTTTCCTCCAAATGAAACCTAAAAAAGGAAAAAAAATCTGTAAAAAAGCATTCTAATAAAAAGTGTCAAGAAAAAAAATTGCAAAAATGATTTTGGTAGTCAAACAAAAAGAAAAGTTTATCACTAAACCACCACGTACACAAAATCACAAAAAGTTGCCTGGACATTCAGGCCTTTTTAGGCCCGGTCATGAAAGGGCTAACTTAATCAGTTACACACATTTTTGACATAAATTTAATGTTACAGGGCTATCCCACAAATTTAAAACAGTTTTTATTCACTTATCTAGAGGACTTGCTTGTCTTTCTGTAGGTGGCCAGCAGCTCATCAGGCAGCTCCCAGGATGCATTGCAGTTAGCTCTTGTTAACCCCTTCCTCCCCTGCATAGGATATAGTACCTCACATATAGACCCAAAGAAAATGGTATGTAATCAGGCTCGGACTGGCCCACAGGGGTACAGGGGAATCCCCCGGTGGGCCCCTGAGCAAGGTGGGCCCCTAGTCTCCAACCCCTGCACAAGTGGCACATAACACTGCACTATATACATATATTCAATGTCCAGCACCTCAACCAGCCTATGTTCATATAAAAAAACTTGTTAAAATATTTATCATATTTTAATGTATCTGTACGGTGGGCCCCCAAAATAAATTTTACTGGTGGGCCCTAGTTACCCCAGTCCGACACTGTATGTAATGCCCACGCAATTTCTTTCTTCACTGTCTAGAGCAGGCATGCTCAACCTGCGGCCCTCCGGCTGTTGCAAAACTACAACTCCCAGCATGCCCGGACAGCCTACCGGTACCAGCCTACAGCAGGGCATTGTGGGAGTTGTAGTTTTACAACAGCTGGAGGGTCGCAGGTTGAGCATGCCTTGTCTAGAGAGAAATATAGCTGTGTGAATTTAGAAGTAGTGATAAATGAAAGAAAGATGTCTGACCGCTTCACTGTAGGGTCGCTACACCGGCGCTGAAAGGGGCAGGGAAGCTACTGAGCATGTCAGTCCACCTCCAAATGCAGGAGAAGGTGGACCAGAAGGATAGACAGCAGGGGGCGCTACCAGAGAGGAAAATGTAATGTACATAAATGAAAAACTAACAAATTTTTTTTATTGCATCTATATTGCTATATTACATCATTTGAAATGCCCTATTCATGTGCATAGTGATACGTTTCATGGGATAACCTCCATTTCCACCTTAAAGTGGTTTTCCAGGAGTAAAACATTGAAAGCCCATCCCTAGGAATGAAAGAAACTGTGTTCGGCAAGCTCCATGTCCCCTTTATGCCTTAGGCTACATGCACACGACTGTGCCGTGTTTTGCGGTCTGTAAATTGTGGATCCACAAAACACGGATGCCGTCCGTGTTTCGTTCCGCAATCTGCAGAACAGAACGGGCTGCCCTTTATAGAAATGCCTATTCCTGTACACAAAGCAGACAAGAATAGGACAGGATCTACTTTTTTTGCGGGGCCACGAAATGGAGCAACGAATGTGGACAGCACACAGAGTGCTGTCCGCATCTTTTGCAGCTCCATTAAAGTGAATGGGTCCGCATCCGAGCCGCAAAAACCGGACCCTAACAACAGTTGTGTGCATGAGGCCTCATTCACACGTTGGTGTTTTGGTCAGTGATTTCCATCAGTGATTGTGAGTGAGCCAAAACCAGGTGCGGCTCTAAACACAGAACAGGAGCAGATCTTTCCTTTATACCTTATGTCTGTGGAGGCTCCAATACTGGTTTGGGTCACAATCACTGATGGAAATCACTGACCAAACACTGACGTGTGAATAAGGCTTTATCATATGTATTGGACACCTGCTGCAAAACCTTTAAAGGGCTGCTTTTATCTGATGGCATACCACCGACCCATCACTTTGAAGTGCTGTTTAACTAGTAATCAGCCACATATTACCACTTTATTAGCCTTAGTTAGAACGCACCATAGCCAATTGGAATTGCTTCTTCTCCTTTTTGTATTTTCTCAGAATTTGATGCTTCTTGGGGCCACAGCGATTGAGGATCAGCTGCAAGGTGGAGTCCCAGAAACCATAGCCACATTGATGAAAGCAGAAATAAAAATATGGGTTTTAACTGGGGACAAACAAGAAACCGCCATCAACATAGGTATTAATTGCTGCTGATGTAACATTATAGAGGATAAGTATGCTTAAAGGGGTTTTCTGTTATAATGAATTTTAAGCAAGTGCCCCCTGAAACAGAAGATTCATACTTACCTGCCCAACGTCACTCCGGTCCTCCGTGCTATCTCTGCTCTCTCCTCCATCTTCCCGAACTGTTTACATCTGGTAGTGCGTGGTCACATGCACCACTCTAGCTACAACTGAATTCAGTAGAGACGTGCGGCTTGTGGCCACATCACCGCTGAAGCCAGCCATTAGTTGCAGGGGTGCATGTGACTAGGCCCATGCACTGCCGAAAGAAAACAGTGTAGGGCCCAGAAGACAGAGAGAACGGAGGCAGCATGGAGGACCCGAGCGTTGTGAAAACGGTAACTTTGAAACTTAATTACAGGAAAAGCCCTTTAAGGGAGTTGTGCCGCTAATAACATTAATCTACAGGGAAGGGGATAAGTGTTTGGTTCCTGGGGATCCCAGCAGTCAGACCCCAGTGATCACAAATATGGAGGTCTGCAGGTACTGCCAAATGAGAATAGAGCAGTGATGCACATGTGTGACCACCGCCCCATTCACTTCTATGGAACTGATAAATACAGCAGTTCTCATGACAGTCCCATAGAAGGGAATGGAGCAGTGGTCATGGGGCAGGACTTCTGTTCTCATGAATGCCCAGCATTCAGACCCTAGCAATCAGGGCCGGTGCAAGGATTTTTGCCGCCCTAGGCAAAAGAAAAGTTTGCCGCCCCCCCCCCTTATCATTCTTCACCCCCCCTCCTTTGTCATTCTCCCCCCCCCCCCGTCAATCTTCACCCCTCCTCCTTTGTCATTCCCCCCTGTCATTCTTCCTCCCCTCTTGTCATTCTTCCCCCCCCTCTTGTCATGCTTCCTCCCCTCTTGTCATTCTTCTCCCCCTCTTGTCATTCTTCTCCCCCTCTTGTCATTCTCCCCCCTCTTGTCATTTTTCCCCCCTCTTGTCATTCTTCTCCCCCCTCTTGTCATTCTTCTCCCCCTCTTGTCATTCTTCTCCCCCTCTCTCCCCACCTGTAATGTAGCGTGGCCGAGCGCTTTATGGTCCACGGGTACAGGAGCTTTAGATTCCTGTACCCTGACGGACTGACAGGAAGTGCACACTGTGTGCGCACTTCATGTCAGTCCGGCCGGGTACAGGAGACACATGCTCCTGTACCCGCGGCCATAAAGAGCTCGGCCGCGCTGATGGACTGACAGGAGGGAGCGCTGAGCGCTTCCCTCCTGTCAGCTCCTTTCCTCTTGCTGTGCCCGGGCGGTGCGCCCTCATGGACGCACCAGCCCGGGCAGTGCTGCAGCCGCCTGAGGCTCTATACAGAGCGCTCGGGCGGCTGCAGCATGAGGCAGGGCCGGCGCTCCTAGCAGCGCCCCTTGCCAAGGGGCGCTCTACGCGGCGGCCTAGTCCGCTTATAGGACGCGCCGGCCCTGCTAGCAATCAAACATTTATCCCCTGACTCTATACCAACTACTGGTTGGCTTGCTTTGAGACAGAATTTTAATCCAGAATTGTGGTGCAGTTTTGGTGCAAAATATTGCCTCTCAGACCACTCCCCTTTCCCGACAAGCCACGCCCTTCCAAATAAGCCCCACCTCTTTTGAACATGTTCCAGGAAAAAATTGTAGATATCCTACTTGTGACAATTTTTACCACTTTTTAGATTGTTTTCAGGCGCGAACACATTAGGACATCTGGCCCGCTCTATCGGTTTTGGGCCCCATTCACACGACCGTACGGCTCTGTGCCCATGTGGCGGACTGCAAACAACAGGTACGCAATACTTGGGCACCGGCCGTGTGAACTCCATGCTTTGGATGCAGACCCATTGACTTGAATGGGTCCGTGATCCGCAACATACAGCGAAAGATAGGACATGTCCTATCTTTTGCAGAGTGGAGGCACTGATAGGAAGCCCAAGGAAACATTTGGAGGCCCTTCCGTGGGCTCTCGGGTCGGTGCCCCCGCACCACAAAAGAAAAGACATGTCCTATCTTTTGTGGAGTGGAGGCACCGATCGGAAGCCAAAGGAAACACTCGGAAGCACTTCCGTGGGCTTTCAGGTAAGTGCCTCCGCACCACAAAAATAAGACATGTCCTATCTTTTGCCGTATTTTGCAGATCGTGGAAACCATTCAAGTCAATGGGTCTGCACCACAATACGGGATTCACACAGCTTCTGCCTATGCTTTGTGGACCTCTATTTGTAGTCTGCAGGCACAGCGACCATATGGTCGTGTGAATGAGTCCTTATTAGCAATGACTCTGCAAAGCGGTCTTACTACTTACTACAGCAAGAGATGGTATATTGGTAGGAGTTGGAGGTTGGTCTTCTCAAAGAGGCGTTCTTTTGGAAACGTGTAAATAAACCAGAGGGCAATAAATGGGTATCGTATGTTTACATGCAGCAGATTGGTTGCAGAAATTTCCATACATATCAATGGGATTGATGCTGCAGCAAGCAAATACATTTCTGTAAACCCAGCTCAGGTGTATGGGACAATGAAAGAAATTTCTGCAAAAAATCTGCTGGGTGTGATCATAGCCTAAAAAGAAAGGAACTCCACTTCTTGCCCGAGTTATTGAGATACATAGTTACATTATCTTCACTACAATGTACAGAATTCTATTTCGTGCTCTGTTTTGTTGCTGACAGTTGACACTTTGTATTTGGCAGGATACTCATGCAGGCTAATTTCACAGACCATGTCACTCATTCTGGTGAATGAAGACTCTCTAGATGTGAGTACCTGTCATTCCTTCTTGGTGTTACTCTTGCAAACCATTCTACTTCGTAAAACTGAATACTGGTAAAGTTGAATTGTAAAATCTCTCGGCAGTCATCATGTTTCCATAGGTTGTATTATAGCATATGTATATGCTACAAATGATTTTTAAGGCGCTGAACTTGGCTGACTTAAAAAGTAAAAGATAAAGTTAAATATGTATGCCCATTCATTACTACACGAAAAGAACAGATACTGGACTTCATTTTAGCCAAAAGACAGAGAAGCAAATGTAAGAAAATCTGCTGCTTCCTTCTTCGAGTCTGTGTTCAATTTTTCTTGTAAATTTTGTTTTTATTAACAAGCATAACAAAAGCGATAAAAGCTTACAATAGTATGAAATGAGGTAACAAGCACCATTACAAATACATGTATATGAGCAATATATCTTGTTACAACAGCAAAAAATATTATTTCCTAGTTCCAAACAAAAAAAAGTAAAATCACAAGTGAAAAAAACATTTCTAATGATTATCATCTAGTGTATCATCTATTCAAGATTCATACCAAGGAGAGCATTTATTGAATATGAGAACAATTCGAATATTTTTCTGCACTCTGCAGACAGTTTGACCTGTGTGCAGGGCTGTGGTTATAGCTGGGACCGCCCTAGGCACCAAGCCTTGTCTGAATACTTCCTATCAGGGTCAAAACTGACAGAAGGTGAGGTCAGCACGTCAAAGCAGGGTTAACTGAAGTAGGTAGGGCTAACACATTGATGGGGCCAGCAATACCAGCATATTGTGCTACAGTTTGGTATTTGGTTCTGCAGCTGAATAAAATACCAAAGCGCAGCACAATATACTGCTCCAGCAGCAGCAAGTACCACAACGCAACACAATATACTGCTCCAGCGGCAGCAAGTACCACAACGCAGCACAATATACTGCCCCAAAAGGACACTTGTCGCACTGTGGTATTTGGTTCTGCTGGGGTAGTATTTTATGCTACACTGAAGTACATACACTGTGCAAAATTAATCTTTAGGAAAGCACTCCAGCATTTTTTTCTTTCTTATGTAGTACAGAATAGGCTATTATTAAAGAATAATGCAGAGGCTCTTGTGTGTACCTTGTTAATACCAGTTTTAGTTGGTGTGCTATTTAGGTCTGCCATCTTCATTCCTTCTTCCCCTCAGAGTGTGATGCAGCTTCCGTCTCTTGCTTTTGTTTCTCTTTATAAAAACAAATCACAGAAAATAAATAATACACTAACAAAATAGATGCAGGCATTATATATGAACTAAGCCCTCATTGCTGGTGAGTGCTGGTCAGAAACAGAAATGCTGAAGTTCTTTTCTTATCTAACCCAATGTTCCTGAATTCTAGTCCTCAGAGTCCACCTGCCGGTCATGTTTTCAGGGTTTCCTTGGTATTTGTTAGGCCTGGGCCTTCCGCCATTCCTCCCACTGTCTGACCTGTCATATTACTAGCATCTTCTGCCACTTTGCCCACTGCTGTCTCCTCCAGATTGGGCAGGTGCCCGCCTGCCAGAGGAGTCCTCTAGCCACGCTGCCTCCATCCCATGTCAGCGCCCACCTCTTCCTGTCATTTATGATTCCAGGGGAGCGTTCTTCCTGCCTCCCAGCACGACCCCTGGGAGGGGTTTCAAGTTTAACTAGCAGCTTCCTCTCCTAGGAAGTTGCCTGAGCGTTGAGTTACTACCAGTAATAGCAAAGGTGTTCTGTTGTGATCTTCTGTGTTTGACCCAGTCTGTTTGCGCATTCTGTTTTCCTGCCACCTGCATTGACTACTGGACCCATCTGTCCCTGAGCTTTTCTAATCCTCTGTACCGCGCTACTATCTGATACTGGCTTCTGACCTCTGCTTACCTCTGACCATGCTTCCACTTTTGCCTCTGACAATCATCATCATCAGCTGCCTTTACTCCAATCTTCTCTGCAATACCACTTCTCACCACCATGTGGGTGAGTCTGTGAGTCAGTTGTCAAACATATTTGTTAATCCTGTAGGTAGTGGTTCAGTTTCTCTCTTGCTGCATTCTGTTCTGTGACAGTGCTAAATAAAGCCCTAGGGGTTAGTGGCTGCCATCCCTTGGTTGACACAGAGAATCCACACTATCTCTGGTTTCACCAGTGGGTCCCACCCACTGGACATCACAGTATTGAGCAGATGATTCAGTATTCATTATGTGGGATATTCTCAAATTATCATCGGCAGGTGGGCCCTGAGGACTGGAATTAAGTAACACTGATCAAACCCATACATAGTATATCTCATTACAGCTATGATCGATGAGCTTCTTCCAGTTCTCAAACCTCCTGCAGTGCCATAGAAAACCCCACAGTAGGATGCGTTCTTGTATGATATTTAGTACTTCTGTCATCACATCGGGTTGGCATAGCAAGATTTGTCAATTAATATTTAGGCATTATTGGTGTTCTATGTGCCATAGATGTTGTCCATAGGAAATATCACAAATGTACAAACTTCTGTCTTTATGTTATGTGTATTGACAGCTATGCTGGTTCCTGACACTTCTGAGGAATTTAAAGACATGCTTCTAAAGACTGTGGGCATTTCCTATACTTAGTTTACATCAGTAGATCTATGAAACAGAAAAGTGTACCCAAATCTAAAAACCCAGAGTTTGCCCAAAGCGAGCAACATAGTGAATACCTATTAGGGATAACAGGACATTAACAAGGACTGGGAACTTCAGCCATCATGGGAGGTCCCACCAGAGTCTGTCTGCACCTGAACACTCAACTATTGCCACCTAAGTGCCTCTGTGGGTCACAATGTCAAGAGCTTCTACTTCACAGTGGGCGCTAGGGTGACCAAACATCCGTTTTCAGACCGAATGGGCACCGGCCGTGTGAACTCCATGCTTTGGATGCAGACCTATTGACTTTAATGGGTCCGTGATCCGCAACATACAGCAAAAGATAGGACATGTCCTATCTTTTGCAGAGTGGAGGCACTGATAGGAAGCCCAAGGAAACACTCGGAAGCCCTTCCGTGGGCTTTCGGGGCGGTGGCGCATTGTCCTCCATCCGAGCATGGCCTGAACAGACGTAGTGGTGTCCTCCTTTGCAGTAGCTCCACAATCAGACAGCAGCTTTCCACTATCTGAACGTGAGCTGCAGTAACAAATTGACTGACTGAGGCTTCTCTCACCCCTAGTCAGTTACTAGAGCAGGCGGACTTATTACTATGTGACTGAGGGTGAGAGAAGCACTTCAGGCCCTGCACAGCTCACCTTCAGGTATTCACATACTTTTATCCCGTCTTTTGCTGGTCACAAGAGGCATGGCGTGTTGTGTCAGGGGGTGTGGCCTACAATGTCCGGCTTTTGTGGATAAAGCAAGTGGCCACCCTATTGTTCACCCAAAAGAGATCTGAATGGTGGCTAGCCCCTACTTCTATTAGCAGACTCAACTCAGTCTCTAAGCAGGAACTTATTGCTTATTGTGCACTCTGATCCAGAGTTCTGGAGTAGCCCCAACCCCGGATGATTGGTTTACAATCGCAAACAGTTCCACTCAGTATTTTCCTGTTGGTATACCAGGTGCCCTCATTGCTTCAATCTTTCTGGCCCTGTTGGTTTACACTTTTGCAGAAAGATCACTAGTTTCTATGGCCCCACAATACGGTAAAACCTGTGATCAGTTCAAGTGGCCCTCAGGCCCGGTTAGCACGTTGGTATGCTGCAAAGCTGGATGGCTGCCACTGCCTTCCCAGTCACCTGTCCAAGTGACTTTGCCAGCTGCAAATCTGCTCTACTCTCTCCAGCACTTCTTCCACAATCCTCGCTCCCCTTAGTACTTTCTGCCTGACCCCACCTGCTTGTTATCTACTTCCTATCCCCCCAGAGTTCTCCTCCTCCAGAAACCAGCTGTCTTCATTCCCTTCTGCTCCATTTTTTTCTCTAAATCCGATGAGAAATCAAACGTGTATTGGCCATGGACTCCACAGCAAAAGACCTGAGGATGACCCTTGGATTTCTGCCTAAGATTTGGATCACCCACTGCTGTGGGTCTGCTCTCAGTTTAGGCCCATTCTAATTTGCATGTGGCTATCCCACTACATTGTAAGCAGCAATGCGGACTCCCGTTACTATGGGTGTAGATTTCACATGGATTTCTGCTTGCAGTACATGCCAAAATCTTCATGAAAAAAACGCCATGTGAACATACTCTAATTCTGATGCTTGCAGGCAGGGCCCTATACAGGCAAATCATGTGGCTCCCCCTTCCCCCAGGCCTTTCCTCATATTTGTAGCCATAACAACCAAAACTTTTTTTCTGGGTCAGGCCATTTTGCCATACACATCAGTTCGATTTTAAAGCACTTTTATGGTTTTTGCTTTGTTATTTTTTTAGTAACATTAAGGCTACTCTCACACTAGCGTTAATATTTTCCGGTATTGAGATCCGTCGTAGGATCTCAATACCGGGAAAAAAGCTTCGGTTTTGTCCCCATTCATTGTCAATGGGGACAAAATGTAACTAAACAGAACGGAATGCTCCAAAATGCATTCCTTTCCGTTCTCATACCGTAGAGCAAAGCGTAGCATGCTGCGGTTTTCTTTCTGTCCTGGGATGCGGAGCAAGACAGATCCGTCATGACCCACAATGCAAGTCAATTTGCGGTCCCCAATGCATGGGCAACGTCCATGCAGCGGCCGGGACGGATCGAGATCCATTCAACTTGAACAAGTTCTATTTTTTTGCAGTGCGGAGGCACGGACAGAAACGCCACGGAAGCACTCCGTAATGCTTCCGTGAGGTTCCGATCCGTGCTTCTGTTGCGCATCTCCATGATTGAGAACCCATTCAAGTGAATGGGTCCGCATCCGTGATGCAGAGTGCACACGGGCCGCTTCCCGTGTATTGCAGACCCGCCGTATTGCGCAAGAGGTCTGGGGTTCAATAGCCAGTATATACCTCTAAAATAACAATTTTTTTATTAAGAATTTTTACTTTTCCTTCTATAATAAAAGTTACAATTTTCTGCAAACTTACTGTTATGTTAAAATAACAACAAAAAACAGTATATAGTATTCCTGTAATCATACAGTTGTGTTCAAAATTATTCAACCCCCAATGCTGTAAATGGTTTTAGGGAATTTAATGTACATTTGTAATTGTGTTCAGAATGAAATCTTACAAGGACTTTTTAAAGAACCAAATGCAACTAAAATGACATCAATTGTTTTTGTAATACAGTATTAAATGTTTTTTTTGTGATTTCTTCATTGACACAATTATTCAACCCCTTAAAGACGACCGCTCTTACGAACAGAGGTTCAATCAAGTGTTTTCGATCAGGTATTGAAAACACCTGAGGATGTCAAGGAGCAGCAATCAAGCATAATAAGCACCAATTGGGCAGATGTAAAATGACTGTGATACTCAGCTCCTTCTAGACATTTACTGGTGTGTTTACAGACATGGTGAAGTCAAGAGAATGGTCCAGGAAGACAAGAGAAGAGGTGATTTCTCTTCACAGGAAGGGCAATGGCTATAAGAAGATTGCAAAGATGTTAAACATACCAAGAGACACCATAGGAAGCATCATTCGCAAATTCAAGGCAAAGGGCACTGTTCTAACGCTACCTGGTCGTGGCAGAAAGAAGATGCTGACTTTGACTGCTGTGCGCTACCTGAAGCGCAAAGTGTTGAAAAGTCCCCGTGTGACTGCTGAGGAACTGAAAAAAGATTTGTCAGATGCGGGTACTGAAGTTTCAGCTCAGACAATAAGGCGCACACTGCGTAATGAAGGCCTCTATGCCAGAACTCCCAGGCGCACCCCCTTGCTGTCTCCAAAGAATAAGAAGAGTCGACTGCAGTATGCCAAAAGTCATGTGGACAAACCACGAAAGTTTTGGGATAGTGTTCTGTGGACTGATGAAACAAAATTAGAACTGTTTGGGCCCATGGATCAACGCTATGTTTGGAGGAGGAAGAACGAGGCCTAAGAAGAAAAGAACACCTTGCCTACTGTGAAGCATGGCGGGGGTCAATCATGCTTTGGGGCTGTTTTGCTTCTACAGGTACAGGGAAGCTTCAGCGTGTGCAAGGTACCATGAATTCTCTTCAGTACCAGGAGATATTGGATGAAAATGTGATGCAGTCCGTCACAAACCTGAGGCTTGGGAGACGTTGGACCTTTCAACAGGACAATGATCTCAAGCATACCTCCAAGTCCACTAGAGCATGGTTGCAGATTAAAGGTTGGAACATTTTGAAGTGGCCATCGCAGTCACCAGACTTAAATCCAATTGAGAACCTCTGGTGGGACTTAAAGAAAGCAGTTGCAGCGCGCAAGCCTAAGAATGTGACTGAACTGCAGGCTTTTGCCCATGAAGAATGGGCGAAGATACCCGTAGATCGCTGCAAGACACTTGTGTCAAGCTATGCTTCACGTTCAAAAGCTGTTATAACTGGAAAAGGATGTTGTACTAAGTACTAAGACTGAATGTCACTTGGGGGTTGAATAAAACTGATAATGATGTGAGCACAGAAAAGACATTTGTGGTTATTTCATTATAAATGTTATGTTATATTTGTCTGACTTACAAGTGCCTCTTTGATTTAATTGTAAACAAGATGACTGAAATGATCAAAATCAATGTCAAACTGGCCAAAACACTCAATTTCAGTGGGTTTGAACACAACTGTAATAAGCTGTACAATACAGTAAACATATTATTTATGGTGATTTTTTTTCCCCTTAATTTCAGTAATATACCATTTACTTATGCCTGTAGAGAAAATAGCTTTTTAAGCACAGAAAATTCATCCATTCCAATAAAGCAGGTCTGTAGTTTAATAGTAAGTCTTCTGCCTGACATACAGAAGGTCTGGAATTCAAATCCCAGACTTGTCAAATAATTTCTGCATTGAAGGAAATACTAATGACGCTGCTGACCCTGCTTACATCTGTGATGTTCCACCTGGGAAGGGAAGGAAAGGCAGAGAAGTGATGCTACAGACACTCCCTATGAGTCTTGCAATGGAATGTAAACACAGGGTGCAGGTCACAGATTGCAGTTATGGTGGAGGAGTCAAAATGCACTCTGCACGTCATAATCTAATTTATATAATGCAGTAAGGTTGACTGCTGGTGTTCTTTTTTTTTTTTGTGTGTGTGTGTAACTGGAAAACCCCTTAATGTTTCTGCACTGACCTGAATATTAACTGCTGATGCCAGAGTCTCGAAGTGTCTGGGTCTGGTGGTGGCCATGCTTGGCAGTAGTGTTCGGTACAGCTATGAATAGTTAATCTTGTGCACTCTCATATTTACAATAATATATGATGTCATATCCGTTCAGTGATTAATGACACTTCTGCTCAAATTTACATATTTGGACAGAAACGAATTAAAGTGGTTTGTAGAACTTTTATACAAATATTTTTATATAAACAAAGGAAGATTAATTTGAAAGTTAATGAGATTTTGTTCACATTTTGATTCTGTGCTCAAATTATTTTTTTTAAGGTCTCCATAAAGCATTTAAGTAATAAATTGGGCCTCACACTATCAAATGTTAGCCAACTTTATAGTATGGAAGCACTTGCCAAAGGCTGTGGTATTGCATTGATTCTGGCACCAAGGATGAATGGTGCATTCACTGGGCTGGCCTACGTAATATACATGTCTGTCGTTTAGAGGGATGTGCTATATTAACTGCTTATTTCTCTTAGTTAACAAGTTAAAGATTACCTGTCGGCAGGATCAACCCTATAAAACCAGACTTCTGTCTGATAGGGCTGATCCTGCTGATAAAAATAATACCCCTCTTACAGAAATTGGTTGCACAGTTCCGATGAATAAAGATCTTTGTTCTGTATGCACATGAAGGCTTCAGTGCAGCGAGGGATGTGGCTAGCACTGGAAAACTGAGGTGCATAGAGGGACTAGGTCCTGCCCCTTGGTGTTATGGAGCCCTCATTTGTTTAAAAACTAAAAGTATTTTCTCGGAAACACAGCAACCAATTTTTACAAGGCAGGTATCAATTTCATTAGCAGGATCAACCTTATGAGGCAATATGCCTGTTTTAATAGGGTTGATAAGGCTCATCGGTGATATTTGACAATATAGCACTGAATGGAAGCATTTAAAATTGTAGAAATTATAATAAATGAAAAAACATGCTTAACCCCCTTTTCGCACCATGCCGTAAATATACAACACAGGAAGCATTACGTTCTCGCACCATATTGTACATTTATACCTGAGATCCGTGAAAGTGCCTCTGGCCACTTAACCCCTTAAAATGCAACCGTCAGTAGCGACCGCAATATCTAAGGAGTTTATAGGGGGAGCAATTGCAGGGTCCTGATGGTTGCCTTGGCAGCCAGAGACCTTAAAAAGGCTGTGGGTCTGCCATATACCGAAGCCTACCAGGCACAGATGCAGGGTCTGTCAGTCTGTCAATCAAAGTGGAGAGGCCGCAGCAGTTACAGAGAGAGCACAGCCGATAGGTGTAACGGCAACGCCCCCATTGCTCCTAGAGGCTAATTTGCATAAAGAATGCTTAAAGAATAAAAGCATTTTTTTCTCGGGAATGCAGCAACCGATTTTCACAAGACAGGTATTGTTTTAATCAGCACGATTTACCCTGCTCTTTAAGTAAGTTATCAACTGTCCAGTAAACTAAAATAAATATATTCTGGTCTCCTGGGGCATTTGTCAGGTTATACTAAAAAAATACCTCTGGCCTAGAACAATATTGGAAGGACCTGCCTGCAAAACTATGGATTCAGTTTTTCCATCTGCTCTCGGATTTTTTTTCCCCTTCATCATTATTTTGATATTAAACACAAATAACGTGTCTACCCTTAGAATTGGAGCTCAGCCTTTGAAGCCGGCGCTGATGTGTGTTTCTGATGGCAGTAAATGCTGGTGGATTGAAGATATTTATATTTTCTTGGGTAATTGTTATGTTGTCTAAATGAAGCAAATCCAGACCAACAAAGGACTTGCTTCCATTGCGCGTGCAGAAATTCTGAGATAATTGTAAATCGTTCCGTTTTAAGTTTGATGTTTTCCTTTTCTACAATTTTATTTATTTTCCTTTTGTCTTTAGTTTTTTATTTTTTTTAATCTTATCTTCAAGCGTTGCAAAAACTGGTGATTGAGTAACTGTTTTGATCTCCAGCTAACCACCTCAAAAAATGGTTATTGATGAGATGCAATCAATCACGTCTGTTCTTTCCATTGCAAACGGCTTCTCCGCAGGGAGTCATTCCCGCAGCTTTGTAGGAATAGAATAAGAAGGTATGGTGTTATTTTATGAAGAGCAATCCCTTGTAGATTAACTGGAGGAAGGAATGTTTTGCTTCCAATCATCTTATGCCTTTGTGATTTTGGAATAGTTTCTGTCTATTTCCGACATGGAATGAATCAAGTTAAGCTCGTAGTTGGACAGTATTTTAAGCATTTTGACATTTGTGGGCCATGGGAATCGCTCGAGGTTTATATATTTTGTGAAGTGCGCAGGGACGTGTGTGATGACCTCTGGCGCAGTTTCCAGTTATAGCAGTCGGTGGCCCTAAAATGTGTATTTATGTAAATTATATATGAAGTTTATACTGTAGTATGTCGCAAGTAGAGATGAGCAAAGTTTTCGGAAAATTCGATTCGGCAAAAAAAAAAAAAAATCCCTTTTGTGACGAATTACTTTGTCATGAAGCGATTTTTTTTGTAAGTAGTGGGTGCAATGAAAGGGAGCTGCGATAGCGCTGCACCCCATCATTGTACCTCAGATTCTGCATTCATACATGAGAGTATGAGAGTAATAATACAGTGTAAAATTAACAGAAAAAAATTAAATCATACTTACCGCCTCCATTTGCTCGCGACGGGCCATCTTGCTTGAAGATCTTGCACGAGATCTCGCGCGGCCGGAGATGACAGTGTCACGCTGGTTGGCGTTGTGATGTCATACGTCACCACGCATGGGATTTTGGACGAGATCTTCAATCAAGATGTCGTGAGCAAATGGCCGAGGTAAGTATGTTTTTTTTTTGTCTTTTTTACACTATTTCATGTTAAATCGATTCGCTACCACGAAGCACGAATGTATCCTGAAATTCGGATCGAATTCCACTTTGTTGGGTTCAATTAGCTAATCTCTAGTCACAAGTAACTAGTGGAGATGTTTGGGTTTTTGTTTTACGATTGTAGTACATTCCCAGCTACCATCAGACATTATTAAAAAGGTTCCCCAGGAAAAGCAAGGTCAGTGTTTGATGGTTGGGGGTGCTACCGCTGGGGCTTGTTGTGTCCAGAACAGTGAATGGGCTACAGTCATGGGGGTCCAACCCTTAAGATCTCTGCTAATCAGCACAATAAAGGCGTAAGGCCCTCCATAGTTAAGACAGACATATCAACCCTTCATTGTGCTTATTGGTGAGATTACAAAAGGTGAGACCCCAACCTATCAAATAATAATAGAATTTTCTAGGGATAGGCCATCAGTGTTGAAGTCACAATGTATTCCTTTAAAAGGGGAACTGCAACCATGGGTCAGGTTAATGGGGCTGTGATGTAGTTCAATGCACTGTGATAGAGTGGAGAAAATCTGCAAAAGAGCTACAATTAGGGATGAGCGAACCCGGTGAAGTTCAGGTTCGCCGGGTTCGTGCGAACTTCAGGTCAAAGTTCGGGTTCGGGACCCAAACTTGACCCCAAACCCAGACCCGATTGAAGTCAATGGGGAGCCAAACTTTACTTTATTATTTTCTCCGTTATAACATGGTTATAACAGAAAATATCACTCTAGTATGCTAAGTAAAATAGCCATTGAGGGGTTAAAAATAATAAAAAGAAACTCACCTCATCCACTTGATCGCGCAGCCGGTATCCTCTTCTTTCTTCAGGACCTGCAAAAGGATCTGCGATTACGTCACCCCGTTCACCACATGGTGAGCGCAGTGATGTCATCGCAGGTCCTGCTGAATGAAGTGGATGAGGTTTTATTATTTTTAACCCCTCAATGGCCATTTTATTTAGCATTCTATCTTAAGAATGCTATTATTTTCCGTTATAACCATGTTAGAACGGAAAATAATAAAATCACCTGAACACCGAACCCGAACTTTAGTGAAAAAGTCTGGGTTCGGGTCCGGGTACCAGAACTCTCAAAGTACAGTACGAACCCTCAAACCTAGCTACAATAATTAAAGGGGTTTTCTGAGATTTTTGATGACTTCCTACAGAAGGAGTGAATGGGGCTGAGCTGCAATACCCCACCAAACATAGGCCATAAGTTCAAAAATCTCAGAAAACCACTTTAATGTGCCTTTTCAAGCAGGAGGGTCACTTTCAATAAAATAAAATGAGACTTAAAGATGTATTCCAGGTTTTAGATATCGATGACCTATCCTTCAGATAGGTCATCAGTATCAGATCAGAAGGGGGTCTGCCGCTGGCTTTGGAAACATAAAATAGTGCAGTGAGCCAAAAGTGAATTTTAGCTAAGCTGCATTCTGCTGCTACTTCCACTACACAGTCGCTATAGCCTTCTGCTTCCAGCTCTGATCACTGTTATGTTTCTGGCGCTGGCAGCCAGAAACAGGTGATCAGTGGGGATGCCGGGTGTCTGACACTTACCAATCCGATATTGTTAGAATAAGTCATCAATATCTAAAAGCTGGCCAACCCCTGTAAAGGTTTATTCCAACTCAACATTTCTATCTTATCAACATATCCCACCTCTGGGATCTGCACCTATCTTGATAACAGGGGTCCACCAATTCTAAAGCATGGAGTGTAGAGGTGCATGCACGGTTCTTTTCATTCAAATTAATGGGTGTTCAGAAAGTAGCCAAGTAAGAAAAATCTTCAGTGTATACATCTCACATGACTGTACCCTAAAAGCCGATTCTCACGACTGTATTTTTTTTTGTACGCATCCGTTCTGCAAGTTTGATAATTGGATGAGGACCCATTCATTTCAATGGGGCCCCAAAAGTTACTGACAGCACACCGTGTGCTGTCCACATCTGTAAGTCCGTTCCGTGGCCCCTCCCAAAAAAAAGAAAATGTACTATTCTTGTCTGTAATTGTGTTAACAAATAGGCATTTCTTACATGGAAAAGGACATTCTGTTCCATAAAATGCAGAAGGCACACGGCCAGTATTCATATTTTACAGTCCGCAAAAAAATGGATATGGTCGTTTGAATGAGCCCTAAGGCTTGAATGTCACATGTCGTTTTTGTGGAAGTTATTGGTACAGTTTTTGATTAGTTCTTAAGCCCAAGTAGAAGAGGATTCAGGAGGAAATAAAAGCACAGTAAGTCCTTCATTTATATTTCCCCATTCCCCTTCAGCTGAAAAAACTGCATGTGCCATTCCAGCCCTAAGGCTACCTACATGCGGATGAGAATTATGTGTAGTTTTTCCTTGTAAAACTGCAGCATAATGGCTTTTGCACACGACCGTATCAATGTTTGCTGTCAAATCACCAAAAATGCGGATCGGATGCGGACAAAAACCACGATCATGTGCATGGGCCCTAATACTGTACCAGCCAAGTGAATGAGATTTGACAAATCTCATGTAAACTTAACATTTATCTTCTGTGCGTAAAATGACTTGCTATTCAGATTTTTAAAATCCGCAGCACGCCAATTGTTTCTGTGATTCTGCACCTTCTGTATGGTAGTTTCCCCCATAGACTTCAATTGGGTTGTTAATGTAAACAAAAGACGCACAACAAAGTGTACAAAAAATGAAAAAAAAAAAAAGAAAACACACCAAAACCACAATAAATAATGCAAATTTATGTGTGGTTTTTGTGCAAATTTTCTGCATACAAATCTGCACCTGGTGCAGGTACCTTAAGGACCAAAAGCCGCCATTTCTAACAGCAGTTTTTGGTGTGGATCTCCATTGGAAAAGGGTGAAATCTGCAGCTAAAACCACAAACATAATTGACACGCTGCGGATTTCTAAATCCACACAGCAGGTCATTTTCTGCACGGAGAACATACGCAAAATGTACATGAGATTTGTTTAATCTCATGCACTTTGCTGGTACTGTAACACGCTGTGGTTTTTCCGTACAGGAATTTACTGCAGCACATTTTTGTTCTCACAGACGCATTTATTCTATAATCTCAGTCATATGTTAGGCCCACAAACTTCATCAGCTTGATGACCCCCTTCTTCCTGCTGTCAGTGCTAGTCCAGTATAGTATGTAATGGAATTGCATGAGCCTGAATGAAGCTCTGGGATCTGGCGGGGTTAATCGCCTGCTCCTGTCTGCCTTGCACGTGTAGGACAAGAGTGACAGCGCTGACAGGAGGCAACCAGGGATTCATCTGTGGGAAATGAGGCCACCCGGTCTGTTTAAGTGCTCAGGTACACTATGGGACTTTGCATTAAAACCTCATTTTACAGTTAAACTCCCTCACAGCCAGGCCTATTTTAACCTCTAGAAATTTTGAAAAATGTTGCATCTGTGCATTCTGAGAGCCGTAACTTTTTTATTTTTCTGTCCACTTGATCATATAATGGCTTGTTTTTTTTTTTTTTTGTTTTTTTTTGAATATTTAATTATGATTTGAATATTTAATGGTATCATTTTGGGGTACACATAATGGGGGTCATTTATCAACAGATGTCTCTTGCAACATTTTGTGCCCATTTTTGCGTCATTTGGTGAGCCTCGCCATTTTCAGAAGTGGAGTAAAAAATTGATCGGGAATCGGACTCAGAGATAAGAATAGTGTTATGTTTCATTTATGATGTGCGACTCTTTAAAAAGTCAAATCTAAATGTCAGGTAACCCCCTGGCGCACTTTCGCTGACAGTGGCTAAACCAAATTAAACTAAATTGCACTTGCACAAAATTTCATAAAACCGCTCACCACTACATAAATTTATGCAGCAACACAAACCAAAAAGACTTAAAACTAACACCAAAAACACGGCAAATGATAAATGCCGTCCAATGTCTTTATTACCTCTGGGGGACACAAAAAAGCAATTCCACTGTTGCTTCATTTGCAGTTTTAATTTTCCGTGCATCATAAAAAACATGTTACCATCCATTTATGTTTGGATATACTTTGAATTATTTTATTAGGCCTTACCCATAGTATTGCAACCATGGCTCCTGGCTGCACTGGCAGACCATTGGCCTAGTGTGATCAGATTAAGGATGCCAATGGTATACCAAGAGACCCCCTGCTTAGATACCACAAATTCTATGTGACTATTATTCGTGGCATCAAGGGGGTTAAACAGTGTTGAACTTGCCACTGATCCAGACTGTTTCTGCCAGATGTCAGCTGTATATCACAGCTTATACCCTCTGAAAATGGTGCAGGCACAGCTCGTGTACCCACACCTTGTACTGGAAATGCAAGTATAGGTATGTTCATATTTGACAAGGAGTTAAATATGTATAAAATCTTTACACATGGTTGTAATGACTTTGTAAACACATTACATTACTTATACTGATCTTGAGTTACAGCCTGTATTATACTCCAGAGCTACACCCACAGGAGCGTCAAGGAGCGTTTTTGGCTAGGTTGGGCAAAAATTGCCCAAGCAGGGAATATGTAACAAAAAAATAAGTCACAATACTTATTTGGTCCTCTTTTTCAGTGTCTGGAGGGCCAGAAAGACAGCATGGGATAATTGGGGTTAATAATGCTTGTTTTAGTGTTCTACCACATTTTTTCCCATGGCAATGTTTTTTTTGCCGATCTCCTTTGACTAAGCGCCTATAATTAAATGCAATGTGTTGCACTCTAGCCTGGGAGAAACTTTTTATAACATTACCAGCTCTACACCCCAGAATTGTAATCCCATAGGTAAGACAATTATGTAAAACAAACACGTCAGGAGACCTGACAGACTATCTCTGAATTGAGTAATTTTCTCAAAAAAAGTAATTTTCTTTTCTTCTCCTCCCAGCCCAGACCATTACTTTTCCTGACCATTGCAGAGAATGAAAAAGAGACCATCACTTCTGCAGCAAATCCCCAACCTTTATAGCAACACAAATGCATTAAGACTTGAGACCAGACCCTAAAACTATTTCAGACCCCAGACAACATCCCTAAATAAATATAGGAGTCATCCCTTTCTGTCATCCTCTTTATAAAAAAAATCAAAAGGATTTTATGAGGAGGCATTAAGGTATGTGAATAAGTCCTCAGAAACTTGTATCAGGCTCTGTAAAGACACTAGCAGAAAATATAAGGTCAAAAGCCAGCAGAATTGTGAATTCAGCTGAGGATCAAAATCATAATACTTGCAAATTATACGTTACTTATATGTTAAATCAATAAGATAGACTAGTGCCTTGAAATAAAGGAATTACAGCCTAAGTCTTCCCAGATAATATTGCCGTGTCTAGTAGGGATCATCTACCTCTTGGATGCCATACCACTTAACGATACGTCTACTCAGTATTTAACACTGTAGGCAATAAATGGAAGTGTAAGGCTACATTCACACGACCGTATTTTTTTCATCCGTATTTTACGGACGCAAAAAAAGGAAGCCGTATGTCCGCATTTTGCGGAAGAAGGCTTCCGTATGTCTTCCGTTTTTTGCGGATCCGCAAAATACTGAACTGGAGGGAGGAAAAAAAAAAAAGAGAGATAATAAAATATTCTAATAATAATACGGAAACGGATCCGCAAAATACGGATAACATACGGAAACCTTTCCGTATGTTATCCGTTTTTTGCGGATCCATTGACTTCTATGGGGCTGCGGACCGATTTTTGCGGACAATTATAGGACATGCTTCATATTTTTGCGGATGAAATATGCGGACACACGGATGCGGACAACTTACGGAAAGTTGTCCGCAAATTTTAAAAGGCCATAGAGATGAATGGGACCGTATCTATTCCACAAAAAACGGAAACGGATGCGGATCGGATGCGGAATGTAAAATACGGTCGTGTGAATGTAGCCTAAGGCCTTATTCACACGTCCGTAGTGTGTTTTGCGGAAACACGGAAACACAGATCCGCAAAACACGGAAACACGGATCCGCAAAACACGGACGGCTGCAATGTGCATTACGCATTTTGCGGATCGCACATTGCTGGCACTATATAGAGAATGCCTTTTCTTGTCCGCAATTGCGGACAAGAATAGGACATGTTCTATTTTTTTGCGGAAACGGAAACACGGATGCGGAAACACGGATGCGGAAATGCGGATGCGGACATCACATAGTGTGCTGTCCACATCCATTCCTGCCCCTTTGAAATGAATGGGTCTGCAACCCTTCCGCAAAATTGCGGATGGGATGCGGATCCATTTTGCGGACGTGTGAATTAGGCCTAAGTCTACATTCACAAGTTTTGCTTCATTTTTATTTTTTTGTGGTTTGGCCACTGCAGTCATTTACCACAATGTCAGATGTTTAATGGTAATTAAAAATTCAGCCAAGAAATGTACTATGCCCTATCTTACAGTTTTCTCCGAGCTCTGCCACTGACTTCAATGGTGTAAAGCTATGACAGCAAAGCCATATTTTTGACTTAGAAAACCACAATAGCGTTCTACAAATCTAAAATTGTAAACAAATTCTAAACCTTTTCAAAAGGGGTTTTGAGTTTTTTATACTGGTAACCTATCCTCAGAATGGTCATCAGTATGTGATCAGATGGGGTCAGTCTCCTGGCACCCCCACTGATCAGCTGTTTAAAGAGGCTCCTCGCACCTTACCAAGCACAACACCATCCTTTATATAGCAGCTGTGCTTGGTATTGCAGCTGTGTGACCCATGAACGTGACATGACTGGCCTAGCAAGAGGCCAAAACACTTACTGGAGGGCCGCGGTCTCTTCACACAGCTGATTAGCTGGCGTGCAGGGAGTTGGACCCCACCAATCAGATACTGATTACCTATTCTGAGGATAGGTCATCATTATAAAGCACAAGGAAATCACATTAAAGGGGTTTCCAGGAGTTAGATATTGATGACGTCTTCAGTTTAGGTCATCAGTATCTGATGGTTGGGGGTCTAGTAGTTACTGGCACTCCATCAATCAGCTGTTTGAACAGCCTGTAGTACTCCAGCGAGTGTTGTGGCTTTTCCTAGACCAGTGACACGATCTTCAACAAACATATGGCCCATGTGCAGCTCAGTTCCATTCATGGGAATGGACCTGGGCTGCAATACCAACCACTGCCACTAAAAAATGTACACTACTGTACTTGGTAAGCTGTGAGGAGCGGAGTGCCAGTAGTTGGACCTATTACAGATCAGATTTTCCTTATCCTGAGGATAGGTTGTCCATATTGTACTCCGGGGAAACCCCTTTAAAAAAGACATCAGAGAGGATCAGTACAAGTAATACATTTACAAAGTTTCTCAGTTTTCTATGTAACTTATATCTATAAGTAGGCTCTAAAATGGTCTTCAGATTTGAACCTTTGATTTTAGTTGTGAAAAACATTTACAGTTATGATTTTCTGCAATTAGGGCAATTTACTGAAAACTCCTTTACTCTGCCAGCTGTAAGATCATTAAATGCCTAAAAAGAAAATGCTTAGAGGGACATATTTTAAGATCTGCAACGTCACAGTGCCATTATTGTCTTGTGATGCTACAGTGTGCAGAATACAGGGGTTGTTCCAAAATTAGCATGAATCCTGTACATCCCCTTAAAAGAGAGCCCTCTAAAGCTAGTTTCACACTAGCGCGGAAATCTTCCAGTAGGCTGTTTAAGCAGAGGAACAGCCTGCCGGTGTTCATTGCATCTGCCATAGCCAGATACTACCTTGCCCTGCCGGAGTCCATTAACTATAATGGGACCCGGTGGGAATCTGGCCTGTTTCCAGCATTAGTGTTGGGATTCAACCAAACAAAGAACGCTGCTTGCATCGGTATTTGTCCGGCTCAATCTGGTCACCAAAGCCAGGAACAGGCCGGATCAACACCGTGTTCCATTTTAGTCAGTGGGGCATGGAGGTGCTCTGGCAGTTTCTGGCTATGCCGGATGATTTTAGAACTAGTGTGAAAATAGCCTTATTGTTACATTTAAAGGCTATGTACACCTTTGGGGGCAATTTTTTATTAGTATTATTGCATATTGTACTTATTTTGAGCTAAAAATGATTTTTTCAGTTGGCTTTTATTAAAAATTTTGAGCCCCTTTCCCTGTACAGCCTTGAGATTCTCTAGTAGCGGGCTCTGCGTTTTTACTGTGTTCTGTCAGCCAGCTCACTTGACAGGCTCCTTATAAACCTTATAAAAACTCATTATAGCTCAGTTCTTATGTTACTGATAAGAATGTGACAAAAACAAGTGTTTATGACCTTTTAATTAATTTAGAGTAAGGAGTTATTAGACTGGCACAAAGTGAAAGTAACAAGTACAGTTCACACAGCTAGGAAAACAGTTAACCCTTTGTGATAGAACAGCTGAATATTTTTAATAAAGACCAATTGAAAAAATATATATATTTTTAGCCCAAAATGTGCAAAATGCAATCATAAAAAAATTGCTCCCAAAGGTGTACATAGCCTTGCATTTTTAATAAATTTTCATTGCTGAGTTGAACATGTCATCGACGTTCACCTGGCAAATAAGCAAACGCTCACTAGTTGGGTCATCGCCTCTTTTATGTGGGTAACGTGCAGGGGCGTAGCGTGGGGGGGGCCAGGGGGGCCGTTGCCCCGGGCGCCAGACTGCAGGGGGCGCTGGCAGCCGTTTGCACAAAAAAAAATCTATGAAGTTGCTAACTGAGAGCAGCGCCACAGAGTGAGGAGCAGTATCATCAGAACAAGCGCCCCTGATCAATCACCACGGCAGTATGAAGCTCCGCCCACAGGAGCGCGAAGCTCCGCCCACAGCAGTGCGAAGCTCCGCCCACCTTCGAGCCGGGAAAGACACAGTGGAGGTGGGGCAAGAAGAAGAAGGCTGCTGCAGTGTGTCGCTTCAGGACTCCACAGCAGGCAGCCTGAATGTGAGTCAGTCAGACTGTCAGTGTCAGTCAGTGTAACAGCTCCCAGAGTGTTAGGTGTGGGGTGGGCAGGCGGTATATTAAGGGTAATACTGGTGGTAGGCCTGGAATATGGACACCAGAGGTGACATCCTTCGGGCAGTACTGTCTCTGGCCATCCTTCACCAGCATCCTGACTGCCACCTGCTTGCCCTGGCTCTCAGTGTCACAGTGTGACTGAATCACTCCCTGAGTGTTAGGTGTGGGGTGACTTATTCACACTGTGACACTGAGAGCCAGGGCAGGCAGGTGGCAGTCAGGAATCTGCTGGTGAAGGATGGCCAGAGACAGTACTGGTGTCCATATACCAGGCCTTCCAGTATTACCCCTTCATACACCGCCTGCTCATCTGGTAAGGGTGACCAGGCGGTATATGAAGGGGTAATACTGGTGGTAGGTCTGGTATAGTTGAGATGAGCAGAGATGGCATCCTCTGGGCAGTACTGTCTCTGGTCATCCTTCACCAGCACCCTGACTGCCACCTGCGTAGCCTGGCTCTCATGGCACTTCACTGCCTGCTGCTTAGGGTACTTTCACACTTGCGTTATTCTTTTCCGGCATAGAGTTCCGTCAAAAGGGCTCTATGCTGGAAAAGAACTGATCAGGCATATCCCCATGCAATCTGAATGGATAGAAATCCGTTCAGTTTGCATCAGTATATCTTCCGTTCAGTCACTGTCAGGCGTTTGGCCGGACATAATACCGCAGCATGCTACGGTATTATGTCCGTCTAAAATGCCTGATCAGTCGCCGGAATGCCGGATCCGGCACTAATTCCCATTGACTTGCATTAGTGCCAGATCCGGGATTCTGAAACAACTGAAGGACGGATCCGTCCTTCCGGTCTGTGCATGCGCAGACCGGGAAAACTGTTAAAAAGACTGCAGGACGGATCCGTCCATCCGCGTGACAAGCGGAGGGACGGATCCGTTCTTGCAATGCATTTGTAGACGGATCCGCACCCGGATCCGACTACAAATGCTGTCAGTTGTCACACTGAACAGCGGATCCGGCAGGCGGCTCCCACGACGGAACTGCCTGCCGGATCACACGAACGCAAGTGTGAAAGTAGCCTTAGCTATCAGTGAGTGACAGTCAGTGTCAAAGGCTACGCAGGTGGCAGTCAGGGTGCTGGTAAAGGATGACCAGAGACAGTACTGCTCAGAGGATGCCATCTCTGCTATCCATATACCAGGCCTACCACCAATATTACCCCTTCATATACCGCCTAGTCACCCTGACCAGGCGGTATATGAAGGGGTAATACTGGTAGGCCTGGTATATGGACAGCAGAGATCTGTATTATTAGTATATAATGCCCCACAGTATTATTAGTATATAATGGCCCCACAGTATTATTAGTATATAATGGCCCCACAGTATTATTAGTATATAATGGCCCCTCTGTATTAATATAATATATAATGGCCCCTCTGTATTATTAGTATATATAATGCCCCCCTCTGTATTATTATTAGTATATATAATGGCCCCCTCTGTATTATAAGTATATAATAGCCCCCTCTGTATTAATATAATATATAATGGCCCCTCTGTATTATTAGTATATATAATGGCCCCCTCTGTATTATTATTAGTATATATAATGGCCCCCTCTGTATTATTAGTATATATAATGGCCCCCTCTGTATTATTAGTATATATAATGGCCCCCTCTGTATTATTATTAGTATATATAATGGCCCCCTCTGTATTATTAGTATATATAATGGCCCCTCTGTATTATTAGTATATATAATGGCCCCCTCTGTATTATTAGTATATATAATGGCCCCCTCTGTATTATTAGTATATATAATGGCCCCCTCTGTATTATTATTAGTATATATAATGACCCCCTCTGTATTATTAGTATATATAATGGCCCCTCTGTATTATTAGTATATATAATGGCCCCCTCTGTATTATTATTAGTATATATAATGGCCCCCTCTGTATTATTAGTATATATAATGGCCCCCTCTGTATTATTATTAGTATATATAATGGCCCCCTCTGTATTATTAGTATATATATTGGCCCCCTCTGTATTATTAGTATATTTAATGCCCCACAGTATTATTAGTATATAATGGCCCCTCTGTATTAATATAATATATAATGGCCCCTCTGTATTATTAGTATATAATAGCCCCTCTGTATTAATATAATATATACTGGCCCCCTCTGTATTATTAGGATATATTGGCCCCTCTGTATTATTATTAGTATATATAATGGCCCCTCTGTATTATTATTAGTATATATAATGGCCCCTCTGTATTATTATTAGTATATATAATGGCCCCCTCTGTATTATTAGTATATATAATGGCCCCTCTGTATTATTAGTATATATAATGGCCCCTCTGTATTATTAGTATATATACTGGCCCCCTCTGTATTATTAGTATATATAATGGCCCCTCTGTATTATTAGTATATATAATGGCCCCTCTGTATTATTAGTATATATAATGGCCCCTCTGTATTATTATTAGTATATATAATGGCCCCCTCTGTATTATTAGTATATATAATGGCCCCCTCTGTATTATTATTAGTATATATAATGGCCCCTCTGTATTATTAGTATATATAATGGCCCCTCTGTATTATTAGTATATATAATGGCCCCTCTGTATTATATAGTATATATAATGGCCCCCTCTGTATTATTAGTATATATAATGGCCCCCTCTGTATTATTATTAGTATATATAATGGCCCCTCTGTATTATTAGTATATATATTGGCCCCCTCTGTATTATTAGTATATTTAATGCCCCACAGTATTATTAGTATATAATGGCCCCTCTGTATTAATATAATATATAATGGCCCCTCTGTATTATTAGTATATAATAGCCCCTCTGTATTAATATAATATATACTGGCCCCCTCTGTATTATTAGGATATATTGGCCCCTCTGTATTATTATTAGTATATATAATGGCCCCTCTGTATTATTATTAGTATATATAATGGCCCCCTCTGTATTATTAGTATATATAATGGCCCCTCTGTATTATTATTAGTATATATAATGGCCCCCTCTGTATTATTAGTATATAATAGCCCCTCTGTATTATTATTAGTATATATAATGGCCCCTCTGTATTATTAGTATATAATAGCCCCTCTGTATTATTATTAGTATATATAATGGCCCCTCTGTATTATTATTAGGATATATAATGGCCCCCTCTGTATTATTAGTATATATAATAGCCCCTCTGTATTATTATTAGTATATATAATGGCCCCTCTGTATTATTAGGATATATAATGGCCCCCTCTGTATTATTAGTATATAATGGCCCCTCTGTATTGTTAGTATATATACTGGCCCCCTCTGTATTATTAGGATATATTGGCCCCTCTGTATTATTAGGATATATAATTGCCCCTGTGTATAATGATAGAAGAGGATGATAGTAAAGTGAGGAATTTAAAAATGTTTTCTGTGAAACTCTGCAGAGACGGGACGTGGCTGATAAAAGGTGTCATGACGTTCTAATTTCCAAATGAAGACGGTGGCCCACCATGCCATATCCTGGCCCCAGACTTCAGGTCACACTGTGTGTGTTCTGAATTTTGGGGGTTCACACCCATCTACTACATTATCTGTACTCAGAGAGCTATCACTGTATTATCTGTAGTGTTACATAGGACTGCAAGTGACATCCACTATGTTATCTGTAAAAAGGGGCGCGCCCACAGGTTGGGGGGGGGGCGCAATACATGGCTTGCCCCGGGTGCTGGCAACCTACGCTACGCCACTGGTAACGTGTGATAATTGAAATTTTTTAATTTATATGGCACAAACATATTAGCACTCTGTCTCCATTTGGTGCTCAAAATTTAAATTTTTAATTAACCAATCAGTATGTGTTTTTGTACTGTGGGAGGAAACCGGAGTACCCTGAGCGATAAAACAGAAAGCACTCGGGAGTGAAAGGGAGTCCCGTCAAAGAAAAAAAATCACTTGCGCTATTGAGCAATAACCAAAGATTGCTTCCTCGGGCAAGTGGGATTTCAGATGAGTGTTATTTGTAATGCTTTGAGCTTTTAGAGTTCCTTAACCTTTTTTTCTTTTTGGGAAATCAAAGAGCGCCGACTCATAAAAAGTTGCAGGAGCTGTCTCCAGTAATCTGAAGAAACATGAGCACCACAGATGAATGAGCGGAAAGGCCTTTCTATTCTATGTCCTCATCATTTGGAAGGGTTTGGGAACAAGTATCGCCCTTTTGTAGTGCTGATTATTAGACGTATAGTTAAGGAGAGTAATACAAATCTGCAATTAACTGTACTGTTCTCCTCTGTTGTTGACTATTGTCTAAAATTACAGGCACAGGAATAATTACAGAATTCCTGATGCTAATTGGCTTTTTTGAGTTTAAGTACATGCAAGCTCGAGCAATTCAAGTGTTATTAAATTACCTTCCATTCGGGAAATCACGTATAGAAGAGAATTAAGAGAGGGCTTTTACCATGTTTGGACCTTTCTTTGTTAACTCTCTACTGCCCATGGGAAAGGGCATATACACATTTGTACAGATGTTCCAGTATGGGGTCTATGTAAGATTTTAGAGGATCAGGGCTATAGGTACCTCAAAACCTTCATACTGGAAACTATGGGGGTAATTTATCATGAGGGCAATATTTGAAGTGAGTTTTGCTTGAGTCTGCGTTGTCGCTCTTTATGTCACATTTATCAAATGTTTCTTGTTGTTTGATAAATTTGTCTTATCCTTAAACCTTTTGTCTAGAAAAGCTACTCCAGTTGTCCTACTCCATACTCTTATTTGAGTGAGATTGCGACTTTAAAAAAAAAGTCTCAATGATAAATCTGGAGTGAAACTACCGGTAATTTACATCAACTTTTTTACCCACATTATAAAACTGGATTAAGTGGTGTAAAAATCCAAAAAGTTGCAAAATTTTGTGCAAGCGAGCACAAAAAAGTTACAAATGTTTGCGCAATTGCTTCACTTTTGCGTAAGGGCAAAAATTTGCAAAAGCCCTATTTTTGCAACTTTTTGATGCCAGAATTCTGGAATGAAGGTATTATAAATCAGGGCCTATGTATTTTTTCTAACCTGATTCTTTCTAAAACTTTGTTCACACTGGCGTAAATGGGGGGCTGTAAGTATTTCCTGCAGTTTTGTTAGCAAGAATAGTCCTGTCTAGGGGCAGACTGGGAACTTAAAGTGGCCCTAGAAAAAAGACCTAAAAGTCGTCCCATGTTGAAAGTGGGTCCATATCAACGGATGACAAGGCCAATATCAGTAAGCAGGGCCAAACAAGTAGGAAGGGCCGGCAATACTGTAGTGCAGCACAAAATATTGCCCTTGCAGAACCAAATACACAGTGCAGCACAAAATACTGCTGCCTCCGCCACAGCAGCGTTGAACTCTATCACTGCCCTGAGGACAGTAATATAGTTGAATGCAGGTAGGCAGTTTCTTCTACCAGATGGATGCATAAGTACTGGATACTCCTAACATTATTTTATGCTATGTACCTGACTGGCAGCTGTGAGGAAGGTTTGAGTGGCCCTCTGGGCATTGTCCCACTGGGAAATTTCCCAGTAGGGTCCATGGCTAGTCCACCCCTTGTCCCTTCTGTTTCTGCTATCAGAATACCTGAGTCTAGCCCGTTGAAGTCAATGGGCTTTGTTAAGATTGGCTGGTTTCTGATTGAAAAGGAATCCACCAGCATATCTGTCATGGCACTAATGAAGACAGAAACAAAAAATGGATCACAAGGTCACAACACAGCATTTATATCCATCATGGATGAAGAAAATGGAAATGATATCACATAATTGAAAGAGCACCTGTCAGTATGATCAAGCCTATAAAATTAGGCATACTGCATGGTAGGGTTGATCATGCTGATTAAAATGACATCTTGTTTATGTCTGTAAGTTGCAATATTCCTGAGAAAACTGCATTTTTATGAAAGTGATAATTAGCTACTGGGAGAACTAAGAGGGCGAACAGAGCACTTGGAGCACCTGTTTGCGAACACCTCTGCATCCTTAGCCACTCCTCCATACCCTGGATTGATAGGGCTGGATATTTTAGGGTATGGAGAAGTGGCTAAGGCTGCAGGGTTTTTTACAAACTGGTGCTCTAAGCGCTCTGTCCGGCCCCTTAGTGCTCCAACTAGGTAATTAGCATAACATAGGAAATTCTGTTTTCTCTGGAACAGTGCATTGTACAGACATAAACAAGGTATCATTTTAATCAGCATTACCAGCCCTACCATGAAGCGTGCCTGGTTTAATAGGATTGATCATGCTGACAGATGTTCTTTAAATGTAGAATTGAATGCTGCTTTTACATGTTTGCAAGCATATTTATGGCCCAGATGCATCTAAATCATAAAATGAAGCTACTTTGCAAATATTCATGATTAGAAATCTCCTATTGTTTTGTACCTAGAGAAGTGCAGACTTTTGTCATGTCATTATGGTTACAGACTACAGACAAACCCTGTGTAGTCGGACTCTCCATTCATACAGCCTTCTGTCCCTTCCCTAGTTTATACTACTTTACCTAATGTATATTAGCAAGTAGGATACAGATGTATGACTACAGGATCAGATGACACCGGGTTTGTTTGTAGTCTGTAACCATGGAGACAAATTCCTCTTACAGGATTGCCCTGGTTGGTCATGCTAAAGCTCTAAAAGCTCCTTGCTGCAGCTATTGGTACATCTTATATATATATAAACAGTATAGGTATACACATACACAGACCAGTGAGAGTATGAATATAATAATATTTACAATATGGATTTTCAGGGACTTACAAAGCGGTAGTTCCAGTAAATCCACGATATAGGGACATTGTCAACAAGTAGTTGTTTAAATGAAGAGCAGTTCAGCAACATTTCCGACACTTATGAATCCTCTGTGTTTTGGTTTGGTTAATGTCATTTTGAAAGGCTTATGCTAATGTTTCCATTAGTAGCCTTTGATGTGTGTGAGATAAGGCCGAAAAACAAACAGAAGGCACCTCACTGTAAACTGTGGAGGCTGATTCAGGGCTTGGCTGGACACTCAGCGGTGAAGATCTGCCACCAGTTTGGATAAATCTCAGTAGTAAATGTTGCCGATTGAGCAGTAAATGTCTGTACGTAGGGTTTATAGCACAATGATGGATGGTGTTAGTATAAAGCATGATCTTTTGTTTTAATTGTAAGGCTATGAAAATTGACCTGATGTAAATGCTGAGCTATAGATGGTCATGACTTCAAATGTGTTCTGTACTTTACCGAGAGAGCCAGCTTCACACTGTCCAAATAAATTTTTATTTTTATTTTCTACACTCCCTCAGGATGGTGCTATTTACTTCTTACTGATGCAGCGATTTTCCATAATTTTTTTTTTCTTCCGTTTTTAAATTTTCTATTCTCATAGCCACATGAGGGCTTGATTTGTGAGGGACAAGTTGTGCTTTCTAAAAGCACTGTTTAATATTGCAGTGGGAAGCTGGAAAAAAATTCCAAATGGGGTATAAGTGGAAAAGAAATCAAATTCCTCTATAGTTTCATGGGTTTCGTTTTTACAGCGTTGCCTATGCAGTAAAACTGACCTGTTAATTTCATTCAGTACAATTACAGCCATACTAGATTTTCTTGTGTTTTTAAACATAAATTTTTTTTTGCACTGCCATATTCTGACTTTATTATATTTACTGCTATGAAGCTGTATTAGGACTCATTTTTGCAGGGCGATTTGTGCTTTTCATTCATTCCATTTTTGTGTGTGTGTGACCTTTTGATTGCTTTTTACTAACTTTTTGGGAGGTTAGGCAACAAAAAAATGTCGAATCAGCAATTATGATTTTTTTTTCTCGTTACGTCATTTACCGTACGGGATAAACACTTTTATATCTTAATAGTATCTTCATTTTGGGATGTAGCGATATTATGTGTCTTCATTGCTTTATTGTTTATCTATATGTATAAAATGGGGAAATGGTGTGATGTGATTTGTGATATATATTTTTAAACTTTTTTTTTACACTAAATTTTAGTCCCCTAGAGGACTTTAACATGGGACCATCTGATTGCTTCTCCCGTAGACTGCAACAAAAACTGTGCTGTGGTGGGAGCTTCATGGCATGCAGTGGCGTAACTAGGGTTCTATGGGCTCCAGGGCAAACTGTGGATCGAGGCCCCCCGCTGGGTCTGGGTCCGTGCCCTCTGCGACCATGATCATTACACCCCTGGTCTCTGGTAATAATAATATCCTCCCACTAAAACACCTATAGCGCCCACAGTAATATCCCTATAGTGCTCCCAGTAGTGTCCTTCCACTGCCCCCAGTAATGTCCCCCACTGGCCCCCAGTAATATCCCCCAGTCTTCACTCACATGTAACGGGGCCCAACACTGTCACTGTACTTCATGCTAAGCCCCGTCAGAATGTTCATTACAGCAGAATCACATGCAGTCGATCCAGGATCTATCACAAATGAAGTGGGTGGGCAGAGCCTGACCGATGTTAGTCAGGCTCCACCCACCCGCTTCATTTGTGACTAGCACTAGTAGGGCAGCGCCGGGGCCTGATAGATCCTGGACCGACCGCATGTGATGCAGCAGTGACAGTGACGGGCCCCGTTACATGTCAGTGCAGTGGGCCCCCTCTGCAACCGCGATTGTTACACCCCTGATGGTATGGGTTTCTATGATCAAGCAGCTGCATGCAAGCCTTATATGACCAAGCACAATATCAACTGAAGGATGGACTGGTGTTAATGCATGGTGGTACTAGTCTCTGGAACAGTGAAAATGTGTTCTGTGGAGTGAGGAATCACACTTCTTCACCTGGCAGTCCGATGGACGAGTCTGGGTTTGGGGAATGCCAGGAGAACGTTACCTGCCTGACTGCACTATGCCACCTGTAAGGTTTGGTGGAGGAAGCATCATGCTATGGGGGTGTTTTTCAGGGGTTGACCTAGGCCCCTTAGTTCCACAGTAAAGGGAAATCTTAATGCTTCAGAAGACCAAGACATTTTCGACTATTGTATGCTTGTAACTTTATGGGAACAGTTTGGGGAAAGATCTTTTCTGTTCCAGTAATACTTTGACCTAGTGCCCAAAGCAAGATCCATAAAGGCATAGTTGGGAGATTTTGGTGTGGAAAAACTTTACTGGCCGCACAGGGTCCTCACTTCAACCTCATTCAACATCTTTGGGAAGAACCAGAATGGAGATAATGACCCAGGACCTCTCATCCAGCACCAATGTTTGACCTCACAAATGCTCTTTTGGATGAATAGGCAAAAATTCCCACAAACAGAATCCAAAATCTCATAGAAAGCCTTCCCAGAAGAGTGGAAGTTTTTTTAGCTGCAGAAGGGGAGAACAACTATTAATGTCTATAGATTTAGAATGGGATGTCATAAATGCTCCTGTGTGTGTAAAGTGTAGGTGTCACAGTACTTTCAGTGGATCCGGCAATGCCAGATACCAACAGAATGCCCGCCAGCCCTATTAAGTATAATGGGGTGAGCGATGATCAGGCCATATTCCGGCAAACAATGCAGAGGATCAGCTAGACACAAACCGCAGCATCCAGACGATTCCCGGCATTGTCTAACAACACAATTTACACTGGAGGTGTGAAACTAGCCTTAGAAGTTATGATATTCTGGCATATTGCAGAGGGTCGCCCTAGCCTTAATTACCATACTGTAAAATTCTTTACATTTGCAATCATTCTCTGTTTTTCACCTATGCCCCTCGGTATGACCAATTCTTTAGTCTCTGTTATGTCTGTATTGTAAATACCGTATGTTGTCTGGCTTGTGTTACTGTAGTTACTAGCCCAGCAGAAAGGTCAATATGTCAAACTTCTGGTAATTCTGAAATAATTGTCTGATTTGTGGCTCTTTAAAGTCTTTTCCTGCGTGATGACTAATATCAAACATAGCATTATTCAGCTCTGCCTAATTGGCCTGTGATCGGTTCCAGTAAAAGAACATAGTAGTTGGGTTATGTTTCAGGAAATATTTATTTTTCATAGCAATTTGCTTGCTATTGTCATCTACTGACATTCTAGATTTATACGAACATCAACAGAAAGAGTGTAGACAAGGATGAAATATTAAAACATACTGTATGAGACTTATCTGGCTTAAAGGGAACCTGTCATTATGAATATGCAGTGCAGTCTGCAGACTCCATGCTATAGAGCAGGAGGAGCTGAGCGGATTGATATATAGCTTTGTGGGAAAAAAATCACTATAACTTTAATTCCATTGATTTAAAGTCCTGCTTATTTTGAGCTTTGAAGTCAGGAAGGCGGTCTTATAGTGATTGACAGCTAGTGACGCACCGCCTCCTTGACTTCAAAGCCCAGAATAGGCAGGAATTTAAATCAATGAAATGCAAGTTAAAATTAATCTTTTCCTACAAAACCATATATCAATCTGTTCCGCTCCTCCTTCTCTGTAATATGTCTCCTACAGGCTCCCTTTAAAAGTGATAGTAGTTTGGGTTGTGTACCTGGAGGGTTCTGGACCCTCTTCACATAGCTGATTAACATTAGCATACTTGGAGCACAGATGCTTTTAGTTCAGGAGTTTAACAAGAGAGTACTTGATTGCAGGATCAGACCTTAGTAGTCTGTGATCATGGAGACGAATTAGCATCGTTCTGCAGCCCTGCAAAAGTATATACTGCATATATATACTGCAAAGTATATACGGTGGTGTGAATGCACCCTAAGGTTAAGGTTCGGGTGATACATAGATCTACATTGGAGCTGTATAAATCAAACAGTAGGATATTTTTGAAAAGTTACTGATCTTTATTTTGAAGGCAGTGGAGCAGGTGTGTGAAGGTGCACTGCAGGTACTTTTTTTTACCTTTTCTATAGTAGGACTTTCTCGACAATTTGGTTCTCTGGTAACTTGCTGATGTCAAAATTATTTCTTATGAAATGAAAAAACATGCTATACTCTCTTATTTTTCAAAATTAGACTGAGGACAGACTGCAAAAATGACAGTCAGTGCTTAAAACTCCAGGGCACCTTCATGCAACTTTTGCCTCAATGTGTAATATATATTTTTTGTTGCAAAAAGGGGATAGAAATTTCTGCTTGTAACGAAACGTCTGACCCAAGCAGAGCAGTCATTGACAGGGCCCGGTATGGTGATATTTTTGCTGCCTGGCAGAGGATACAGCAGTTACAGAGAGAGCTGAACCTCAAGGTGTAACGGCCCATTGCTCCTAGAGGCTGATTTGATTGTATTAAAACATCATTTTTCTCAGCAATGCGGGCACATATGAACATAGGACCAACACAGATGTCTTCAGCTGCCAAGTGCACATGTAACAGGTCAGCCAGTTTCATAGGTGCAAAAGTGCTGACAGATGCCCTTTAATATGGGGAAATTGCCATCTGCCTCACTCCGATTTTGTGCCTTCCTCTGGACCAACACTGTATTATTATAGATTGGAGTTGAAGGACCTGTCCTGTGTCTTTTTCTAACCTTAGCAACCATGTAACTATGATTATTTGGATAAATTGCTAAAAAAAAAGGGGCTTCTATGCCATGCCACATGAATTAAGTCAGCTGCCACCCTACTGGGGTCAAGATACAGCTGTCAGAACTTGGAGCTATAAACAGGATTACATTTGTAACCGCACAGTCCTAAGAATATTGGTGGAAAGGATAATTTTCCTCTTTTCTCATCTAGTGTACTTATATTTAATTTAAAAAAAAGCTCAACATCCATTAAGTGATTAATCATTCTTTTTGTAAAGTCCCATCATTCAGTAATTTGCAGGTAGGTCTGGGGTGAGCAGTAGTACTAGATAGAGCTTTAAATGTAGTGATTCCTGCATTGACTGCACAGCTGGGACCACACATGATCTTTCCTTCGGGATATTTTAGTACTTTGCCTGTCAACAAATTACACTCTTTTACATGGATTTACAGCAGCGCGCTACAGTGGCATAACAGGCCGCCTGGCATAATTCAACTGTTTACATAGAGCATGGAAACTTAAAAGTTTCCCCATACAAGTAAAACACGGAGAACGAAATTAGCTCTGAACGAGTTCAAATGATCAAAAGAATGCGAGTGTATGTGAAACTTTATCGCATGATCCGCTGGAGCTGTGGATTTTAAAGACTGAAATGTTGAAAGAATGATTATGGTCTAGACTTGTTATAACAGGAAGCAGCAGAAAATGGCTCAAGTCAAACGTTACATACAGCAGCGTATCTCTCCTGTGCTGTGAGGCCTTCGTATTACCACCTTTAATGATGCTTGTAGCATTAAGAGGGTTTTTCCACCAAATGTATTTATCACATATCCACATGAAAGACTCCATGGAGCCAAAGGGATCTCTCAAGTAAACCATCTCAGTATTTCTGAGGGGCTCCCCGGTGGTTCTGTCTTTTTTTTATAGACTAGGTGCTCTCTTTTTTTTGTAGACTAGTGCCTTTGGCTAGAAGAAATGTCCCCTGATCCCTGGTCCACCTTTTGCGGTGACCCCCATCCATTGCACCAAGGGGCTGAATGAATGGAAACGTTCTCTTCCCTCGCTTCTGTTGAAGTTACGGAAACAACCAAACCAGCATGCTGGCTGCTCACCATTTATCCTCTGTCTGGAAACAGTGGTCTCCCCACCAGGAGGCACAAGGGTCACCATAGATGCAGATCCCAGAAGTAGAATTCTCATCTATCAGACATTTATGTCCATAAATGTCCTTCTGTACTAAATAGAAAAACCAAATTCGGCTATTTTTTTGTGTATAAATGGCATATTTGCATCTATATAATTTTGTTAAATGTATATATTTCTCTAGTTGTATCTGTGTTGTATGATATGAGCCAATCAGATGTTTCTTCTCTCTGTTGCTTCCCCTTTCACAGCATAAATCTTACACACAGGAAGAGGCAAGGTGACCGTAACATGATGCCTCTCCTCCCTCATCCACCTCACTGAGTGGGTGGACTCTTCTTCTGTGCTGTATGATCTGAGAAAGTCAGATGTCCCCCCTCCTTTAAAGCTCCCCCCCCCCCCCCCGCAACCTTCCTTCTTCCAACAGCATGGCTCAGGAAGAGACAGGGAGACTGTAACGTGATGCCTCTCCTCCCTCTTAGCACCCCCTGAGTGGGTGTGCAAATATTATATCTCTCCTCGTGTTTCTCACCCACCCCTCTCATAGCATGACTTTTACCTACAGGCACAGGCCGGGAGACTGTAACATGATGCCCCTCCTGGCTCTTTCCCCTCCCTGAGTGTATAAGCTCTTCTTGGTGTGATGTCAAAGCTGGGCTGTATGATTTGAGCAAATCAGATGTCTTAACCCCTGTTGCTCCCTCTCCCCTCTCATAGCATATCTTACACACAGGCAGAGGCAGGGAGACTGTAACCTGATGCCTCTCCTCCCTCATCCCCCTCATTAAGTGGGTGTCGTGTCAAAGCTGTGTTGTATGATCGAAGCAAATTGGATGTCTCCCCTCCTATTTTTCCCCCTACCCTCTCACAGCACGAATCTTACACGCAGGCAGAGGCAGGGAGACTGTAACATGATGCTCCACCTCCCTCTTCCCCACCACTGATTGGGTGGGCTTTTCTTGACGTGAATCTCACGCTGTGCTGTATGATCTCAGCCAATCAGATCACTCTCATGCATTATTCTTACACCGAGGTAGGAAAACTGTGTCATGATGCTGCTCCTCCCTTTTGCCTCTCACAGCATGAGTTTCACATAGACAACGAGGTACAGATCCTGCACCTATTACCATGTACTACTGATTTATGAAAAAATTAGAAGAGGCTTTAAGGCCCAAAATGCAACAGTCATAAACTACTTATAAAATGTTCATACCTAAATTTAATTCTCTGTATTGTTTTCTGAAGGCAACAAGAGAAACTCTAACGAATCACTGCAATAACCTTGGAGATTCCCTTGGAAAAGAGAATGACATTGCCTTAATCATCGATGGGCAGACCCTGAAGTACGCTCTGTCATTTGAAGTCCGTCAGTGCTTCTTAGACTTGGCTCTCTCTTGTAAGGCCGTCATCTGCTGCAGGTACAGCACCATTATACGTGTACTTTATTTTCATACGAGCCTCTAAAATCTTAAAGCAGTTATGTCTGGAGCTGGGGCTGTAAAATCCATACTGGATCTTGTAAAATAGTTTGTTTGGGAAATGTATAGCGCAGAATGACTTAACAGCCAAATCAATACAGGGAAGGGTGTTTAACCGGAGCATTTTCTTATGAGCAAAACAGAAACTTTAGATAATCTCAGCTGGAAAACTACAATGTAAGCAGATGTTGATGTCTTTTATATTTCCCCCAGCATTTTTTTTAAGATACTTTGGGAATGTTGCTTTTTCTGAAAACTAAGAAGATATTTTTTTTTTCCTTTATGTCCTTTACCTCTTAACTATTTCTAAATGATTACATTTGTAGTTTAACTATTAAACCTTTTAAACAGGTCAATAGTTTATTGCAAGGATGGGATAAAAGGGCTTATTCCATCCGCAAACAACAACTCTTGTCCATAGGTTGTATATACCTGTCATTGCAACACAGCCCCATAACAAGAATACAGATGAGATGCATTACTTTACTGAAAGGCTATGGGCACTTGTGGGGGCATTTTTTAATTATTACATGCTACTTGTTTTGGGCTAAAAATTCATATTTTTAATTGGTTTTTATTAAAAATTTCAACATGTTTTCTCTATTGCTTTCAGTTTCACTGCATCTGCAAATTGTTGCCTCTCCTTCTCACTGAATTCTGTCAGAGAGCTGCTCTGACGGCTCAACCTGTAACCCTTATCACTCCACTCCACTCCAATTCTTATCAGCTTGATCATACTTTAGCTTCAGTGAATGTTTATGAGCTGTTAGGAATGTAGAGATAAGGGCTACAGATTGAGCCATCAGAGCAGCTCCCTGACGGATTTAACGAGAAGCCACAGATTGCAGATGCAGTAAAACTGAAGGCTGCAGAGGAAAAAACTGTTAGAAATGTGTGATAAATACCAATTGAAAAAATTATTTTAGCCCAAAATAATTAGATTACAGTAATTAAAAAAAATCCCCCCTCCATAGCCTTTAACCCCTGGACAAAAGTGTTGCTTAATGGTGTTGTAAAGGATTAAAGGGGTTCTCCAAGACTGTAAACCCATGACCAGGGGAACTGGCAGGATGTAATAGTAAAATTAAAATAAAAACTCACCCGTCATGAACAATCTGTGTCCAGCATCATGCTCTCATCTCCACCACTTCTGTTCCCTCTCGGACCAGAAGTGTGACGTGCCGACTACATGCATAGTGGTCATGGGCCATTCCTGTATAGGTCTCCCCATCAATGGCCATCAGAGGTGATGTGCATGTAGACATTATGTCACACTTCTGGAAACGGCAGAGACGGGAGCTTGGCCCTGGACCCGTAGTACTTGTGACAGGTTAGTCTTTTTGTTTTTTCCCTTTTGAACCCTGCCCAGCCCCCTTTAAGAAAGTACATATTATGCTTTTAATAGGTACAGCTAGAGCTAGAATGTCCTTGCAAGATATCACATTTTTATTATTTTGGTCACTTTGTACTAATCTGTACAACACGTTTGCGGCTGAAATTCACTTAAAGCTTTTTTTCTGCTTAAATTGTTATTATTACTACCTATCTCATGCGTATCTGTCAAAAGGAAATTGAGAAAATAACCCTTGTGCTGCGGTCTGGCTTTTGTTCCGCTAACTTTTGCCAGACTTTGATAATCACAAGTGCCAAGATATGTTTCTGAAAGAGGTGCGCTCTTGTTTACTCAGCAATTTTAAGTCATTTAGTCCAGCACATAAGAATTGAATTTAATGTCTAGGATAGCACTATGAATACATCCAGTAACTGGTGTTTTATCCTAAAGTTATACTTCTTAAGTGAATATTAGAAATTTACAACTTTCTCATAGACAGACTTGGCCTATTCCTGCTATTTCCATGATATTACCTATATCTATGTATGCAGTTGATGAAGAAATGTTTTTTTTTCTTTGTATAAGGCCTCTTTCACACAAGCGTGACGGATTAGGTCCGGATGCGTTCAGTGAAACTCGCACCATTATTCAAGCAAGTTCAGTCAGTTTTGCCTGCGATTGCATTCAGTTGTTAATTTTTTTCTGCGCGGGTGCAATGCATTTTAAAAAGTTTTTCACGCGTGTGATAAAAAAAATTAGGGTTTACAAAAAACATCTCATAGCAACAATCAGTGAAAAACGCATCCCACTGGCACTTGCTTGTGGATGCAATGCGTTTTTCACTGAAGCCCCTTTCACTTCTAAGGGACCAGGGCTGTGTGAAAAAACCCAGAATATGGCTACATGCACACGACCGTTGGTGTTTTGCAGTCCGCAAATCGCGGATCCGCAAAACACGGAAGCTGTTCCGCGTTCCGTTCCGCATTTTGCGGAACGGAACGCGGCCCATTATAGAAATGCCTATTCTTGTCCGCAAAACGGACAAGAATAGGACATGCTATATTTTTTTTGCGGGGGCACGGAACGGAGCAACGGATGCGGACAGCACACGGAGTGCTGTCCGCATCTTTTGCGGCCCCATTGAAATGAATGGGTCCGCGGCCGAGCCGCGAAATATGCGGCTCGGACGCGGACCCGAACAACGGCCGTGTGCATGAGGCCTATAGAACATGCTGCGTTTTTCACACGACGCAGAACTGATGCGTGAAAAAAAACGCTCATGTGCACAGACCCATTGAAATGAATGGGTCAGGATTCAGTGCGGGTGCTAAGCATTCACGCCCCGCACGGAAAACTCGCTCATGTGAAAGGGGCCTAATGACTCTTTCAAGAATTAGAAATCGGTCCTGATATCTTGCACCTGTAAAATGTAGAGCATATTACATTGTATGTGCCATGTGCTATGCCAGAATTAGCTGAGCAGAGCAGGCACAGGCAGGAGCAGCTATCTGTGTTCTTCTGCCCGTACACCGTTCACTGCGGGCTTCATTGCTACAGAGGAAGGAAACCGTACTCCGTACACCTCTTAGATGTCGGCGATGTGCAAATATAGGGATACATTTATTAAGACCGGCTTTTGAGACACCGGTCTTAATAAAGCCCTGCACTGGCAGTGAATCTGCCGAAATTAGGAAGAGGCGCCGGCTCCACATAACTTCGGCGGATCCACCGCTAGTGCAGGGCTAAATGTAAGACCGATTCCTTGCTGTTTTACATTTAGACCTTTTTCCCCTTCCCCGCAGACGTCGCACCCACAATTTTAGACTTGCCGTGAGCGCAGGAAAGTTGCAGATGGCAGCGCAATCGTTGCGCCACCATCTGCTCCTGAAATAGGTGTAATATAGGCTTATTTCAGTATAATAAATGATCCTCATAGGGAATTTAAAGCTGCTGAGAAATCAGGACTTTGGGTGACAATTTCTTGATTAAAAAAGCTAAATCTGTTAATAAAGTATATTAGAAAAATTATTTTTAGGGCATTTGAGACATTTAAAAAATTTAAATAAACGTTTAGTTGCTGTTTAAGCTTATGTTCCATATACTCTTGTTTTCTTGCTCACAACTAATTGTAAATGTACAATATCAGGATGGTAGGAATACATTTTAACATTCCCATTGTTCGGAAAAAAAGAGCCAACAGCAAAGGCTTGCTGAACAGACATTTGTAGAGTAGTACATGAAAAAGTGTCCCTTTCTGTTGCCCTTAATTTGTAGATATAATTATCATTTGGATTTGCCTTGCACTAATGGTCATCGTGTTAATTGCTTGTATAGCCTCCAGTTATGAGCATTTATGGATTTGCATAAATCATGTCTTACTCATTTCCATACGATTAGTAGAAATAGACTTATGAGAGCTGGTGACCTAATAAGTCATGCTTAGCTTAAACCATGACAGATTCTGGCATCTGTAGAGCGTGCGATAAAAGGAGAAGCGGCGCTGTAAATACGAGTCAAGGAAAATGCTCCTCCTGTTGAACTACTGAAACTACAGACTCTGTTATCAGATGTAACCCTCAAAGTGCAACAATTAAGAAAGTTAACCATATGCAGTACGTAGTAGTCACTGCACTTAAAGGGATTGTCTCACTTCAGAAAGTGGCATTTATCATGTAGAGAAAGTTAATACAAGGCACTTACTAAAGTATTTCGATTCTCCATATTGCTTCCTTTGCCTGCTGAATTCATTTCTCCATCGCATTATACACTGCCCATTTCCATGGTTACGACTAGGAATGAGCAAATCGACTTTGGATGAAACATCAGAAGTCGATTCGCATAAAACCTAGTCGTAACCATGGAAATGGGCAGTGTATAATGCGATGGAGAAATGAATCCAGCAGGCAAAGGAAGCAATATGGAGAGTCGTGAGAGTTCAGAAACTTCAGAACTTGATTTATACTGTAAAAAAACATTTCCCGAACTCGGGTTCTGTTCCAAGTCTCCTTTGCTTTGCAGGCTCCGTTCTGGATATAGGTGCGGGTCTCAGGGGTGGGACCCGCACCTATCAGACATTGGTTGTATATCTTACCAATATACCACCAATGTGTGAGATGGGTCATATCTTATCAAAACCCAAAAAAGATTTTCATTCTTTCATTCAATCTTATTTCTAGGAAACAGATGTTTTTGTTTCACGGTCTTTATTAATATTTACCCAACGCAGGCCACATGGCCCAAGAAAACCAAAATAAAGTGCACATCCACTAGATATATAAACAATGTATACATTTTATTAGGCTACAAAGATACACAATTGTATACAATATTTAATCATGTTTGTGTGTCTTTGTAGCCTAATAAAATGTATGCCGTTGGTCTACGTAATACAAGCATGGATCAAGACCTCCAAAATGAGACCCAGTCTCATAGTGTGGTTCTCTATTATGGCTTGTAGGAAAGGGGGGTCTCTAATAGGGCAGGATTGTCTTCAAGACATAACTCTTTTAAGAAAGCAGAACTGCCTAATTCTGAGGCTCTACTACAGGGTATGAATGCTTTGATGGTCTAGCAGCAGCCTGTCTGCTCAAGCCATTGTGTGCAGGTTCACCTTTTATTAAACCTTGTAGTACATACTAGACAAATGTTTATACTGCAATCACCTATTATAATGTAATTAGCACAATTACTTTCTTTAATTTGGGGGACTGACCTGATAATTATCATACATGGCCAGCAGGGGAATTCAATTTCAACACAGTTGGCAAAGGTGAATTATTTTACAAAATATAATTTGCGTAGACACAAATATGATTTAAAAATCTAACATAAGTGGAACAGCATGAATGAGGACATATAAAGGTCCAGCCCCTCACCCTTGTTGAGGCCTTTGGCTTTGTATATGAGACAAATACCCTCTTCTCTTTACTGGTGGTTACAAAGGACCTTTCATGGGTCCAGACATTATGAAATAACTAGCAGGTTATGTAGGGCATAGTGCAGGGATGTTGCTTACTAGTTTGTCTGGGCGCCGATCCGTTCGCCCGCTGTGCCTCCCGTTCACTTTTTCCACCTGATATGCTAATGAACAGCATCGGTACAGAGAGGAGGAGACTGCCCTGTTTCTCAATAAGCGTCTCCTTCTTCCTGGCTGTAGCGATGTCCAATCGCAGCAGAGGGCATCACAGCCAGGGAGAAGGTACATTTTCTTTTCTCCCTGGCTGTGACGCTGTACTCTCCTGCAGTCTCCTTCTCCAATATTCTTCTATTAATCAGATTCAGCAACAGTGTCCCTAGCGCATGAGCACTTGCGACGTCTCTTCTTATGCTCAGCTCACAGGACAATGGCAGGGACCGCGCAGAATGAGGGTTTTATAGGGCTGTGACATCACAGCGGATGGCTGACTGCATGGCATTATGGGTGATCTCACGTTCCCGGGCTTCTTACTTTCACTTTGTAGCACGTGCAGCCGCCATTTTAGAAAAAAAAATGATTCGTTACCATGAAACGTAAGGAAATTCAGATTCGTTGCAAATCGAGTTTTCTTAAACTTCAGAACGAATTCTGCTTCGAATGCTTTGCATCACTAGATTTCATAATTATTCCTTCTTTGCTATGGAAATCATCTCACCATTCAGCATACACTGACTTCCTGCTGGGTCTTTGCTTATATATAGAAGTGTATCTGAACAGAGCTGCAGTATAATACTGAGGGACCCAGCATGAGCATAGGCCATCAATATCAGAATACTTGGAAAACCCCTTTAAGCCCTTCACCACACTAGTCCACAAAGGTTGTTATTATTAATGTCTTCACGCTTTAGATGACTATCCATGTTGCCATTGACCTTTCCAATCACTTTGAGCACCAGGGATGTTACCCGTCACTGCAGGGAAATTTTAAAGGAGTTTGAGAAATTAAGCTAAGAGAAAAAATGTTATAAAAAAAAAAATATATATATATATAATTAAAATGAGTCACCTGTTGAATCCTTTCCTGCTCTGGTACTCTGGTACTCGAAGACAGTCTTTGGTTATTTTTTGGTAGCGGTGACATTACAGTACATCCACACTACCACTCCAGCCACTGTCCTCAGAGTTCTCATGCCGCACATGCTAGCATCACCGCTAAGGAAAGCTGTAGATGTCACATGGATGCACAGTGCATCACAGCTGCAGGAAAATTAACAAAAAGTGGCAGGGACCACCATACCGCCTATGATTAATTGACTGGATTTGATCCCGTGCTGAGCCACGCCCCCTGCACTGATCACATGACGGTGACGTCACCCCAGGTCCTTCGGCTGTTCAACAGTTCAGGTTCGTGGAAGCCGCCCCTTATGGATTCCATATGCCGGGATAGTGCGCGGTAGTGGAATCCATAACGGGATGCGGCGATTACCACAACCCAAACGCCGAACTTTTTTTTAAAGTTCGCTCATCTCTACTTGTCACCTATGCAGTGCAGGGTTACTTGACAGCATAAAATAGGAATATGTCAACCCCTGAACTCCCAGACAGATTAACTATATTCCGTGGCACATATGCAGCGCAGGCCACAAAGGTAATTCCTGGCCTTAAAGAATATGATTTTTTCACCACCCATGAATAACATGGATTTAAGTGGTGTATTTTGGGGTGAGGACCTCATCGTTATCAACATCATCTTCCACCCAGTCTTCACCCCTGCCCTCTTTGTCGGTCTGCACACCGCAGAAAGCCGCAGCAGTTTGCACCTGTGTTTTGTCATCATCAGAGACGTGCTACGGTGGTCTTCCCATGTCCTCATCCTCAAACCTAAGTGGTTGGGCATCCATGCACTCAATCTCTTCCACTTCTGGGGCAGGGCTATGGTTATGGTCCTGGTAAACTCTGCCAGTAGAGTCATCAAAAAGCATTAGAGACTGCTGCATGACTTGGGGCTCAGATTGCTTGGCTGATTTGCAAGGGGGTGAATTATTTGATGTTCTCCTCATTATTTGCGTTTACCCACCAAACTAACAGATGGTTTATCTCCGGTGTCAATTTAACTGCCAATAGTCAACAATTGAGTTTACTAACAGTACGGCAGTGCCGGGGTCATAAACAGAATACATTTCTTTAGGTCACACAACAGTGTAACGGAGCAATTCAATACAATTACTTTACTATCACCAAAAATTTGATTTTTCAAACCAACAATGTAAAAGCAGAAGTTAACGGTTTAATTTGACTGTCAGAAATGCAGCGTATACCACTAATGTGCTATTTACCACAAAACCTGTGTGTTTGCAACCAACTATGTAAATGCAGAGTTCAAAAGGTTACCTAAAATGACTGAAATAAAAGGTAGGCCTCAGATCTGCTATGCAGCACAAAACCAGTGTTTATTGCAACAAACTACAGAAATGCAGTATGACACTGCTAAATTTTAAAATAGGTTTTTGTGCGTTGTGTGTCAAACTGCTCTGTGGAACAACAATACGGGTTTATTTTCCCCAAATTCAGAAATGCGGTATGTCACTGCTAAATTTTAAAATAGTTTTTTCAGCGTTCTATGCAAAAGTGCTCCGTGGAACAACAATATGGGTTTATTTTCCACAAATGCAGGTATGCAGTATGTCACTGCTAAATTTTAAAATACATTTTTGTGCGTTGTATGCCAAACTGCTTTTTGGAACAACAATACAGGTTTATTTCCCCCAAATACAGGTATGCAGTATGTCACTGCTAAATTTTAAAATAGATTTTTGTCCATTGTATTCAAAACTGCTCAGTGGAACAACAATACGTGTTTATTTCCCCCAAATACAGAAATGCAGTATGTCACTGCTAGAATCATTAGGGATGCAGGTACCAACATGGCAGGGCAGAGTGCTGGTTGCAGAGTGCTGTTGCATTTTTTCTGTGTTTGTATGTATATTTCTCTACGTGCACTTGCTTTTAGGGATGTGCTGACTGACCCCCTTTTTTGTGCAGTATATATATATATATATATATATATATATATAATTTGGAGTAATTTTTTTATTTTTCTGAATTTTAATATCAAGGATGGAAAAACAATCTTATGGTTCAAATCTTCCAGAACAGCATACCTTGAATCACTTGGTTCTTCTCTTTGACCACTGAATTCTTTTTTATGATCATAGGGCAATGAAAAAATTTTGAAAATGCATTTCACTCTGGAATTAGTGGTCTTGGTAATTTTTACATATATTTGCCATTTTATAAATTTGCATCCTGTCAGTGGGCGCTGGGTACACAGACAGGCTACAAATTAGCAACACTTAAATTCCTTGCAGTGCATCTTTCCTTGAAACCATATACTTGAAAGTTGTCTTTTCCATGGCAGAGGGTAGTTTTTTGTTTGCCAACGCCTGAGCTTAACTTTTCATGAGATGCAAATAATACGAATATATAGTATGAGGATCTGTGTCTATTTGGGAGGTGATTTACCATCATGAAAGAAAAAACAGAGATCGTATTGTCGAGCCTCTGTTAGCAATCCAAGGCAATGATATACCAATGGTCTTGGCACTAGTTTATGCCAAATTTAGAGTTTTCTGTATGTTGTAAAAAAAGTGGTACAACAGTGTAGTTTGTGTGGTATTTAATGACCTTCAGCATATTGAATGGGAGCTGAGCTGCAGTAACCCGGTACGACCATTATGCTTTGAATGGAGCTGTGCCTCAGGATCCGTTCACAGTGCTAGTTCTGGCACTGTAGGTCATAGGCCATCAATTTGTGGAGCCAGGAAAAACCCTTTAAACTTAATGAGATCTTAAAAATGGGTCTGTCATGGATTTATCAGAAATGCTGGCTTTGACACAGGTGAAAGCAAATTATAACAGACTGATAATTTTTTTTAGATAAAATTTTCAATTTTTTTTTTCAAAACTTAGAGTGCTGATCTTGGAGTGCTGTTGTTTATATCTATTATTGGAATTTGGCTGGGAAGCCATTGCAACAGGCACCAAAGACATAACTGATGAGAGTGCCGCGCCATTTGTATTAGATAGTTTTTTTTTAAAAAGAGAAGAATTATTATTTTTTGGATACTATGTAAATATTAATCTCCAAGCCGTTTATATTGCTATGTTACCCGTCCAAAGTTATCATCAGCGATGTCTTCCCTGCTGTGCTCACCAGCTCGTAGCGTGACATCCCACGTGAGCGGGAGCTTCAGTAGTGTCTTGTCTTCCGAATGGATACAGGGATCCCGGGCGGCTCGCTGTGTGAATGAATCGGGTTAGGCTGAGTTTAGTGCTCAGTCTTTAGTTTCCCTGTTATGCTTACCAGCTTGTAGTGTGGCGTCCCACGTGAGCGGGAGCTTCAGCAGTGTCTTGTCCTCCGAATGGATGCGAGGATGCCGGGCGGCTCGCTCTATCTATGGATCGGGTTAGGCTGAGTTTGATGCTCAGTCTTTTTTATAGACTTATAAGAAATACTTGAACAGGTTCATTGTTTGTATACTTCAGTGGTACCAAACATGTTTCGAAGCGCAATGCTTCTTCCTCAGTGGCCTGCAAAATATGAATTCAGTATAACTTTTATAGGGGGATCGGGCCATCTAAGGGGAGGTATCCCCAAATTAGAAAGTGATAGTGAAAATATGCGCCGCATTGTGCTGCACATGTAGTCTATGGTGCGCATTCTTGTCGAGAGACGTATAGACATGTAAATGTAAAGGTCTTCATAGTTCACCTTCGTCATATATAGAAATAGATATAAATGTTCATTTTATACATAAATTAAATTCATAAATCATATTACATCAGAAATACTTAGACTCCCTGCTGAAAGGCGCATTTATGTTATTTATGCGCTTGTGATATACTTCTTTTGATAGAAAGCAAATTTTTGTTAAATAACATAAACTAGTGTCAAATATAAAAATGTTTATATTGGTGATTCCACATGTTTGTTAGTGCTGTGGTCATATGGTGAAGTATGTGAGGTTAACGAGCTGGTTAGCACAGCAGGGAAACTACAGACATCGCTGATGATAACTTTGGATGGGTAACGTAGCAATATAAACGGCTTGGAGATAATATTTGCATAGTATCCCAAAAAATTTCTTTCTTCTCTTTTTAAAAAAAACGATACATTAATTATTGGATACATGATTCTCAGACAATTATACCATTTATATAGCTGACCTTGATAAGGAACAGAACCTCTATATCGCTTAAACAGGAACTGATTGAACCATTATCTGAACCAGTATTTGGAAGTTTTTTTTTTGCCAATAACAGAGGACCGTACCATTCAATATCAGCTAATAATAAACAAATATCAATTATTAACTGGTCTATATCCTCTTAATTGAGAGAAATAACCCTACTTTTTGGACATAAATTGAAGGATTATTACTCCATAGATATTGGAGGACTGAATTACCAATCCTTTATATAGCGAATTCTACACATGTACTGCTTTATGTTGTATTTTTATTTTTGTATTTTATAATAATCTATTTTTTATCCAATCAATGTTTTTATATATTTTTTTAGTTGATCAACTAACAGAACTAGTTCTTAATTATTTGTCATATTGATGTTTGATTTATCACAGATTACTCCAATAAATTTGTAAATTGCACTGAAACACACTGTAATCGCTTTATGCAGCTCTAGATATTGAAGTGCCCCCATACTTACTATTTATTACTAGCTTCTTGTATATGTTTTATGTTGCTTATGTCTTCCGGTTAGACATATTCTTCCCTCTTGCTGCCAATCTCATGTATCGAGGGAGATATAGATTTTTAGTGGAGACTATAAAAATCTATATTTTACAAGATGCCGGAGAACGGTAACCATGGATGAAGTCTTGTGGAATCTACGTTTCTTGGAGCGGTGAGATCTGCAGCTGATGGAGCAGATCGATATTTTCTCCTGTCTCTCAATAATTTAAGTGCTATAAGGGTCCAAGGCGTTGCGCCTTAATACGGATGACTGAAGATCAAAAAGTTCGTACTGGTGTTGATCTGTAGTCGTTGTATTCGTCTGGTGTAAAGGAAGGTGAATGTGCACATACTGGAATACTTACTGAGCGGAAGGCAATAGGAAAGCTTCTGTTAATTAACATTTCAGTGGTTTGTAGAAATGAAGCAAATGATCTCAGCATTTTCCATGACTGATTACTTGAGCAGAAATGAAGGAATCAAGCCCCAGTTCCTAAGTGGGGAAATTTTAGCCTGGTCTTTTATGTCTTTTTTTATCAGCTTTACATCATACAATAATACAATTGTTTTCCAATTAGAAACAATTTCTAGTTACAAAAACATAACACTGAAGAAACCGACAAATACAAACACCCAGTGGAACATGGAAACAAGAAGTATGTGTTACTGTATCCAGTCTTCAGAATATGTTCTGCTGTGGTCAGAATATGTTCTGCTAAGGTCCGAGACGAGCGGGTGTCACGCTGCGGACTCGCAGTGCAGCACCCATCCTGACCTCCCAGCACTGCTGGGGTCGCATAGCATTATATTGATTTATGATACTATGTAACCCTTACAGTTCTGGAATTTACTGGATTAGGCTACATGCACACGAACGTATGTATTTTGCGGTCCACAAATTGCAGATATGCAAAAAAAAACAAATGGATGATGTCCGTATGGCATCCGTTTTTTTGCGGATCAGAATAGGACATGCTCTATTTTTTTTGCGGGCTACAGAACGTACATACGGATGCTGATAGTACACGGTGTGCTGTCAGCATTTTTTGCGGACCCCTTGGAATGAATGGGTCCGCATCCTATCCGCAAAAAAAGTGGAACGGACACAGAAACAAAATGCGTTCGTGTGCATGTAGCCTAACAGTGACATAATGTTGCCAGTGTTTTCTAATACATTCCGGACCCCTAAGGGTTATATAGCATTATAAATCAATATAATGCTATGCGACCCCAGCAGTGCTGGAAGTTCAAGACACTCGCTCATCTGAAAGTGGCCTTAGAGCAGTATGAAAATGCGTAAGCAGGCTATGGTGCAGAAAACCTGCTCCTTCTCCTGGGTTGCTCCGCTGGGCTCCCTCGATGGAAACACCCGTTTTGACATCACCACAGCCAATCACTGGCCGCAGTGGAGACCAGATCCTCTTGCATCATGTGACAATTTGTCATTACGTAAAGGTAGCCAGTCACCGCCACAGTCAGTGATTGACTGCGGCGATGTCAAACCGGATGTTGACATTGAGAGAACCTAGTGGAGCATCGATGACCTGCAGGAGAAGGAGCAGGTTGCCGACACCAGAAAACAGGTAAGTAATCTTTCCTTTACAGGTGCAGATGGATGGAAGTTTGCCAAACCCTCTCCCCCATTCTTTCACAACCCCTTTAAAGGGAATCTGTCGCCAGCAACCTCCCTATCCAACTGTTTGGATAGACACGTTGCTGTGGTTCACCTGAGTAAAACGCTGTTTATCAATTGTTGATTCAAGGCTCCGTTCCCGAGTTATTATCCTTTTTTTAAAATATGCAAATTAGGCATTTGATGCAATGAAGGCGTCACCATTGCTCTTGTTGCACCCAAGCTCCACTTTTTTCTGTGGCTATCCCCTCCCTCACTGCTTTGCCACTGCCTGGCCCTGTCAATCAAAGCAGCCAGGGAGGAGCTGATGACAGGAGTAGAGCTTGGGTGCAACAAAAGCTGATGCCCTCATTGCACCAAAGGCCAAGACCAAGGCAAATTTGCATATTAAAAAAAAGTAACTCGGCAACGGAGCCTCCGATTAACAAAAGTAAAACAGTGTTTTAGTCAGGTGAGACACAGCTTTGTGTCTATGCAGATAGCTCTATAGGAATGTCGCTGGTGACAGATTCCCTTTAAAGGGGTTATTGCAGAAATGTAAAACTTTTTTTTTACCCTCTGATATGTTTAACTGAAAGAGTTTAAGAGTTTCTTCTCTTTCTGTGGGCGGGCAGCAGCTCACTTGGGACAATCAAGCATCTGCACATTCCAGGAAGCATTGCAATTAGCTCTTGTTAACTCTTTCCTCCACTGCATAGAAAGAAAGGTGTCTGGGCTGCTTCACTATGAGATTGCTTTGCTGTCTCTAAAAGGAAGGGAGCAGGGAAGCTACTGAGCATGTTAGTCCACCACTAAATGCAGGAGCAGGTGGACCAGAAGGGTAGACAGCAGGGGGCGCTACCAGATAGAAAAATGTAGTTCACATAAAATAAAAAAACCTGCACGTATATTGCAATAATACTTAATTGTCTATGCCCTGTTCATTGCATAGTAATACTTTTTGTGGGGAAAATCTCTTTCAAGTCCACTGCTGGCCTTACTCTGGACGGTGCCTATGGAGTACCTTCTGGAGGCATCCCCTATGTTGTCATACAGAGTACAAAGAATAGCAAACTGCACCTAATTATAATCACAATTAATTCTGATACCCCAGCAACAGTACTGTTTAACGATTGACAGGCACACTACCATATTGAATCTTTTTATTGGCAGTGGGTAGGCCTATGACAGAGCACCTAGTTCCACAGTAAAGAAATATATATATATATATATATATATATATATATATATACACTAGCAGAATGACCCGACTTTGCACGGGTATATTTCATCTATTTCATTTAATGTTTCTGTGTGTTGTTAAAAGATATCGACAGTATCCCCCATAACAGTGACCTTCATAGTGCCCGCCCCCTTAACAGTGACCTCCACAGTTCCCTCCCCTTTAACAGTGACCTCTACAGTGCCCTCCCCTTTAACAGTGACCTCCACAGCGGCCCACCCCTTTAAAATTTACCTCCACAGTGCCTGCCCTCTTAACAGTGACCTCCACAGTGCCCGCTCCTTTAACCACCTCAGCCCCCCTAGCTTAAACACCCTTAATGACCAGGCCACTTTTTACAATTCTGCACTACACTACTTTCACCGTTTATTGCTCCGTCATGCAACTTACCACCCAAATGAATTTTACCTCCTTTTCTTCTCACTAATAGAGCTTTCATTTGATCTTATTTCATTGCTGCTGACATTTTTACTTTTTTTGCTGTTAATTAAAAATGACCGAAATTTTTGCTAAAAAATGTAATTTTTCACTTTCTGTTGTAATTTTTTTTTTTAAAACTACATTTCAATATAAATTTTTCTATAAATTTATTGTTCTACATGTCTTTGATTAAAAAAAAATCCAATAAGTGTATATTTATTGGTTTGGGTAAAAGTTATAGCGTTTACAAACTATGGTGCAAAAAAGTGAATTTCCTCATTTTGAAGCAGCTCTGACTTTCTGAGCACCTGTCATGTTTCTTCAGGTGCTAGAATGTCAGGATAGTATAAATACCCCCCAAATTACACCATTTTAGAAAGAAGACACCCCAAAGTATTCGCGGAGGGGCATGGTGAGTTCATGTATCATTTCATTTTTTTTCACAAGTTAGCGGAAAATGACACTTTCTGAGGAAAAAAAAATAAATAATAGTTTCCATTTCTGCTAACTTCTGGCAAAAAAAAAATACTATCTCCGACGGACTCACTATGCCCCTCAGTGAATACCTTGGGGTGTCTACTTTTCGAAATGGGGTCATTTGTGGGGTGTGTTTACTGTTCTGGCATTTTGGGCGGGGCTAAATTGTGAGCAGCCCTGTAAAGCCTACTCGTTAGAATTTGGGCCCCTTTGCGCACCCAGGCTGCAAAAAAGTGTCACTCATGTGGTATCGCCGTACTCAGGAGAAGTAGGGCAATGTGTTTTGGCATGTATTTTTACATATACCCATGCTGGGTGAGAGAAATATCTCTGTAAATTGTCAACTTTGTATAAAAAAATTTAAAAAGTTGTCGTTTACAGAGATATTTCTCACACAAAGTATGGGTATATATAAAAATACACCCCAAAACACATTGGCCTACTTCTCCTGAGTACGGCGATACCACATGTGTGACACTTTTTTACAGCCTGGGCGCGCAAAGGGGCCCTAATTCCAATGAGTACCTTTAGGATTTCACAGGGCATTTTTTGCGGTGCGGTGGGCTGGGCGCTAGCTACCTAACAAGTAGCTAACTAACTGGCGGTGATAAGGGACCCTTATGCCCCATTCACACGTCCGCAATTCTGTTTGCGGAACGGAATTGCGGACCCATTCATTTCTATGGAGACAGACTTTGTCCCGCTCGGATCCGGAATTACGGATCCGCACTTCCGTTCCGCAAAAATATAGAACATGTCCTATTCTTGTCCGCAATTGCATTTTCTATATAGTTCTGGCAATGTGCGGATCTGCAAAATGCGGTAAGCACATTGCCGGTGTCCGTATTTTGAGGATCTGCGGAATTCGATCAGTGCAGGGGGCTCTGGATCAAATCCAGTGCTGAGCCACGCCCCCTGCACTGATCACATGACGGTGACGTCACCCCAGGTCCTTCAGCTTTTCAACAGTTCGGGTTCGTGGAAGCCGCCCCTTATGGATTCCATATGCCGGGATAGTCCGCGGTAGTGGAATCCATAACGGGATGCGGCGATTACCACAACCCGAACGCCAAACTATTTTTTAAAGTTCGCTCATCTCTAGTTGCTAGGAATGTTGCTAAGCTCAGACAAAGACATTGCAGCCTTCTCATTGGCCCAAAAGCAAGAAGCAGGGAGGGATCATGGGTTCAGATGAAAATAAAACTAGAATATTTGAAAATTCCAAATACATATCACTATATTCTAAATATTTGCGAATTCTCGAAGTGGCGATATTCGCGATTAAAATTTGAGATTCGAATATTCGCGCCCATCACTACCAACGTTGTGCAACAATTTTTATAATGATAGGCTATGGTGTCACACTACGACATGCTGCGACTGTGACACGACAGTTGCAAAAAATCCATCCAAGTTGGATGCATGTAGCAGTGTAGTTGTGCCCTATGTGTCATGCAGCCCTAGCCTAAAGGACTTCAGCAGTGAAGAAAAATGGCTGGGTTGTTATGGAAACCTGGAGTAAAGCTGTGTGTATGTGGAGACTAAGGCCTGCAAGCTGAGAGCTGAGACACGCCCCCTGAGCTGTGATAGAGAGAGCTGAGACACGCCTCCTGAGCTGTGATAGGGAGAGCTGAGACACGCCTCCTGAGCTGTGATAGGGAGAGCTGAGACACACCCCTGAGCTGCAGCAGAACAGACACTCCTCTTGAGCTGTCAGCTTGATATTAATCGAGCAGAGCAATGAATGGGGAGATCTCTGGATCCATGTGAGGTACAGGGCTGGTTCTAGCTTTGATAAAAAAAGATTGTCATGTATTATATGATGTCCGATTTACATGTTTTACATTACTCATGGGATAAACCCTTTAAATTAAGATTTATGGTGTATACCAAGATATACTTGATATACTATTTTATTATTCCATTTATTGTGTAAGTTGGATGCAGTAAGTTCCCAAGCTTTCTCCCATCAGAGGTTTAACTCGAAGTTAAAGCACTTTAATTCAAAATCTGCAGTAGGGCTCCCACCAACCATGTATCATTTGTAATACTGGTGTCTTCTTATGTGACAGGTGTACTTCTGGAACCCCTCAAACCAAAGAACATGTCTTCTGCATCCCTTATAGCTACACCATACGTTCCTCGTCCATGTTCCTTTTTGGAAGTTAAAGGGGTTGTCTCATATATTGGGGATATATTGCTAGGATATGCCCCCAATTTCTGATAGATACAGGTCCCACCTCTGGGACCTGCACATATCTTTAGAACAGAGTCTGAAAAGTGAAGAAGGGCGCACCACGCATGTGCAGCCACCCTCTATTCATTCATATGGGAGTGACGAAAATAGCCGAGCCAGCGGATCGGCTATTTCCGTCAGCCCCATAGAAGTGAACTGAGCAGTGGCTGCGCTTGTGCGGTGCGCTTCTCATTAATTTTAATGGGACTGACGAAAATGTTTGGTGCTCCCATAAGAATGAATGAAGGGCGGCTGCGCATGCATGATGCGCACTCCTTCACTTTGTGGGCTCCGTTCTAAAGGTAGGTGCGGGTCCCACCTCTAACGATATACCCCCAATGTCTGAGGTGAGACAACCCTTTTTTTTAGAGGGACATTTTTGGTTCATTGTTTGAAAGATCCATTTTTCCTGCATATTTATACACATCAATAGTTTTCTTTTACACAATAGAGCAAAAATTATCTGAATATAGAAATTTCTTAAATCCAAATTGCATTAAATAATGAACTAATATACAAGGCAGACTATAATATACAGATAGGAACCAGACAAACACTTTCTGGCTCTATATTGTAAAAGTAATAATGCAAGTCTATACCACAGATCAAAAAAAGGGACATTTAAGGAGCAAAGCGGGACAGAGAGACTTGAGTCAAAAGTAGGGACTGTCCCTCTAAAAAAGGGACACCTAGGAGGTCTGGCTACACCCGTTCCTTTCCATCTCAGATATTTATGGCCTATGGGGCAGGCAAACCTATCATGTGACCACCTCTGCTGCCCCTCTCCCTCAAGCAGAGCCCCCCATAGGAACCGGCCTCCTGTGCCTATAGTCCAATCCAGCCTTGAAGATAATAATGATGTGGATTTATGATTAGTTTTGTACATCCCACCCCATACCAGTATATATTGCCTTCTTTGTCTCATATAGCAGTAAGTCCACCTTTTCGGCTATGCCTCTAGCTAAAATCAAAACTCATAAGGCTCACCTAATTGTAAAATATTGTTCACGGTGAGTAAGATCAAGTCGTCCATTTAACCACGTGCAGATTAGTCATGTAATATATACTGCCGCCATCAGCTCCTGCAAATCCCCTCCGAAGTCGAGCATGTTATTAAGTGACGGTGCACCATTACTTTTAATTATCCTTTGTTTCGCGTCCTGCCCCTGCCCTCTGCGCTCTGCACTCTGTGGGACTGATATTAGAGGGGGACAGACAATGTTTTCAGGGAAGCAGGAAAAGAGAAACCACAGAGGAGCCAAACTGCAATGCTGTGGCTTGGAACAGCCCCAAACCAGATTAGAGCAGCGGTAATGTATAAGTTTAGTGGATGGGACTTGAATGTTAAATTAACAGCACTGAAAGGAACGAGAGAGTATTAAATTATGATTTGCAAGGTATTACTGGGGAAATACTTTGCAGCTCCTTCACTAATGATGCCAGGTGCAGTTTTCTCCGCAGAGGTCCCGATTTTGAGTTACGGTGCATCACCAGTCGTGGTACGTGTCACAGCGAGGTTAATGTCCACAGCCAAATTGCGACCACATTTGACTTTTTCGTTTTCAATGTGACCAGCTTGTTATCCTATTCTGTAGTTCAACAGCTGAATGAAGGACTCTTTGTAGAGGCTGACATAAAAAATGTCACACCTGGTAATAGCGCAGATGATTTGTGACTGATTTTTTCTTTTCTGAATTTTGAAAATTTGGATCTTAAATTTATCCAAAAACATTAATTTGGGCCCACTCTAATGACACCCTATTAGTCTCTGGTCACATATCCTTTTTATCTTTGCCTTTGGCGCATACAGCAGAGAAGTCTTGCTGAATTTAAAGCCCAGACATATGCAAATGTATGCCATACATACCTTGCCTATAGGCCACTGTTTTTATTCATGACCTCTGAAGCCAGTTATTAGCTGCAGGGGAGCATGTGATCATGCCCCTGCTGAGCCAGGTGTGAAGAGTGCAGGGACCGAAACATGAACACAGTGTAGGAAGCACAGAGGAGTGAAGCGGCGGGGAGCAGGTAAGGATGAATCTTCAACTTTAGGGAGGCAGGCTATTGGCACTTGCTATTATGTCCTCATTCCCAGGGAATCCCTTTAAGGGGCAAAATGATTTCTAAATCACTCCTTGCATATCATTTACTTTAGGCCAATTCAACCTCAGAACCTGAGTACCGATTGTATGAGTTTCAAGTGTGACTAGTATGATATTTGCGTGCAACTTTTTTCCCCTCCCATACTGTATGTCACAGGAGAGTTGCATAAAAATATAATGAGGGTTGCGTGTACCTACAGTTTTTTTTTGCAGAAGTCACTTTCTGTCATGCTACAGAAATCAGAAAGGTGTAAATCGAAGCTGTGAGAAGTCACCTGTATGTAGTCCTACACTAAGGGTGGCCATTAGGTTCAGACTGGCCCACTACTAGAGGATCCTCTTATGGGGCCTGGCTCTGACACAATAATTAATCATTAAAGGGGTTTTCCAGGAGTAGAATATTGAAGATCTATCCACAGGATAAGTCATTGATATCTGATCAGTGGGAGTCCAACACCTGGCACCTTCACCGGCTCTTTGAAGAGGCCACAGCGCTCCAGTGCTCCCCACATCATGCTAAGCACAGCACCATGCATTGTGTTCTGTCTTCATACACGTTAACACATTGTGCAGTCTGACATTTAGCATAAACCATTCCTGTCTTCCAAATAGGAGGACTGTTTTCTGTAGTCTAACTTGTTTATTGGCAAAACAAGAGTATTTGAAGTAAAACTATAAGAACACAAATAACATGTATAAGTATACAGCTAGCATGTATCAGCAGAAAGCATAGAACAGCATGTATTCTAACATTTGCATAACCACATTGCTTTGCACCTCCAACAAATACAATCATCTTTATTAACAAGAAACATACGTGTAATACATTTTTTACCACCGCTAGATGGTGCTGTCACCTAACTAATAACTACAGAATACAGCAGATGTGATCTGTAATGATACTGAAATAAATCTGGGACAGAACATTCCCTGTCTGGCGTCAACAGAAGCCACCACTAGGTCCTTCTCTCTTAGCAACCCGTCTTGGTCAATGGTGGGATAAAGCTTTATTGAGGTGTCATTCTTAGAGACTGTTTGGCCTTTGCTGAGGTACAATTCACAGAAAAAACTAGATAAAACATCCTGCGCGATATGATATTGAGTGCGCGGATGAACATGGCTGCATTTATCAAATCACAGAAAATGGTGCACTAAAATAAATGCAAACATTATGTGGAATAAGCCCTCATTCTGATAACGTCTGAGACACTTAGTCAACATATTTTGATCAAAACACATCTAAGCCCACCCACCAAGCGACAAGGTGGTCTCAGTCCAGGCGGGTACCTATGCTAAACCTATTAATGCTGTTGCGCATTTTTTCTACAGGAGCGCAGTCCCGCACATATGGTGTGTTGCCCCTTGTTACCCCCATGTGCTTCAGCAACCGGTGGGAGGAGGGACACACACACCTTTATGTACCACCTTAATCAAGTCGCCTATTAGATGGGCGGGACACTAGTGCACATGAATCTCACCCTTGTATAGGAGCGTATTCACACCTGAAGGTGCCACTCCTTCAAGACAAGTTAAACAATTCACAGAAAAAACTAGATAAAACATCCTGCGCGATATGATATTGAGTGCGCGGATGAACATGGCTGCATTTATCAAATCACAGAAAATGGTGCACTAAAATAAATGCAAACATTATGAGGAATAAGCCCTCATTCTGATAACATCTGAGACACTTAGTCAACATATTTTGATCAAAACACATCTAAGCCCACCCACCAAGCGACAAGGTGGTCTCAGTCCAGGCGGGTACCTATGCTAAACCTATTAATGCTGTTGCGAATTTTTTCTACAGGAGCGCAGTCCCGCACATATGGTGTGTTGCCCCTTGTTACCTCCATGTGCTTCAGCAACCGGTGGGAGGAGGGACACACACACCTATATGTACCACCTTAATCAAGGTCGCCTATTAGATGGGCGGGACACTAGTGCACATGAATCTCACCCCTGTATGGGAGCGTATTCACACATGAAGGTGCCACTCCTTCAAGACAAGTTAAATAATTCACAGAAAAAACTAGATAAAACATCCTGCGCAATATGATATTGAGTGCGCGGATGAACATGGCTGCATTTATCAAATCACAGAAAATGGTGCACTAAAATAAATGCAAACATTATGTATAAGCATCTTCATCCGCGCACTCAATATCATATCGCGCAGGATGTTTTATCTAGTTTTTTCTGTGAGTTGTTTAACTTGTCTTGAAGGAGTGGCACCTTCATGTGTGAATACGCTCCTATACAGGGGTGAGATTCATGTGCACTAGTGTCCTGCCCATCTAATAGGCGACCTTGATTAAGGTGGTACATATAGGTGTGTGTGTCCCTCCTCCCACCGGTTGCTGAAGCACATGGAGGTAACAAGGGGCAACACACTATATGTGCGGGACTGCGCTCCTGTAGAAAAAATGCGCAACAGCATTAATAGGTTTAGCGTAGGTACCCGCCTGGACTGAGACCACCTTGTCGCTTGGTGGGTGGGCTTAGGGCTTAGATGTGTTTTGATCAAAATATGTTGACTAAGTGTCTCAGACGTTATCAGAATGAGGGCTTATTCCTCATAATGTTTGCATTTATTTTAGTGCACCATGACCTTTGCTGAGGTAGTCTATTCCCTTTGCATGACATTCACGTGGTCTAGTGCAAATAATGTTTTTGGACTTCTCCAGATTAGGAGCGGTAAAGGCATGTTCGCAGTGATGCCAAATGAGCTACACAGACTATAGCATAAAAGAGCAACATCCAGATAGACAATCTGTTGAAACAATGGGATTTGCGTTGGTGGTACAAAGTCACTGTGCGTAGAGCAGATACTTCAGGTCAGATTTCTTCATCTGCGTCTGGGTCTACCAATTCGTGGTAGACGTCAGATCCGATGTTGCAAGACATGGAACGGTACAGGAATGCAGGACCCGTAAACCAGGTTGTATCCTTAAGGTGGCTTGCTATGACAGATGTAGTCACGTGGTCCGCAGGATTATGGTGTGTGGGCACGTAGTGCCACTGTTGAGGACAAGTGGATCTCCTGATCCTTAGCACCCGATTGCAGACCTAGACATAAAAACTTCTGGTTTCGTTGCAGATATATCCTAGGACTACCTTGCTGTCCATATAAAACTCGACTTCTTTGATACCTAGGTTAATTCCTAAAGTTATCAGTTCAGCTAACTTCACTGCAAGCACAGCAGCGCAGAGTTCCAGTCTGGGTATCGTGTGTTTGCGAAGTGGCACCAGTTTGGTTCTGCTCATGACAAATCGTATATGGCATCATTCTTTGACATCAATGGTCTTTAGGTATGCTACGGCAGCAATTGCCCTGACTGAAGCATCGCAGAAGATATATAGTCTTTTCATCTTGACGTCAGTAGATGGCACAGAATCATAGGGTCATGCCACGTGAAGGCTGGTCAAGGCTTCGAGAGACTTCTTCCAACCTGTCTACAGGTCCTTTTTCTCCGTGGCAAGCAGATCATCCCAATCAGATGTCTCTTAGATGAAGTCTCTTAGCATCATTTTACCTTGGACGGTAACAGGTGCTACGAATCCCAGAGGATCATATAAGCTGTTTATGGTGGACAGAACTCCTCTACATGTGAAGGGCTTTTCTTCCTTGCTCATGAAGGTGAATATGTCTGCCTTTAAATCCCAGAGCAAACCGAGGCTCTGTTGCATGGGAAGGGAGTCAGTGCTAAGATCCAAGTCTTTTAGATCACTTGAATGGTCTTGGGATGAGAAGGCCTCCATTAACTCACGGCTGTTGGAGGTGATTTTACGCAACCTCAGATTAGATAAATCGAGCATCTCTTGAGCTCTTTTCAGAAGACTGCTATGGAATCTCTGCAGAAGCGTAGAAGTACCTCTAGAAGTCTGTTGTTGAGGTCTGGACCAGACAGTAAGACATTGTTAAGCAAGATGCTTTCGTACCTGGCGCTCGAGTCGAATACTGCTCGTATCTGCCCTGGTATTTTAGGATGATACGCCGGATATGGGTAAATACCAACACTCCTCAGAGTCTTGGAGCGCGGATGCCATTTCTGCATGGTTGTTCTGGAATATTCTTTCCATGAAGGTAAAGAAATGTTCTTTCGTCTCTGGTGTCCTTTTAAGTTTGTGTTTGAGGGAGACAAATCAACTGTACAGTCGTGGCCAAAAGTTTTGAGAATGACACAAAGTTTGCTGCTAAACTGCTTTTAGATCTTTGTTTCAGTTGTTTCTGTGATGTAGTGAAATATAATTACACGCACTTCATACGTTTCAAAGGCTTTTATCGACAATTACATAACATTTATGCAAAGAGTCAGTATTTGCAGTGTTGGCCCTTCTTTTTCAGGACTTCTGCAATTCGACTGAACATGCTCTCAATCAACTTCTGGGCCAATTCCTAACTGATAGCAACCCGTTTCATAATCACTTCTTGGAGTTTGTCAGAATTAGTGGGTTTTTGTTTGTCCACCCGCCTCTTGAGGATTGACCACAAGTTCTCAATGGGATTAAGATCTGGGGAGTTTCCAGACCATGGACCCAAAATGTCAATGTTTTGGTCCCCAAGCCACTTAGTTATCACTTTTGCCTTATGCCACGATGCTCCATCGTGCTGGAAAATGCATTGTTCTTCACCAAACTGTTGTTGGATTGTTGGAGGGTGTTTTGGTACTATTCTTTATTCATGGCTGTGTTTTTGGGCAAAATTGTGAGTGAGCCCACTCCCTTGGATGAGAAGCAACCCCACACATGAATGGTCTCAGGATGCTTTACTGTTGGCATGACACAGGACTGATGGTAGCGCTCACCTTTTCTTCTCCGGACAAGCCTTTTTCCTGATGTCCCAAACAATCGGAAAGAGGCTTCATAGGCTTCATAGGAGAATATGACTTTGCCCCAGTCCTCAGCAGTCCATTCACCATACTTTCTGGAGAAGATCAATCTGTCCCTGATGTTTTTTTTTGAGAGAAGTGGCTTCTTTGCTGCCCTTCTTGACACCAGGCCATCTTCCAAAAGTCTTCGCCTCACTGTGCGTGCAGATGCGCTCACACCTGCCTGCTGCCATTCCTGAGCAAGCTCTGCACTGGTGGCACTTCGATTCCGCAGCTGAATCCCCTTGGACGCCCTTCTTAACAAGAATTGAACCTCTTTCCTTGAAGTTCTTGATGATCCTATAAATTGTTGATTGAGGTGCAATCTTAGTAGCCACAATATCCTTGCCTGGGAAGCCATTTTTATGCAACGCAATGATGGCTGCACGCGTTTCTTCGCAGGTCACCATGGTTAACAATGGAAGAACAATGATTTCAAGCATCACTCTCCTTTTAACATGTCAAGTCTGCCATTTTAACTCAATCAGCCTGTCATAATGATCTCCAGCCTTGTGCTCGTCAACATTCTCACCTGAGTTAACAAGACGATTACTGAAATGATCTCAGCAGGTCCTTTAATGAGAGCAATGAAATGCAGTGGAAAGGTTTTTTTGGGATTAAGTTAATTTTCATGGCAAAGAAGGACTATGCAATTCATCTGATCACTCTTCATAACATTCTGGAGTATATGCAAATTGCTATTATAAAAACTTAAGCAGCTACTTTTCCAATTTCCAATATTTGTGTCATTCTCAAAACTTTTGGCCACGATTGTAGACAAGTTCTTTTTTGTTAGGTAAGCGTTGTCTCTGGGGTTTAAACGTTAAAGGTGCGACCCATCTTTTTTACTTTAATAGTCTTTTACTATTCCTTGATCCATGATCTCCAAGAACAGCCTGTCATTTATGGACATTGCGAACCTGTTGTCTTCTCTTGTCCTGTGGAAAACTGTGCACCCTAAGTGATCTTGCTCACCATCGCAGGCGTGGTCTTCACAGGAGGTATCTGCGAAAGGACAAGGCACAGGAGCGCTGTGTGGCAATTCTTTTATCAGGAAACTGCTCTGACATGGCTGGAATAGGGAAGGACGTCCATTTTCAAGTGTGCTGGTGAGCATACTGTTGACAGAGGTCGGCTTGTGTGCTCCTCCTAGACAGATGTCTCCTATGATGACCCATCCTAGGTCAAGTCTCTGGGCATATGGAGCGTTTTGGGGACCGTTAATCAGTCCTCTAACCTTATTAACTCGTAGCATGTCTCTTCCAAGTAGTAAGACTATTGGGGCTTTTGGGTCCAGTTCTGGTATTAGGTGAGCTATGCTCCTCAGGTGGGAGTGGTATGCTGCTACCTCTGGTGTAGGTATCTCAGAACGGTTGTCAGGAATGTGATTGCACTCCAGTATAGTTGGCAGCGACAAGCAGGTCTGACCATCTACCGAGTTGCTTTCCTCACCGCCATCTTAACGGTACCTGCACATGTCCTTAAGGAGTAGGGAGAACTGGGCCCTATGATGTTGAAGGTGTCGAAGAAGGTGGATTTAGCTAAAGACCTGTTGCTTTGATCATCTAAGATTGCGTTTACCTTGATCGCCTTATCTCGGGGACTGCCCAGATAAACTCTGACAAGACAGATCTTTGAGCACGGTCCTTTACAGATCTCCGTACAGTAAGAAGTGACTACTGTGGTGTCTACATCAGTGTCTATCTGCTTCCCGTCATGCTCCTCTGCTTGGGGTAATACCTGAGAGGGTGGTCCAGGGTGTAAAGCCGTGTTGTGTTCTGTGCTACCGCATTCTGTGCATGTCACACTGACTTTACAGTTCCTGTTGAAGTGCGATGTTGTAGCGCAGCACCTGAAGCAGATTTTGTTTTCTTTGAGGAATTCTTTGCGGTCCTCCAAAGACTCCTCCCTGAAGGCTTTGCATTTTAGTAGAGGATGTGGTTTATTGTGCAGGAGGCATTCTTTGGTAAGATCTTTGAGTATGTTCTCTTCTTGAGAAGACTTAAACGGCCTGTAAGGAGAACCTGTGGAGGCAGTGTTAGTTTTGTTGAGACTTCTCGGGGCGATCGGTGAACTTTATAAGTCCTTTGGTAACCAGCTCCCATTTAGCAAAGAACTTCGCGAAGTCCATGGCGGCCTGGTTAGCACTAATATTACCCGGTGTGCTGTTGTTATGCTGCCTGTGTGGTGCATCACCATACCTTTTAGGGGTTTCTGGCTTAGGGAAGTCTGTATAATACCATTCTAATGCGAAGGTTGTCCCTTTCTGTCGAAGCGAAGGTTGTCGCTTCGTCGTATACTGTCCTGCGTTAGGTACTGTTGTTCAAAGTAGGATCTTTGGCCCTCTGTATGAGCTGGCTGATATACTTGATCATAGTTGTCATCTGTCTTGGGATGCTGATGGACATATTCTGAAACACGCTGTGCTGGATCTTGTTCATCTAGGTCTGGCCCAAGTACTTGGCTGTGTTTCTCGGATTTGGGGAATTCCGAGGCTTCTAGGAACTCTGCTTTGGCTACCTCCGCTGCCGCTTCTTTCTCTGCGGTTAGGTTTTCCAGTGACACTTGCAGGAGCACTCTCTCTTTTTTCATTAACGCTTGACGGCGTACTCTCTCTACTTCCTGTGACACGCTCTCTTTTTCCTGTGATGCTCTCTCTTTTTCTATTGACGCTTGCAGGCATGTTCTTTCTGTTGCTTGATCTGCTTGCCTTAGCTTTAGTTGCATCTCTTGTGCAGCAAAGGAAGACCTTACTTTTGCAGCCTCAGCTTCTGCACGGGAGAGAACAGCCTTTTCTAATATGAAGGATTTGCTAGAGCAGCTTGCTCCTGACCTGGTCCTGTATGATGATGCCTGGCTAGCGGACATTGTGTGCCTTTTGCTGGCTGCTTAATGTCTCTGTGCGGACTCAGTCTATGTAGGAACAGACTTCAGCGTGGTCTGGATCGTGCTGCACTTTCTGGGGGCTGCACTCTCATTTCTTGTGACTGTAGTCTGACTTGTTTATTGGCAAAACAGGAGTATTTGAGGTAAAACTATAAGAACACAAATAACATGTATAAGTATATTGCATAGCATGTATCAGCAGAAAGCATAGAACAGCATGTATTCTAACATTTGCATAACACTGAGCAGATCTCCAAAATGGCTGCCTATACATGGATTGCATGTCTAGCATCTAACAATATAACAACTTCTTCCCTGAGTAACACTTATACCTAGCTAAACAGCACTGCATAACATAATATCTCTGAGACAGCGGAAGATGTCATTTACCAGAGAACGTTTGACTGGATCAGTTCGTTAGGGAGTACACGGAGCTATGTCTGTGCAAGATGGCTATTCAGAGAAGCAGTGGATGGGCCATCAATATTCTATCCCCGGCAAACCCCTTCAATGCAGATGGAACCCAAAGGTCCATATGAAGATGCACCCATTTGAAACTGACTTTTGAGCCAATTACTGGCCACTAGGGTCTATGTCATGCTTAAATAATAAATGCCATTTGCTGAAGTGAGATAACCCCTTCAAAAAGGACAAAAAAAGAAACCATCCATATATTATGTGTTAACAGATAACCTATTAGATCTTATCAATGATATTTCCTATATGTGAAATGGTAGCAAAAAAGAATCCAAGGGCATGAAAAGTAAATGGGTGGAATTTATCAAACCCTTTAGAAAGGTGGAGTAGAAAAACTGGAATAACATCTTTAGTGTCATGTTTAAAGATCAAGCAGCATGCAACATTTTATAAGATGGATGGTGGGATATGATGATTTCCTCTGGTGTGCCCAAGGAACCCCAGCCGGTGGGGGAGTGGGTAGATGTCTTACAAGCATCAACCATCTGTGAAATGTATAATAATTTTTAGACAAAACCTGCTGTGGAAATCTTTTACTTTAATTAAAACCATGTTTAGATTATTTTAGCAGCAGCTAACTTTAGTGACAGCGACTAAAATAGGCCTCATATATTTTCATTGGCTTCATATTCTGAATGTCATATTTTAAAATAATAAAAATATATCCTAGTACGCCATCAAGGAATAGAAACCTTATCTTCAAACTACTGTCTATAAATCCATAGTTTGTGATGACTTTGAGTTAAAACCCTTGAGGATGGAGAGCGGGAGATGAGTGATGACCCCAAGGGTTTTCTACTAGAGATACTGCATATTCAGAGATGAGCACAGGGCAGAACAGCAGTATCCTCTGAAGAGTGCATATGACAGCTTCATGCTTGCAGTGCTTTAGAACAATGTCATTTAAATGCATGCCATTGTAACTCAGCATAATGGTGCACCCGGACACCAAAATCATTTGCAGATTAGGAATGTATGAAGGAGTAAATAAGGATAGATTGTTTTTGCAACGTAAGCAGTTAGAAGACTTGTACTGCAATGCAAAATGTCAATGCTATGAGTACTAATTGTTGATACTGAACATGTAATAGATAGGTGGTGTGACAAGAGGTCCCTGGACCCTCTGTGCAAAATCATCTTCCCGGTATGTTCAATCAGGATCGGCATTAGGTTGGATGGTGCTCTGTGTAAAACCTTCTACTGATGCCCCCTTCTTCTTGGTTTATTATATACTACTAAAATCCAACACTACACCTTGGCAATCAGCTGTTTGAGAAGGCACTGGTACTCCTGTGAGCGCCACGGCCTTCTTACATTTATCCCTAGGCCATGTGATGTCACGTTCATCGGTCAGATGGCCTAGACACAGCTCAGCTACATTTGTCACGGATGCGGTGTGGGTGGAAAGGGGACAGGAACTAGGCCTGAAAACTTGGGTAAAGGAGAAGGTCACCTCCTAGAAAAACCCTAATCCAAGTCCAGACTAACTATCAGTATAAACTGACCTCAATGGTAGGAAAGTTCATACACAGGTACCTAGAGCCCTAACACACCCTGTATGGCCCTGGTATAGTGACAGGACTTGAGACAACCTATTCCTCCACCAGAAGGATGAACAGGAGTCTTCCTCAGGCCTAGATACAAAAGACAAGGAAATACAACAAACGAAATACAAATAGAGAAGACAACATTTAACTTTACATGGAGCTAAGGCAGCAGCCAGAGTCCAGAAACTGAAGCTATAAAACACACCCCCAGAAGGGGTAAGTAGTAATAAATAGGGGAGGTTAAATGACCATACCAGCAACACCTGCAAGGGGTGTGGTCATTACCAAAACAACACGGACACGAATGATCCACAAGGAACCAGTTAGATTAATCCACATCTTGCCAGTCTCTCTGATCTCCTGGCCCCTATCACGGGAGCGTCCGTGACACCATTCAAGTGAATGGGGCTCAACTGCAATACCAAGCACAGCCGCTATACAATGTACAATGCCGTGCTTGACGGGCTGAGAGAAGACCGCAGCACATGCAGGAGCGCTGGTACCTTTTAAAACAGATGATCAGCAGGGGTCCCTGGTGTCTGATCCCTACCGAACAGGTACTGATGACCTATCCAGAAGATAGGTCATCAGTTAAATAGGCATGGAAAACCCTTTTATATATCACTGTCCAATCAATAAACTGGATGGATGTAGCTGCATCCTTTTCATAGCTTAGGAAACCAAGTGTGGGAACATGATGGCAAATTCTCAGTGCCCAGGCCACCAGGGTCAGTGGCATACTCTTCATTAGTGGAAGGTGATGTGCGGTGTCGGCGCACATCATCTGCTGCAAAAGCTGGTCCTGTGTTAAACCATTGAATTACAGTAACTTCTGCTTGTGCATTATTGAAATAACTATAATTGTTCAGTGTTGGGGTTGCTGTCCCAATAGGGATTTTTGTGGTGCATTGGCATACCTTCCTACCAGAATTCTAAAGAAGCATGTATGGCCTATAAGTCTCCTCATGCCAATTAGGTGCTCTCCATAAGGAGATGTAGTATCTCCTGAATCCTGAACTGGGCTTCTCACCCAGTTAAGCCACTACTCTCTGCAGTGCACTGATGAGGGGCAATCACTCCAAAACAGCTATCTGCAGATGAGGTGCTGGCTTAGTTTTTATCCAAGTCTTGTCTCAAGGCCTATTTAAAAGGTTGAAGATTGACTTATAGGATAGCTACTTTACATCCGGTGACATTAGAGGCAGAGCTTGCTAAGAGCTAATATGCATACCCTCTTCCTAGAATTCCAGAGGAGCATTGCTTTGTCTAAAAGACTACAAAAGCTCTTTAGGTACTCTCCATAATAAGATGTAGTATCCCTCATATCCATGAAGGAAACACCTAAGAAAATGAACTTTGTGACATATTTTTTTTATTGGTATTTAAAGGTCTAGTGCAGGCATAGTTGAAGGTAAATTAGAAATAGCCAGTTTACGCAGGAATAAATGGTGTACTTAAAGGGGTTATCTAATTATTCAACCCCCCCAACACACACACATGTGCTGGGACCCTCACCGGTAATATAATTACCCAGCGCTGCTCCTGGTCCCCGCACCTCCGCTGCTGCTCCTCCCTGCACACTGATGAAAACATCTGGTGTTGGGGGGGCAGCCAATGACGGGGACGAGCCTCCCTAGAATCGCAACGCGGGGAGCGGAGTAAGTATATTAACGGTGAGGGGCTCAGCACATGTGTTTTGTTTTTTTTAGAAATTGGATAACCGCTTTAAATACCAGAGCAGAGATAGACCCATAAACAAATCAACAAGATATAAGTGCAAGGAATAAATAAGATGGGACAAAACATAAGGATCTTAGGAGGATCATGCTGATAAATCATTGCCATAACACCAATGACCAAGAAAGGTTTCCATCTAAATGTGTAAGTGCTTAAGATTCCTATATTATTCCTGTAATTCCAGTGATGAGTAATATCATTGAAGGTAAGGAAGTATGGTATATCTATTCTTGAACCTTAGCAAAGTCAAAATAGGTCAGAAATATGTCTGTACTTATGTCCTGTGCGTTGTGCAAGATGGCACATTTCTAGCTACTTGGGCAACTTTCTGTAGTCAGCTTGAAGAATCGGGAGTGGTTTCCCTCTAGTACAATGGCATCATAGCTTTATCGACTAGGAACAACGGTATCCATAAGGTTTTATTAAAAGAGGTCCTAGAAGTAGGTTTAAGAAAAGCAGTTTAGGAGTAACATTTGTAGCATTAGGACATAGTTTTGCTTTTAATTTATGGACCTTAGCCCAGTAGAATTTTATGAGATCACAATCCCACCATATGTGCATATATGAAATGACATGAGATGAGTAAAAATGTGGACAGAATGGAAGGATCTATATTATTGAGACAACTGAGGTTTTATACCACCTACTAACTAATTTATGAGGTTTCTGGTAACATTATACAGCAGGAAGGGCCACAACAATATTTATAAATCTAGGAGATCTTTGGTTTGGAAAGTGCTAGAGATAATTCTTTCTCCCAAGCTGTAATGTAAGGAAGAGGAGTATCAGAAAGGGGAGCGTACAACTCTTTTAGAATTTAGAAAATGGACTATAAAATTAGCATTTCAAACTGTAAGGTGATGGTTTAAAATGAATTTTTACTAGGCATGCTTTCCTATAGCAGGCCTTTTATACAATGTGTCCTACAAATACTGTGTATAGTTGGCATGCATATGCATGGTAAAAAAGAAAAAAAAATTTGATAAAAGGCCAAAGTGAAATCCTCCTCTCCTTTTAACTGGGCTATTAAACTGGCTCTAGCATTGAGTGTAGCAGAAATGGTGTAACACAGAAAGTCAGTACACCCTTAGGAGATTAAGTAAAAAGGCTGAGTAAAGGCTGTGGAGATGTGTAAATATGTCGCCTGCATCGGTGATGGAACGTTACAAGACCGGCCAAGAAACCTTTCAACCAGGATTAGAGATGGCGAGAAATACCTGTTGCAACAGAAGAAAAAAGGCTATCAGGAAAGAGATGATGTCAGGCTGCTTTGTGAAAAAAACAAACAAGACCTCTCTTAGCGTGAGAGCAGAAATAAAGTATAGAATCAAGAAGATTATGACAACTTTTGTAGGAGGTTAATACAGCAGAACGTTTTGTTTTGTTTGTGCCAAATTTCACTAAGTGGTATTTTGTTGGTTGAGCTAATGGAATATAATCCTCTCTGGGTACTAATGTTCCTTTACAGCGATCTATTGAGTTACTTTTCTGTGTATTCAGTAGATTTGACAGTAATAATTAATTTCTTATGTTCCCGGAGAGAAGCCAAGATTTGTATGTGTTCTGTGAAATAAATTGGGGTCAATTACGATCAGATTCAGAAAAACGTTGTGATGTCACTGTAGTGCGGCATTACAATTTATATTGATACGGGTGTTCCTCCATAGGGCTAGCCCAACCCTTATTTATAAGACCCTTGGCAAACTTTCTAGAAAAAAAAAATGGAGGTGATGTGAGGTTCATATAGGAAGCAGGTTAAAGGGATTTTCTGGAATCTAAAGGCAATGAACATCTTCAGGGCATTTTTTTTATGTGTGCATATTACTCATTTTTTGCTTAAAATCATTTCTTTCAGTTTGTTTCTATGAAAAGATTTCCAACAGTTTTTGCACTACAGGGTTAAGTTGCAATCTATTTGCAGACTGTCTGATAAGAATATGGCTTAAATGAGTGTTTATGAGCTGTCAGGAATTCACAGATAAGGGATACACAGAAGCTTGGATCTGACAGGACAACAGAAAGCCTGCTACTCTGCAGATTCACAGAGACTAACATCTGTGCAGAGAATGCGGCTGCATTTTTTAAATAAGACGAATTGAAAAAAAATTGTAGCCCCAAATTAGTAAAATGCATTAATAAAAAAAAATTCAAGGTGTTCATAGCCTTTAAATATCAATAGGCAATTTTCAGGATCAGATCAGTGCGAGAACTGACACCCAACACCTAGGTCCACCATCAGGGCAGTACTAGTGATACTGCAATCAGGGGCCCAGAGAAGCTGGAGAGCCTGGGCCCCTAGCCACTTTGGGTCCCTGACATTGGCATCCTCATTAATATTTATTTCAGTGCAGTAAATATTAATGAAACTGTTTAGCCCTTGGGCTTTATATGGGTTGGGGGAGGGGCCTTTTACTAAAGAAACAAATCTTTTGGTTTGTTATTTGAACCCCAGACCTTCTGTATGGCAGGTAGAAGATTTACCACTACACTATAGACCTGCCTTGTTTAAATAAATAGTTTATTACTGAAGTGAAGGGAAACACAACAGCACCATTTTTATTTACACCATTTAACGGTCAACATAAATAATGGGGATCATTTATTATGACTCCCTACTCAGCTATTTCCAAAACTCCCATAGAAATGAATGGAGTGACTATACGCATGCCTGACTGGCCGCTTTGTTCGTTTCAGAGGGCTTCACTAGAAACAGGTTGCGGTTCTCATGATCGGTAGGGATCCCAGTGGTAGGTCCCCTACCAATCTAATAATGATTCCATATCCTGTGGATAGGGGATAAATTCATTTAACCGGGATACCCCTTTAAAGATAGCCCCATAATTGAATTGTTTTCAAGTAAAAAATGTGGCAGACATGACCAGAGGAAGCTAACAGTGGAAATACATGAACACCTAAAAAAGGGCTTCCAAATATTTTGTTGCCCAAGTGCAGTGTTGCATATAATCACAAAAGTTTTTTTTAACACCTTTATTTGCTTCACAGTCTCAAATAACTAAGGAAATTAGTAATTTGAACTCTGCAGAATAACCACGATAGGCAGTGGTTGCTGAGGATTCTCTCAACCAGCGCATGTCCTGTATAGCGACAGTTGCTGAGAACTATTGGGGTCATTTATTAAGACCAGTGTTTCAGATGCCTCTTGCTCTGGCATATGATGTGCCGGCCTCTACATAACTTAGGTGTATCCACCGCTGGCGTAAATCTACACCAGCTCCCTTGCTGGCATAATTTAGATCATTTTCTACTTCTAAAAGAGGTGTAGAAAATGATAAATAAGATGGTCCGACAGGGCCACCGCCTTCCCTGCCCACACCACGCCGCCTTTTCAGACCTGGCATGAGGGAGAAAAAGTCACAGATTCAGCCGCAAATCCCCTTTGTGACCGAATCTGCGACAGATATACGCCAAAAATTGAAGTATATCTAATAATAAATGACCCCCTACGTTGCACAGTCCTTCCATGGCACTGCACATTTGTCAGGATGTACAGGCTTCACACAGAAGCCTGTGACTAAACCCTGATGTCAGGTATAACTTCTGCCGCAGAGCCCCTGGTGCATGCGCACTACTGTCGTAATTTCCTACTGCACAGGAGTCCAGAATGAAAGCCAAATTTTCCTCAGGGGTGATGCTCCATTGACTGCTGAGGCAAGAAAGAGAGCAGAGTGCTTCCGGACGGGATCATACCTGAAGCATTAAAATTGCAGAAGGTCACGTGACTGTGGTAGAGGAAGAAAACTCTAGCTCTGCAGATGGCAAGTCCAGAGAACCCCTTTAACCTATAATAAAAGTTGATTAAAATCTTACAGATATGTATGGCAAAATAGCCTAAAGCAGAAAAAAAGTTATGGTTGTTAAGGCTAAGGAAAGGGTGGAGTAGGTAGGGCACAGGATTTGCCTGTATGAGTCCCTGAAATCCCTGACAGCAGCCCTGTTTTGGGCAGCAACCAACTATGCAGTGGATGGAGCAGGAAGCAGAAGCTTCCATCCACTGTGTAGTGGCCATATTGGGGTACTGCAGCTCAGCTATCATTTCAATGAATTGGTGCAGAGCTGCAGCAGACCAGCACTGGAAACTACACAGTGGATGGAGCCTTCTGTCCACTGTATAGTTGCCAGCATTGTAAACAACTGGTAGGTCGGGGTCATGTTTTAGAGTATTTGCATTATGCGAATATTACATTGCCAATTTTTCGCAATCAATAGAATAATCTCGAATATGAATATTCGCGAAATATCGCAAATTCGAATATTGCCCCTGCTGCTCATCACTAAACAGAATCAGCATTTGAGAGGTAAATTAGTTTAGCAGTATGGCACAGTATGAAAGGAGTTTCTTTCAGTCCTGCAAAAATAATGGTGGGTGGGCCACAGACCCCCGTGAGTATTACACAAAGCACACACCAAGATCTATTTCCCATTCTGACCCACCAGGGCCACCCCAACACCCCATATAATGTGTTAGAATATCTCCATATTGGGAGGGGATGGGGCATCCTGATTATATTCGAAAATATAGTAACATATCACTGGAGTCAGAAACAGTATAATGCCAGGACAGAGTGAGTTCACAATCAAACAATCTAACAAAGGAGAATAACAGTAAAAACCACCCAAGCCAATACAATAGTGGCCCATCTCACATTAAAGGGGAGTGTGCAGACAGTAATATTGATGACCTATCCTCAAGAAAGGTCATCAATATCTGATCAATGGGGGTCTGACTCCTGGCACCTCTGCCGATCAGCTGAAATGGAGGCGCCGCTCATACAAGCACTACTTCCTGTTGAAGATTACACTGCTCTTCGTTTTGGAAGTCTTGGCGGCACAGTCGGCGCCGCCACTGCAAGTAAGACGACACTCAGTGTAATGTTGAAGAGAAAGTAGTGCTCGTACGAGTGCCACTTCCTCTTTAAAAAAACGAATCAGCAGGGGTGCAGGGAGGTCCGACTCCTGAGGAGAGGTCATCAATATTACTGACTGCACAACCCCAATAATCTCTCCTACCTAAACCATGATTTTATACATTGTGACTAGAGATAAGTGGATTTTTCAAAAATTTAATTAGCCGGTTCACAGAATTTTTTGTAAAATACAAATTTATTTGCGGCGATTTCCTTAAAAAAATGGCTATTTTCTGACTGCAGAGAGCCTTTAGAGCGGTGTAGAATACTGTGCCTTGCAGTAACACGCATAGGTAGTCAACTTTGGTAGTGAAATAATACTGTGAGTCCGTATGACATGCAGATCACAGGCGTTGCTCTTAGAATCACTGCACACTTCACTTATTTGGGCAGTCACTGGGCCAAAACTGACCAAATAACTCAAGATCAAGAATGAACTCAGTCTTACAGGTCAATGTTAGCACCAAGAAGAAGCGCACCCCTTTTACACCGTCGTCAGCTGATTCCACATAGATGTCTACAGAACCTGTTCTATTAAACGCTTTTACAAGTAGAGCCCTCCAACAGAGTGGAGAGGGTGTCAGCAGTAAGTTTGTGTTGACATCACTGATTATTTTGCCCTTCCTCTGATCCGTCAGAACAATAACACCCAAAAATCGGATCCTGTCTGTTGAGAATCAGCCTTTACTTGGTCAGCATTTGGTCGGTAATCCATCAGTATTGCTAATGCCAAAAAAAACAGGAGTGGATCCAAAACAGAGATGACGCATGAATGGAATATTTGCATGTCTTCTGTGTTGTACCCACTACTGCTTTTGGCTACCAAATCACAAGCCAATTTTGATGGAACATACAGGACTTACAGCTGCTACACAGACAGGATCCATTGTGCGTCTCATTTTTCCTTCCTTCTGACAGATCAGAAGAGGGGTCAAATAAATGAAGATGTCAGCCAGGCCAAAAGGCAAAATAGTGCCCCAGTCATGAAGTGGGGATGGTGGAAACAGCATGAGAAGTCCACAGAGTGGCCCTATGACATAGTGGTAAGGTGGAAGCAGCATGAGGAGGCCACAGAGTGGCACAATGACAGTGTGGAGGTGGCAGCAGCAGCATCAGGAGGAGGCCACAGAGTGGCACAATGACAGTGTGGAGGCAGCGGCAGCAGTATGAGGAGACCACAGAGTGGCAAGGTGAAATAGTGTAGAGGTAGCAGCAGCAGGAGGAGATCACAGAGTGGCAAGGTGACATACTGTGGAGGTGGCAGCAGCATGAGGAGACCACAGAATGGCAAGGTGACATACTGTGTAGGTGGCAGCAGCATCAGAAGGCCACAGAGTGGCAAGTTGACTTAGTGTGGAATACTTCTCTGGCTGAGGGAACAGAAAATTACAGAGGCAGCTTGAGGACAGGTGAGGGGACAGGGACTGCTCCCGGTCCATGCCAACTAAGAGTCGTGTCAGAGGAACCCACCGACTCTTGGCTGGGCGTGTCTGATATCACTTGGGACGAAGTGGATGACCAAGTCAACCATTAAAGAACCGCTGGGTTGCTGGTCAAGACACGACCGCTAGATGACACTGGGAGCTCAGGCCTCTCGCTGCGACCCCTGCTGCCACGCCCCCTTACTCTGCTACGACCTCTGCCTGCGCCAGAAACATTTAGGCCTCTGCCACTCCCCTGTGCAGGGCCTGGCACTTCTCTGTCTGACATACTGTTAGATCAAATAATCAAATGTTAGATAAACAAATTTTTTCTTTCGCCACTATAAACTGCACCACTGAACGGCAATTAGGCCCTCATTTTTTTCTACTTTTACACAACACAAAAGTCTTTTCAACAGAAGTGCAACGCTGAACGATTCGCTCATCTCTAATTGTGATGGTAGGCGGTTAAAGGGTTTTTCCGAGATTTTAATACTGATGACCTATCCTCAGATTACCTATTTTAATTTTGGAAGTGTTGTATCTTGAAATCTTTTGTAACAAAAAAAATATTAAGAAAGTAAAAATATATTTTTTTCATAATTTTCAGAATAATTTTTTACAATATTTTTTCCTTCAATATCTATATATTTTTTTTTAGATCTGTCATCTAATGGCACAAAAGTCTATTGTGGTCTATGAAATATAATATTAAATACATGTAGGTTGGCTAAGAAATTAGTTGTTAGCAGCCCACTGCTAAAACATAAAACTTGGCCTGGTAGGGAAGGGGGTAAGAGTAATGAAGCGGTTAAGGAAAAACATGTATGCAGCTTAGAGTGAATTTTTCGGGGAAGCTGGCCAATGTATTTACCCCACACTGTAAAAAATAACGTAACCTTCCGCTCTAGGCTGGGCCATCTCTATTCAGTCCATTTTCATAGTAAAAAAAATGTTAAATCCTCGAGTGGGGCTCATATATGCGCTATGAATTAGTTTAAGGAGCATCTTCACATATCTGGTGGTTGGGAGGAAATGTAGGGATTTCTTTACTGATTAGAGTATGGTTCTTGACTGTCTAACGGGAACCTGTCACAATGATAATACAAAATAATCCGCAGACAGTCTGTGATAGAGCAGGAGGAGGGGACTAGATTGGTATAGTTTTCTGGGAAAATATTCAATATAACACAGTCATAGAGGGAAGCCTTTCAGTCATTGATAGGACCGGCTCCTTGCCTACGAAGGCCAGAATGAGCAGAAATTTTAATGAATAAATTATAAGTTATATTTAATATATCAATCTGCTCAGCTTCTCCTGCTCTATAACATGCTGCATTCATCCCGGATTTATGTATTAATGAGATCGGCGGGGTCTGAATCCTGGCACCCCCGCCAATCACCTGTTTTAGGGGGTCGGAGCGCTTCCGTGAGTGCTGCAGGCTGACCTATCAATATGTAAATCCTGGAGAACCCCTTGGTGATTGGGGCAGAGCTACAGTACCAGATAAAGCCTGTGGAGACCAGTAGGGCTGTTTCTTGTATCTCAAAAAGGACATTCTACTGTGTGGGAGCACAAATCTGTACAGTAAATCTGAAAACTGACCTACAAAAAAACAGAGGCATCAGCCTATCGCAGGAGTCCGCAACCTCCAGCTCTCCTTCTGTTGTTAAAGTACAACTCTCAGCATGCGCACTTGTTGGACTATTCTCAGAATTCCCATAGCAGTTAATGGAGCATGCTGGGAGGTGTGGTTTCACAACGGCTGGAGTACCATTGGTTGCCGACCCCTGGCCTAGCATATCTGCTCTAGTGGCAATGTGAATATTTTGATAGATAGAAATGAAAACAATATCAAACATATCTAAAAATATGTATTTATTATTAATATAAATCTGATTTTAATAATGTAATTTTTATGACACATGTCCTTTAAATCATTCTAGTATATCCCAAAAGTATATTACAATTTTTTTAATATGATTTACATAGTTGTTACTTTCCTAGGACATTTCTGAACACATTTCTATGCCAGATCCTGTACTCTCTACAGAATTAGAATATACTGACTGCTCAAAAAAGTTTGTTTTCCCCAATTCTCTTGTTAACCACGATTTTACAGTACTGTATTGCACACTAAAAAAAAAAAACATGTCAAATGGTTGCCTCTCGTCATGCCCTGGTCTAGCTTTCTGAATGCAAAAACAGATGGAGGTAATTTCAGAAGCAGGAGATCCCCATAGTAATCTCAAATTCATTCACTTTCAAAGGTTTCCTCAATATAGTATGAAAATCTTGAAAGATAAATAATGGGATTTATAAAAACGGATTTCAATCTCTTATGTGGCACTGGCCAAGGCACTTCCCAGAGGGGCTATGAGCTCTCGCGGAGCCAGGACATGGAACATACATGTATGTGATATCTCTACAATAAAACTAAGCTCCCTTCATTACGGGGGTTGTCCACTTCTTTTCCACTGATGGCCTATCCTCAGGACATAGGGTTTAATAAGATTTTGAATACGTTTTTTTTTTTTAAAGTGGAGTGTAGTTTTATTTGCTTTGGTACATAAAAGTGCAATTCTAGATATGTTTACTAAAATTTTCATTAAAAAGCGCATTTTATTTCTGCATACTTTAATGTCATTATTGGAGCTCATAATGAACATACAGATGTGCTATTATATGTTATCTAAAATAGCTCCTGGGATAAAGAAGAAGGGTGGAACAGAAATCAAGCTGTGGAGTCTAAAAAAAAAAGCATCAAAAACTGCCTGAAAAACTCTACAAAAAACAAAAATGCGTCAAAACTGTGTTAAAAATGTGCATAATTTTGAGGTGTAAAAATCTGCTTGGTTTCAGTGCTGATTTTTTCCAAGTGTATTTTAAAAATCAGCCCTGTGAACTGACCCTTAGGCTCACTGGAGTATAGCATACGTTCCCTTGCGTCCGTTCCTTCTGGCTTACATAAGAGATGGAAGGTCATCTAATGGATACACTAACAGTGTTTATGGTGGTGGCCAAACCCTTCATATCAATGACATAATGCCAGCCTCATAGTAGTTATCATAGTGATAGCCTCATAGTAGTGATAGCCTCCTAGTAGTTTTCATAGTGATAGCCTCATAGTAGTTATCATAGTGATAGCCTCATAGTTATCATAGTGATAGCCTCATAGTAGTTATCATAGTGATAGCCTCATAGTAGTTATCATAGTGATAGCCTCATAGTAGTGATCATAAGGATAGCCTCATAGTAGATATCATAGTGATAGCCTCATAGTAGTTATCATAGTTATAGCCTCATAGTAGTTATCATAGTTATAGCCTCATAGTAGATATCATAGTAATAGCCTCATAGTAGTGATCACAGTGATAGCCTCATAGTAGTTATCACAGTGATAGCCTCATAGTAGATATCACAGTGATAGCCTCATAGTAGATATCACAGTGATAGTCTCATAGTAGTGATCATAGTGATAGCCTCCTAGTAGTTATCATAGTGATAGCCTCCTAGTAGTTATCATAGTGATAGCCTCCTAGTAGTTATCATAGTGATAGCCTCATAGTAGTTATCATAGTGATAGCCTCATAGCAGTTATCATAGTCATAGCCTCATAGTAGATATCATAGTGATACCCTCATAGTAGTTATCACAGTGATAGCCTCATAGCAGTTATCATAGTGATAGCCTCATAGTGGTTATCATAGTGATAGCCTCCTAGTAGTTATCATAGTAATAGCCTCCTAGTAGTTATCATAGTGATAGCCTCCTAGTAGTTATCATAGTGATAGCCTCCTAGTAGTTATCATAGTGATAGCCTCATAGCAGTTATCATAGTGATAGCCTCATAGCAGTTATCATAGTGATAGCCTCATAGTAGTTATCATAGTGATAGTCTCATAGTAGTTATCATAGTGATAGTCTCATAGCAGTTATCATAGTCATAGCCTCATAGTAGATATCATAGTGATAGCCTCCTAGTAGTTATCATAGTGATAGCCTCATAGTAGATATCATAGTGATAGCTTCATAGCAGTTATCATAGTCAGAGCCTCATAGCAGTTATCATAGTGATAGCCTCATAGTAGTTATCATAGTGATAGCCTCATAGTAGTTATCATAGTCATAGCCTCATAGCAGTTATCATAGTGATAGCCTCATAGTAGTTATCATAGTCATAGCCTCATAGCAGTTATCATAGTCATAGCCTCATAGCAGTTATCATAGTCATAGCCTCATAGTAGATATCATAGTGATAGCCTCATAGTAGTTATCACAGTGATAGCCTCATAGTAGTTATCGTGGTGATAGCCTCATAGTAGTGATCATAGTGATAGCCTCCTAGTAGTTATCATAGTGATAGCCTCATAGTAGTGATCATAGTGATAGCCTCATAGTAGCGATCATAGTGATAGCCTCATAGCAGCGATCATAGTGATAGCCTCATAGCAGTTATCATAGTCATAGCCTCATAGCAGTTATCATAGGGATAGCCTCATAGTAGTTATCACAGTGATAGCCTCATAGTAGTTATCATAGTCATAGCCTCATAGTAGCCTAAACAGAGTTTTATTGTAGCTCCCATAGTAAAGTAAAACACCTGTTCCATGCTCTCATACCAGCAGCCACTTGAGATTACTGTGAGGATCTTCTTCTGAAATACAAGCAGCCTATTAGCAGCTGTTACATGTCTTCTTGTTCTATGCTGATAATTATAGATTAGAGGAAGGAAGTCTAAATTACTGATTGCGTTTGCTGGGACAATACTAGTTTTAGGGCAGTGGCAGGCACCATATCTGGCAGAATGCTGCCCTCGCAGGCTAAGTAATGTTTAGGATTCATGCACACCAGCCGGGCTCGTATTGCGGCCAGCAAACAGCGGGTCCGCAATATATGGCATCACAAATTCGGACCCACTCACTTGAATGGGTCTGCAATACGGAAGGTGCGGTGCGGAACGGAGGCACAGAACCCCACTACGGAGTTGTTCCGTTGGGTTTCTCTCCATGCCTCTGCACCGTAAAAAATAAAAAGATAGAACATGTTCTAACTTTTTTACAGTGCGGGCAGATCACAGAACCCATTCAAGTAGAATGGTTCTGGATCCGTCTGCGGCAGCCGCACGGATGGTGCCCATAAATTGGCGACTGCAATTTGACGTCCCCAATGCATGAAACGGCCGAGCACATGAACTCTTACCTCAACTAAAAGGGCACTAGCACTGACCACTGTATATATTGCTAATGAAAATAATAATAATAAATGTATGTTCATATATTTTAATTTCCAAGAAATTGACAGTCCTCAGTAGTAGAGAAGTTTATCAGTAATTGATATAATAGATGGATTATTATTGTTGTTATTATTAATAATAATGCAAGTGGAGGGGTTAATAATGTAATTATATCACTCAGCTCAGAACCTGTGCCATTATAAATTTGTTCATATTCAGCCTCCACATGCACACACTTTTTTTTTTCAGCATTTTTTTATTTGATGTTTTCACTTCTAAAAAAATAAATTTCAAATGTTTTTTTCAAGTGTTTTGGTTGCATGTTAACTAGTTAACATTTGTTACACTTATTTTATCTGCCGTGGAAATTTCACTACAGACTTGAATGTATCTGACCTCATAAAATACGTTGAAAACATGTTGGTAAAATGTCTTGAAAAACTTGTAGATTAAAAATAAAAACACTGTGCACGAAACCATCTCTGGTTTATCTGTGATTATTTTTTTCATAAAATGCTGCAGCTAGAGGTTAGTTGTAAGTCAACAGGGAAATACTCACTCCCTGGTTGACCAGTTTAGTCTGGCATGCTGCTAGTAGGATTGTCCTTAGACTGATCCTACAGACGACACTGATCTGCCACATTGCGCTGGTCATTACGTGTGTTGCCGGCCTTATACTTAGTGTCACTTTGTGAAAAAGTATTTAGCCTTGACTTTTTTAGGGCAAAGTGACCTATATGGATGAATATAGCTATACTAGGTGCATTTTTGCCTCAAACATGGACATATAGGGGGAGATTTATGAAACTGGTGTAAATTAGAACTGGCTTAGTTGCCCATAGCAACCGATCAGATTCCACCTATCATTTCTGACAGCTTCTATGGAAAATGAAAGTTGGAATCTGATTAGTTGCGATGGGCAACTAAGCCAGTTCTACTTTACAGCAGTGTAGTAAATTTCCCACATAGTTTTTTTATTTTATTTTTCCATCAACGTAGCCCTGAGCAGTGCTTTGTGTTTATGAGATTTATACTGCGTAGTACTGTGTTTATGCTGTGTGGTATAAATGACCTAATTGTTACGCTGACGGCCTGTGTCCACCGTTATTCCGCTTTCCTGGGCTGGAGCTTGCTTTGCTCCACTCACCCTGTGTGTGTTTGTACAGCTATTTCCAGTCTGCAGAAAGGGCACAGAGCCCTTACGTTCATGGGCATGAGCCTTAAGGTAGGTACTGATCAGCCTTCTTATTTAGCTGGGCTGTGGTTCCACCTCCTTGCCTGAGCTTTGAGGTTTTTCAGTGTCTAGTAACCAGCGAAGGTGTGATGTCTTCTCTGAGTACCTGTGTGCCCTACATAGCCTGACTACCGATTGTGCTCTCTTGTCTCCTATCCTGATCTTGGCCAGCGTCTCGTTTTGCTATTTGCGGCCTGCCCCAGTCTTGGAATTTTTATCAGGGTTGCGTAGCTCAGCCTGCCATGACTTTTGACTTTATTCAGACTACGCCTTTTGCCTGGTTCCTTGGTGCTTCGCACCAGTGTCCCTGAACCCCGTGGGTCAGCGGCCAAATACACGAGGACTTCTGCAGGAGGTAGCAGTCTGGTTGGTTCCCTGCAGCCAGATCCTTGTATAGGTTGGGCGGATTTCAGACTTTAGTTTAGAGATGGCCCGAACTATTTGCCGGCGAACAGTTCCCGGCGAACATAGCTTGTTCGCGTCCGCCCCTATACTTTATCATTGAGCAAACTTTGACCCTGTACCTCACAGTCAGCAGACACATTCCAGCCAATCAACATACCCCCCCTCCCAGACCCTCCCACCTCCTATCTAAACGCAAGGACAGCATCCATCTTAGATTCATTCTGAAGCTGCAGTAATAGTAATTGTAAATCGCAATGCGATTAATATAACTTGTATTATACGCATTGCGATTACAACTTAGATCTGAGTTCCTATTCCTAACGGTTGTATTGCTAGAATATAATGAAGATAACGAATATAGCACTATATTCTCAATCTTCGTTATATTCTAGCAATACAACAACCATTAGGAACTCAGATCTAAGTTGAACCGCATCAAAAACGCATCTGCGTTTATATAATTTTTTCATTTTTTAGTTTATTTTTTTGTGTATTTTGCATATTTACATTTGGTATAGGCAAATATGGTAGTCTAGATCATTACTCTGCCCAAATCTATATTCAGCTACATGGCTTAGAAAATATGCTGTCAAACAATGATCCTAGGTTTTGGTATAGACACATGATCTAGACTACCATATTTGCCTATACCAAATGTAAATATGCAACCAAATGTGGCAAAATACACAAAAAAATAAACTAAAAAATTATTCAGATATCTTGCTTTGGAGGCAGCAGAACATTGGTGGTAGTCATAGTCAACCGTCATATAGAATCAAATGGATTCGCAAAGCGATTAATAATTGTAAGTATTATTCGCATTGCGATTACAACTTAGAGCTGAGTTCCTAATGGTTGTATTGCTAGAATATAACGTATATTCTAGCAATACAACAACCATTAGGAACTCAGCTCTAAGTTGAATTCGCAATGCGATTAATGCAGGTTATATTAATCGCATTGAGAATTCGACTTAGAGCTGGGTTCCTAATGGTTGTATTGCTAGAATTATATAACGAAGATTGAGAATATAGCGCTAAATTCTTAACCACTTCAGCCCCCCTAGCTTAAACACCCTTAATGACCAGGCCACTTTTTACAATTCTGCACTACACTACTTTCACCGTTTATTGCTCAGTCATGCAACTTACCACCCAAATGAATTTTACCTCCTTTTCTTCTCACTAATAGAGCTTTCATTTGGTGCTATTTCATTGCTGCTGACATTTTTACTTTTTTTGCTATTAATCAAAAATTACCGAAACTTTTGCAAAAAAATGACATTTTTCACTTTCTGTTGTAATTTTTTTTTTTTTAAACTACATTTCTATATAAATTTTTCGCAAAATTTATTGTTCTACATGTCTTTGATAAAAAAAATCCAATAAGTGTATATTTATTGGTTTGGGTAAAAGTTATAGCGTTTACAAACTATGGTGCAAAAAAGAGAATTTCGGCATTTTGAAGCAGCTCTGACTTTCTGAGCGCCTGTCATGTTTCTTCAGGTGCTAGAATGCCAGGAAAGTATAAATACCCCCCAAATGACACCATTTTAGAAGGAAGACACCCCAAAGTATTCGCGGAGGGGCATGGTGAGTTCATGTATGATTTCATTTTTTTTCACAAGTTAGCGGAAAATTACACTTTCTGAGGAAAAAAATAAAATAATAAAGTTTCCATTTCTGCTAACTTCTGGCAAAAAAAATAAAAATCTCCCACGGACTCACTATGCCCCTCAGTGAATAACTTGGGGTGTCTACATTCCGAAATGGGGTCATTTGTGGGGTGTGTTTACTGTTCTGGCATTTTGGGCGGGGCTAAATTGTGAGCAGCCATGTAAAAGCTAAAGGTACTCGTTGGAATTTGGGCCCCTTTGCGCACCCAGGCTGCAAAAAAGTGGCACACATGTGGTATCGCCGTACTCAGGAGAAGTAGGGCAATGTGTTTTGGGGTGTATTTTTACATATACCCATGTTGGGTGAGAGAAATATCTCTGTAAACTGACAACTTTGTATAAAAAAATTTTAAAAGTTGTCATTTACAGAGATATTTCTCACACCCAGCATGGTTATATGTAAAAATACACCCCAAAACACATTTCCCTACTTCTCCTGAGTACGGCGATACCACATGTGTGACACTTTTTTGCAGCCAAGATGCGCAAAGGGGCCCAAATTCCAATGAGTACCTTTAGGATTTCACAGGGCATTTTTACGCATTTGGATTCTCACGCTTTAGGACCCCTAAAATGCCAGGGCAGTATAAATACCCCACAAGTGACCCCATTGTGGAAAGAAGACACCCCAAGGTATTCTGTGAGGGGCATGGTGAGTTCACAGAAAAAAAAAAAATTTTGGCACAAGTTAGCGGAAATTGATATATATATATATATTTTTTTATAAAGTCTCATATTCCACTAACTTGTGACAAAAAATAAAATTTTACATGAGCTCACCATACCCCTCACGGAATACCTTGGGGTGTCTTCTTTCTAAAATGGGGTCACATGTGAGGTGTTTGTACTGCTCTGGCATTTGAGGGTCTCCGCAATCATTACACGTATGGCCAGCATTAGGAGTTTCTGCGATTCTCCTTATATTGAGCATACGGGTAATGAGATTTTTTTTTTACGTTCAGCCTCTGGGCTGAAAAAAGAAAAAAAATGAATGCCACAGATTTCCTCATTCGCATCGATCAATGTGGATGAAAAAATCTCTGCCCAAAAATGTGCAAAAAAAAAAAAAATGAACGGCACAGATGTCCTCATGTGCATCGATCAATGTGGATGAATAAATCTCTGCCAAAAAATGTGCAAAAAAAAAAGTAGTAAGGCCCCATTCACACGTCCGAAAAAATGTCCGCATCTATTCCGCAATTCTGCGGAATAGATGCGGACCCATTCAGTGTGAATGGGGCTGGCAGTGATGCGGAGAGCACACTATGCGCTCGCCGCATCAGCATTTGCGGTGCTGCGGTCACAAACTTCCGGGTTTCGGCCACCAAACATCCGGCCGCAGCTCCGCAAAAGATAGAGCATGTCCAATTCTTGTCCGCAATTGCGGACAAGAAAAGGCATTTTCTATATAGTTCTGGCAATGTGCGGATCCGCAAAATGCGGAAAGCACATTGCCGGTGGCCGTGTTTTGAGGATCCGCGGATCCATGGATCCACAAAACACATACGGACGTCTGAATGAGCCTTACAGGGGTGTGATTAGTGACAGGGGGGTGACATGGGTTGATCGGGGGTTAATCAGGGGTTAATCAGTGACGGGGGTGGGGGGGATGGATGGGGGGGGGTCTGTGTGGTGATTGGTGCACTTATAAAAGTTTCCATTGGTGGTCCCAAGCAAAAGGGACCACCAAAGTAACGATCAGCAAGCATATCAGACGCTGTTAACAAAACAGCGTCTGATATGCCAATTTTTTTTAACTTCTACAGCCTGCCAGCGCACGATCAGCGCTGGCAGGCTGTAGTTTAACTTCTTCCCGATTCGATCCTGTGAACGCGCGCACGCGCATGCGCGCGTTCACAGGACATCTCGCGTCTCGGGAGATAACGCGCTCGCGCGTCAAAGAGAAACAAACAAACCGGCCGCCCGCGGGACGCAATCCTGCGTTAGGCGGTCGGTAAGCGGTTAATCTTCGTTATATTCTGACCTCACAGTCAGCAGACACATTCCAGCCAATTAGCATACCCTCCCTCCCAGACCCTCCCATCTCCTGGACAGCATCCATTTTAGATTCATTCGGAAGCTGCAGTCTTAGTGAGAGGAGGGACAGTGTAGTTGCTGCTGATTTAATAGGGAAATCGATAGCTAGGCTAGTGTATTCAGTGTCCACTCCAGTCCTAAAAGACTCATCAGATCTCTGCTGTAAGAACAGCGTCCTGACAGCACCCCAAAAAGCCCTTTTTAGGGCTAGTACATCGGTCTCCCTCCCAGACCCTCCCACCTCCTATCAAAAAGCAAGGACGGCATCCATCTTAGATTCATTCTGAAGCTGCAGTGTTAGTAGTTGTAATCGCAATGCGAATAATATAACCTGTATTAATCGCATTGGGATGACAACTTAGATCTGTTCCTAATGGTTGTATTGCTAGAATATAACGAAGATTGCGAATATAGCGCTATATTCTCAATCTTCGTTATATTCTAGCAATACAACCATTAGGAACCCAGCTCTAAGTTGAATTCGCAATGTGATTAATATAACCTGTATTAATCGCATTGCGATTACAACTACCACACTCTGCGTCAACTAGGTATTTTTCCATGGGAGTTTTGCCATGGATCCCCCTCCGGCATGCCACAGTCCAGGTGTCCCTTTGGTTTTTAAAATTCGCCTGTCTATTGAAGTCTATGGCGGTTTGCACTGTTCGCACGTTCGCGAACATTTGCGGAAGTTCGCCGTTCGCGAACGGAAAATTTTATGTTCGCGACATCACTACTTCAGTTATTTGGTCAGTTATTTCCATCAGTTTGTCGGTTTTTAAAAAAAAAAAACATACACATCGCATCAGTGGGGGGCCACACTACAAGGTTTTGACATAGTTAGCCTATGTCGAAACTGATGAAAGTTCCTCTTTAACACTAGCGTTTTTTGCGGATCCGTCATGAATCTTCAAAAACGCTTCCGTTACAATAATACAACCGCATGCATCCGTCATGAACAGATCCGGTTGTATTATGTCTTTCTATAGCCATGACGGATCCTTCTTAAACACCATTGAAAGTCAATGGGGGACGGATCCGTTTTCTATTGTGCCAGATTGTGTCAAAATGGATCCGTTCCCATTGACTTACATTGTGTGCCAGGACGGCTCCGCTGCAGGCAGCATATTGGTTTCCGCCTCCAGAGCGGATTGGTGACTGAACGGAGGCAAACTGATGCATTCTGAGAGGATTCTTTTCCATTCAGAATGCATTAGGGCAAAACTGGTCCGTTTTCATGATAGGTGTTGCACGCTTTGCATTGGGGCCCAGAAGCTTCAAGTTATTCATCTGGATTTCCCTTTATAGAAAATCGGACAAAGGCTTTCCTTTTGCATGTCTCAAGGGATAGTCTTGAGGTCCTCGTGAAGGAAGGGTACCTCGGGACTCAACGTACTGCAGATAATATAAGGGAGAGAACTTAAATGTTTACTTTGAAACTTGGATGGCTGACAAAGAGTTTGTGGAGTGCCGGGGGACTGACGCTGATGGTAAAGGTTAACGTATACAGTACTTTAATGGCTAAAGCACTTTAGTTTCAGTTCAGCTGGAATCCAAAGTAAAGTTTGTATAAGGTGAATAGCCCCTTCTTAGCTGGAAACATTCTTTTTCTAAACACACATGGACGATTTGGAATAGCGAGTCAAAAGCTCACATTTTCATGGGTATTTGTAAGGATCTGGTTTTGGACCATTAACATATAGAGGGATTTCTTTAACTTAAATAAAGACTACAGGGGTGTGGAATTCCTATCGCCCGACGCCCGGGACATGCAGTTCCGGGCGTCGGGCAAGTAGTTTGAACAGTTGTTTAGCCCTGCTTCGGGCAAGTACAGGGACATGTCGGTTGGGCAGTAATAGGAGCGGTCATATGCGTGCCGCGAGCTGACCGCTGCTACATCTATCAGCCTACCCCTGCATCGTGCATATAAGTACCGTACATACATATCACTTCCTGCAGACGGCCCCCGCTCCTCCTGGCTCCTGTATCTAAGTCTCCGCCCACCTGCCAGCATAGGAGCGCACAAAGTCAGCACACCGTCTCCAGAGTGAGTAATTGCAGGCCAAGATGGGAGAAGAGGAGTGCGAGACCCCACGGCCCCCTGCAGATGAGCGTTCCTCCCGGAGCCTGTCCACATCGCAGCTCCCAGCCTGACCTGCAAGCGCTTATTAGGGTCACATAGCATTATACTGATTTATGATGCTATGTAACCCTTACAGTTCTGGAATGTGTTGGATAACACTGACATAATGCTGTCAGTGTTATCCAACACATTCCAGAACTGTAATGGTTACATAGCATCATAAATCAGTATAATGCTATGTAACCCCAGTCAATGGTTGCAGGTCAGACCGGGAGCTCCGTTGACAGACTCTGGGAGGAACGCTCATCTATAGGGGGCCTAAGAGCCCTGGTGTCAGACATGAAGGTAGTGCTGTCTGTCTTCTGAGGCTCTGGCCCTGCCTGCAATCTGCATTGCACGTGGCACTTGATAAACTATAATGTCTCCCTGTTGCCCCCATACAGCATAACGTCTCCCTCTTGCCCCCATACAGTATAACGTCACCTTGGGGCTGCCCTAGTGCCCCATACAGTATAACATCACCAAGCGGCTGCCTCCGCACAGTATAACGTCACCCTGTGGCCCCTGCCCCCATACAGTATAACGTCACCCTGTGGCCCCTGCCCCGATACAGTATAACGTCTCCCTGTGGCCCCCACCCCCATACAGTATAACATCTCCCTGTGGCCCCCGCCCCCATACAGCATAACGTCTCCTTGTGGCCCCCGCCCCATACAGTATAACGTCTCTTGTGGCCCCCGCCCCATACAGTATAACGTTAGTATAAGTTCAGGACAAGTAGATGGTCATGAGGGACAAGTAGATTGAGCTCCCACTTTAGTCCTTCGACAAGTAGTTTTTTTTTAAATTTCCACACCCCTGGACTATAAATGAAGGGTAGAAAAATAATTTGCTTCCTGCTTAAAGGGTTTGCCTGGGATTAGGAAAAAGAAGGTTTTTTTTTTCCCTCAAAAAGCACCATGCTTCTCCATGGGTTGCATATTATGTTGAAGCTCATCCCTATTGAAGTGCATAGGGCTGAGCTGTAATACACGTTACCGACCATGGACAGAAGGTATGCAACATTAAAGGGGTTTTCCAGCTTGGAAAATGTTATCAAAATCTAACAGTGCTATAAAATGAAAAATATTTACTTTACCGCTCCTGCCACAGCTGTGCCGCCACTTCCCAGGTCCTCTAGTGATGATGATCTTAGCTGGATGTGACCGGTGCAGTGGACACCACTGAGGTTACTACTTTCCATGAATAGCAGGTTTTAGATGACAATTGGACTTTTACCATTTTAAAAAAAATATCTCATTTTTTGGTCAGCCTAAAAGGTTCTTCCATCTGGACAACTCCATTCTACTAAGTCCCAGTAATCAGCTGATCACAACAGGTCCTGCTTTTTTAACCTTCATTGGTCAACTGTTATGCCGGAAGAAGCTGTGGTAGCTGCTCATTTCATATAGTTTTTAAAAATGGTGTATCTGGATGGACTTGGGTTAATATCTTCTTGGCTTCCTAGATTGCATTTCAAGGGTCGTTGACTAGCTATGATAGCACCTACCTATTATTCTCAATGTGGAGCATCAAAAGTGTTCTGACGTCCAGTTGGAGTTTGACCTGGTGATTCATTTCAGCTGGAATGAAAATGTCTCTTTGTGCCTCGGCGGCTCTCATTTGTCAGGTTTTTTTGTCTTTTTTGTCCATCTAGAATTTTTTTTTTAACAATCCCATTGACTTGTATTGGGATGTACAGTGGTCCCTCAAGTTACAATATTAATTGGTTCCAGGACAACCATTGTATGTTGAAACCATTGTAAGTTGAGTAATTGGTTCCAAAGCCCCAAAATATCATCCAAGATAAGAGTAAATGAAGATTTAAGAAAAAATAAGCAGATAACTAAGACAGATAAAACAAGTCCTTACATATAATAGTCAGGAATAGCTGCTAACTAGTAACTAATACAGCTATTGTACCAGAGAAGTGGCCTTGATTGGTTTGATTGGAGTCTGAGACATTGTATGTTGAGTCTAGTTTCAACTTCTGATGGGTCAGAAAAGACCACTGTATATTGAAAATATTGTATCCTGAGACCATTGTATCTTGAGGAATCACTGTACAGGGACGTGAAATCCCCCCTAACAGAATAATCAAAAATTAAAAAGATTCCTTCAATGAATAGTTCCGAGGCCAACAGATTGCTCATGGTCATGATATAAAATGGGTGAGAAATGAATGGTATATTTTCTGTCCAGTTGAGTTAAGCAACAAAGACCCCCTGACGTCTGGCAAACAAATGCACTAATTCAGATAATGAAAATAAACAGTATATGAAGGCTTTTGGAGTCAGTCTTAAGAAAATGCCCATGTTTTCTCTTGACATCCATAATTGTAGATCCATGAGATGCTGGTGTGTTCCATGTATTATTTGTCCCTGCATTGCGCAATTACTTGGCCCCTGTAGGTTGTTTGAGTCTGCCTTTTCAACAAAATTCACAAAAATTACAGCTATGAGAGATAAGTATCTTAAATGTCATTGTTTACTGGGTTCATAGCTGGTCTCTAAAGACGTCCTTAATCGTGACATATTGTAAATACTTTACGCCCATCATGATAAGTCAGGAATAGAGATGAGCGAACTTTAAAAAAAAGTTTGGAGTTCGGCGTTCGGGTTGTGGTAACTCGCGCATCCCGTTATGGATTCCACTACAGCGGACTATCGCCGCATATGGAATCCATAAGGGGCAGCTTCCACCAACCCGAACTGTTGAACAGCCGAAGGACCTGGGGTAACGTCACCGTCATGTGATCAGTGCAGGGGGCGTGGCTCAGCACTGGATTTGATCCCGCCTCAGGAACCATGATGGTACAAAGTGGAGGCAGCTATGTGCCTTCCTGAGAATGCCGCGGTGGTGTAGTGAGTATTTAGATCAGCTTTTTTGACCTATGGTGAGAAACACCGGTTTTGAAGTTGTCCTGATTAAGTCACACTACGAGTGTAGACCAGGATAGAGAAGTAGTGGTTGTGTGCTGGGGAACAAACATTTAAGGTGTGAGGAAAGTGGTAAAAGAGAACATTCAGTGTTCATGAGCTACCAATCCGAAAAGGACAGTTGCCACCACCTCCAACTATAAATTTGGAATCATTATGAAGAACCATGTCCTCCTGTTTGAGGAGTGATTGCTGACCTAAAGAAGCTCAAGCAAAGTAAAAAGTTTTTGTTTAACATGCAACCAGTGTCCATCCATGGTGTGTCCTGTCAACTGGGATAAGTGGTGGCAGACCCACAGCAGTGAAACCTGCATTTTCCACCAGGACCATGGTGCGACTGCTGCCACTGCATTCTCCATAACTACTCCCCACTCTACTACCAGTGTGCCATGTTGCTCTAACCATCCTTCATGACCACAGGATTTTCATACCAATTCAATTCTCTGCCATCTTAATCTTTGAGTTTCTGTTCAACTTACAAATCAGTCATCTCCTCTGTTTGCCGCCGGTTTGTGCTTCCTCCTCAAAGGATTAGGATATTTATTATGTGACTCCATCTCTAGTCCATGTCATTTTCAGGGAAACATGGACTTAAAGGATTCTTATGTCAGTGAATACTCTTTGAGTCAGTGAGTTTCCTCTGCTTCAATGCTAATTATGTGCATTATATTTGGTCAATTTCCATACACTTTAGTTCAGATTGGCTCTGTGTCCAGTTATTGATCATGAAACATGAATGTGAAAGGAAGATCTTCAGTCCTTAGACCAGAGAATCAGGTTTGATCTCCGAGCGGCTGGAGTTCGTTTTAAAGTCCAATTAATGTCTCTGTGGTTGGAGGGCGAGCGGTTTGCTGCATACTAACTGCGTTACATACAGCTCTGTGGTTACAATGGATCGAAAGTGCAGGACTGACTTAATTCAGGAAACTTCTCTTGGCGATGATCTCAGTGAAAGTTTTACAAAGTCTGTCATTTTAACAGCCAGCTTGGCCCAAGGTCACTTGACGTTTCTAGGTTTTCTGTGAGTTGAAAAATATTTGCCGTTTCCACCATTAGAACAGTCTCTAAGAAAGCCCAAAATGTGTCATATTAAGAAACATGTTGGGAACACACGTCTTATGAAGTTTTCCTTTTGTGTTGTATGAATAGTTTTAAATATAAAAATATAATATTTTTGTACCGCATATTATAAGTACCATAAAGGCATACCATGTGGCAGCTTGGGGGTCACTAAAGAGAGGGGGCCGAGCCCAAGCTGGCTGTATCCCTTATTTTAATGGGTGCTAAGAACATGTGCAGGGACCTTGACAGGTCCTGCAAACAAGGGAGTGGGGTATTAAAGAGTTTGTCCGGGCTCTCTTATATTGATGACCTATCCTCAGCATAGGTAATCAATATCAGATCGGCAGTCAGCTGTATGAGGAGACGGCACGCGCAGTCTCCCTTCTCTCTTCCCCCACCGATCGGATATTGATGGCTTATCCTGAGGATAGGTCATTAATTTTAAAAGCCTGGAAAACCCGTTTAATCAAGGATCATAGAAAGGGAAATGAGGGAAACAGGCACCAGATCCTTCTGTCCCAGATAGTAAGGGGTGTCAACGAGCAACAGAAGGGTGGCCCATTTTAATCTTTGCTATAGGGCTCCCTGCCAGGTGCTGTGACATGACATAGATTCCAAAATCTTCAGCAACCATCTTGAATCCAATAAAATCTAGGCTTTATTATATGACAATAAAAATATGGTTAAAACAGGACATCCATTAAAAAACAAACAAAACTGTCTGGTTCACGTGACCCGGTCAGGCTGACTGTGTGAATCTCGACTTGTGAAATTACACATTATGTTAAAGATCTGGATTGTGTTTTCAGATGTTCAGATGCAGAGTTATTCAGTTCTGGACTAGGGTGGTTTTTTCACACATGTCAGTTTAACCTGATAATGACCAAGCACCAAACATACATGTACCACACCTGGTGCTGGGCTTCAATCTGAAGCACTGAACATGTACTGGATTAAAGGGGTTTTGTCACTTCAGCAAATAGCAATTATTATGTAGAGGAAGTTAATACAAAGCACTTACTAATGAAGTGTTGCTGGCCGCATTCATTTTTCCATCACATTAAACACTGCTTGTTTCCATGGTTATGACCACCCTGCAATCCATCCTCGGTGGCCATGCTTGCATACTGTAGGAAAAAAACACTAGCCTATGTGCAGTCCCACTGTCCCGACCACCAGAGATGCCAGCGCTTTTTCCTATACAGTGTGCAAGCACTACATTATAAATGCTATTTGCTGAAGTGAGACAACCCCTTTAAAGGGGTTGTCCGGGTTCAGAGCTGAACCCTGATATACCTCCGTTTTTACCCAGGTAGGCCCCCTGACAAGAGCATCGGAGCAGTTCATGCTCCGATGCTCTCCTTTGCCCTGCACTGAATTGCGGAGGGAAAGGGCATTTTCTGGAGTTCCGGTGACTAACCGGGCTCTCCACGGGGCTGCCAGGAAGCCCGGTGCTGTCACTGGCACTGATGGGCAGGCTTTAGCGCTGCCCTAGCCTGTAAAATGGCTAGGGCAGCGCTAAAGCACGCCCATCAGAGCCGGTGACGTCCGCCCGGTAGTGTGTTATTGTAAACAAAAGAGCCCTTGCCCTGTGCGATCTGGCGCAGGGCAAGAGAGCGCATCGGAGCATGAGATGCTCCGATGCTAACATCAGGGGGGCTGCCTGGGTGAAAGCTGTGAACCCGGACAACCCCTTTAAAGCTCCTGCATCTGCAATTTAGCAGAAATAGGTCAGATCCCCAGCTGTCAGTGGTAGCCCGGGACTTCGAAGACAGTTACCTCCTCTGCATTCTCCTTTCCTACTGTAAATGCTGAAAGCTTAGGATTTGCAGTTTTCTTACATGCCACAGATTATATATGTCTGGAAACTTGAAATGATTCTATATCTTATACTGTTTCTTCTAAAAGGATTTAATACATAATTGAATTACAGTTCATCCAGAAGTCAAATCTACTGACACATGTCCAAAGCAATACATAATACATGTAGCTCCAGGGATGAATGGAGGAGCCACGTTTCTACTTCCTTTTTGCTTTGCTAATAAAAGTGATACCCAAGAATGACAATTAGTTACCTATCCATAGGAAAAGTGATAAGTGCCTGACCGGTGGTGGGTCTGATTGCTGGGGTCCTATCTCTCCTAGTGGAGCATGCATGCTATAGCTCCATTCAAAGTCTATGGAACTTGTAATGATAGCTATGTACAACTGTATGCTATCTCCACCAGTCCTATAGAGTTTGAATGGAGAGGCAGTATACATGGGCTTCATTCACCCCATTCTCATGATGGGTGGGCATCCCAGCAGTCAGACACCGTGGGTAGGTGATAAGTTGTCATTCTAGGAATACCCCTTTAGTTATACTTAGCCCCTTTAAGGCCCAGCCATTTTTCACCTTAAGGACCCTGCCATTTTTCACCTTAAGGACCCTGCCATTTTTCACCTTAAGGACCCTGCCATTTTTCACCTTAAGGACCTGGCCATTTATTGAAAATTTGACAAGTGTCACTTTTTGTGGTGATAACTTTAAAACGCTTTTACTTATCCAAGCCATTCTGAGATTGTTTTTTCTTCACATATTGTACTCTATAACAGTGGTAAATTCGAGTCAAAATATTTTATTTTTATTTATTAAAAAAATACAAAATTTACAAAAAAATTAGAAATTTTCTAAATTTCAATTTCCCTGCTTTTAAAACAGATAGTGATAAATCCTAAAATAGTTATTACTTTACATTTCCCATATGTCTACTTTATGTTTGGATCATTTTGTCAATTACATTTTCTTTTTTTGGGACGTTAGAAGGCTTAGAAATTTAGAATCAAATCTTAAAATTTTTAAGAAAATTTCCAAAACCCAATTTTTAAGGGCCAGTTCAGTGGGGCTTACATAATAGAAACCATCCAAAAATGGCCCCATTTTAGAAACTACACCCCTCAAATATTTTAGGGTACATATGATTTTTAGTTGCTCTGTATTACACTTTTTGTGAGGTAACAAAAAATAGCTGTTTTGGCACCGTTTAAATATTGTGTTTTTTACAGTGTTCATCTGAGGTTAGATCATGTGCTATTTTTATGGAGCAGGTTGGTACGGATGCGACAATACCAAATATGACTACTTTTCATGGTTGTTTGTTTCAGTTTTACATAATAAAGCATTTTTGAAAAAAATTATTTTTTAGTGTCTCCATATTCTGAAAGCCATAGTTTATTTTTATTTTTTGGGCGACTGTCTTATGTAGGGGCTCATTTTATTTTTTGGTATGAGATGATGGTTTGATTGGTACTATTTTCGGGTGCACATGACTTTTTGAACACTTGGTAATACACTTTTTGTGATGTAAGGTGACAAAAAATGACTTTTTTACGGTGTTCCCCTGAGGGGTTGGTTCATGTGATATTTTTATATAGCAGGTTGTTATGGACGCAGCAATAGCTAATATGTCTCCTTTTTTATTTATCTATTATTTTATTAAGTTTTACACAATAAATGCATTTTTGAAACAAAAAAAATCATATTTTAGTGTCTCCATATTCTGAGAACCATAGTCTTTTATTTGTTTGCGCGATTGTTTTATGTAGGCACTCATTTTTTGCGGGATGAGGTGACGGTTTGATTAGTACTATTTTGGGGGGGCATACGCCTTTTTAATCGCTTGGTGTTGCACTTTATGTGATGTAAGGTGACCAAATAATTATTGTTTTAGCACAGTTTTTCTTTTTTCTACGGCGTTCAGGTGAGGGGGTGGATCATGTGATATTTTTATGCAGCTGGTCGTTATGGACGCGACATTTTATGTCTGGTTTTATTTTTTTTTCTTTACAATTTTATATGTTTTCTTTTGGGAAATGTAATATTTTTGTAACTTTTTTTTTTGTCCCAACTTGTATTGTAAAACATTGCATGTCAGCTTGTATGTAAAGGCTGGATCTCACAGTCTTCCGTAGAAAGCAAGCTTGGATTACTATGGAAGGCATCAGGCTTGCCTTCTCTGCCATCGGGTCCCCACCACTACAGTGCGGGGACCCGATGGAGATGCGGAGGGCACCTGTACCCTTCGCAAACCCTCTGCATGCTGTGGTCAGCGTTGACCCCCCTAAATGACCCCCAGATTTGAGTCCATTCATGGGAAAATTAGGCAAAAATTGGGTCTGTTTTTAAGTATTTGGGTTGGGTATAAATAGCATATAAACGCAATATGTTCCCGGCATCATGCTACAGTTTACTACTTCTGTAAGTTTACAGACATATGCAGCTGATCAGTTCATCTCAAATGTGCAAATGTTACAAGGTGAAAGTGATTTGTCTGGCTTTATTGAATACTTCCCTTGCTATTTTGTTCCATTTTTTTTTTTACTACGTCTGCACATGGTTCCAATATGTATCTAATAAGAGACGGCAGTGTAATTTGTTGGAGACTGCAGCTCGACCCTGTGTGCCATCCCGGACTATAAGATTCTGCTCACTGAAAAACTAAATTGTAATTTAATATAATGTTGTGTTTATAGAGGAGAATGTCCTGCACTTGGTCATATTTCAGGCATACAGTTGCCATAAAAAGTATGTGAACCCTTTGGAATGATATGGATTTCTGCACAAATTGGTCATAAAATGTGATCTGATCTTTATCTAAGTTACAACAATAGACAATCACAGTCTGCTTAAACTAATAACACACAAAGAATTAAATGTTACCATGTTTTTATTGAACACACCATGTGAACATTCACAGTGCAGGTTGAAAAAGTATGTGAACCCCTAGACTAATGACATCTCCAAGAGCTAATTGGAGTGAGGTGTCAGCCAAATGGAGTCCAATCAATGAGATGAGATTGAAGGTGTTGGTTACAGCTGCCCTGCCTTATAAAAAAACACACACCAGTTCTGGGTTTGGTTTTCCCAAGAAGCATTGCCTGATGTGAATGATGCCTCGCACAAAAAAGCTCTCAGAAGACCTACGATTAAGAATTGTTGACTTGCATAAAGCTGGAATTATAATTTAATAATTATAAAAGTATCTCCAAAAGCCTTGCTGTTCATCAGTCCACGGTAAGGCAAATTGTCTATAAATGGAGAAAGTTCAGCACTGCTGCTACTCTGCCTAGGAGTGGCTGTCCTGTAAAGATGACTGCAAGAGCACAGCGCAGACTGCTCAATGAGGTGAAGAAGAAAACTAGAGTGTCAGCTAAAGACTTACAAAAGTCTCTGGCATATGCTAACATCCCTGTTAGCGAATCTACGATACGTAAAACACTAACCAAGAAGGGATTTCATGGGAGGATACCACAGAGGAAGCCACTGCTGTCTAAAAAAAAATTGCTGCACATTTACAGTTTGCACAAGAGCACCTAGATGTTCCACAGCAGTACTGGCAAAATTTTCTGTGGGCAGATGAAACCAAAGTTGAGTTGTTTGGAAGAAACACACAACACTATGTGTGGAGAAAAAGAGGCACAGCACACCAACATCAAAACCTCATCCCAACTGTGAAGTATAGTGGTGGGGGCATCATGGTTTGGGGCTGCTTTGCTGCGTCAGGGCCTGGACAGATTGCTATCATCGAAGGAAAAATGAATTCCCAAGTTTATCAAGACATTTTGCAGGAGAACTTAAGGCCATTTGTCCACCAGCTGAAGCTCAACAGAAGATGGGTGTTGCAACAGGACAACGACCCAAAGATAATGGCTTAAACAGAAGAAAATAAGCCTTCTAGAGTGGCCCAGTCTGAGTCCTGACCTAAACCCGACTGAGATGCTGTGGCATGACCTCAAGAAAGCGATTTACACCAGATATCCCAAGAATATTGCTGAACTAAAACAGCTCTGTAAAGAGGAAGGGTCAAGAATTACTCCTGACCATTGTGCACGTCTGATCTGCAACTACAGGAAACGTTTGGTTGAAGTTATTGCTGCCAAAAGAGGTTCAACCAGTTATTAAATCCAAAACTTTTTCCACCTGCACTGTGAATGTTTTCATGGTGTGTTCAATAAAATCATGGTAACATTTAATTATTTGTGTGTTATTAGCTTAAACAGACTGTGATTGTCTATTGTTGTGACTTAGATGAAGATCAGATCACATTTTATGACCAATTTGTGCAGAAATCCATATCATTCCAAAGGGTTCACATACTTTTTCTTGCAACTGTATATTTCTGGATCTAGCTGGATGTTATACACTACCATTCTCCATAACGTGGTTCCATGACGGTCACACAGTTCTTTTATATGACGCAAAGAAAAGGTAAATTTGGGCAGAATACAGACACAATGCAGAAAAGGAGTAGTGAAGTTAGGGTTGTGGTGAAGCAGAGATGATGCAGGAATATAGCAGAGCCAGAGTGGCAGAACAGAAATGGTGCAGCAGATGGAGATAGGAGTAGTGGGATTGAGGTTGTGGTGCAGCAGAGATGACATAGCAAAGCCACATAGTGGAACAAGACTAATGCAGCAGAGCTGATGTAGTGGAACAGATGTGATATAACTAATCCGAAGTTTTGGTTATCTGATTCATGGTTGGATTGGTGTCCACCATTTTACATTTCAAATTCAGTACACTAGTGAGGGAAACAGGGCAGGAAAGGTTCTGACAAGATCACATGACCCCGGGTGGTGCCTTGACTTGCCCACGATGACCTGCAGTTAGCCAGTCAGGATGAAGAATATTGGCTGGTCTATTATGCACTATATAAGGTCCCAAGCAGAGACGCCATTCTGAGCTCAGCCACTGATGTGTCACAGACACAGCAATGAGCCAAAGAAGATAGGATCTTACAGGGACAGTGTTCGGGGTGGCGAAGATATATTTGGATAAGTAGATTGAATAACTTGATAGAAAGTATATGCTAGAGCCAGCCCTTTTCTTTCCAAAAACCTGCTGCAAAGCTTCTACAGATTATAAATGTGCAATAAGAATATTTTCCAGCATCGGCATACATTTTGCTGCAGATGTTGCACAATTGTGCCTTTTTTCCCCAAAATCTGTTGCAAAGCTTCTATAGTTCATGTCTGCAATAAGCATACTATGCAGCATCAGTGTCTATTTTGCTGTAGACTCTATAGTCAGGTTAGGATCTAGATTTGAATGGTTGTACACCCGTGTAGATTAGATCAGGGCAAGTTTTTAGACCCCAAAAAATGGATACCCATCATATGAGACCCAATAATTTCCACACCAGTCGCTCTTCTCGCGGTCCCGGCTACAATTGTTCCTACTCCAAGGTTCTTAGGGACCAGAAAGAGGCTTACTCTCCTGTGAGACCAGTACTCCAGAGATACCTCAAGTGTACCAAAAATACAGATTCCTAAGAAACTCCAACATTCATAGTCAGCATAATGACCAGCTTTACAGACCCTGCTGGAAGTGAAGGACTATGGCTCAGACACCTATCACTTAGAAAACATCTAGGCCGGACCAACTCAAAGACTGCATTACACAGTGGACACTTATATCCACATCCATACAGCTGTTACCCAGAAGTTCAAGGGAGAGTCATCAACAAGATAGAACATCAGAGATGCCATTATCTGCCACTTATACCACTATCATACCTCATCATCTGAGGATAGAAATTGTACTTTGTCCAAACTACTGCTGGATGTACTACAAGCTATATTTTGCACTGAGTAAAGAGAGACTTTTATTCTTTTACTTCTGAACTGTCTTTAAATCGCCTTTCCACTGCACCAATCCCTGGTGTGCAATGGTCTAAGGGAGTACACTTGACACAACAGCTCATCAGGGCGACTATCACTCCCATCCTCTGCACTGTCCTCTCAGGGGCTCGCTTCACCCTGGTGGTACCCTCAAGCACCCTGTTTTTTTTCTTAAAGGACAGCCAATTTGCATATATTTGGGTTTCTGGGAAAGACATTCAAATTATCTTTTCCAAAATGAAAAGAATACTAAGCCTATCTGATGCTATTAGTAGTAAGATATGCTAATTTGCAAATATTTTTCCCAGAAACACAGAGCAGAGTCAGCTGGACTACAATACTTCTCATGCATACTGGTGCATGATTGACTGCCTAATGAGAAAGAGAACCCCCCAAGACCCTGACAAAGGCCACTCGGTTAACCAAGGCAATTTCTGACTTGCACATCTGAAACGTGTAATATGGGGACATTCAATACTAAGTACTCTTGTTCTTTTGGAAGGAGAACTGACTTGCATATCTCTTCAAGTGGAGTGTTACATTGCGTTATCTCTCTCCCTCTCTTTCTCTCCTAATACGGGTAGAAATGATTTGTACCTGAAACAAAATTCGCTCGTCTCTAATAGATATATGTACACATGGCTGACAAAGACTATATGTGGGTTAACAAGAAGTCATAATGTGTGGAAAGCATCAATAAACACGAGGAATTTAAAGCTATGGACACCTTTGGTGGCTTTTTTATGATTGCATTTTACTCCTTTTGGAGTTAAAATCTTTTTTTCAATTGGTCTTTATTAAAAAATATTCAGCAGCGTTGTCATAAAGGGTTAACTTCTGCCTATCTGTGAGATTGATTCATTTACTTTGTGTTTAACATCTGTAATAAACCTTATCTCTAAATTACTAATAGCTCATAACACTTGTTACAGCTACATTCTTATCATTAAGATAATCATTAAGTTATAATTAGTGTTTTATAAGGTCAGAGATAAGGAGCCCATCAGGTGCGCTGGCTTACAGAGCACAGTAAAAACACAAAGCCTCCTACTAGAGAATATCAAGGCTGTACAGAGAAAGGGGCTCAACACCTCTAATCTTTGGCTCAAATCTTTAGCTCAAAATTAGTACAATGCACTGATAAAATAAAAATGTCCCTAAAGGTTACCATAGCCTTTAAATTCCTCGTGTTTATTAATGCTTTTTACACATTATGACTACTTGTTAACCTATAAATGGTCTTTTTCAAGTATAATTGTGTGTGTGTGTCATTTTAGAAGCCGGTCTAAATAAAGCCCGATAGCTATCGGAGGATCCAGCGCCAGTTCTAAATGTAAGACAGCTTCCTTGCTGTCTTATATTTAGACCTTTTTCTACGCCTAAAACAGGCGTAGAAAATGGTAAATGAGACAGGCCTGCCGGCCCACCCACTTCCCTGCGTCACACCACGCCCACAATTTTAGACTTTGCATAAGTGGGGAGAAGTCGCAAATAGCGGCGCAACTAAACATTGCGCCGGCATCTGCACCTGAAATATCCCTAAAATAGGTGTATTTCGGTTTAATAAATGGCACCCTTACTTTTTAGATGACGTACCTCTCACAGGAACACTTACAACTTATACACTGTGTTATACCTATTGCAGCCAGGTCCTGAGATGACCCAGTTGCCAGCCTGATTTTATTTATTTTTTTCTGACAACCTGTCCAAAGATCATGGCTACCTAACATTTCTTAGACAATTTGTAAAAAACAGTATGAATGATAAGGATTATAAGTAATATATGTTTACAGCTCAGATATGAACATCTTAACAGCTATTACTGTCATCTGTAAAATGATGATAAAGTAATCTGTGCATGTTTACAGATTGTTCAGGATTTTACAGACAATTGCCAGCCCCGTGGGGGAGAGGAGCATGCCAAAGGGAGATAGAACACCAGAGATAATTCTTGTCATGCTCCACCCCCTCAGGCTCTAGAATAGATATAACACAATGTATAGGTTTTGCCTGGAACGTTCTTTAAAATGATCATTTGAATGTTTCTCCTTTCTGTACTTGCTTTCAGCATTTGGTTTTACTTTGAAGACAATTAAAATACATCCGCTGCTGATTTCTACCATATCCCCAACAGCTGCTGTGCTTTAGTAATAATTTCACCCTCACATTTAAGGGATTTGTAATATGAAATCTCACATTACATTTTGTCAGATGACATTTACATGCCTTTGAAAGCATGTGTGTTGGTCTAAATCGCTTTCTCATGTAACAAATCCACAGTGCTGTTCTCCTTTATAAACAAATTTCAGTTTTTTTTTACATGCATATAATACAGTATTTTCTAAGTGTCTGTTTTTTTTTCTGCATAGCAGGTCATGACTACATTTTTTCAAATTTTTTTTTTTCAAATTACATTTTAAGAGGTTGTGGCAAGTTGTCAAGTTTTTCCCTGTTCACAGAAACTGTCCGACATGGCAGAGTTTATTTTGGGATTGATGGGGTCTTAGAGATGGGAACCTCATTACTTAGTTGTTATCCCCTATTTATAGGTTCAAAATAATTTGGCACAACCCCTTTAAAGAGAGCCTGTTACCAGGAAAACCTCTGTTAAACCAGGCCAGACCCTCCCTTTTCTTGTTTGAAAGGGCCAGAATCCTGCAGTTATCTCACTGGCCTCAAAGATGGAGGGCCTCACAGAGAAAGTAGGAGGAGCAAGGGTGCACAGAGTGATTTGGTGCCACCCTCCGAGCACTTAACTACTCTTTTGCATATGAATTTAAAAAAAAAAACTAATTTGAATCCATCAATCTGCACTCAATACTCCATAATGAGAAAATGAACACAGAATTTTAGATTTTTTTGATTTTTTTTCATATGTATTCAAAAGGAAAACTAAAATTTCACTTAAACATAGATTCACATTCTTTGATTTGATACTTGAAATTTTGCTCTGGGGCCTCCCATTTCTCTTGATCATCTTTAAGATGTTCGTACAACTTCATGGTAGTCACCTGTGGTAAATTGATTGGACATGATTTTCAAAGACATAACCCTTTCTATAAAGGTCTCACAGCTGACCATGCATATTAAGCAAAAACCAAGCTAAAAGAAGGATAATTCAGTTTGGAGCAACCAGGACTCTTCCTAGACCTGGCTGCCCCACCAAATGAAGTAATAGGGGGAGAAAGACCTTTGTAAGAGAGGTGACCAAGAACCAAATGGTCACTCTGGCTTAGCCCCAACGATTCTGTGTGTAGATGTCAGAAACTTCCAGAAGGTCAACCATCATTACAGCACTCCACCAATCTGGGCTTTATGGCAAAGTGGCCCGAAAGAAGACACTGCTCAGTAAAAGACATATGAAAGCCCACCTGAGGTTTGAAAAAAAGCAGGTACATGACTCTCAGACTATAAGAAACAAGATTCTCTGGTCTGATGAAACCAAGATCGCACTTTGAGGCCTCAATTTTAAGCATTATGTCTGGAGGAAACCAGGCATTGCTCATCACCTGCCCAATACCATCCCTACAATGAAGCATGATGGTGACGGCATCATGCTGGGGGGGGGGGGGTTAGCATCTTGGACAGGGAGACTGGTAAGGTTTGAGGGAAAGCTGAAGAGAGATTCTAAAAGAAAATCTGATCTAGAGTGCTCTGTACCTCAGACTGGGCCCAATGTTCACCTTCCAGCGAAACAATGATCCTAAGCACACAGCTAAGACAACACAGGAGCGGCTTAGGGACAACTCTGTGAATGTTCTTGTGGTCTAGCCGGAACTTTGACTTGAACCCAATCGAATATACCTGGAAAGACCTGACAATGGCTGTCCTCTGATGGTCCCCATTAGAGATGAAGGAATCAGTCGAGATTCGTTTCGGGTCTGGGTCGCCAAATTTTTGAAAAAATTTGGTTCGGACCCGAAAAAAAAAGTTGCTCTAGTTGCCCTAAAAGGTGGTATATAACCCCCTCTAGCCTCCTAGGGCTTTTTTTTAAGAAAAATTATCTTTTTGTTTATCTCTGCAATAAAAGCAGATTTGGTATCGAGGTACCAGCCAGTACCAAAACCGACTTTGGATTCCTATTTTAAAATGTTTTTAAAGCTGCAGATAGGAATACCGAATTAAATCCCTGAAGTTTGCGAGACTTCGGGCAATACGAATTTTGCCTATGCACAGCCCATACATTTTAATGCTGTACGGAGACAGCATTAAAATCAAAGTTTTTGAATCAATTTCGGATCTATGATCCGAAGCTCAATTCGCTCAACACTACTTGACACATGATAGGAAGGAGGGGTAGTGCTGTTGGGGATGGGACCGTGTCCATGGTGGATGATGTAGATAAGCGCCTGCTGTGGGAGCCAAACCATGATATGGTGTGAGGGGGTCAAAAAGACTTGTTGCTGGGGTGCTGCCTCTCCACGGCTACAAAAAGCATTGACCTAGTGGGCTGTGAAAGACATGTACTGTCCCTGCCCGTAACAGCAGCTCCAGGTGTCCACCGTGGACCGCACAGATAGAGACGCAAGGAGTGGCCAACATTTTCCGCCACATGAGAGTACAAGACACTACTACAATGGTACTGCAGCAACTGTACCACCAGCAACGTGGCCAGATGAGGGTTCAGCTTGTAGACAAGCTGGTGTAGAAAAGTTTTTTCATGGCCAAATATTCCATTATAGATGACTCACAATAAAGCCGAGGACAAGGAAGAGTCTAAGCAGGAGAAAAAGAAGGTGATGAGGATGACATTCTGTATTGCTTGGTTGGCTGCCATAAAGAGGACCAGGAAAAGGCTGGCCAGTTGTATTTTTCCAAGAGATCTTGTCATGCCGCCTCATGTGTTGCAATAGACCTCTCTGGTACCTATAATTGTGTTTGAACAGCCACTGCTTATTTTAATCCTGCAGTTCTTGCACACCGCTGTGGTTTTATGTGCCCACCTTACGGAGTTGCTCACACAGAGCTACAGGCAGCCAAACTGGGCTTAGCTCTGCCACGTTTTGGGCCTAACTCACTGACAGTGTCAGCGACATCACCAGTTCCCAAAGCAGATGTGGCCCTGGCTGTTTTTTGGAAGGTACATGGTCTCTGCTCTTTATTGCTGCTGCCACCACCCTTCTCCATTGATGTTGACTTCTCCTCAGCACCCTGATCTGGCTCCCAGGTCCTGTCCACACAATCGTCATTAGAGTCCTTACCCTCCCTGCCGCTTTTATCAGGCTGTGAGAAATCATGGTGGGCTCCCTGGCCCTCTCCCCTGCTCTGAATTTTCCCTGACTGCCCCTTTGTTGCCCCCACCATAAATGCCGTGGCTATAAGTGCCACCACAATCAACTCATGTTTACATGGGGTCACCAGCCCCCTCCCTAACCTCCTCCTCAGGGCAGCCCAAATGGTGAGAGCTCTCACACAAGTTGTCAACAGGGAGACTCTCTTGACTATCTGCCATAGGGCATGGTAGGGTTTTCTTGACACTTCTTTGAAAAAAGGAAGGCAGCCCTCTAGGAATGGGCAGTGAAGACTGAGAGGCCTCCACTGAAAGTCTTCTTTGGGGCTGCAAGGAGGAGGAGCAGGAGGAATGATGTGAGCCCTGGCTTCACGGCAGGGTGTCCGAATCTGAAGTTACCTCCACATCATCCTGGTGCGACTGAGAGGAGTGAGCCATCCAATCCACAGTCTCATCATTGTTTTCCTCAACTATAATATTATGACTTTCCAAAGCGAGCAGGGACAACTGCAGCCTACTACTACTACTTCTGGACGCACAGTTGGTGCTGCTACTACCTACATTCTGGCTCTGGGTTTTTAGAATGGAACCCTTCCATAGCCTGGACATTTTTGAACCTGCTGTGCACTACCCTGTGTATTGGTGTAGTAATCACATATATATGCTGGTAATTTGAATATAATCAACAATCCCCCCCCCCCATAAAAAAAAAGATAAAAAATGTGTAAATAAAGGGAACTGGATTCAGGCCTAAATTCGATATCCTTCACTGATACTGTTGTGTGCCAGTCTGTGTATTGGTGTTGGTCACCTATATGGTGGTTTGATTAAATTAAAGAAGTCCCAAAAAATTAAATTTTTAACTGTATATAGAAATAAATGAATGGATGATTAAAAGCCAAGCCTCATGCTCAATTTCACGTTAACACTCACAGGTAGATTGCTGCTATACCTTGTGTTTTGCTGCAGTAGTCACGTATATATGGCAGTTAATTAAATTGAACCCCCCCAAAAAAATTCATTACAACCGTCTGGAAATGGAATTCACAGAAACAAACAATTGAGGCCTGAGCGCTTAATTTCTCGTTATCACTCACAGGTAGATTGTTGCCCTACCTTGTGTCTTGTAGTAGTCACATATATATGCTGGTTTATTTAAATGTAATAGTCCCAAAAGAGAATTAAATTTCAACTGTGTGAAAATGAAATTCAAGGAAATGGACAATTGGGGCCTGATGCTCAATCTCTTGTTATCACTCACAGGTAGATTGTTACCATACTAGGTGTTTTTCTACAGTAATGACATATATATGTTGGTTGATTAAATTGAACCCCCCAAAAACATTTTTTTTATTGCAAACGCGTGCAAATTGAATTCACGGAAACAGACGATTGAGGCGTGATGCTCAATTTCACGGTAACAGTCCTAGGCACCATAGATTGCTACTATACCTTGTGTTTTGCTGCAGTATTCACGTATATATATACTGGTAAATTAAATTAACCATCCCCCCACAAAAAAAAATGAATTTTCAACTGTGTGGAAATGGAATAAGGAATAAACGTAAACAGAGGATTGAAGCTTGACACTCAATTTCACATTAACACTCACAGGTAGATTGCTGATATACCTTGTGTTTTTCTGAAGTAATTACATATATAAATTGCCCCCCCCCCCCAAAAAAAAAAAATTTTTTTTAAAATAAAAGGATTTCTGTGAAAATAGGGGAAACAAATAAAAGTATTTCTTTGCAGCTAGCTGCTTTTGAGGTCTGCACTTCAACAGCTGCAGTTCTGCTAGGAGACACAGCAGCCACAGCTCTTCACTCCTTCCTCCCTGGCTGTCAGCTTCCCTGAATCCCTATTCTACACACACAATCATTCTTCTTCTTTGTAATCCTAGCCTTTCTGTTCACTCTCCCTGGCAGTATGGTACAACCTTGATTGATTTCGGACTGTCCCTGATTGATTTCTGACTGTCCCTGGCTCCCTAAGATCCTGCTGTTTTAGTCGATTCGTCCAAAATGAACCTGAAAATATTCAGGTTTGTCTGCCTTCTGAAAAATGCTCATACTTAGTCCCCATCCAACCTGACATAGCTTGAAAGGATCTGCAGACAAGAATGGGCAGAAAGTCCCCAAATCCAGTTGTTCAAACCTTGTGTCGTCATACCCAAGAACACTGAAGGCTGTAATCGCTGCTAAAGGTGCTTCAACTGAGTAGTGAGTAATGGGTCTAAATACTTATATTAATAGGCAATTTTTTATTTTTTCCTTTTCAATAAATCAGAAAAGATTTATAACCTTCTGTCTTCACTTTTTCACTTAGGTTTTGAGAGCAGAATGATGGGGAAACACAATGTTTTTTTTTTATTATAGTACAAGACTGAAACATAACAAAATGTGAAAAAAAATGAGAGGGTTTGAAAACGTATAATTTGTACTGTCTTTGTTCCATGTTTGAGTTGTCTGTTCTTCCCCTGTATTACTTTTTTTTTTTAATGATAGACAATTTTTGACTTTTTTTGTCATGTTGTTGAAATACAGATGACATACACACAACACACATGTGAACTTTAAAAAAACGGAAAGTGCATTTTGATTTTAGGCTAAAAATGATGCTACTGCATATCTGCATATTGAAAAAAAAAACTATCATGAATCATGGAGTGCATGTAGTCTGTATGTACATCACATGACAGCTGAGGCCAGTTTTTGGCTGCATCGGTTCCGGAGATGAGTGGGAACCACTGGAGCATGGCTGCTGCATCGATGGGACATTTAACAAATATGCAATGTTATATTTTTTATTTGATAACATTTTGTTCTGACAGATTAATTTCATAAACTCTAGGACAAACTCTTTAAGGATTTCTGCGGCTGTATTATTGCCATTTATCCAGACCCAACCATGGTCTAATGGCCTGAACTGATAGCATCACAGGAATCGGAGACGCTATCAGCTGTGATGAGGCTGGAATGAGTGTAAAACCAGTCAAAGGGTGACAATGAAATAATCTTCCACCCACTTCTTCGTAACTGGCATAGCCACTGTACAATGCAGTCACTCAGAGGCCACTGCTAAAGATGAAAGTTGTCCTACTGTCCCTCATTACCAAGTTTGATAAGTATTATATTCTTTTATATGTAATTATAGGCTAATACTTTATCTTCTGGCTAGCACATTGAGGGTTAACTCCTATTGCTTTTGGGTTATCAGTAAGTGGAGAGCCCAGTCCCCTGGGTTGATCCTCCTCCGTGAGTGAGTCTGGAGTTGGTGAGCAAGCAGTAAGCAACTTTGCAGGAAACTGGGTCTTGAGAAGAAACATACAGCCAAGCAGTTCGGGCCTAAGGAGGACTCCACTTCAGCCATCCATCTATACAGATAGTGTGGAAAGTAACTTTATTGAAGGTTTAGCAGCCATATTCATTGGTGAAGCACGACTGCTGTGAAAGTAATGCGCAAGTACTGGCTTTGGACTTTACTGCATTTTGACTAGAGGTAGCTCAGGTCCCTAATTATATTGGAAAGAGACAGATACAAGTATTTTAAAGGACTGCACCCGCAGTGGGTACTATAGAACCACATAGTGGGACAACATTGCTTTGTAATAATATAGTGTGCCACCAGGCTGGGCTAAATTGAAGCATAGCTACACTAAAAGAGTGTATCTGGATGTGATAAGTGGAGTTCACTTTCTTTATTCTGCCAGAATTTTGTGGAAAATTAATAAGAACTGTACCTACTTCCAAGAGTATGTGTATTTGCACTTTGCCAAAAGTTTCAGTAAAGACATGGTTCCTGGTTTCATCAATCTGGTTTATCATTGTAAAGCATCTGGTTGGGCTCCTCCATCTACCTGCTTTGCACCCCACAAAGCAAGCAACAGGCAGAAGACCCTCTAAACCAATTTGTGCCCTGAGGGGAAGAAATGGTGTCGCTCTCCCTTCACTGTGCACACAGCTATTAGGGAGTACCGGAGCGGAAACAAACACCACTGCCTGGACTATCACCCCTATCCTCTCCACCTAGCTCCTTCCCATGCCGAGACTGATGTTGCAACATGATCTTTGCCATTGTTCTTACGTGTTTTTTTTGCCACATGCGTCCTATGTAAAGTATTTCATTTGGAATACATATTCAGACAAATCTCCTACATCTTTCCAAAACTGATTTTGTAACTGCTACTAAGTGGTCATGCGTGTTAGGCCTCATGCACATGACATATTAAGGATCTGTGCTGAAGGTAACGCAGCAGCCATATCTTGATGTAAACCCATACTGTACATCTATATGCCTCTGATTTTGCTTGAGTTTTTCCCTTGAGGATTTCATATAAATCCTTTGTGTCGTTTTTTGCTCTTTTATGAATGCTTTTACAATGTGGGCAAGTGTAAAGTATAACTTGTGAGACATCCAGCAGTAGAAAAGTGCAGCTTCTAGCGCTAGATGAGGAGGTATGGTGGCTGGTGGTGTGGTTAATTGATAGCACTTTTGGATATAGGTGTCCACTGTGATATAGGCTTGAAGTTAGTATGGCCTGGTAGTTGTTCTAGGTGATAGGTGTCTGGTCCATAGTTCCTCACCTGCAACAGGGTCTGTAAAGCAGTGATTTTCCTGATTACTGTAGGTGTAGGCATACTGAAGCTTCTTGAAAGCAACCTTCTTGACTCTGGCTGTCTTCTGGAGTGAAGATCTAATAGGACAATTGGGCATGGTCCCTTGGAGTAGGAGCTCTGGCATGTTCTTCCTTCCTCCACTCTGTCTGAACTTAAACTCCCCTCCTGGCAGGAAATAGAACCAACCCATTCTTACCAAGAGCGGAGGAACAGTATAGTTAGCGCTGTTCCTGCCAACCATACCTCTTCTAGCTGGCATGAATGGCAAAACAATACATAATATTAACATCACATAACAATACATATAAAACAATTGCAAATAACCCTAGGACTGAGGTGCTGCATTAAATAGATCCACAGGCAGATTAGCTTGACTGTAATTTAATGGAGTTAAACCTCTGTTTGTAAGTGGAATCTACAGGAATAATCAGCATGCTGTGAATTTTAAAATCCACAGCACATTCCTTATTCTGTGCAGATATTGTCCTAAGGGTACTTTCACACTTGTGGCATGGCTATCCAGCAGGCTGTTCCGGCGGGTGAACAGCCCACCGGATCCGCCATGCCGCAAGTACCTGTGTGCTGCCGGACTAAAAAGTCGGACATGCAGTACCTTTAGTCCGGCGATCTCTGGCTGTGCACTGCCGTGCTGCACCATAGCTCCGCCCCCGCCCCCATTATAGTCAATGGGGACGGAGCGGCAGCACACGAGTACTTGCGGCATGGCGGATCCGGCGGGCTGTTCACCCGCCGGAAAAGCCTGCCGGATAGCCATGCCGCAAGTGTGAAGGTACACTAAGCTGGCAGCATGGGCAAGAATAGGGTAGGTACATTTTCATATTGATAAATGTAAAATAATGCACCTCTGTAACCATATTACTGTATATACTATAAATGGAATAAAATTAGGGACAACAGAAAAAGAAAAGGAGTTTTGTATTTTGCTTACAAGTAAAAGATAGCAGCAGTACTCAATGTCAGGCAGCAGCTGCAAAAGCAAATATGTTTTTAGGGTATATAAAAAGACATAAAAAACCCATGCTCTCAATGTATTATTATTACCCCTCTAGAGATCTCTGGTAAGCCCACATCTTGAATGTGAGATTCAATTTTAGACTCCACATTCTAGCTCTAGAGGGTTCACAGGCGAATAGCTACATCTTTTAATAGGATAAAAGATCTCTCTTATGGCGCATAATTTATTCGTTACGTTCTTTTTGCCCATCTAGTTGTTCTACTGTGTTATTAGGATCCATGGTACTTCTGACCCGTTGGCTGGGGCTTCCATTTTTCTAGACTCTTTACCCACTGTATTATGGCTATATGTTAGCTTTCTTATACTTTGAACATGCACATTGATAGTATTTTGCTGTATCTTCATTGAGCTTTTGTACGTGTTTTAGCTCCACTCGAGTCCTAATCGGCATCTCTTACAATATACCTGATTGCTCTTTTATGTGTTCTTTTTCACAAAAATTTTATATAAACCCATTGTAAATAAAAAAAAGGCTAGGTTATTATCTAATAGCAATTGGAATTGAAGGTTATAATTTATCTAGCAATTAATGTTGCGTAATCGAGAAGGGTCAAGCTCGATGGACCTTTGTCAGTTTTTAACCTGAAAATACTTCATTTACATGCATTGTCGACAGAATATCAGTGGATTAGATCAAGATTCAGCTGCAGAATCCATATCTAAAGCTGATCAAAATGGACAATTTCAACCAAAACAAACATTTGTTGGTTGAAATTTAACAATGAATGAATATTTTATCAGACAGATGACCATTATCGTTTGAAAAAAAGTCAGCCTTGGTTATTAGTTTTGCCCAATAGCCAGACAAAAGATGTTTCGTTCAAGGAAAGATTGTTCTTGAACAAAAGATCTTTCTTTAATAGAACGTTCCCAGAAAGATCTTCCATCCATCACCCTGTTTCATTGAACAAGTATGGTCAGTGAGAACAACTGTAATGGCTAATAGAGTGTAAAATGTGTCTGAGAACAGATCGTTCACCAGATGTTTGTTCAACTGGAGTTCAACCATCAACCAACTTCTATCTAATGTGCATGGCCAGCTTTAATCCATACAGAATCCTAACTGTCTGAACATGGCCTTGGACTGAATTTATATGCTTTCATGTTGACCATCAGACTAATATCAATATTAAGGACAGTTGATCTAAGACTTACACGAAGATTTGTTCTGGTCTTCAACAGATATCTCCGTCTTGACCAATGATATTCATCTGACCATTGCTTAGGTGTCTCACTGGGTTAATATTGATGCTGACAAAACAGTTTAGTCAAAACTCTGAACTTATCTAGAGCTGTTTGGTCTTTCCTTCTCTTGGTTTTCATTAGCTCAACTAGGAAGTTGCATTACTTAATGTTCCCATGTGATTTTATCCTCAAGGTCCCTACATCTAACAGTCATGAGTAGGCCAGTGACATCAGCGAGAGCAATGATGTCACAAAACACCACGTAAATGTATTTATGTTCTGTCAGAATTGGAGAAGATAAACTAGGGAGTATAGATCCTGAATTAAACACGTTGTGATACATTGTGTTCCTAACAACATATGTAAAGCATTGAGCGCTCATTAAATCACAGTTCACAGTAATAGTTGCACTTGAATGTTCTCCGTCTGTCCAGGAAAGAACGTCGTCAACTACAAAGACAGTGTGGATGGATTTCACACTTCACTACACATGCGGGATAAAAGCAAGAGAAGTCTGTAGTGAAGCTTTCAAACTGTGGATTAAATCTTTTCTTCATTCTGCGGCATGTGAAACTTATGACACAATTTCTGGGATCAGGCCAGGACCTTCTGACTATCTGCTGAATAACTTCTGGTTGAGGGTTTGGAAGGACCTGAAGCATCTATCAATTGTGTTGATGCATTACGTTTCCATGTGACATCCTCCCTGGATCCTGTGGTCAGGGCCGGGCTGACACAGAGGCTGGGGAGGCTCCAGTGTAAAGTATAACTTGTGAGACATCCAGCAGTAGAAAAGTGCAGCTTCTAGCGCCAGATGAGGAGGTATGGTGGCTGGTGGTGTGGTTAATTGATAGCACTTTTGGATATAGGTGTCCACTGTGATATAGGCTTGAAGTTAGTATGGCCTGGTAGTTGTTCTAGGTGATAGGTGTCTGATCCATAGTCCCTCACCTGCAACAGGGTCTGTAAAGCAGTGATTTTCCTGATTACTGTAGGTGTAGGCATACTGAAGCTTCTTGAAAGCAACCTTCTTGACTCTGGCAGTCTTCTGGAGTGAAGATAGGACAATTGGGCATGGTCCCTTGGACCACTGACCACCTCGCTGCTGCCGGCCGCGCTGGAGGACGGAGGGAGTAGTGACTGTGAGGCGCCGCGTGAGCACTTGTTGGCACTTGGCAGCGACTTACCATGCTCCCTCCCCTCTCCGCCTCCTGGCTCGGCCCTGCCTCTCCAGCTCCGCTGCTCTGGTCTCACAGAGACTGACTTTCTGCTCTCTGTCTTGCCTGGCTGCGTACAGCGCGCACACTTTGACCTGAGGCACTGTACGCAGTCAGGTCAAGTGCGCCCAGTCTGGAGACCAGGAGGCAGCGCGGGCAGCAGCACAGCAGTGTTGTCAGACAGTATCAAGTAAGAAGATAGATAGTTCTTAAATAAAAAGTTCCCTGCAGGGCTGGGCCGACACAGAGGCTGAGGAGGGGGGGGATGATGATTAATAACAAACATACATATCTAAATGGGGGGGGCGGGGGCTGACTTGAGTCATCTACTGATCAGTGATCATCATCAGAGCATTATAGCTGCAGGAATAAATAACATCTAAATGTCTGGTAGATGGGGGGAGGGGGGTTAGATGATCTAACCCAGCCCCCCTTTCCCCATCATCCCTTGTCCTACCACCCCATCTACCCATACCCCCCCCCCCATCTACCCCACCAGACATTTAGATGTTATTTATTCCTTTAATTCCAATGCTCTGATCAGTAGATGACTCAAGTCAAGCCCTCAACCCCCCCCCCCCCACAGCCATTTAGATATGTATGTTATCAATCATCATCCCCCACCCCCCACAGCTGCCTTTCTTGTAATTTGTTGGCCCCCAATATTCATTGTGAATCACAATCCATAACTGTCATCCACAGATCCCCCCATAACAGTGTCATCCACAGATACCCCCCATAACAGTGCCATCCACAGATCCCCCCCATAACAGTGACACCCACAGATCCCCATAACAGTGTCTCATTCACAGACCCCCATAACAGTGACATCCACAGTGCCCCCATAACAGTGACCTCCACAGTGCCCCCATAACAGTGCCATCCACAGTGCTCCCATAACAGTGTCATCCACAGATCCCCCATAACAGTGTCAGACGCAGATCCCCCATAACAGTGTCATCCACAGGTCTCCCCCATAACAGTGTCATCCACAGATTCCTCATAACAGTGTCATCCACAAATCCCCCATAACAGTGTCATCCACAGGTCCTCCATAACAGTGTCATCCACAGATCCCCATAACAGTGTTATCCACAGATCCCTCATAACAGTGTCATCCACAGATCCTCCATAACAGTGTCCTCCACAGATCCCCCATAACAGTGTCATCCACAGATCCCTCATAAGTGTGTCATCCACAGATCCTCCATAACAGTGTGTCATCCACAAATCCCCCATAACAGTGTCATCCACAGGTCCTCCATAACAGTGTCATCCACAGATCCCCATAACAGTGTCCTCCACAGATCCCGCATAACAGTGTCATCCACAGATCCCCCATACGTGTATCATCCACAGATCCCCCATAACAGTGTGTCATCCACAGATCCCCCATAACAGTGTCACCCACAGATCCCCCATAACAGTGTCATCCACAGATCCCCCATAACAGTGTCTCATTCAAAGGCCCCCCCATAACAGTGACATCCACAGATCCCTCATAACAGTGTCTCATTCACAGACCCCCCATAACAGTGACATCCACAGACCCCCCATAACAGTGTCTCATTCACAGACCCCCCATAACAGTGTCATCCACAGATCCCCCCTAACAGTGTCTCATTCACAGACCCCCCCATTAGTTCAAAACCCACCCAAAGCATCTTCTGGTTAAAAATATATTTTTTTCTTTCTAATTTTCCTCCTCAAAAACCTAGGTGCGTCATATAGGGCGAAAAATACAATAATATCATTTTCTGTTAGAGTCTATGCGGCCGGCTACGCAGACTCTGCCAGGTCCGCAATCGCACCGGCCGCTGCTGTTGTGCTGGTATAATTACATTAAGTATTTAGTAAAGACTTAACAAGTTGGGGGGGGGGGGGGCGCACTTGGGCAGCTCAGCCTCTGTTGGTGGTGGACCTTGTCCCAGCCCTGTCTGTGGTGTGTTTTTTTTCCCCTCAGGTTCCCTTTTGGCTTGTGTCCTGTACGGGGCATTGTGCACTGGCAGAATGCAAGTTCACTAAATTTGCAGTTTATGTTAGCTATGATAATATTTAAAGGGAACGTGTCATGGGAAAAGAGTTAGTAAAGCTTGTATTTCATTCATTTAAACCTCATTTAAACCTGTTTGGGTTGCTTGTGAAAGGCATGTCCTATATAGTGGTCTATTATATTTTCAGGCTCAAACAAGGCAAATAAACTTGTAGGCCCAAAGCAACCGAACATTTTAGTCATACAGACCTTCTTCAGTAGTATATCTTGTGCACCATGAAGTAGTATCTGGAGTGAATGCCTGGTATCAGTCTCTCCCTTCATACACCAGGTAGTCACCCAAGACACTGCTCCAATGGGTGAAGGACACATTGCTGAAGAAGTTCTATATGACCAAAACATCTGGTTTCTTTGGGCCTACGTGTTTATTTAAATCTAATATTGAACCTGTGTGTGGCCACTAGTTCAGACGAGCCACAGTCAGTCCAGGAAATGTGGCTGAGTTAAAAAAGATTTAAGACAAATTATGAATTATCACAGTGATTTAGACATGATCAAATTTGCTTTTAGAGGGGTTTCTGAGAATTGTATACTGATGACTTAACCACAGGATAGGCCATCAATATCAGATTGGCCAAGGACGAGACCTGGCACCACCACCGATCAGCTGTTCGGGAGTAGCCAGAAATAGACTCCGGGTCTACACAACTCCTCCAACTCCGTGTGGCCGCATCAGCACACATCAGCAAGCTGACTCCTCCTTTTATTGTTTCCATTCATTTCAATGAGTTATTAAATATTGCATGCAGTTTCGACTCTGCTTTATTTTATGTTCTATTTCATTCGTAAAATAGCCTACATGATGTTGTTTTCCCACATGTACAAGTCACTTTGCAAAGCTCTCTAGCTTCCGCTGTAATATCCGACTGATCTTCGCTAATAGCTCTGCAAATTAAGATATCCCCTGAAAAACAATTACATTTCCTTCTAATCAGCACTTGCTTATTAGCTGAGCTGTATATATAGCAAAACAGATGTGTTTTATTAATAATGGAATAGCAGCTAACCAGGCAAGGCTTTGGGCCAAAATTGACTTAATGTTGTTAAACCGTAGCACACTCTAAAGAGACATTAAAAATTAAAGGAAGTACTTTATACTCCCACGTTAAAAACCTGAAAATCTCAATGGCTTTCATAGACTGAGAAATTAAAGACTAAAACACATGATCCCTGAGTGCCCTGAAATATCGCACATATGTTTTTTTTTCTGGTAACCATTTGGCGTATTTATTTTATACTATTTATTGAGAGTTACTACTAAAACTACATTGAACCGTGCAAGTTACTCCTAATACCCCAAAGATTTGTTCTTTCTTAAATTTAAAAGTATAACTGTAAGTTCGTATTTGGCAGACCTGTAGAAATATATAATAGAATTGCTTGACCCACTAAGGAACGAGGCAAATTTGCAGTTTGAAGGAAATGTGTAATCAGAAAATAACTTATTTAAATAAATTTTTTATGTTACAGTTAGGCAGGTTTTTTTGTGATTTTTCTGGTTTAATTTTCCATATCACTATATATATAGATTTTGCACTGGCCGCTAGGCCTAATATTATCTTGAGATTCCCTGTTATGTACAGTAACGTTTCAGTAGCCAACCAATTATTTGCTGCAAAGTGGTGGGTAACATATTTAGACACCATCAAGCCGGTATTATATAGTTTCAAGTTTATTTGTCAAAATACATAGTATAATGTGCGCTGTGTGTGACAAATAAACTTGAAACCTACAGCCACAGGTGTCAGAGTAAAGCTGTAGGAAAGGGAATCAGAAAAGAGACATGTTTTTTAGCAAACTTCTGAGTATCATCTACTGCCTCATTGCCAGCCACCATACCCCATTACCTGGGAGGAGAGAAATGTCCACTATATGATACAGACTTCTAGCTAAATGCCTGTCCTGAACTGCGGTCATGGTGTCTAAAAGTGTTACCCACCACTTTGCAACAGGGTCTTAATAGCTTAGTTGCTTGATCACACTGGTGGCTTAAATATGCCATGACAAATTTTTCACTGCCTAAGACCTCTCAGAGGCAATGATGTCCTCCTAGGTGAGAAGGATCGCATGCTTCCTCACTTCTCACTTATTACTCTAAAACCGACATGGCAGTAAGTAAGACCAGCCTACTTCCACCAAGAGGGAAGGGTGAATTGCTTAAATGACATTCCATTGCAATAAAAAAAAAGAGGACATTCCCATTCAGGAACTAAATAAAGTGTAAAAAAATAAAATAAAATGATTAAGAAATCATGCACTGGTAACAGTTGTTTTAACCCCTTAGTGACCCCCATTATGCCTTTTTATGGCTGGGCCACCTCCTTTTTACTTGTCTCCCATGCAGCGTAGAGCTGTGACTCGGCTCTCGCGTGAGAGGCCCCGATCGGCAGAAGCGCCAATTTGGGCAGTTTAACCCCTTAGATGCTGCGGTTATCTAAGTGGTCTCAAATGAGACTGTGGGTTGCAGATGTCTGTGCACGGCAGCCTGGGAGCATATGAAGGTCCCAGGCCTGCCTGCAGTGTAACCCTGCGGTGTTTGCCATCAGGCTGTGCTTCTCTGCCGCACCCTGATGGTGACTGTCAGTACTTGGTATTGTTGGGTTCGAACACGGTGAATGCTGTTTTTTGCCTATTCACAAAAAAATAAATGTGATCAAAAAAATGTTATGTTCCCCAAAATGATACCTATAAAAAGTAAAAGTCATCCTGCAAAAATCAGACCCTCACACTGCTCCGTAGAACAAAAAATTAAGTTATGGGTCTAGGGATGCAGCGATGTCCTGGCTGCTGCACCTAGAGGCAGTTGAAGGATGGAACTGAGCATGTGCTTCCATCTCAGTGAGCAGGACAGAGAAATTCAAAAAAGAGCAAACAGCAGGTGGCGCTATACAGATAGATTTCATTGAATAACTACTGAGTGCATTTTTAATTACATGCAATCACAAAATTATTCAGATCCATGTGCTGCTTTTAAAACTGTAGAATATTAGAAAATTATTCGTGGGGCAACCCCTTAAACTTTAAAGGGGTATTCCCATCTGCAGGATATGTCATACCTGGGCACCTGCTGTCCCTGTAGAAATGACTGTGGGACTGTGACCCACATGCAGGTCCTAATGGGGCGCCTGTCAAGAATTTATTGAATATCCGTAAATGTTTAAGATGTACAGTCCAAGATATACAGTTACAAAGAGTCCATATGTGCTTTCGGACTGCAGCAGCAGCAGTATGAAGGCTTCCATGCGTGTACCACTCACATATGTACATAGACTATTACTGATGCTGTCCAGAATGATATTGTCCCAGGACGCAGGTTTGTAATTTACAGAAGAATGTGCCTTAGATTAACCTCTGTCTATATGTCACATTTGGTAGAGATCTATTTGTCTGGAGTTTAGTTTGCCTCTATTTTTTATGGTAGTGAATGTTATATGCGAAAAATAAAGCTTCACGTTGTATAAACATTTCAAAGGCTTCAGGCACGTTTTTGGAAAGAAATAAAACCAATATTTTTGCTGCGAGGCACAATTAAAACAATCCTCTTGCTAAATACAGTTTCCAGACCAGCTTTCCTAAACACAATGGCACGTGCGATTACTTCGCTAGAGACTTCTACAGAAGGTCTACGGCTTTCACAGGCAGTCAGTGTTTGAGCGAATATAAGGAATGAGGGATCCTGTATATGAAAGATCCAGAAGTATGAAGGATACATATAGATAGTACATTTATGCAAGAGTCATAACTTTTCCATAATTTGGGAATAAAAATAAGAATAATAGGAAAAATCTCCCTCTGAGGTGGCCAGCAGTTTACAGTGAGGCATGGGAGCCTCTGGCTCCCATCCCTGCCATTCAGCCTCATAGGCATCAGGCGGATGGCATTATCGAGACCTCCTGCCCTGCGTCTTCGGTGGCACAATGACATAGTCACGAACACTTGAATCCTGAAGCAGGTATCCAAGACCACGTTATCAGCCACCCATGAGCCAGCACAGGAAGTTGCAGTGATGTAATTGTGACTTCCTGGACCAGGATGTGACAACTGAAGCCACAGATGGGAAGAGACCCGTGACATGCATCGCAGACAGTAGCAGAGGATGGGACATAGGTCGGTACTTTATTAGATTTTTTTAAATATACCAGTATATATGCTGGGGACACTAGAGGAATGGGAACATTATATTTACAGGTGTATTATACTACAGGGGGAGAGCAATGCATATATATATATATATATATATATATATATATACACATTAAACTACAGGGGGTGAGAGCATTATATATAAGGGGCACTAGACTACAGGGGGAGAGAATTATATATATATATGCGGGTATTTTACTACAGGGGTGAGAGCATTGTATGTATAAAGGTCCCTATCAGTCTGTCTTTGGAGTATAGGAGGAAACTGGAGAACCCGGAGGAAACCCACACAAACACGGGGAGAACATACAAACTCCATGCAGATGTTGTCCTCAGCACTGACCCCAGCACTGCAAGGCACCAGTATTAAACACTGAGCCACCATGCTGCCCAGCATCTAGCACAGATCATGGGGGGACATAAGTAATAAGGCTGGACGGAACAGTCAGTACTTGTGCCAAAACGATATAAAGTGCAAACTATTAAAGAGGTTTTACAGTCCTATTATACTGGTGGCTTTTCTCAGTGTAGAGCACCAATTTCTGATCAACAGGGGTCCAACACCTTGCACTCCCTCTGATCAGCCCTTCTGCAGTTGTTCCAGTGGTGAATTCCAGCTTCATCCATTATGTGTAGTGGATGGAGCTGGTTATCATTCACTTCAGTGGGAGCAGTGCTTGGCCAAACATGTATTTGTATTCAATAGGAAGAGGGGAGAAAGCAGCTACCAGACATCTCCCGGAAGAACAAAAGGATCGGACGAAAATATTCACTTCACCCAACCCTTCTCATTAGAATGTCGATCGAATCCGCCGTTTTTGGCAAGTTCAGTTGATGATACAGTAACGTGTATGGGGGCCTTACAGAAGTTGTTCTACGTTTTTCAAACCAGCACTTAATACTTTTGTAGTTGCATGTAATTATGTAGTTATTGTCATGGACGTACCGAGACATATCGACGTTTCCGCCACAGTGAGTGGCAGGAGATCTTTGAGACTGGCAACACATGGTTTGGTTTGACATGTTTACCTTGTGGATCAATAGGTGTCTGTGTTGTTTCTGGTACTGGACACACCCTTAACCTCTAGGTGTTGCTATTGTGGTAATTTATCTTTTCCTGTTTAGAGTTGTGTCTCCCACAATGCTATGCGGTTTATAGCTTCAGTTGAACCTGTGGATACCTAGTGTTTGGATCTCGGCTGAGTTCCTGGTTCTGCTTGGAAGTTAAGTGTTTCCTTTCCCTTTGTATTTTGGCTTTTCTGTGTGTTGCATTTCTTTATTGTTTTGTATTAGGCCTTAGGGAGACTCCCGTTCATCCTTCCTTTTGGAGGAACAGGATGTCTCATTCCTGTCAATAGTACCAGGGTCCTTTAGGGTTAGATAGGACTTTAGGTATTCCTGTGTATAAACTCACCTACCTCTGGGGTCTTTTCATATTGGTAGTCAATCAGGGCTTTGATTAGGGGTTTCACTAGAAGGTGTCCATTTTCCTTCCCTAGTTATCAGGCCTAATTTCCTTTTCCCTTTCCCTCCTATGTTCGGTGTGAGGTGTAGGGGTTTCCTTCCCACACTAGAGCGTGACAGTTATTCAATAAAATGTATCTGTATAGGACCACCTGCTGCTTGTTCTTTTCCATATTCCTTCGTCCACCTGACTCAGGTGGTCGCACACACTCAATTTACAGTAAATCTTTAACTGTCACCAGTCATTATTTTGTTAGAAGCTGTAACAGTTATGGGGAAAGAGCTTCAGCAGAAAAGACTTACCCCCTGAGAAAGGACCCACACCATTCATCTGTGATTGGAATAAACCTTCAGCAGAAAGAAAACACCCTTCTGAGCAAGTAAACCTTCTGAGCTGCCAGCTTGAAATAAATCTAGCAGAGCAATGAATGAGGAGATCTCTGAACCCATGTGAGGTACAGGGCTGGTTCTAGCTTTGTTAGAAAGAGGGTGTCGTGTACTATGTGATGTCTGATTTTCTTATTTTTTTTTACATCAATCATGACGTAACCTCTTGAAGACTAGATAGGTGACGTTCATCGTACACAGTAGACATCTATGGACATTGTCATCTGGTTGATCTGTTCTATAAGGCCTCATTCACACATACATGGATTGTTACGGACCACGGTCCATGAAAACCCGGCTTGCAAGGCCCGTGGTCTGTGAAAATCGACGTATGTGTGAATGAGGCCTAAGCCTCAATATAAATAGAAAAAGTGGGAGGCACTCTGCAAACACCTGGGATGTATGGAGGACACAGGAGCAGCGTTATATAGAAGTAGTATACCCTTTATTGTATCTAAACATATAATATAAAAATGTGATAAAACGCTGATGAAACAACAATGTTAAAAAACAATGTTAAAAAACAATATTGAAACAATAATAAAATGGCGGGTTGACCTCCAAACAAGTCCGAGATTGTGGACCAGTGTTCTGGGTTTGTATATCAAGTGGAATAGTCCAGAAGTGATTGTTCGTCTAGTAACTCCATATGATTGCTAGATTCACCGTTATTCCTAGAGTGAATGTCCAGTTTGCATGTGGAATAATAGAGCTGTTGAATGCAACACACAATTTAAAATTGTGGGGTATACGGCAGCCAAGAAAGTACAGTGCAATGTTCCAATGTTGCCCATAAACTGTATATTGTAATATATAGAGAGATGTTTACATTACCACCAGCGCATGTGTCCGAGGCGTCCTTCTCTTTTCAGAGCGTTCGCTCTATGTGTCTTCCAGGACCTGTCGCGGCGTCCCACGTGATCCCTACGTCATACGGTGGCGTCCCACCTGACGATAACAGCGGCGTTTGATTGGTCAGTGCTCTCTTAGACCGTAATGCTGTATTGTGCCGTTTCAGACAGCAGATCGAGTGGTATATCTCTCAGGGCAATCTTGTATTGGTGTGTAGTATCAAATCCTCACTCTCAAAACCCAAACGCGTTTCGGGGCAACCACATCTCTGGCCCCTTGTGACATAGATGAAAAAAGGGGGGAAGGGCCCAAACAGGACCCCCCTTTTTTCCCCCCTTTTTTCATCTATGTCACAAATATTTCAAATCCTGGTCACAACCCGATCCCCGTGATATTAAAATATATTGTTATATCCTATGACCATATTAGGTTCTAATTTGATGATTATCTATATGACCATATATGTGTCTTCTTTGGAGATACATATATCCAATGTAAATACTGTGATATACATCTAACAATGTACAACATGTAAATCTATTCCAATTTGGGAGTTTTCCCCTGATATCTCCAAGGACTGGAATACAGCTCCAAGTTTTTGAAATATCCCATTTCCCAGTGAACCTTGGGAATGAGGCCAACCAATAAAAGGAGATCGATCATCCTCACTAAAATTACCACTGATGAAGGGGCCAGAGATGTGGTTGCCCCGAAACGCGTTTGGGTTTTGAGAGTGAGGATTTGATACTACACACCAATACAAGATTGCCCTGAGAGATATACCACTCGATCTGCTGTCTGAAGCGGCACAATACAGCATTACGGTCTAAGAGAGCACTGACCAATCAAACGCCGCTGTTATCGTCAGGTGGGACGCCACCGTATGACGTAGGGATCACGTGGGACGCCGCGACAGGTCCTGGAAGACACATAGAGCGAACGCTCTGAAAAGAGAAGGACGCCTCGGACACATGCGTTGGTGGTAATGTAAACATCTCTCTATATATTACAATATACAGTTTATGGGCAACATTGGAACATTGCACTGTACTTTCTTGGTTGCCGTATACCCCACAATTTTAAATTGTGTGTTGCATTCAACAGCACTATTATTCCACATGCAAACTGGACATTCACTCTAGGAATAACGGTGAATCTAGCAATCATATGGAGTTACTAGACGAACAATCACTTCTGGACTATTCCACTTGATATACAAACCCAGAACACTGGTCCACAATCTCGGACTTGTTTGGAGGTCAACCCGCCATTTTATTATTGTTTCAATATTGTTTTTTAACATTGTTTTTTAACATTGTTGTTTCATCAGCGTTTTATCACATTTTTATATTATATGTTTAGATACAATAAAGGGTATACTACTTCTATATAACGCTGCTCCTGTGTCCTCCATACATCCCAGGTGTTTGCAGAGTGCCTCCCACTTTTTCTATTTATCCACATTTATTGGTAACAGGGCACACCAAGGGTTGTGCACCACGATCATCTTTGGCAGTTACTGGGTGTAGCCACTGGTTATCTTAACCTAAGCCTCAATATGTCCAGAGCTTTTGTTTATGCAGAAAACCTGTGCCAAAGTGAGAAAAATGCATTTCCATATGTATGAGCCATAAACACTAACACAATATCCATAATTGGTACCCAAAGGCTTTGCAAAAAAAAAAAATTAAGATGGATTCGATCACATTTTTCCAAAAGTAAATAAAAAAGTTTGTTCCCCAAAGACTCTCTTAAAGAAAGTCCAACGATCCATCTGGCCGTAAAATTACCCTGTTGTTATACAGAAAGCAGGAAGGCGTTTACACCGTTCTCCTAGCGCAGTCCTACCAGCATTTCAGGTGTGAAGCATTTCCAGTCCAAGCCATGTAACCGCACAAGGCAGAGGCCAACATCTGAGCAGCAAGCGGCAATGACTGGATTGCAACTACTCTATCAAAAGCTGTCTGAAACAAATTGACTGGGCTGGAGGAATAATAACCTTGGTGCCTCTGGAAGTGGAAATGTCATCTTGTAGATTTTTGTTATTTCAGAAGTCATCTGGAACACATTTTAGGAGCGCTGTCTTGGCACACCTGGGGCTAGGCCTGGCCTTTCTTGGCAAATAAGTTTATAACAAGGTATTTATCAATAGAAAATGATAGTCAAACCAGAAATCCACACAATAGCAGCTAAGTGTTACAGAGCAGGAAGGCCTATGTGTTACTTTATTATCCTTAATGAACTGTGGAGAGCTTGATCTGTACGTACCCTGGAACACAAAGGTAAACTCAGTCTGGAGGAAAGGACCATAAATCGTCTTCCTATAAGAGACTTTATATCTCCAGTTTCATTTCTTTTTTTTTTTTTTTGCACCTTGTTCAACTTGAAAGGATGACACTTTCCTGCAAGACATGAAGGCAAACAACTTGTGGCCTCCTCCTGATAATATGAGTCAGAACCATCCGTCCGATGCACATCTGTACAGTACATATACATCCCCAAATGCCACAATGCACGAGTAATAGTATGGATACAGTGGTTCAGGGGGCTAGAACATAACCCTCCAATGTGATTTATCATTATAGGAAAAACGGAGGGATTCAGGACACATTTACTCCAGATCTGTTTCCACTTGACAGAAATTATTTCATGAGCTTTAAGTTTTGTCTATCAGAATCTAAATTGTACATTTTTTTAAAATGTCTGGTCAGACAAAAGACAACATTTGATCACTAGTATAAGGGTACTTTCACACTAGCGGCATAGCTATCTGGCAGGCTGTTCTGGCGGGTGAACAGCCTGCCGGATCCGCCATGCCACAAGTACCCGTGCACTGCCGTGCTGCCGTTCCGTCCCCATTGACTATAATGGGGCGGGAGGCGGAGCTACGGCGCAGCACGGCAGAGATCGCTAATGGACTAAAAAGTCGCGATGGACTAAAAAGTCGGACCTGCAGTACTTTTAGTCCGGCGATCTCCGTGCACTTAAGTCCGATCCGTGCACTGCCGTGCATGCGGCATGGCGTACTTGCGGCATGGCGCATCTGGCAGCCTGTTCACCCGCCGACACAGCCTGCCGGATAGCTATGCTGCTAGTGTAAAATTACCCTAAGTTGGATGCATCGGTGAAGGTCGGGTGGACCTTCAAGTTATTAAGATGTTCAGAATTAGTATCTGTAACTGAAATGGTTGACAATCTCAGTCTACCCTTCTACAGATTGGACTTGGCCTTTCCGCCATCTGGATTCTCAACATATTTTCATTAACCCTTTCATGATCGGGCCGAAAAAAGGCCTGACTGTCCAGGCAGCTTTTAGTGATTTTGTGCATGTGGTGGTTTAGTGACCCTAACTTTTTTATTTGTTTGACTACCAAAATAATTTTTGCAATTTTTTTACTTAACACTTCATTTTTTTTATTAGAATGTTTTTTTTTTTAGAGATTTATTTTTCTTTTTTTTAGGTTTAATCTGGAGGAAAACAGCTTAATCTTATTAAAAAAAAGTAATTCTTTTTAATTATAGCTTTTTATTTCTTAAATTTAAAACTGACACAAAAAATTATTATTGCAATAGGTATTCTGTGACAATCCTTTTGATATAAAACATGTATATGTTTGATTGAACGGGGCGACTATGGTGACAAGTTTTATGTTGGCGACTGCATTTTAAATATTATTATTTTTTTTCCATTTGTTTTTTGTAATTATTATTTTCTTAACTTACATTTTAATTTATATTTGGCACATAATATGTCCACAGGAGGTCATTAAAAGACCTCTGGAGGACACAGAATTTTTTTTTCACTGTTTCCACTGTAACTGGAGCATCCACAGGAGCCCCAGTTACAGGAGAAAACAGCCCCCTGTGGGGGCATTACACACAGGCAGAGCTGATCAGAGTCTTCTTAGACCCTGCAGCTCTGCTCCTGCCCCTGACACCCCCGGCGGTCACGTGACCGCCAAGACTAACAGAGGGCCGCTTCCTGCTCTTCTGCATTGTTCTTTTGCCGGCACAGGAGAAGGCAGAAGCGGTAATAAACCGCTCCTGTCTTCTCCTTAGGGTCCCCGCTGTGTCCCACAGCCAAGACCCGACCTGCTCCTGCTAGGTTGCAGGAGCTTTAATCCCAGCACTGATCAGCACTGGTATAAAAGCGCTGCCTGCACGTGTATATACGTGTTATCTGCACGGGGCATGTGCAGATAGGATGTATATACTCAGTGGGCGGTCAACCTAGGGTTAACCTAGTTTTTTTTAATTTTAAAATTTTATTGCATTGTTTGCAAGGGCCGATACCTAGAAATTCAATGTCCATCGTGGCTGTGTCTGATACTGCAGCTCATATGATTTCACAGGGACCCTGGGGGTCAGACCTCCGTTAATCAAGCATGTATGGCCTATTCTAGAGATAGGTCTTCAATGTTTATCAGCTCTCTTACGGTATGTCCTGGCAGTGAGGCTGTTGTCTGGGTGAGACTACCACCTCCTCACACTTTTTTTAAGCACCTCTTGACTGTCATCAATGTAAGCATTGCTTACTTGTCATGTGGTTGGCTCTTGTATCTCCGTGTAATTTTAATATGAGGCGGTTCCCCGTATAGCCTACACTGCAACGCGAGTGACGATACTTTACATGGTCCAAGGATCAGGACTAGTGTTGAACGAACTTGTGTTTTAAGTTCTGCATCCAAAGTTCGGGTTCGGGTTTTTGAAGAATCTCGTTATGGATTCCACTACCATAACAGAATTTGGAATCCATAACGGGATTCTTCGATAACCCAAACTTTGGACGCAGAACTTAAAACACAAGTTCGCTCAACACTATTCAGGACTGGTATCGAAGATGAACAAACGCTCATTCCTGATAATTGTCCTGTGTAAATGTGCCGCCGATAACCCAATAAGTTAGCAAGATGCTCATCTGTTGGGTGAACTGATCGTTTATGTGGCACATAACATCCTTGTTTGTCAGCAGCACATTGTCCTGTGTAAAGAAGGATGTGCTGTCCACGAACAATGAATCCGCAAGGGGATGAACAATCATAATAGTGATCATTCATCCCCATACAGAAGGGATAATAGCTGTATCTACAGTAAATGCAGCTCACACAAGCAGTTGATGACCAGAAACATACAGTTCACTTTCGATCATTGCCCTGTGTATCGTTCCATGTAGAAGGGCCCTTACTCCTCACTCCCTAGGACTGGATTATAGGTAGGACACATGGAGCATCCACCATGTTGGCGATCTAGGGTTTTTCTACCTCCCACACTCCCTGATAGCTGTGCTGTAACTATGTCCAGCCTAAAAAGAGTCATACATTTTTATCATTGTGTCTCTTGAAGTCTAAGTGAGTTGTTGGCATGGCTGTCCAAGTAACTCCCACAGACTTCAATGGAGTAGGCCAAGTGCATGCACAGCCACAAGGTTCCCATCAGTGGGATGAGAGCACCCCACAAATTTTATTAAGCCCTTCTTTTCCCTATTGAAATAAACATGCATACTCAGCCAATTCAAGCGTGCATATTTGTGGTGGACTTGGGACAGATGGCTTTTAACCAGTCTCATGGATATGACTGCTCTACATATATTCCACCTGAGAAAATGATCTTTTTAGTCTATAATATCCCTGTCTTCAGCAATTTTAATACATTTTGGCATGCATTATTAAGTTCCTGTTTTAGTTATGAAATAGTCTAATCTTCCCCATGTTATATTGTGGTAGAGAGCTCCTAACTGCTGTGTCAGGGTGTCTCACACTCCTGTGGGGGGCAGAGATAGTTTTGGAAGTTGCTTGCATTATATCGCAGCATGGGATGCTCATTATAATGGAAGTCTTAGCAAGGGAAACCTCATGGAATAGAAAGATTTCTTTTAAAAAACCCATTGTTTGACATCTGCAACGTATATTAAGTATTAAACTGAAGCATTTTCCAAGAACGGCAGGTCGGGTCCGTCTAAATCTGGTTTACAGCTGTCATTAGAAAGACATGTTTGATTTGTAATTTCACAGTAGCTGACTGACATATTTGCTTCTGCTTTTCAGAGTGTCTCCGCTGCAGAAATCTGAAATTGTAGACATGGTAAAGAAACATGTAAATGCCATCACACTGGCAATCGGAGACGGTGCCAACGACGTAGGAATGATCCAGACCGCACACGTCGGAGTTGGGATCAGTGGGAACGAGGGCATGCAGGCAACCAACTCCTCCGATTACTCCATAGCTCAGGTCAGGAGCTGAAATGAGCAGCTGTTGTAGACTGCTGACAGAGGTATCAGATACATGTATCACGAGGCAGCCCCTGAACCCAACACAAATCATGTGGGGATATCATCTTTGCCGTCACCAAAACCCAAAAGCCAACACCTTGGATGCCCTTGTGCAGCTTTCATTAAATTTGGCTGTGGAACACTGTCTCATAATGTGGGAAGAGATTACATTTCGTATTAGCAAATGTGGGGCTGGAAGAAGCAGGGGAGAGGCGCCGCTCGGGATGCTTTTGTCGAACCACCCATCCTAAATAACATATACGGTATATCCTTCCTGGACAGCGTTCTATGGTCATCAAAGAGATTTATAACTCCTGAAGCTCATAGAGAAATAGATTTTTATCCAAAGATATTATCAGCATTCCCACCACACCCAGGCCGAGATGGCCAACTACAGATCTGTTTCTTTCACTAACTAGTAAATGGATCTATATGGGTGCTAAAGTAAATTGGGTTTTCCGAGACTTTAATACTGATGATCTATGCTCTGTATAGGTCCTCAGTATCTAATCGGTGAGGGTCCGACACCCGGGACTCACGCCAATTAGCTGTTCGAGAAGGCAGCGGCGCTTGCAGTAGCATCATGGCCTTTTCTCAGTGACATCATGTTCATCGGTCACGTGGCCTAGGAGCAGCTCAGCCCCATAGAAGTGAATGGGGCTGAGTGCAACACCAAGCACAGCCACTATACAATGTACGGCGCTGTTCTTGGTAAGTAGAAAAAGACTGCGACACTCAAAGGAGCCCCGGTGTCTTCTCAAACTGCTTCCAGTGTCAGACCCCCAATGATCAAATACTGATGACTAGAGTTGAGCGAACTTGTGTTTTAAGTTCGGCGTCCAAAGTTCGGGTTCGGGTTATCCAAGCATCCCGTTATGGATTCCGCTACCACGGACCATAACGGCATTTGGAATTCATAAGGGGATTCTTCAATGAACCCGAACCTTGGACAACACGGAGGACCTGGGGTGACGTCACCGTCATGTAATCAGTGCAGAGGGCGTGGCTCAGTACTGGATTAGATAAGTGGTGGTAGCCTACGACCTATTATCCAATCCAGTACTGAGCCACGCCCCCTGCACTGATCACATGACGGTAACGTCACCCCAGGTCCTTCACCCCGTGTTCCAAATGCCTTTATGGTCCGTAGTAGCGGAATCCATAACGGAATGCTTGGATAACCCGAACCCGGACTTTGGACGCCGAACTTAAAACACAAGTTCGCTCAACTCTACTGATGACCTATCCTCTGGAATCTCGCAAAACCCTTTTAATGGCTATGCTTCGGAGAACTATATAGAAGCCAGTGCTTATGCTGTACACGTACATGGTAATGACGATGGGAATGCTGATATATACGCAAGGGTCAGACTGGTTGGATATATTTGCCCAATTTTATCATCCTCCTTGTATTCATTATCATCTCCCTCCCAGTATAAAAATGACATGAACGCTTAGCTAACCTGGGTAACATATAGATGTGTCCAGCCAAATTTCATTGAAGACTCCAGTTTCTCAGGACACAAGTTAATACATGCTCGCAAGAAGCTAGAGAAACACTTGACAGTCTGCAGTTCACATAATGACCACTGGGAGACACATGTAGCATAAACAACTCCCAACAGTATCACAAAAACAGGTTGTTTTCTTTAAAGCTACTCATCTTGCGCCACTCATTTCTGGATATGTTTAGCTCAAAGGAAAAGGAATGAAGTAAACTTCTTTAGCGGTCAGCCAAACAATTAACTGGCAAGAACTATTGTGTGCATAGGTGGCTTAAAGGGAACCTGTCACCAAGAAAATGCAATGCAGTCTGCTGGCCGCATGTTATAGAGCAGGAGGAGCTGAGCAGATTGATATATAGTTTTATGGGAAAAGATTAATTAAAACTTGTATTTCCTTCAATTAAATTCCTGTTAAGTCTGAGCTTTGAAGTCCAGGAGGCGGTCCTATCAGTGACTGACAGCCTTCCCTCTATGAGATAGCTGTCAATCACTGATAGGACCGCCTCCTGGACTTCCAAGCTCAGACTTAACAGGAATTTAATTGAATGAAATACAAGTTTTAATTAATCTTTTCCCATAAAACTATATATCAATCTGCTCAGCTCCCTCTCTGTACAGTAGCTTGCCTTCAAATTATACTGCATTTTCATGGTGACCGTTTCCCTTTATAGGGAATCTGTCACCAGTTTTATGGTGCTCTAAAGGACAACATAAATTAGTGATACGCGAGGGAAAATGTTGGGTCACTTTAATTGACCCAGCGCGAGCCATTGATGCCTAATATTCATGAGGTCCCAGCTCTTACCGACTCCACTGCTGAACTCCACCACTGGGTCCTCATAAATATCAGGACTCATTGACATAACTCATTGGCATTCACTGTAGGTGCTCACTGCTAGATGATTGGGTCAATTTTATAAAGTGAGCCAGTGCCACACTGCCACTCCATTCATCTCTATGGTAGTTCCAGAGATAGCCGAGTACAGTGATAGACTGTTTCCAAAACTCCCATAGAGATCTGTTCGCTGCTCCATTCATTTTGGGAGGCTTTAAGGGGTCCTTGTTTTTGGGATCGGTGGGGGTCCGACTCTAATCTGTGGATAGGGGATAACTTTAAGCAACCAGAATATCCCTTTAAGGCTGAGTTCACATCAGCGTTCAGTCTTTCCATTTTCCTGTTCCGTTATAGGAGCAGGAGAACGGAAAGGACGGATTTGGCACATAACTGAGCCGAACGGGAGCCAAATGGAGCCTACGGAGCCAAAAGTTGTGCATGCAGGACTTTTGTCTCCGCTCCAGAATCATCTTCGGAGCGGACAACTAACGGACCCCTTTATAGTCTATGGCGTCCATAGGCTCTATTTGGCTCCTATACACCTACAAAAAAGGCCCCAAACTGACTCATAAACGGCTGCGGCCGAAAACCAGAGCACAACATCCAATAATTGCTCAGCAAGAGCAAGAAAAGACACAGCCCAAGTATACAAAAGTATAAAGATTTATTAGCAGATAAATAAATAGACAATTGATACATACACATTAATTGTGCGGTGGAGGAGCACAGAATGAATGCCCAAGAACCACCACTGACACTGAGTATCCCCCACACCACAAAAATGGTTACGCACTCAATAGTATAGCAACGGTAAGGTTGGAGGTCATAGTAAACCCCAGAAAATTAAACAACCAGAATATGCATGAAATAATCAGACAATCTAGGACACAGATAGCATACCGTTAGCCATGGTGTACAGGGGGAAGTCAGCACCAGTAGAATAAAACACCCTCGACGCGCGTTTCGCACTTCGCTTCGTCAGGAGGTACAATAACATCCCCAAAAGACCCCCCAGTTATAGTGCAGTGCTCGCCTTGATTGGTTGAAAAGTAATTATCTAATTAAAGACAGCCGTTGTTTAGTATCGAGCGAGCTTACCCTGGTGATGCGGACGCGGTCCTCCACGAAGACGCCGGCTCATCAGGAGGTGGAGTGACGCGCTTCCGGCGCGTCAGTCCAGCTACCAAGGAGACCGTGCGGCGTCATCACGTGGACCCGCCCGCAGCGCACCACGGGAACTCGCTACAGCGGTAGTCATGGTAGCGAATTATACAAAGGGGCACAGCACAGGACGGAAGCCGGGTATACAATATGGAATCATATAGAGACCAAGAAAGCAAAAAAAGGAATGTGAGAAGGTAACCCCAACTATAAGATCTCATAATCAAAGGTGATAGTGTATATATAGTGAAAGCCATATTTCATTCTAAGTATTTGGCTCCTGTTCGGCTCAGTTATGTGCCGAATCTGTCCTTTCCGTTTTAAAAGGATTCCCTTTATCCGAATGTCTCATTTTGAAACTATTTTTATTTCTAATTTTAATAGGTTCTTAGTTTTGTGTTTAATTCTTAATGTTTTTTTCAGCTACCATAGCATTGTTTTTCTGATACAGAGCTCCACATCCCCTGCATAGACATAGGCTTAGAGATAAAATGCTGACTGCGTGCTGCCACCACTAGAGGCGCTGTTATGCATTGAATTCAGTAAACAGTATTCAGTATTCTCTTATGCTCCCTCTAGTGGTGGTACACACAGACAGAATGTTATCATTTCACTATCTATGGAGAGGATTTGGAGCTATGTATCAGTAAAAGAACATGCAACTGCTATAAAATTATCAGTACAGAATATTGACCTTAAAGGAGATGTCCAGGATCTTCTGTGTAGATTTCTCCACCCCCCCAACGGTAATTGTGAAGAAATCTATAGTTACCTGTTCCCCTCTGTTCCAACTCCATAGAACTCTGGCTAACTTTACTGGATTTCCGGTCCCTGTATGTAAACTTACGCATGGGCGAGATCACAGGCACCACTGCAGTAAATGACTTGCCTCCGTGATAGCATGTCCACGAGTAGCATGCCACTTTTGGAAACATTGCCACAAGGCCAGTCATTGGCTGCAGTGGCACACATGGACCCATCCATGCAGAAGCTGACAGGTGGGGAATGGAAGTCCAGAGAAGATAGCCTGAGAGCCATGGAGCTGGAACAGAGAGGTGGGGAGCAGGTGAGTACAGATTTCTATTTATGGATGGGGGGGAAATTAAAAAAAAATTCTGGTCAAGCCCTTTAAAAATGACAGTGTATTTAAAGAACTTTTTTTTCTACAGCTATAGCTATAGGGGAATTTTCATTTTATGGTTTCGCTAGGATATGCCCCCATAGTCTTATAGGTGTGGGACCCGCACCTATATCGAGAAGGGAGACCCGCAAGGTGGTGGCTGGAGGACCAGTCCGGCCACCACCAAGCCGGCTCCCCATAGATGTAAATGGGAGTGCACCACGCATGACCGGTCACCGCTCCCATTGATTTCTATGGGACCGACGGAAATAACCGAGCCAACGCTCGGCTGTTTTCGGCGTCCCCATAGAAAATGAATGGAGGGCGGCTGCGCGTTTGCTGTGCACCCTCCTTCACTTGCGGGGCTCCGTTCTCGATACAGATGTGGGTCCCAGCGGGAACCGGCACCTATAAGACAATAGGGGCATATCTGTTACGCACTCATTGTCCATGATGAGACAACCCCTTTAAGGCTAGGGTTACATTTAACAGTCATTACACTCATCTGAAATTTTCATTGAAAACTGCAATTTGTAGATGGTCCAAGGGTATAGATCCATCAGATGTACATTTCTGATCTAGTCATCATATAATGTTTGATAAGGAGAACACCACTATGGAGCTTTAGTTTTTATATGTTTTTGATATTTTTTCAGACTTTATTTTGAAGGAACCTTTTGCTTTTATACTTAAGCTTGCGTTACCTTATGATTTATATGGCATAGTTAAAGCCCCCGTTACAGCACATTTGTATTTGCTGATGCATTCTTTCCAGATGAATCCCGATCCGTCTCTTATGAAAGCAATGTGTATATTATAAATTCTCTGCTATCTGCCTGGACTTAGCACCTTCCAGACTGCATTTCAGAGCTCGCTACCCGTCATCTGTTACATTTTCATTCTGGCTGAGTGGGGGCTATAGGATTATGGATATATAGGAGTAGACCGTGATTCACCTTTTTCAGGTTACTTTATATAGTCCTTATGCTTCCCATCCCTGATGCAGACTGTGAATCAAGATCTATCACTTCCCATTCATACTACTGGGCAGGACCAGAACATAATGTACTGTAGGTCCAAAAATATGGCACAGGCTAGCTATTGGCTGCCACCTTCCTCACTGACTACATGGGGCCCTACAGGATGTACTCAGCAATAATGTGCATATACCATTCCCGTACATTTCCAGTCCCAGTTAATCTGAAAGTTGCATGTACTCCAACTTTTATTTCCGCCAGAGGGGCTGTTCAGGCAAAGGGGATGGGATGATCTCTATGTTACATTATGATCATGTTACCTAACCATACACACCATACCCTGCCTCTGATGCCTACCTAGTCTCCATTATCGGGTACAAGATAGTTAAGGGTTCCCCTGCCATTTGACTGTACGGGACACAGATTTTTCCAATGGTGGTCATGTTACTGTGGCAGAGCGTAAGTTAGTCTCCCCAAGTCATCACTCTCAAATTACTGTTCTTTAATCCTTACCAGTGCACCCGAATACCAATCCCTGGAAAACACATGATAGTGCCAGCCACAGTGTCTTCATAAGAGTGCCAGTCAGAGTACGCATTTTAAATTGCCATCCACAATGCCCTTCTCTTACGGCACAACCTAAATAGAGAATACCAGACCGCGTATCATTGCAAAAACATCTTTATTTCCATATAAAAAAAGTGCATATAGCACATACAATTGAAAATTACATTGGGGGGGGTGCATAGATGGGCGGCATCCAAGAGGAGAGACGGAGGGGGGGGGTGGTAAACAAGTCGGTTGGGCAAAGTGCAAGTGCATACAATCAAAAGAATAATAACATACCCATACTGTGTCTCTCCTCCGGGTTGGCGCCAGTCCATCCAAATTATACAATCAGTTAATGAATATATACAGTACCTTAAAGGGGTTGTTGACCCCATGGGACCTTTTAGGCAGAACCTCGAGCATGGGCAGGCTTGCAGAGGGGATCATACTTACCTGATCATGGCCATTGAGTTCCGGTTTATTCACTTCTCTGCTGCTGCAGATCTCAGGTCTCACCGTGTCCACATCCGGTTTCAGGTAGGTCACATCGCCGCTGCAGCCAATGACTCACCGTAGCAGTGAAGTGTCCCCGATATGTCAAATGATCCAGTGACATGATGCATGGGGGACACGTCACTGCCGTGACAAGTCATTGCCACAGCAGCCATGTGACCTGTGTCAAACCGGATGTTGATGTGCGGAGACCTGAGATCTGTAGCAGCGGTGGGGGAGCTAAGGAGCAGTAACCCAGTGGTGAGGATCAGGTAAGTATGATTCCCTCTGCAGGTCTGGCCACATTGGGGGTCTACCCAAAATTTCCATGGGGTTGAACCACCCCTTTAAATGGGTTGTCCACTCCTTTACTACTAAAGACGTATTCTCAGGATAGGCCATCAATATTTGATAGGTGGGGGTCTGACATCCCACATCCCCAGCTATTCAAAAGTAGCTCCGGTGCTTGAAGTACACAGCTCTGTCCATTGTGTAGTGGATGAACCTGATTACTGTTTATTGATACGCCAGAATTATTGCCTATAAACCAGGTATATTCCCTGATAGGGTTGATCATGCTGATTAAAACCATATGTTCGTTATCTTTGTACGTAGCAGTGTTTCCAAAATATCAGCTTTTTTTATTGCAAATAAACTCTTTTGAGCACCAAGGGGCCAGCCAGAAGCCTTGGAGCACCGCTATTGCAACTCCCATCTCCTCTGTGTACTCGCACCTCCCCTTAGACTTCTCATATAGCCCTGTATTCTCAGGCCTGCGATGCGGCTCAGTGACTTGGTGCCTGTGCACTTGATTTGCTGCTGCTTCTCAGGCAGCTCAGATTCTGACTGCACATGCACCTTTGACATCGGTCACAGAGCTTCCTCGGAGGTGAGAGACTACTGGGCTAAAGAAGATGTCTAGCCCTGTGAATCGCAGGGGAGGGGGGGGGAGGGGGGAATGCACAGAGGAGATGAGCAATACAATAGCGGTGCTACAAGCTTTCTGCCCAGCCCCTTGGTGCTCAAAAGTGCTAGTTTGCGTTATAATAAAAAAGCAGATATCTCGGGAATGCTTCTACATACGAAGTTAACTAAGGTATAGTTTCAAACAGCATGATCAACCCTACCAGGCAATTTGCCTGCTTTAATAGGGTTGATCATGCTGACATATGCTCTTTAAACTATCCAACTGTGCCTGGGTCTAAAATATTGCTCTAGAAGAGTAAGGGCTCATGCATACGACCGTGCTGACCGGGCCCGTGCTGCGGACCGCAAATTGCACTTGAATGAGGTCTGTGATCCGCATCCAACAGTCCCCACCGCAAGAAAGTAGTGCATGCACTACTTTTTTGCTGTGCGGAGGCATAGACAGAAAACCCACAGAAGCACTCCGTACTGCTTCTGTGGGCTTCCGATCTGTGCCTCCGTTCCGCACTGCACTGCATTTCCCGGATTGCAGCCCCATTCCCGGATTGCAGCCCCATTGCAATACGGCCAGGGTCGGGCAAAAGTCGTTTGCATGAACCCTTAAACTGTAACCATCCCACCTAATATCTCTTTATGTTCTCCTTTTACAGTTTTCGTATTTGGGAAAACTTCTCCTAGTCCATGGAGCCTGGAGTTACAATCGAGTTACCAAATGCATCCTCTACTGTTTCTACAAGAATGTGGTCCTGTACATCATTGAGGTAAGATTAATGGCAAACCGAACGAGAACATGAAGCCAGCATGTTAAGTATTGTCTACAAGGCTGCAGGGGACATCCGCTGCTTGGCCTTAACGTAAGCCAAGTATAACAGACAGGACTGACACAGACATTCATCAGGTGGCGGATTTCCCTTCACATCATTTGCACGCTCCGTCTAAATACGGCTCAGCTGAATGATATGCACCAAGCACAAAATCCATTAAGTGCATGAAGACAGCTGCCACAATACTGTAGAGGCGCATGTTCCCGGCTGCTTAGTGCCGGCCGTAGATCTTCCCAGCTCTTTATATTTCAACTTCAAACACAGAGTTGCATAGCTCCATCTTGGCTGGTGTAGGGCTGTGCAGTAATGCTTTCTGGTCAGCAACCAAATCCACGTATAAATCCCAGGCTAGACCTCACAGCTACTAAATACGACTTAAAAACGTCTTCTGCTTTGATGTGTATATCGCTGGTAAAATGATACCGGTGACCTTCAGTGTTGGAGGGGTCAGCAAAAGGCGGTCATCTCTTCTGCATGGGACATCCAGAGCTTGTCAACAATGTTGTTTGCTGCACACCCTGAAATTTTAATCATATCACCAATTGTGTATGTGCACTACTAGCCTGTTACTAAGAGTGGTTAGGAAATTTAAGGTCTATGTGGTCTTAAAGGGGTTGTCCAGGAATAGAAAAACAGGGCTAGCTTCTTCCAGGAACAGTGTCACCCCTGTCCACAGGTTGGGTATAACACTGCCGAATTCACGTATGTTTTTCTTGAAAACAATAATGTGTGCATAAAATCTGAAGATGAAAAATGATATCTGAAAGTGAAGGGCAGGGGTATCTGAAGAAGGTGGGGTTATTTGAGAAAGGCTGGTGAAGAAAGCAAACTGTTACTGTTCTGGCATTGGTTAAAAGAGAAGAAGAGATAATAAAATAAGAGATAACAGCGGACCTTCGCACTGGACACTACTTTGGAATGTGAACATAACATAAACATATAAAGTTCGGCCATCTTCTAATGGCGTCTATCCTAACAATAATACTACATACATCATATGTGACACTTCATAGAGGTGCTCTTCTATAGTTTGTGCGTACTATGTGTCCAGCATACAAACATTTAAGGCATTGGCTCAAGCATGTACATCGAAGCATCAGTAGAGAGAGGGACAGTGCCCAGATTCGTGCCCCCCTTTCTCCTCTCCAGGAACAGATAACTTGTACAGCACAGAGAGAAGGTGTACAGCCGCTCTGAAGCTGCAACCCGGCTCAAAGCTGACTACAAAACAAGCTAGAATCCATTTAAAGAAGAAAAGTCCTTTTTCCATCACATTACATTAAATCATATAAAATGATTGACAAAAAGTAGAAAAAATAAAATCCAAGTACTAGTCACACTTTTTGATTGAAAAGAACCTGTCTCCTAGAAGCTACGAATGAATTTATAGCAGGTCCAGATGAGTGTTACCAGTTGTGGGTGTGTCCCTGCACAGTCTGGCATTATCAAATTAGTGCTGCCAGTGACTGACTGGTCCGGACACCCCCACAGCTGATAACACCCATCAGGACCTTCATTGCTAACTGCTAGTAATTCAGTAATCATTTTTAGCGGGAATATTCATAAATGCTGCAGAATTATTATTACATGGGGAATGCCAGTAGTTACTAAAACAGACAGGTCAGGAGAGGGGACAGGTCAGGAGAGGGGACAGGTCAGGAGAGGGGACAGGTCAGGAGGGGACAGGTCAGGAGAGGGGACAGGTCAGGAGAGGGACAGGTCCGGAGAGGGGACAGTTCCTGAGAGGGGACAGTTCCTGAGAGGGGACAGTTCCGGAGAGGGGACAGGTCCGGAGAGGGGACAGGTCCGGAGAGGGGACAGTTCCGGAGAGGGGACAGGTCCGGAGAGGGGACAGGTCCGGAGAGGGGACAGGTCAGGAGAGGAGACAGTTCCGGAGAGGAGACAGTTCCGGAGAGGGGACAGTTCCGGAGAGGGGACAGGTCAGGAGAGGGGACAGGTCAGGAGAGGGGACAGGTCAGGAGAGGGGACAGGTCAGGAGAGGGGACAGTTCCGTAGAGGGGACAGGTCCGGAGAGGGGACAGGTCAGGAGAGGGGACAGGTCAGGAGAGGGGACAGTTCCGTAGAGGGGACAGGTCAGGAGAGGGGACAGGTCCGGAGAGGGGACAGTTCCGGAGAGGGGACAGGTCAGCAGAGGGGACAGGTCCTCTTTAAGCTAAAAATGTTGTTGCAAATGTAAACCTCACATGAACAGATAAAGCTAGGTAGGTATCCGTCTCTGAAGTTAAATCGTATCAATGCCTGTGTTAGACAACTGATTAAATAACTGATAAAAGTGTGACCTCAGTCTAAGGCCTCATGCACACGACCGTTTGTGTTTTGCGGTCCGCAAACCGCGGATCCGCAAAACACAGAAGCTGCTCCGCGTTCGGTTCCGCAATTTGCGGAACAGAACGCTGCCCATTGTAGAAATGCCTATTCTTGTCCGCAAAATGGACAAGAATAGGACATGCTGTATTTTTTTTGCGGGGACACGGAACGGAGCAACAGATGCTGTCCGCATCTTTTGCGGCCCCATTGAAGTGAATGGGTCCGTACCTGAGCCGCAAAATATGCGGCTCGGATGCGGACCCAAAATACGTTTGTGTGCATGAGGCCTTAGGCTCATGCACACATATTTTTTTCTGTGTCCGTTCCATATTTTTTTGCGGCCTGTATGAGGAACCATTCACTTCAATGGGTCCGCAAAAAACAGAAATGACTCCGTGTACATTCCATGTCCATATGTCCGCAAGTCCGTTCCACAAAAAAGATAGAACGTGTCCTATTCTTGTCAGTTTTACGGACAAGGACAGGCATTGTTAGAATGGATCTGCAAAAAAATGGATGCAATAAGGATGTCACACGGACGTCATCCGTATGTTTTGCGGACTGCAAAATACATACGATCGTGTGTACGAAACTTTAGGCCCCTTGCAGATGAGCATGTCCTGATTATGTCCAATTGAGTTTTGTTTGCGATCGCGTTCAGTTGTTCAGTTTTTATCGCGTGGGTACAATGCGATTAACTGCATTTTGCACGCACGTGATAAACAAACCGAATGTGTCCAAACAACATCTCTTAGCAACCATCCGTGAAAATCGCATCGCATCTGCACTTGCTTGCGGATGCGATTTTCACGCAGCCCAATTAACTTCTATGGAGCCAGCCTTGCGTGAAAATCGCCGAATATAGAACATGCTGCGATTTTTACCCAACGCTAAATTGATGCGTGAAAACCACAGACCCATTTAAATGAATCAGTGCGGGTGCAATGCGGAATTCTCGCTCGCGTGAAAGGGGCCTTAGGCTTCATGCACACGAACTTCTTTTGTTTCCGTGCCCGTTCTGATAAGATGCGGACCCATTCATTTCAATGGGTCAGCAGAAAATGCGGACAGCACAGGGTGTGTTGTCCGCATCCGTATGTCTATTCCGTGGCCCCGCAAAAAAGATAGAACATGTCTTATTGGATCCACAAAAAAAAAAAATGGATGTCACACGGACATCATCCGTATTTTTTGCGGACCTGCATATGCATGAGCCCTTAGTGAGACTCGATGTTGCTACTGCCAAGCAGCAACAAAATAACCGGAGGGTGATATATTGGAGACTGTGTAATCAAAAGTAACAATGTAGAAAAGCTACGTGTAGCATGCATATGTATCCACACTGACACGGGGTCTCCGGCAGCCCTGGTCCTCAGACAGTCCGAGCAGAAAAAGAGTGCTGGAAGGGAAGCCATCGTGCTCAACGCATGCAAGTGTAAACCGCACCCAAAGTGGGACACTCTTGGCGAAAGTTTCCTGGCATTAATGTCCCTTTTTTGGGGTTGTAAATGTTGGTAAGTACGATGTTCTTCTAATAGTATCTGACCTCACATAGCTTAGGCTTCTGGTTAATTAAAGGGGTGGTATCATGTATGGGGCAGTACTGCAGTTCCCACCACATGCGGGTGACCAGGGCACCACTGAGCAGGGAATACGCGGAGAATACTTAATTTTCTAGTAATTAGTTGGTGTCCGCGAAGTCGAGCTCCCTGAATCCCTGAAATATATCATCACTTTGCGCTTTTTAAAGCTTTTTTCCAATACATATGTTTGTGGGAAAGTAGCTGAGAAAAAGGCCATACCCAGAGCGTGCCGCAGTTTGACAAAAGCACCATGGATCCTAAAATGTAATGTCGAGAAAAATAAAATAAAAAATCATGTTTGTAGTGTGTTTCATAGTTTCCTTTGACTTACAGCTAAGCAAATATTGCGGCAAAAAAATAACAGCAAAAGCGCAGCTTAAAGAGGACCTTTCATCAGGGTGAAAAATGTGAACTACTGTAAGTATGCTGACATGTAGAGCGGCGCCCAGCTTAGTATTATCCCTGTGTGCCGCTGCGTTCGCCCGGTATAGGCTCCGGTATCTTCTGTGACTTGGTTATACTAGGAGGCTTTTTTTCTCCCAGGCTGTGAGCTGAGCTCTGCGATTGGCCAACACTACAGCCTGGGATCCCCTGATGAAAGGTCCTCTTTAAGGCTACATGCACACGAACGTATTTTGTTTCCATGTCCATTCTGCTTTTTTTGCTGATAGGATGTGGACCCATTCATTTCAATGGGACTGCAAAACACATACGGTCGTGCGCATGTAGCCTAAAATGTTGCGTTTTCGCTAAGAAAAGTAAGGGGTAGATGTATGAAAGCTGTCTATATGACAAGCTGGGGGAGATTTATCAAAACTGGTGTAAAGGAAACCTGGCTTAGGCTACTAGCCACTAGCGTTTTATATTATAGATCCATCATAGGGGCTCAATACCGGAAAAAAGTTTTGTCACCATTCATTGTCAATGGGGACAAAACGTAACTGAACAGAATGGAATGCTCCAAAATGTATTCCATTCCGTTTAGTTGCGTTCCCATACCGTAACATGTTGTATTTTGCTTTCCGTCCTGGGATTTGGAGCAAGACGGATCCGGCATGACCCCCAATGCAAGTCAATCGGGACGGAACCGTTTTCTCTGCCACAATAGAAAACGGATCCGTCCCCTACTGACTTTCAATTGAGTTCATGACGGATTCGTCTTTGGTATGTTAAAGATAATACAACTGGATCTGTTCATAACGGAGGCAGACAGTTGTATTATCAGTAACGGAAGCATTTTTGCTGAACCCTGCCGGATCCAGTAAAAACGCTAGTGTGAAAGTAGCCTAAGTTGCCCATAGCAACCAATCAAATTCTACCTTTCATTTTCCAAAGGAGCTGTGAAAAATGAAAGGTGGAATCTCATTGGCTGCTATGGGCAACTAAGCCAGTTTTCCTTTACCCCGCTGTCTTTGCTACAAATCATATCACAGCTTTAATTTTACAGAGTAGAATACAAAATGAAAGCTGAGCTGTGATTGGTTGCTGTGGGCAACAAGCCGTTTTCCTTTTCAACAGTTTCCCAAATCTCCCCAACGTGTGAAACCACCCACATCATGTGCATAAGGGCTCATGCACGCGAACAGTTTCTTTTTGGCGGCCCGTATGCGGAACCATAGGCCCCTTTCACACGGGCGAGTTTTCCGCGCGGGTGCAATGCGTGAGGAGGACGCATTGCACCCGCACTGAATCCGGACCCATTCATTTCTATGGGGCTGTGCACATGAGCGGTGATTGGTCCATGTGACCATGTGACATCATCCAAGGTCCTTAAACACTATCCTCAGGCTGTGGATAGTGGTTAAGGACCTTGGATGATGTCACATGGTCACATGGATCAATCACATGCTCCATCACCATAGTGATGGAGCATGTGATTGGGCCATGTGATGCTGTGACATCATCACAGGTCCTTTACATCTTTCAAGCTAACGGAGAGGAGGCCGGGCTTCGCGATCAAATGGAACAGGTAAGTAATTATTAGTTTATTATTTTAACTCATTCTGCACCAGTTTGAACATTAGGAAGATGGCCAAGGGTATTATTTTACATTATAACTATGTTATAATGTGAAATAATACCAGCGGGACAATTTCTGACCCAAACATGCACTTCTGTGAAGAAGTGCAGGTTCGGGTCTGGGTACCAAAAGTGCCGATTTTTCTCCCGCGCGTGCAAAACGCATGACAGCGCTTTGCACTCGCAGGGAAAAATCGCGGCAATTCCCGCAACGCACCCGCACTGTTTGACGGAGTGCACCCGCAACGCCCGTCTGAAAGAGGCCATACATTTCAATGGGTCTTCAAAAAAAAACAACAGAAATGGCTCATTCTGTATCCGTATGTCCGCAGGTCCGTTCCGCAAAAAAATACATGTCCTATTCTTCTCTGTTTTGTGGACATGGACAGGCATTGTTACAATGGATCCACAAAAAAACGGATGTTACACCGACGTAATACGGATGTGATCCATTTTTTTCTGCATGAACAGCTCAGTCTCATGGTGTGGTCTCCAGATTTATTCCATTATAGGTGGGGCAGTGAAATGCTTGAAAATACTTTTCTCATAAAATTACTTTTTACTTCAGGATTATCTTAGGGAAGGCGCAGTAGGTGCAGCTGAGTCCAGCGTGGCTCGTGGGGCCTAATCATAATACATAGCTCAGCAGATGTCTTCTAACAGGAAGAGCTGCACCTCCAGACATAGGATCGAGTCCGTCCTTCTGCTGAATGTCTTGTACAAAAATAAACCGACTGCAACTTTCCTTCTCTTCACCTGTGCACATTGTTTAGAAGGGGTCCCTGTGAAGCCCGGGACTGTGCCCTGCTCGTTTACTATGGATGAAGGACTAAACTTCCTGGCTGCGGCCTCTCTGTTTATTTGGCCTTTTTTTTTACGGCGGACATGTGGGTACGTAGAGGTTGTACTTTGACTTTTTGCAAATCTCAGCAACCCAGGGAGTCCTGTTCCCTCCTTCCTGATGGAGATGCAGGCTGCACGTGCGCCCTGCCAATCCATTTATTCTCTATGGGACCAATGGAGATAGCCGATTACAGTGCTCAGTTATTTCCATCTGTCTCATAGAGTGTCGGACTGGGGTACCTAGGGCCCACCGTACAGATAAATTCAAATATTACCTGCTCGCACAGCAGCAAGATGCTACCAGATGATTGAATACTCTTAGGCTGGGTTCACACGAGCGTGTCCGGATTAGGTCCGGATGCGTTGCGGATGCGTTCAGTGAAAACTGTGCGATTTCACAGACAAAGCCATTCAGTTTTGCCTGCGATTGCGTCCAGTTGCTCAGTTTTTTCCGCGCGGGTGCAATGCGTTTTGATGCGTTTTTCACGCGCGTGATAAAAAACTGAAGGTTTACAAACAACATCTCCTAGCAACCATCAGTGAAAAACGCAACGCACCCGCACCTGCTTGTGGATGCAATGCGTTTTTCACGCAGCCCCATTCACTTCTATGGGGCTAGGGCTGCGTTAAAAAACGCAGAATATAGAACATGCTGCGATTTTAACGCAACGCACAAGTGATGCGTGAAAAAAAACGCCCATGTACACAGACCCATTGAAATGAATGGGTCAGGATTCAGTGCGGATGCTATGCGTTCACGTCACGCATTGCACCCGCGCGGAAAACTCGCTCGTGTGAAAGGGGCCTTAGGCTGGGTTCACACGAGCGTGTCCACACGATTAGGTCCGGATGCGTTGCGGATGCGTTCAGTGAAAACTGTGCGATTTCACAGGCAAAGCCATTCAGTTTTGTCTGTGATTGCGTTCAGTTGTTCCGTTTTTTCCGCGCGGGTGCAATGCGTTTTGATGCGTTTTTCACGCGCGTGATAAAAAACTGAAGGTTTAAAAACAACATCTCCTAGCAACCATCAGTGAAAAACGCAACGCACCCGCACTTGCTTTAAGTGATGCGTGAAAAAAAACGCTCATGTACACAGCCCCATTGAAATTAATGGGTCAGGATTCAGTGCGGGTGCAATGCATCCACCTCACGCATTGCACCCGTGCGGGAAAACTCGCCCGTGTGAAAGAGCTTTTAGAAGGTAGGTCCTGGGAGAAGAGGACACTGGTATCTTTCCTCTATACCTAGAAGTCATCTCAGCTCTGATCGGGTCTATAATAATACACTGGGGAGTTTCTTTAATAATCTATCAAGTTTTCTATATGAACACAGGCTGGTTGAAGTGCTGTACATTGAATATATGTATGTAGTGCAGTAAGTCTACTGCGTTATGTGCCACTTGTGCAGGGGGTGGAAGACTAGGGGCCCACCGGGGGATTCACCTGTTCCCCTGTGGGCCAGTCCGAGTCTGGCCCTGCCGTTCCTTTAGGACCGGGAAACAGGACTCCTATTCTTGGGATTGTGGGTTCTCAGTAGTCAGACCCCTACCTATCACTGAAATATTCGTTATCCACTTGAAAACTAGGCAAAACCCATTTAAGGGCAGATAAACTAACAGTGACCGTACATCTTATTGGTTCTTTTTCTGTTATTGTGTTACTTACTATTTATACTGTAGATATGGATAGATACATATGAGATGATAGATTTTAGAAAGATAGATAGATAGATAAATAGATAGATAGATAGATAGATAGATAGATAGATAATAGAGAGATAGATAGATAGATAGATAGATAGGTAGATAGGAAGGAAGGAAGGAAGATAGGAAGGAATATGGATGTGGGGCAGATATACTAAGACTGGTGTTACAAGCCCCAGTATAAAGTCTGCCAGTGTAGAGTGCACTAAATTTATTATGACACACAGGCCTTTAAATATATTTGGGGCATCTCCAGGAAGTCTGTATACCAGAAATTGAAATTTGAATCATCTATGCCAGATTCTGTCAGGCCATGAGAGGCCACGCCCCTCCCCGCCTCTGGACAATGAGTGACAAGTTTATTTCCCATTGTGCATAGCAAAGAAACCTGTCAATAATCATACAGGAGGTGGAAGAGGGAGAGGACAACAAGCCTTATTGGATCGGCACGCGCTGCAAGCTTCGGTGAGTCAGTACTATTAAACAGCCATCACAGCAGTGCCAGAGACTATCACTATGATGACAGGTTCCCTTTAAGGTACTGCATTGCAATAAAAACCATATCAACGCAGTAGGGTTAGGTCTATTTAACACATCAGTGTTTGGTCAGTGATTTACATCAGTGACGGTGAGCCATAGCCAAGTGCGGTTCAAAAATACAGAGCAGGGGCAAATCTTTCTATGATACCTTATCTCTATGTAGCCTCCATTCCTGGTTTTGGACTCTCAGTCACTGATGGGAAACTAATTTGGTAATTTTATTAGGAAAAATCTTAATAAATAGGAGTAAAGAGTTACATAGCATTGAAAATATACCAACCAAGATGGCGACCGCGTGACCATCTAGCTCTATCCTAAAATATGGCATTATTAATGGAAAATAGGGAAACTATTGTGATACTAAAGAGTAAGTGGGGTCTCTATATCAATGAAAAGTTACTATAAAGGAGCTTCCATAAAATAGACATACGATATTCATCTCACAAGATTTATGAGCTTCTACATCTCTGTATCTATTACCCACATGATCTAAACAGGTAGAAGCTCCTAATCTGGAATATTTTGTAGATGCGTCGTTCTGGCTTCCTACCAATGTACATATAGTACTTCACTATGGGAAACTATGCAGACTCATTCAGTTCACTGCCAACTTATAGGATTCTGAACAGCATTAGAAAGTCAGAGGGCAGACTATTTTGGGAGAAGGCCAAAGCCTGGAAACACTAAGCTGTGACTGGAATTAATTTCTGAATCTTTCCCGTTCCATCTGAAATATACAGCGTGTGGATATATATACTCTCTACCATCTGGCTTTGTGCTTGATATTTCTTACTAAACCCACTTCCAGGGTATCACGGACGTACTGAAACATACGGACGTCCCGGCGACAGTGAGTGGCAGGAGATCTGTGAGACTGGCAACACATGGTTTGATCTGACAGGTTTTCATTGTGGATCAATAGGCGTCTGTGTTGTTTCTGATAATGGCCACACCCCTTGCCTCCAAGTGTTGCTAATGTGGTCATTTAACCTTCCTTATTTATGGTCGCTTCTCCTACTATGCTGTGCGGTTTATAGCTTCTGTGGATTGTTTGTGGTTGGATCTCGGCTGAGTTCCTGGTGCTTCCATAGCCTCTTTACAGTTATGTCTTTCCTTTCCCTTTTTGTATTTTGTTTGGGTTCTGTGTGTTGCATTTCCCTATTGTTTGTATTAGGCCTGAAATAGACCTATAGGGGGAGATAGGACTCTAGGTATTTCTGCGTATGAACTCACCTGCCTTTGAGGTCTGTTCATAGTAACATAGTATATAAGACCGAAAAAAGACATTTGTCCATCCAGTTTGGCCTGTTTCCTACAAGTTGATCCAGAGGAAGGCAAAAAAACCCTGTGAGGCAGAAGCCAATTTTCCCCACTTAAGGGGAAAAAAATTCCTTCCCGACTCTAATCAGGCAATCAGAATAACTCCCTGGATCAATGACCCCTCTCTAGTAGCCTGTAATATTATTACAATCCAGAAATACATCCCCCCTCTTGAATTCCTTCATTGTACTCACCATCACCACCTCCTCAGACAGAGAGTTCCATAGTCTCACTGCTCTTACCATGAAGAATCCTTTTCTATGTTTGTGTACAAACCTTCTTTCCTCCAGATGCAGAGGATGTCCCCTCAGCAGAGTCAAAGTCCTGGGGATAAATAGATGATGGGAGAGATCTCTGTACTTACCCCTGATATATTTATACATAGATATTAGATCTTCCCTCAGTCGTCTTTTTTCTAAAGTGAATAACCCTAATTTTTATAACCTTTCAGGGTACTGTAGTTGCCCCATTCCAGTTATTACTTTAGTTGCCCTCCTCTGAACCCTCTCCAGCTCTGCTATGTCTGCCTTGTTCACAGGAGCCCAGAACTGTACACAGTCCTCCATGTGTGGTCTGACTAGTGATTTGTAAAGTGGTAGGACTATGTTCTCATCATGGGCGTCTATGCCCCTTTAGATGCAACCCATTATCTTATTGGCCTTGGCAGTAGCTGCCTAACACTGGTTTTTTACAGCTTAGTTTGCTGTTTATTAAAATTCCTAGATCCTTTTCCATGTCAGTGTTACCGAGTGTTTTACCATTTAGTATGTACGGGTGACTTGCATTATTCCTTCCCATGTGCATAACTTTACATTTGTCAGTGTTAAACCTCATCTGCCATTTCTCTTCCCAAGCCTCCAATCTATCCAGATCCCTCTGTAGCAGAAAACTGTCCTCTTCAGTGTTAATTACTTTGCACAGTTTAGTGTCATCTGCAAAAATTTATATTTTACTATTCAAGCCTTCTACAAGATCATTCATAAATATATTGAATAGAATAGGGCTCAATACTGACCCCTGAGGTACCCCACTAGTGACAGTGACCCAATCTGAGTATCTACCGTTAATAACCACCCTCTGTTTTCTGTCACTCAGCCAGTTACTTACCCACTTACAGACATTTTCTCCCAGTCCGAGCATCCTCATTTTATATACTAACCTTTTATGTGCTACAGTGTCAAATGCTTTGGAGAAGTCCAGATATATGACATCCATTGATTCGCCACTGTCAAGTCTAGAACTTACCTCCTCATAGAAACTGATTAAATTTGTTTGGCATGACCGATCCCTCATGCTGATATGGCATTATTTGCTTATTTTCATTGAGATACTCCAAGATAGCATCTCTTAGAAACCCTTCAAACAGTTTACCCACAACAGATGTTAATCTTACCGGCCTATAATTTCCAGGCTCTGTTTTTGGACCCTTTTTGAATATTGGCACCACATTTGCTATGCGCCAATCCTGTGGAACATTCCCTGTCAGTATAGAGTCCGCAAATATCAGAAATAAAGGTCTGGCTATGACATCACTTAATTCCCTTAGGATACGGGGGTGTATGCCATACGGTCCTGGCGATTTGTCTATTTTAATCTTTTTAAGTCACTGTTGTACTTCTTCCTTGGTCAGACAGGGCACTTTTAATGGGGAATTTACTTTTACATTCTGCATTTCATCTGACAGTTTATTTTCTTCAGTGAATAGAGTGGAGAATTTTTTTTTTTATAGTTTTGCTTTTTCCTCGTTGCTCTCTGCAACACCCCCCTCATTGTTATGTAGAGGGACGACTCCTTCAGATCTATATTTTTTACCATTTATATAATTGAAGAACATTTTAGGGTTAGTTTTACTCTCTTTGGCAATTAATCTCTCGGTCTCTAGTTTGGCAATTTTTATTATTTGTTTACATATTCTATTTTTTTCCTTATAGTTTCAGTGCTTCCTTGCTCCCCTCCTGTTTTAGTGATTTATACTGGTAGTCAGTCAAGATTTTGGTTAGGTTTTTCACTAGGAGGTGTCCATCTTCCTTCCCTAGTTCTCAGGTCTGATTCCCTGTTCCCCCTTTCCTCCTATACTCGGTGTGGTGTTTACCTCCCACATGAAGTGTGACACAGGGTCTGAGCCTGCCACATACCCTTATTTCTTGAAGGTTTACAGGTAAATTTCCTGGCAATTTTGTATTGTAATTTTTTTTCCACTGGGTGGTAGACCATTATGAACTCATGGCCGTGACGGTTTTCACTGAATTTCCATGCGCCTAGTATATGACTGTAATCCAAACAAGGGCAAGAAGAGTGGGAAACCATAAAAACTTCAAGCTTTCTTATGTGTCCTTTCTTATGGAGTGCAGAATGATGGAGGAAATCTAAACTTTTTTTAATTTTATTTTAGCACAAGGCCACAATATAACAAAATGTGAAAGAAGTGAAGGGGTCTAAAGACTTTCCAAATGCATTGTAAGTTGAATCCCTATTGATTTAAACGCCCTGCCCAGATTTCTCATCATGGAAAGGCATCTTGCTGCTCCATAATTTGGAAAATTGCTAGAAGCCTGAACTCACAGACTTCATGATTATCTTCTAGCACGTCTCAATGGTATACCAAAATACCTCTTTTAGATGTATTTCTATGTTAATGGATATTTCATTGGACATGTACAGAGTACTACAGGCATTTTGTTGGCTACAAAAACATAGAGGAACAGTCAAAAGATGTTTTCTATGAATCATGTGCTTGCCCAAAGCCCTGGAAGTCTGTTAAAAGCTGATTTAAAGATACAGTGTTTCTACCATAAATATACCTTTTTCACCATTTTGTTCTTCAATATTTCCCCTTTAGTGCTGCCGTTTATTTGTGCTGCTGGAGGCATCCTTTGGACAAAATTGGTCTCCTTCCCCCTTTTGGCACCTGACAATATAGTCCCTTCTTGCTACCCCTACAGAAGAAGTTTTCTCAGTTATATTACCATGAAACTGCAGAAGCTCGGCTTCTTCTCTAACAAGCAGACGAGGAAGCTATTTCCGTTGGCTGCTATACAGGGAATAGAAGATCACTAAGCAGAGACCTGTGGACACCAGTTGGTGTCATACTATGTAAGTGTCATAACTAGAGATGAGCGAATTTTTCTAAAATTTGATTCGCCGGTTCGCTGAATTTTTCAGGCGAATTATTTTAAAAAATGGCTATTTCCTGGCTGCAGAGAGCCTTTATAGGGGTGTAGAACACTTTGCCTTGCAGTAACACTCATAGGTAGTTAAATAATACTGTGAGTCAGTATGATATGCAGATAACAGACTCTTAGAATCACTGCAGACTTCACTTATTTGGACAGTCACGGGGCCAAAACCGACCAAATAACTCAAGTATGAACTCAACCTTACAGGTCGATGTTAGCGCCAAGAAGAAGCGCACTCCTTTTACACCGTTGTCAGCTGATTCCACATAGATTCTACAGAACCTGTTCTATTAAACGCTTATACAAGTGGAGCCCCCCGACAGAGTGGAGAGGGTGTCCAGCAGTAAGTTTGTGTTGACGTCACTGATTAATTTGCCCTTCCTCTGATCCATCAGAAAAATAACCCCCAAAAAACGGATCCTGTCTGTTGAGCATCCGCCTTCACTCAGCATTTGCTCAATAATCCATCAGTATTGCTAATGCCAAATAAAAAACAGGAGTGGATCTAAAGCAGATGACACATGAATGAAATATTTGCATGTCTTCTGTGTTTTGTACCCACTCCTGCTTTTGGCTACCAAATCATAAGCAATTCTGATGGAACCATAAAGGCCTTACAGCTGCTACACAGACAGGATCTGTTGTGCGTCTCATTTTTCCTTCCTTCTGACAGATCAGAAGAAGGGTCAAATAAATGATGATGTTAGCCAGGCCAAAAGCCAATCTAGTGGACCAGAAATAAAGTAGGGAGGGTGGGAACAGCTTAAGAAGCCCACAGAGTGGACCTATGACATAGTGGTGAGGTGGAAGCAGCATGAGGACACCACAGAGTGGCCCAATGACAGGGTCTGGAGTTGGCAGCATCAGGAGAAGGCCACCGAGTGGAACAATGACCAAGTCTGGAGGTGGCGGCAGCAGTAACAGCATCAGGAGAAGGCCACCGAGTGGCACAATGACCAAGTGTGGATGTGGCAGCAGCATCAGGAGACCACAGAGTGGCAAGGTGACATAGTGTGGAGGGGGTGGCAGCATCAGGAAGCCACAGAGGGGCAAGGTGACATAGTATGGAGGTGGCGGCAGCATCAGGAGGCCTCAGAGTGGCAAGGTGACATAGTTTAGAGGTGGCAGCAGCATGAGGAGGCCACAGAGTGGCACGACGAGGAGAGATTGCAGAGGTGGTAGTAGCATGTGGAGGCCACAGAGTGGCACGATGACGATGAGAGATTGCGTAGGTGGCAGCAGCATGAGGAGGCCACAGAGTGGCACGACAATGAGAGATTGCGGAGGTGGCAGCAGCATGAGGAGGCCACAGAGTGGCAGCTTTATCTATTCATTTTATAGTGAATATAGGACAGAACGGAAGGTTAAAATTTCTCAACTTTATTAAGTGCTGCTTAAAAGACGATTTAAGAATACACGTTCTTCGGCACAAAAGGCTTGGCAGATTGATTGTTCGTGAATTTCCCTCAAAGATTTGGATAATATATTGGCGAATTTAAGTTTACTTTCTTATAATTTTACTCAAGTTTGGATTCAATTTAATAATAAATATTTAATAAATGTAATAATAAAAATTAAGGCCCCTTGCAGACGAGCGTGTCCGGATTATGTCCGTATGCGTTGCGAATGCGTTCAGCCAAAACTGCGCAATTTCGCAAGCAAGTCCATTCAGTTTTGTTTGCGACCGCGTTCAATTGTTATCGCGCGGGTGCAATGCAATTTAATGCATTTTGCACACACGTGATAAAAAACTGAATGTGTACAAACAACATCTCTTAGCAACCATCCGTAAAAATCGCATCCGCACTTGCTTGCGGATGCAATGCAATTTTCACGCAACCACATTCACTTCTGTGGGGCCAGCATTGGGTGAAAATCGCAGCATTTTCACGCAATGCAAAAGTGATGAGTGAAAACCAACGCTCATGTATACAGACCCAATGAAATGAATGGGTCCGGATTCCAGGTGGAGCAATGCGTTCGCATCATGCATTGCACCCGCTCAGAATACTTGCTCATGTGAAAGTGGGCCTAAGTGTAGCCTAAGACAGGGGAGAATCCGCCAGTATTCTGTTTATTCTACGTGGTTGCAATGGAGAAAGCATTCCAAAAACAATTTCTCTCCACCTGGAGACGAATCCTATCAAGATTGATGCAAGTGTGGCATCGGCTGCTCATCGAGCCAGATACTTCTGGCGGAACCTGCCTGGCATGAACAGGCCTCTAGTAGCTACAGACAATGAGAGGACAAAGCTTCAAGATAGCTTGGAGCCCGGAGGAGTCACGAAGTTCATCAAGATTCAAACCATAACTACCAGCCCCTGGTCTCTTCTTCAGGGAAAACCTCACAAGTTCCCAGTCATCATGGATGGGAAGGAGGACATCCTGTGGTGCACGGAGATGTAGAGGGTCTTTTACACTATATGGACGTCTCAGAAATAAACCGCTGCTCCCGACAGCAGGTCCTGGGAAGGTCATGGAGCGCCCAGGTCATCCGGCATCTATTCGCCCCGCTGATAGGTTTGTTTTGAATGTGTGTAGAAGCCACACGGGGCCACCACACTTCAGATTTATCATAGAGACATCATGGATATTTTACCGTATATAACTACAGCACTGAACGCTGAATAAAATTTGTTGTTCAACCTAAATACGTCAATAAAAATGTTACCACATATAACCGCAGCGCTGAACGCTAAATAAAATTAGTTTTTCGACCGAAATATGTCCCAAAAGGTTTTACCACATATAACCGCAGCGCTGAGCGCTGAATAAAATTTGTTGTTCGACCGAAATACGTCAATAAAGATTTTACCACATATAACCGCAGCGCTGAACGCTGAATACATTTTTTTTCCGACCAAAATACGTCCCAAAAGGTTTTACCACATATAACCGCAGCGCTGAACGCTGAATAAAATTTGTTTTTCGACTGAAATACATCACTAAAGGCTTGGGCCTCTCCACCTCGGCTCGCCACAAGCCATCAGTTCTCTGAAAGGTGCAGAGTCCACCACTTGGAAAGGGAGGGACTGCAGCGCCAGCAACTTGGACAGCAGCACGTTCAGCTTCTGCGCCGTTGGATGCGTGCACGCATACTGTTGTCTCTTGGCAATCAGTTTGGTGATCGATTGCTGACAGAATGACTGGCGAGTAGGAGGAGGAGCATCAGGATCAGCAGACAATGGGAACGACAGACAGCTCCCTTCGGCTGAGGTGGTGGAGCCTTGACTGCCTGAAATCGGGTGCGGCATGCCACTGTGTGATGCAGCGGTTGCTGCAGCAGGCTGGACCACCACATTGGAGCCACTGTTCTCCCAGGCCGCTTTATGGTGGCGATGCATATGTGTGACGCAGGGCTGTGGTGTCAACATTGGCACACTGGGCAAGCTTCACCTTCTGCCCACAGATTCTACATATGGCCATGTTCAACTCCTCCGGTGCCACACTGCAGAGTAGGTGATTTTACCTTTTTGTACTGAAATAGGACACTGAACGCTTTCACCACATATAGCTGCAGAAGTGAACTGAGAATATATTATTCTTTTTGTACTGAAATAGGCCACTAAACGCTTTTACCGCAAATAACTGCAACAGTGAACTGCGTATATATTTTTCTTTTTGTAATGAAATACGCCACTGAACGCTTTCACCACATATAGCTGCAGAAGTGAACTGCGTATATATTTCTCTTTTTCTACTGAAATACGCCACTTAACGCTTTCACCACATATAGCTGCAGAAGTGAACTGCGTATATATTTCTCTTTTTCTACTGAAATACGCCACTTAACGCTTTCACCACATATAGCTCGAGAAGTTAACTGAGAATGTATTTTTCTTTTTTGTAATGAAATACGCCACTAAACGCTTTCACCACATATAACTGCAGAAGTGAACTGCGTATATATTTTTCTTTTTCCACAGATATAAGCCACTTGCACCCCAAGAACAAATTGCTGGAATGACAGAGCTGTATAATGGCTATTTTGATCCCCAAATTATCTTTCCCTCCACTTGTAAATCGCTTTTCTAGCACTGTTCCTAGCGCCTTCTGACGACTCTCCCTGCACTAAAAATGCAATTCGTTACCTCGAAGCACGAGGAAATTCGCATTCAGTGCGAATCGACTTTTTACTGAAATTCGGGTCGAATTCCACTTCGTCAGCTTCGATTCGCTCATCTCTAGTCATAACGCTTCAGTTACCAGCGTATAAATGGCAAATATTGTTCATTATTAAAATATATTCTATGAACATGAAGTTTAATAGGGAGACATCCGCTTTACATGAAATACCGTTTGTCCTGCTTCATGGTTTCATATTTGATGGAAAAGGATGGGGCATTTATACTTTTGAGCATTTTATAAATTAATTTTTTGAAAACATTGGCCAGGATTTTACTTGTACAATTCACTTATTTGAGTCACATTTTCAGTATTGACTGCTTTTAGTGTTGTGAATTTCACAACAAGTAAAATAGGACAGATTTTTTTCTTAGTTCAGTAAGTATTTCAAGAAGTACAGACTTGGGTGGTCTAGAAAGAATGTTCTTCATATTGTGGCTTTGCCAGACTTAAACTTACTACTGGTTTATTTTTCTATTTTTTGAAGCAATACACATTTGCATCCTACATGTTTTGTATGAAAGCACAGGCAATAAGATATGCATATTAATTACCCTATCAGTTACAAGAATTACCTTCTTTCTTCTCAGTGAAAAGGTCAACTTTCAATTTTTTTTTAAAGAGCATGCTTAGTAAATTATTTTATCTGGCACCCTACTGTACTGCGATCTCCAATAGTGTGGCATTCACTTGGCTACAGTAGCATTCAAAAGTTTGGGCACCCCTGGTCAAAATTACTGTTACTGTGAACAGTTAAGCAAGTTGAAGATGAAATGATCTCCAAGAGGCATACCATTAAAAATTACACATTCCTTTTATATTTTAAGCAAAAACAAGTCTTTATTTTCATCTTTTACATTTTCAAAATAAACAATGAAAAGCACCCAAAGCAAAACTTTGGCAAGTATCACATCTTCTAAATGTTTTTTTGTAGGCAGCCAAGAGTCTTTCAATTCTTGTTTGAGTATTTTTTACCCATTCTTCCTTGCAAACGTCTTCCACTTCTGTGGGATTCCTGGGCTGGCTTGCATGTGCTGCTCTTTTGAGGTCCATCCACAGATTTTCAATGATGTTTACATCAGGGGACTGTGAGAGCCATAGTAAAACCTTCAGTGCCTGTTTTAGGTAGTCTATTGTGGATTTTTAGATGTGTTTAGGATCATTATCCATTTGTAGATGCCATCCTCTTTTCAACTTCAGTTTTTTTTTGCATTTGGTTTTATGTTTGCTTCTAGAATTTGCTGGAATTTCTTTGTATCTATTCTTCCCTCCACCAGTGCAATGTTCTCAGTGCTTTTGGCTGCTACACAACCCCAAAGCATGATTGATCCACCCCCATGCTTGGTTGGTTGGAGAGGTGTTCCCTTTAATAAAATTCTGTGCCCTTTTTTCTCCAAACATACCTTTGCTCATTGTGGCTAAAGAGTTATATTTAACCCCATTGATCCACAGGACTTGCTTCCAAAATGCATCAGGCTTGTTTAGAAGTTCTTTTGCTGAATTTTGTGGTGAGGACGCAGGAGAGGTTTTTTTTTCTGATTACTTTTCCATGAAGGCCATATTTGTGCAGGTGTCTCTGAACAGTACAACAATGTACTACACCTCCAGATTCTGCTAAAGCAGGCCTTCCTGAAGGTCGTTTGCAGTCCAGCGGGGGTTCTGATTTGCCTTTCTAGCAATCCTACGAGCAGCTGTCTATGAAATTTTTCTTGGTCTTCCAGACCTTCTCCTGACCTCCTCTGTTCCTGTTAACTGTCATATCTGTATTACATGTTGAACTGAGGAAATGGCAACCTGAAAACGACTAGTTATCTTCTTATAGCCTTCTCCACCTTTGTGGGCCTGAATTTTCAGGGTGTTAGGCAGCTGCTTAGAAACATTTGTGGCTGCTGTTTTTTGGTACAAGATTAAAGGGGTCTGGTTATTTATAAAGCTTTGAAATTTGCTTCACATGGCCTTTTCCAACAATAATTGTAAACAAGCCTTAACCCTAACAGGCTATTTAAGGTGTGAGACTTAGGTCAAATCTCCTTGTGTTCCCATACTTTTGCAAGGTGCTCCTTTTCTTTTTTCACCCTAAAATTGTACAAAACCAAAATAATACAATGATATTATTAAAATGTTGAAGTGGAGATCATTTCATCTTGAACTTGCTTAGCTGTTCACAATAACAGTCGTTTTGACCTGTGGTGTCCCTTGACATTCAACATCATCTGATTGAACCTATTTGTTTAATCGAATGTTTGATAAGATGTTTTATAAACATCAATAGAGGGGCATGCAGGAAAAATATACGCTTAAAAGCAAATTTATGAAATCATCCTTGAATGGTTAATAACCTTTTAAATAATTTGGCATAAATTAATAGTATGGGAAAGTACTATTTGTAATAATAACTAGTCGCACATTTTTACACAACTTTATAGTTTAATAGTAATAGTTTAAACTAGGGGTCGACCGATTATCGGTTTGGCCGATATTATCGGCCTATATTTATGATTTGCACAGTTGTCGGTATCGCCACCTAACCATGCCAATATACCGATAACTGTGCTATCACAGAACATGAGCGCTCTCAGTGCAGCCATGTTCCCTCAGCAGCACAGGGGAGAAGGAGGCAGTGTCTCTCCCTCCCCCTTTGCCACGCTGCCAATGGAGAGGAGGAAGAGGGGCTAAGGGCGCACTGGCCACCAATGGACAGAGAGAAGAGGAGGAGGAGGGGCTGAGGGCACACTGGCCACCAATGGACAGAGAGAAGAGGAGGAGGAGGGGCTGACGGTGCACTGGCCACCAATGGACAGAGAGAAGAGGAGGAGGAGTAGGGGCTGAGCGTGCACTGGCCACCAATGGACAGAGAGAAGAAGAGGAGGAGGGGCTGAGGGCGCACTGGCCACCAATGGACAGAGAGAAGAGGAGGAGGAGGGGCTGAGGGCGCACTGGCCACCAATGGACAGAGAGAAGAGGAAGAGGAGGGGCTGAGGGTGCACTGGCCACCAATGGACAGAGAGAAGAGGAGGAGGATGAGGGGCTGAGGGCGCACTGGCCACCAATGGACAGAGAGAAGAGGAGGAGGAGGAGGGAATGAGGGCGCACTGAGGGGTTAATTGCCGCGGATCGCAGCCCTCTGTCAAAGGCAGGGTTTGGGCAATGTGTTTCTAATGCCTGTGTTTGTAATATCTGAAACGTTATTATCATTGGTGGCCAGTGCGCCCTCAGCCCCCCTGTCCACAGTATAAAAATCATTGGTGGCCAGTGCGCCCTTCTTCTTCCTCCCTGCTTCCCCCCCATCCCTTCAGTATTAATATCATTGGGGGCAGTGGCCACAGGGTCCCCTCACATCTCTCTTCTGATCGAAGCCCCAGCGGTGTAATGCTGGGGCTCTGATCGGTTACCATGGTCAGCTCCATGCTGCTGTGTGTACTATGCACAGGGCAGCAGGGACAGTGTGAGGTCCTATTCACCCCAATAGAGATCCATTAGGGTGAATAGGACAAGGGATGTAAAGAGCCCAGGTTCTACCCCTAAGGGGGGAAATAGTAATTAAATAAAAAGTAAAAAAATTAAAAATAGTAATCAAAAATCTATATCGGTCGATCCCTAGTTTAAACAGTGAAGTCAATGGGTCCACACAGTGATGCGGGGTGCACATGGGCTGTGCCCGTGTTTTGTGGATCCACAAAACAGGCACGGCTGTCACTGGTTTGTGTGAGAGCGCCTTTAATCTGTGTTTCCCTGGTTCCTTCACAGTGTTGCGATTGTCTTGTGTGTCGATCTGGTTTTTTAGGCTAGTTTCACACTAGTGGCAGGGGAGTCTGCCAGGCTGTTCAGGCAGGTAAACAGCATGTACTGCATGTCGTACTTTTAGTCCGGCGGCCTCTCGCCGTGCGCTGCCGTGCTGCCGCTGGAACTCCGCTCCCGCCCCTATTATAGTCTGGGGGCACACGTGAACTAGCTGCAGGACGGATCCGACAGGCTGTTCACCCGCCGGAACAGCCTGACAGACTCCCCTGCCAATAATGTGAAAGTACCCTTAATCTAACCTTTTCATTCATGGTTGGGTTTACATAGACAAATGTATGTCTAAATAGTTAAACGTTTCAGTCCTGCAACCAATCACTTGCATTTGAGAAATAAACGTGCCCTGCCGATTGGTCGCGCTGTATTGCTACATGTTTCACAGTGTGTTTCAGAGGTTACATGTAATTTTATTAGGCATCTGTCCTCACGTGATACCCATTTCATCACCTGTAGATGAAGCATGTCTTATTAGTGACCTATGTGTTTAGACATAAGGCTACGGAGACCACTGCACACAATTTGGTGGAGATTGATGATGAAGTAATGGGTTCCTGTCACTTTTACACCTGTTCCTTGCAGCTGTGCGGACGGCTCATAGATCATGCAGTTTCTCCATTCTGCTGTGTCTTACAGATGTGCGAGTCGAATCTGAGGTAGCACTTAAAATGAAAAATTGCGATTGGAGATCGTAAAATCCCACATACAGATGCCTGGTGTTACCCCAAACCGTACAGATCATTATGCAAATGACATGCAAATGAGCCATCAAAGCATTCTTCTAGAGAATCACTGCGAAAGCTAGCCAATCAAAATCTATTCAAGATGAATGAAATGGGATATTATTCTGCGGATTCCATTTGGATACACTCTCATACTAATTTGTCTTCTTGTTAGGAAATCATTCTAATGAGGGCACCGAAGCATTTAGGAAATCTCTAGAGGGGCACATTAATAATACAATCCTTATGAAGCTTCTCAACACTTCCGATTGAGATCCTGAACAATGAGAATGTGAAGTATAAGCCTGGGAATGGAGTGTGTAGAGATTTCAGTGTGTTTGCTTGGCGGCGGGATACGCTTCTGATGCGGCAGTCGACTCTGTAACCATTTCTCTGCCCGAGATCTGAACTGACTGTATGGAAATCAGCTTCCCACTGCACAGTATGCAATATTACATAGTGCCATTAGAAAGTACAACCGGTGCAAAACACAAGCCCTCATACGTTTATGTGAATGGAAATATAAAAAAAGTTATGGGTCCGAGAGGGCAGGGAGTAAAAAAAAAAAAATGAGAAAAAGGAATATCGCTGCATCAGGAAGGGGTTAAATTCGTTTATCAGAAAGGGTAGCCAAATTATATATTACAAGTTATATTTTCCTAACTCCCCAAGATACTGGGTCTTTGTGCCACCGTCATATTTTCATCACTTGAATACAATTTCACTTTGCCAACACAGTTGCACCTGAGGAGACCACATTCCTGTTCAGGTTCTCAGCAGGGGTGCACCACCAATGAGGCCAGGCGAGGCAGTCAAGAGGTAGGGGCAAGAGGAGGGCAGCCGAATGGCCATGGACTGAAGAGAAGGTATTAGGTTAAGAAATTGGCACTGGAGAGGGGGGCTGTTTCAGTTTTCACCCCAGGCAGCAGAAAGGCTAGGTGCCCCCTGGTTCTAAGCACCCATTAGAGGCCAACCTGTAATGGGCCCGATTCTTCCAGGAGCCCCCTGGCAGTTGTATGGGCTACTTCTATCATACATGTACCCTTATGTAAGAACATCCCATGTCTGTAGAGAAGCCATACAGTACATCAATTAATATTTCCACAGTGCAACCGTGGCATCTTGAGATAAATGCTTAGGAACCAAATTTTAACAGCTTAGTAAATAAAGTAACCGTTTGTGAAGTCTATAAAGTGACACGTTGGCGACCTGCCGGTGAGTGAGAAGGTTTAAGATGGTACTAAGAGCCTGATGGAGTTCTTCCAGATATTGACACTTCATCCTGATGACTTTTGAGGGACGTTGAAGGGATTGACATGTGTCTTTCTGGAGAGGCTGAAATGTTTCTCCAGGCTTCCCTCCTTTATCTGCAGTTCATCACTTAGGTTGTGGGTTAATCTTCCTTCTTCCATTATGGGGATTAGTTATGATCTGAAATGATGAAGTGAGTAGTAGGAATGTTCCAGCGTATAACATGCCCTCCGAGTAGTTAATGTATATAACTGTATGAAATGTGTCAGATCTGGAAGAAGAATTTGTAAATCCAGAGCATCGCCTTTGAAGCGTGTTACATCCTGAAAGGATTCCTCCACCGTATCACGTTGCTTTAGAATATCGAGTAACATATGAAAGTGTTCTGTCGCTGCATTAATGCATGTACTGGGAAACTGCACTGTGCGAATTCTCTGTGACAAGCTTGACAGGTACAAACCGGTGTTCTCCTGGTGATACCAATATAGCTAATGGGAGAGACAGCAAATATATCAAAATAGAGGGATACAGTTGCCGTCGGTTATTATTTCTTCTTAAAGCAACACCTATTCCAGGACACTGTAGGTATGAAAAGGGTGTAAGTACATAATACAACAACTAGTGCAATGCGCAGGAATAAGGGCTTCTTCACATCTACGTCAGAGGCTCCATTTGGGGCCTTTGTCCCTGATTATGTAAAAAACTGCCGAGATGCAGGACTTTTTTCTCCACTGATAAAGCGGACTCCCAAATAAACCCTTTATAGTCAGTGGGATGTGTTTGGCTCCATTATGGTCAGTTATATGCTGAGTCCATCAATCAATTATTTTTATTGGTATGACCCTGTAACAGAATAGAACAACAGAAGTCAATAGCAGTCATGTGAACTGACCCAAACTGGTACAGAAGGAGAAAGGGCCTCTGCCCACAAGGGTTCATAGTCTACAAGGGAAGGGGGGAGGATACAGTAGGTGCTCATACTGCAGTATAGGGGCAGCCAAGTTACTGTAGGTTGGGTTATAAGGTTTCTTTTGAAGGTTTCCTTGATAGGTGAGAGTCTGGTGTGTTATGGTAAGGAGTTCTAGAATATGGGAGAACTTTTGGAGGTGATTTTATGAAGAGCAGTTGAGAGGAGTGTAGAGTAGAAGGTCTTGTGAGTATCGGAGATTCAGTGTGGGAAGGTGCAGGGATATCAGGTCACAGATGTATGGAGGGGACAGGTTGTGGACAGTCTTGTATGTCATACTTTAATAATAATAATAGTTTTGTTTGTTTTGTACTGAATTCTTAGGGCAATGGGTAGCCAATGAAGAAAAAAAAAACTGCAATGGAGAGAGAAGAGTATGTACATGCGCCCATCTCTCCACCTCATATCCTCTTTGGATTGCCGAACAGGGAATAAGGGATATGCCATAAATGTCTCAGGTAGAAATACACCTGTAAAGTATCACTTTGGGTAAAGCTACATGCACACGACCGTATTGTGAATCAGCCAAAAAAACGGATGACGTTCCATATGGCATCCGTTATTTTTGCGCATCCATTGTAATAATGCCTATCTTTGTCCGCAAACTAGAAAAAAATACCGTATTTTCCGGTGTATGAGACGACATTGCGCCCAAGTGGCTATCTTTGTGCCCAAGTGGCTGTCGCCGTTTTGTGCCTAGCCACGCCCCGAATCCTGGATCCCAGCGCCTCCCCTCTCTTAATTTATTCACCGCACTTCTGTTTTTTTATTTTCTGTAGCCGCTCGTAATCTCACGCATGCGCAGTTAGTTGGAGCACTTGCGAGATTATGAGCAGCTTCAGAAGATAAAAAAACCGAAGTGTAGCGAATAAATTAAGAGCGGCGGCGCTGGGATCCAGGATTCGGGGCACGGCTGGGCACAAAACGGCGACATCCCCTTGGGCACAAAGATACCGGTAATTTGTATATCTATAAAATCGTTTTTTTTGCAATAAATCCGATCAGTTACCATGGCAGCCAGGACGCTACTGAAGCCCTGGCTGCCATGGTCAGTTCCCTGGACTGAAGAAGATCGTCTTGGAGACAGGGAGGGCTGACACAGCCAATCCAAGCAGGCTTTGTTTGAAGTGTGCACAGAAAATACAGTACATCGCTTGCTGTGATTGGCTGGTTGTTGTATACTGGGTCGGATTGGCGATTCTGAGGTAAGACAGGGGGAAGCAGGAGGAGCTTGGAAGAGGGGTAGTCTTATACGGCGAGTATAGCCCAAACCCTATATTTTAAATAGAAAAGGTGGGGGTCGTCTTATACGCCCAGTCGTCTTATACGCCGGAAAATACGATAGGTCATGCTCTATTTTTTTTTGCGGGGCTACATAACGGACACACTGATGTGGACAGCACATGGTTTGCTGTCCGCATTTTTTGCGGATCCATTGAAATGAATGGGTCCGCATCCTATCAGCAAAAAAAAACACGGAACGGACAAGGAAACAAAATACGGTTGTGTGCATGAGGTCTAAAACTCATGCATTGTGTTATGCCTCATGCAGGGCCTCAAGCCTAAACCTTGTATAATACAGTACCATTATAGTAGGAAGGTTATGGAGAAATAGTGTTGGCTCACCTAATCAATGTATATGGTAGGGTGCCACCGACCGAACAAGACACACTATATATCACTCACCCTATGTAACATCTGATTACTTACAACCATATGTGAACTTTCCTGACACCAACTGGAATCAGCAATAATGCATATAATATATATGGAAACAGTTAGATGAACTTTTTGGGATTTTACTAGGAGAACTTTGAATACTTTGATACCATCAGTTTTTATTGGCATTTTATTTTTATCTTTTTTTATATATATCCAATTTTTATATTACCTATTTTATTTATCTTATACCTTTATTGTCTAAAGTCTATACTTCACTAATAAACTATTGTGGTTATATAGCCTACTGTATAGGTCCTTCTTAATGAGGTGTGCCCGACCTTCCAATATTCTTACAGTACCCTTATAGCCTGACTGTTCCTTTCCTTAAGCCTACATGCACACGGCAGTGTTTTTTTTGCGGCCTCCATTCCATTTTTTTTGCGGATCGGATGGTTTCCCCATTCATTCCGTTAAAAATGCGGATGCCTCTTCCGTTGCCTGTCCACGTCCGCTGTCCGCATTTCACGTCCACAAAAAAATATGGCATGTCCTATTCTTGTCCGCAAAAAACGGTTTGCGGACCCATAGAGGTCAATGGGTCCGCAAAAAATGCGGATGACCACCGGAAGCCACCCGTTTGTCATCCGCATCCGTTTTTTTTTTGCGGATGGTTGCTTGGAAACCAGGGCACTTGTACAGGTACTTTAAGAAACTGGTTCAAGCCTTCCATTTTTTTTGCGGATCCGCAAAAAAAAACGGAAGACATACGGAAACACAACCTACAAAATTTGCGGACACACGGAACAGATGTGGAGGTGAAAAAAAAAAGGAAGACGGATCCGCGATTTGCGGACAGCAAAAAACAACTGTCGTGTGCATGTAGCCTAAGTTTTATAAAATAGAACTCACATAACCGTGCCAGCAGTCCCCTATTAATACCAGCCATGCCATGACTCCCTACTTTTTTAACTTTTTTTTTTTTTCATTTTAAATAGCACTTATTTGACAGCACTGTAGATTCTTGTCACCATTGGGGCTTACAATCTATATTCCACATTAACCTATCTGTAGGTTTTTGGAGTGAAGGATGAACCGAAGTACCCAGAGGAAACCCATGCAAACATGGGGAGAACATACACACTCCATGCAGATGTTTCCTTTGGTTGGATTTCAGCTTAGGACCCCAGTGTTAACCACTACGCGGCACATTTCCACCACCCCCATTAGTGTCAGCTGCTTGTCACCATCAACATATCTGTATACAGTGTGGGGAAGAGGGAACATGGACTCCTTACTTTTTCTTAAAGAATTTTCTGTATATTCTTATTTTTAGTTGTATTTTCTTGTCTGGTCACTTGCCAGAGGTCTTCTCCAGTGCAACAACTAGACCCCAGTGACAATGTTTCCAAAGTAACATCAGTAGCTACCAGTATTTGTCTTGAGACTGAATGGGAGTTGCAGAAATATTTAAGCAATGAGTCTCCCCCTACTGGTGGTTATACGCAGTCAGAGTTTTATCATTTAAAGGGGACTCCCAAAAATGGACACCAATCTTGCTACAGTGAAGTTGTTCTTGACTACCTCATGTAACTGCTAAGACTAGTCTGGCCGCAGCGATCACATGGAGTAGACGACCTAAAGCACTAGAGAGGGGATGTTGGAATGGTGGGTGACTAGGAACATGGATAAGACTTCTTTTTTTTAATTTTAGAAAATTCCCGGCATTCAGCAAAAACCTTCGTTAAAGAGGTTCTCCGGGCTCAGGATAGGTCATCAATATCAGATCGGCGGGGGTCCGGCACCCGGCACCATCGCCAATCAGCTGTTTGAGGAGACGGCATGTACCGTGTCCCTTCTGCCTTCCTGTCCGCTGCTGCTTTGCCCTGAGACATACAGCAGAGCAGGAAGAGAGAAGGACAGGTCATCAATAAGAAAAAATATATATAAGAAAAATAAGAAAAAGCCTGGAGAACCCCTTTAATACTATGATGGGATGCAGGGGATCGTATAAGTAAAACTGAGCTCCGACCCTCAATAAAGATGTATGATGGAGCCTATAGAGCCACTTTAGGGTGTTGGGCCCCTTGGCAGTGTACAAATGTTCAACTGGCCAGTTTGCCCCTAAGCCCCTCGGTTTGAGAACATCTGGTGGACTGTATTGCCGTCATTCTAAGTAAGGCTTCTGCTAATGTGAAATGTCCACCATGCCTCAGTTCTACGCTGTTAGGAAATCAATGATGACTTGTTTCCAACAGAAATGAAAGAAATCTGTTGACCCTGAGTGATTCAGAAGTATAGGGAACAATTGCTAACAATTTGAGCAGATTAGTGTGCGGTGGAGGATCTCTAAAAGCCGTGCTTCCATTTCCTGCCTGATTACCGGCTTCCTCATAAAAGCATGTTTTGTCTTTGTCCTAAAACCTCCAACTGGAATGTTTCTATATTTAATCGACCATTAAAAGAACGGGCCAGAATAGTATATTTAGCGATGAAAAAGGGTTTTGCAAAGTTTTCGTTTCCCCCACCGCAAGCATATCTCCGATACCAGCTTCCTAATAATGTGTAGTACATAAGTTCCTTCGCGATGCTGTAAGTAAAACAAAGTCATTCTTCTCTTGTCCATACGAGGGAAGTGGAAGAATGTTTTGTCTGGCAGACGTCTCCAAAAGTGAGCTGCATCATTGCCCTTTAAATCCGATCCTCTCGGTCACTGCCAGATTCCGTTACATACATAGATTGTGATGGAAATTCTCATGCTGCTTTTTATGGCATGTCTGCAGATCGTATCTTTTCCACGACAATACACCTTTCTGTGCCATGCCATTTGCACCACATAGCCCCCTAAGAGGTACTTCCTAACATGAGCGCCCCTCCTCAGGCAAAGCTTTTACTCTATCTACAGAATGACCTGATGGACGGGACAATCTCCGCCAAACCTTTACATAATGAGGACAAATCAGCTAAGATAGCGAACAATGAAGGCCTTTTCACCCCTTTATTTGTATGCATTTCGCAGTCCAGGCCCAGAGAGAAAGACAGGATCCAGATCATAGCTGCGTACTGTATATTATGGTTTCTCTCGTCGGGGAAATGAAAAATTCATCATATATTGTTTTATGGATTTCTATTTACACTGAGTAGTTGGAATGGACCTTCGGATACTCCGATATCCTCAGGGTGAATAAGAGGAGTCTAACAATCAAGCTATAAATGATCACAGTGGTTCCATAAATGTGTTCTAAACTGAAAGAGCAGAGCTGAGCGGAGTTATGAAAAATTTGATTCGGCTGCTTTGCCGAATTTCACTAAGAAATTCGATTTGTGATGAATTACTTGATTACGAAGCGCATTCCTTTGTACGTAGCGGGTGCAATAAGGGTGAAAGGCAATCGCGCTGCCCCCCCCATCCCCGGCCATCGAACCCCTCAGATGCCATGATCATCGCTGATCGCGACATTAGGGGTTAAATAGGGTAAAAAAAACATAAATAAATGACTATTCACCTTATCCATTTGCTTGTGTAGAGGCTGTTGCGGCCATCTTCATTGAAGACACGTCGCAAAATCTCGTCATCGCGCTCGCCGGCATGGTGATATCATACGTCACCCCGCTTGAGATTTATTGCGGTTTCTGCCATCAAGATGGCCGCGACACCAAGGATGAGGTAAGTATGTATTTTTTATTTTTACCGCCATTTCAGGAAAAATAGATGTTACTACAAAGCGTGAGGAAATTCAGCTTCATGGCGAATCAAATTTTTCATGAAATTCAGATCGAATTTCAGTTCGGATGCTTCGATTCGCTCAACACTAGTCAGCAGGCTCAACCTCTTGGTAGAGCTGACCCTGCTGATTAACGTGATACCCGTCTTGTGAAAATCAGTTGTGGTGTTCCCAAGAAAAACTTCTGTATGCAAGTGAGGACTTCAGTGCACTAAGGGGCGTGACCAGCACTGGAAAGCTGAGGTGCACCGAGGGGTAAAGCCCCCGCCCCTCAGTGCCTATAGAATAACAGCCCAAACCGATTTTTACAAGACTGGTACTGTTTCGGTTTAATACACATTATTGGAACCACAGTAATCATTTATAGCTTGATAAATTCTTAAAGCATACTTTTGGAAAACGACAATGGTGAAATTGTAATATTACGTAAAAAAATATGAAATACCGTAATTGATCCTAAGTGTGGCAGAACTGCCAGATGAAATCTGTAGGATGTTTTTTTATATTATATCCAGACCTATATGTCGGGCTATGTTTAATAAAGACATCATTCTGATACAAAATCTGGTTCCTATAACTTAAAGGCCACCATATACTTGATGGAAAACACATCTGACTTTTGGTTGCCTACACTTATTTCTCTTTTTATGACCTCTTTTATACGGTGCTTTTTTTTTATTAATGGCAAAAACACCTATGGCAGAGGATTAATGTAATCAAACGTCTCAGCATGACAATGGAAAGGAGGCCCATCGTCCACAAGCAGGTGGCATCCATTTGTGTTGCCTGTTCTACTCTCCCTTTTTTATGAGCAGCTTAGACGTACAAATTGGAAACTTGTATGGAAAATTCACCTTTATAAGTAGCCATCTCCAGGGACAGGCTTGAAATGTAATCTAATAAAGGAGTCACTTTCCTTTTTTTTTAAATAAATTTCGTATTAGACAAATCACTTCTTTCTAACATCGAAAATAAAATCCAGGCACGTCCGAAACAGATGTGTAAAGCAGGGCTGACTTACTTTGGAGGTCCGATGTACTACTGTGCTCTTTGACTTTTTTTGTATCATTTTTGGTTTCATGGTTCTAAATCACGGTCTTTGTTCTTAAGTCATGCTCTAGAGCCGCAAACCCACTAATGTCTTTTTGATTTTAGCCAAATAATGAATCCCTGTGAGGTGTGTTTTTGAAAATTACGTTTTGATCAAGGATTAAAAGTGTCCCACGTGGGAGGCCGGATAACTAGATCTCTGGATTCCTTTCTTCTGGTAACTGTTCCAGATGTAGTCACACTTGGCAGAGAATGGAAGAAGTGCAATAAACATATACAATTATGCCATGCCACGTCTGGTAATAGTTACTTCACTCAAAGTATTATTTGAAAATGAGTCTGAGAACAGGATGCAGAGCACATAGGGATGCAGGTGCTTCACTTGAGACCAGGTCCTTCTACAGTACAGGTTCTTCTACAGTAGTCTAAAAGGTTAAGCCGTTTTTATTTCGAGCCAGGTTAATATTACTAACGCCGCCACTTTCTGTTATTACTACTAAATTGAAAATTGTCCTAACAGTCTACAAAGCTCTCCACAATTCTGCCCCATCATATGTCTTTGCTCTCATCTTCATCGACCAACCAACTTGTAGAAAGTTGACAGTGTGGACACATGGTCCATCCTTCTTCCTAGATGCAGCCGTCAAACAACCCAGTCCCTCATCCAGTAAAAGGTGGGTCGATACATGGTGGTTTATGGGGTACATACTCCAGTTAAATTTTCCATTGCAAGATGCTGCAGAGCTGCTTTGTTTTTTATTTACAACCAACTTGTGCTGGATCTCAACCAATGATCTACTGCTATTGTTTTCCCTTATTTAATTGTCTCCCTTGCCGAACCCATCGTGTGGAACGGAAATTTCCCGAATCTCAACCAAATTTCTTCAAGGAGGCCATAGTTCTTGACAAATATACAATCTGATGTAGTTGCAGATATCCCTACCCAAGATTCTCAACAGATCTCATACGGCCCTAAAACAAAACTTAGTATGGGCCCCCCAGCCCCATGCAGTATGGGTACATCAATAACTCTCAGGCAACACAAAAAACAAAGCATGACTCTCCATATTTCTGACAAATTCATAATTTTTTTTTATTAAGGGGAATACATTTTAATAAAAATTTTTTTTTAATAAACAAAGTTGCCTTTGGCCTCATCCAGTTCATCTGACTTTTACGTCGGAAAAGTGGTGCTAATTCTGAACATCATATTTCTCAAAGTATTTACACCAGACACCCAGCATAAATACACTGATAAATCTCCCCATACTGTTTGAAAGCTTCCTCTCCCCCTCACTAGAGGGAGCTCAGTGCATAGGAAATTATACAGTTACCACGGACTGCAATAGAAGCTGTCCATGGTAATAATTTGTTTGCACTTAGCTCCTCCTAGTGGAGGATGTATAGAATTGCAGTGTTTTTACTTCAGGAACAGAGGATGGAATTTAGCGTCAGGCCTGGAGCTCCCTTTGCGGTGGCCAATGTCAGCTGTCATCTGAGGGCAAGAGGACAACTGCAGCCACTGGCCAACTACATACGTTCTTGATGCTCCCAGCATTAATTAACTGTGGGATCATTACTTCTCTGACTAGTGGCCATCAGGAAGGCTCAGGTGGCCACGTGGGCATCAGCCCACCAGGAAGTTTGCCTGTAGGTTCTATGACCAGTCTACCCTGGCAATAGTAGTAAGAAGGGAGAATGAATATGTTTGCACCATGGTTGATAATAAAATGGCTGCACAACATTTCACATACAAACAATAGAGCTGAGAAATGGGGATCATTCTAAATTAAAGTGGTATTATACCTACTATAAATGGAAAAATAGAAGCTCTTTGCGCACATTTTTTATCAAACGTGTGTCGGGCCCATCTACCAGGCGTCAAGGTCCCTTCCACAGATCAAAAATTTTGGCAATGAGCTTTGATTTTTCCATTTATAGTAGGTATAATAACACTTTAATTTAGAATGAACCCCATTATCTATTGTTTGTATGTGAAATGTTGCGCAGCCATTTTATTATCAACCATGTTTGCTTAATGGATATGCACATGTGATTATGTATATTAATGTGCTAGTCAAAATTTTCTTGTATGTTTGCACCATGGCGCCAGAGGCAGATTATTAGCCCATGCAAGAGGACCTTTAGATGACTCCTTTTCAGATACCCACATTTTCACCCAGACAACCCCCCTGATATAAGCATCGGAGTATTTTTTTATGTTTATGTTTTTACACTGCTAGGCGGAGGCTTCCCCCCACAGTGTTGTAGGTGATGTCACCGGCTTTATGGCTGCCCTAGTCATTTTAAAAGCATCCGCCTAGCAGTCCCTATGGAGTGCCCAATACGTGACCGGATCTCCTAAAAATGACTTCGTGTCCTGCGTGATTCATATTAGGGAGGCTGTCTGGGTGAAAATTAGGGTGATCACATTTCCTAACTGCCATTCAGGGACACTTTCACAAGTGCAATTCGTCAAACTTATACTTGAGACGGGCAGAGCTACGACGCAGAACGGCAGTGCACGGCCGGAGATCGCCGGGCTAAAAGTCCTGCATGTCTGACTTTTCAGTCCGGCGATCTTTGCCGTGCGCTGCCATAGCTCCGCCCCCTGCCCCCATTATAGTCAATGGGGGCGGAGTGGCAGCACGGCAGTGCACAGGCACTTGCAGCAGGACGGATCCGGCAGGCTGAATAGCCTGTCTGATCCGTCCTGCCGCAAGTGTGAAAGTACCCTTAGTACACAGACATGAGACGATATACTATATAAGTGTCTCACTGTCTGCTAGTAGTATATAATACAATCACTTCCAAAAAACCTCCAGTCCACACACACAAGTTGTAAATGCTGCTCTCATCCCATTCCCTATCCTTATACCCGATTATTCAACATGAATGGACTGGACTGGAGTTGCTGTCTGATCTGAAAAAACTGTATTCACACTACAGGAGGGAGGACCCGCCAGTTACCTCCGCAGTGACACTGGGTTCAGACCTGAGCGTTTTGAAGCCTAGCGTTTTCTGAGCGTTCAAGACTGGCGTTTACGCGCGTTTTTTTCTAGCGTTTTGGTAAATAGTGTAGGCGCGTTTGACGCGCGTTTATGTGATTGACTGCATAGTTGGCCAATGACCAATGATATAGTTTGGCCAATCTGAGTGCTTTAGAGGTGTGACATTCCATTGTGGCTGATCCAGCATGTTGCAAACTTTGAAAAACGCGCGTCCATAGGCGCGTTTTACGCTGCACAAACGCCCGAACAACACGCGTATCGCGTTTCCCATTGAAGTATATTGGCACCAAACGCTCGAAAAACGCCCGAATTAACGCGAACATACTTGCTTATGCTTCGGACGTTTTTAAAAATGCGCAAGTGTGAACCACCCCCATTGGAATGCATGGTTCCTGTACTGTTGTGGGGTTTTTTGCGCGTTCGAACGCGGCGTTTTACGCGAAAGTGTGAACTGAGTGTGAGTCAGTCAGCACAGTCTGCTGCACCGCCTATTGCCGCCGCTTGCCATGCAGCACTTCATTTCCAGACTCCTCTGCAGAGCCTCTGACGTCATCAGCCGGCGACGGTGGCGACTTGCAAGTGACGTCACGCACGTTCACTCTGCGCCCAGCGTCCGGGCCCGGCGGATCACCGGACTCCGGAGGTAAATCTCTGACTCGGAGTGGAGTCAGTGTCACTGTGTAGAATAGATGTGTTGTGAAACTGAATGCGATGATGATGGATGCCGCTTCGCTGCTGCTAATTGCGGTCGGCGCCGCAGCCCTCAGGTCATTCCGGGACAGTGCTTTGTGTGACCGGGACCCGGGACAGACTCACCAAATGCGGGACTGTCCCGGGCGATCCGGGACATGTGGTCACCCTAGTGAAAATGTGGGTATGTCCAGGTACAGCTCTGAACCCGAACAACCCCTTTAAACACTAGGGGCCAGATTTATCATTACTCTTGCAGTTCACTCCACTTTCAAAGAAGGCGTATGTGTATTTGAGTCAAGTCAAATTTATCATGGGCTCTTTCAGAGGTTGATAAATCTGGTGTATTTCTGGTTCCTAGTTGTATTTTGGCTTTGTCTTTGGAAAAGTCGCAATTTTAAAAAAGTGATTTTGTCAAACATAAGCATGGTCATGAGTGGAGTGAGTTTGCGCAATTTTTTGCGACTTTTTTGCGACTATTTAAAAAGTCGCAATAATAAATCTGTCTTGCAAGTGATTTACATACGACAAAACGCCCATAAACTTGGTTTTGGAGTGAGTGGCGTAAGTCTCCAAAAAGTCGCAAAAAATTGCGCAATTTGGCTTTTTGCGCAATTTTTTGCGACTTTTTAACTCCAGAAAAGTGACTTAGGCTAATGATAAATCTGGGAGTAGGGCTAGTATGAGATCTCTAGGTCCTGGATTTCTCAAAGGCCACGCAGGGGTGCAGCAGACTCTGCTCTACACTCTCTCAGTACATCCAGATCCCATCAGCTGTCAGAACTGCGCGTCCCCATTTCTAGACACCGTGAATAAAAAAGAAATATTCGAGGTTAGAGTGCTTTTAATATTTGACACTCCTGCAGGAAAGCAAATGACATTTTGACAGGATTTAACATTATGAAGGAAACTAAATGACAAACTATGATATAAATCCTCGCCACTGTAAATGCGGAATCATGTACAAATAGGAACTTAATTAAAAATAGGCCCTTCAGAAGCAAATCACACTGACAGTAGAGAAATGAAATATATGGACCCCAAGCTACAAGTCTCCCGCTGACAGGTAGCCTGTGTGTAGTCCTGCTATCAAACGCTCTTCTCTGGTAATTATTGTCAGTGACTGTTCATCTAATTTCTGATATTTTTGTGTGCGTTTTATTTTGTTGTTTTTTTGCTAAAATTAATCTCATCTGTATTACTTCTGCTGAAGAATCATTTCCAAGTTTTATTCAGCCCTGACATATTTTCTGCTTCTAATATTTTTAAATTCTCATCCAAGTCATTTTTTATTTTTATTTTTATATTGCCGGAATGCTTTGTAGGAGCGTAGCCAAATGCAGGATAGAATAATTTTGTAGTGAAGCCACTTAAAGGGGTTATCCCATGATTTATCTGAAAAATGAACATTGGACATCATATAGCACATAACAATCTCTTTCTAACAAAGCTAGAACCAGCCCTGTACCTCACATGGATACAGAGATCTCCCCATTCATTGCTCTGTTAGGCCTCATGCACACGACAGTATTTTTTTGCGGTCCGCAAAACAGGGTTCCGTTGTTCCGTGAACCGTGTCAGTTTTTGCTTCCGTTGTGTTTCCATCTGTATTCCGTTTTTTTTAGCGGACATGACCCAAAAGATTTACCAAAAGACAGGCTGACAATTTTTGCCAAGTGCCTGCCAAGGAATCCGCAAAAAAAACGGACGCGGAACGCGGATGACACACGGATGGCCATCCGCATTTTTTCACGGTCCCATTGACTTGAATGGGTCCGTGAACCGTTTTTCACAGACAAGAATAGGACAGGTTATATTTTTTTGACGGACTGGAATCAAGGACCACGGACGCGGAGGACAAACGGTGCATTTGCCGAGTTTTCCACGGACCCATTGAAAACCAATGGGTCCGCAGAAAATCACGAAAAACGGAACAACGGACACAGAATCAAACAACGGTCGTTTGCATGAGGCCTTAGATTTATGTCAAGCTGACAGCTCAAGGGGAGTGTCTTTTCTGCTGCAGCTCAGGGGTGTGTCCATTCTGCTGCAGCTCTCTCCCTATCACAGCTCAGCAGGCAGTTGACGGATGAAACTGAGCATGTGCGACCATCTCAGTGAGCAGGTCGAAGAAATAAAAAAGAACAAACAGCAGGTGGCACTATACATATACATTTTATTGACTAAGGGCTCATGCACATGACCGTATTTTCCTTCCGCTTCTGTTCTGTTTTTTGTGTGGCCCGTATGTGGAACCATTCACGTCAATAGGGCTGTAGAAAATACGGAAGTTACTCCGCGTGCATTCCGTATCCGTTTGTCCGCATGGCCGTTTTCACAAAAAAGTAGTGCATGTCCTATTATTATCCGCATCCTAGGACCCATTCAAGTCAATGAGTCTGCAAAAAATACGGAACGCACACGGTACACATCCGTATGTCATCCGTATTTTGCAGATCCATACTGTAGAAATGCTATGCCCAGCCCATATTGCTCATGTGTTTGGTGATTAATAAGTTACTGTTTCCAATCTGCAAAAAAAGTATCACATACGGCAGGCATCCTCAAACTGCGGCCCTCCAGCTGTTGTGAAACTACAACTCCCACAATGCCCTGCTGTAGGCTGATACCTGTAGGCTGTTCGTGCATGCTGGGAGTTGTAGTTTTGCAACAGCTGGAGGGCCGCAGTTTGAGGATGCCTGACATACGGAAACCATACGGATATGTTTTGTGGAAAAACGGAACGGAAGAGGACTTAAATCAGAGAAAAAAAACCTCAGATGCGGAACAACGGATCCGTGAAAAACAGACCGCAAAACAACAACGGTCGTGTGCATGAGCCCTAACTCAGTAGCTATACTAAATTTTTAATTACATGTAATTACAAAAGGATTCAGATCCAGGAGCTGGTTTGAAAATTGTAGAGTATTTTTTGTGCGACAATTCACAAGATACTACTGAAGATGGAGACATGGATCGGAAGCCCACGGAAGCACTACGAAGAGCTTCCATGGGCTATCGGGTCCCTACTTCCGCACTGCAAAAAGATAGAACATGTTCTATTTGCCTGTATCTTGTGGACCGTGGGCCCATTCAATTCAATAAGTCCGCATACCCAAACGGAGCGTATGCATTGCGGGACGGTATTTGGGGTCGGCAGCACGAGGCCCTTACACTGCTGTGTATGAGCCCTTAGGCAGTGGTTTATGTCCTTCATCCCATTGAGAATACATGCATGCTCAACCAAACTGGGAATCAGGAAGAATATTGAAGGTATGTCCTTTCTCAGGGTGTGTGTCCTTTCTGCTGTAGCTCTCTCCTTATAACTGTCACAGCTTATAGCAGCAGATGTGGCTGGTGGCAATTGAATGAGCAGAACTGAGGATGCCCATCCAGCATATTACGATCAATGCCACTGGCTAAAAGAAATCAAACCCGGTCGATCAATTTATTGGCAGAGGTTAGTAGATACGTGCCTCTCTGTTAAGAAAATGATAAAGTAACATTGGTAACATTTTCAGATGACTGGGACAAACAATCAATTAAAATCAAGCGGAGTTGGCCAAACTATGAAAGGGAACCTGTCACCGTGAACATGCTATATAATGCTCTGGGAGCATGGTATAGAGCAGGAGGAGCTGAGCATACTGACATATCGTTTTGGAGGAAAAGACTGTAAAACGTGTAATATATTGATAGAAATCCCTGCTCTTTGTATGCTCAGGAGTCCAGGGGGCGGTCTCACTTAATGACTGACCATCACTGTATGAGAATTCATACGCAGATGGCTGTAAGTCACTGATTAGGACCGCCCACTGGACTCCCAAACATAGAAAGAGCAGGGATTTCAATCAGTACTTTGCAAGTGATTTCAACTTTTAGAAAAACGTGGCTGCTTTCTTCCAAAACCAGCGCCACCACTGTCAACAGCAAAAGGATCAGTAAGGGGAGTGCTCATTGCTTGTTATTTTAGCCCCACTTTTATTTTAAGTGAGTCTTCTGGTATTGCAGCTCGGAGCCATTGGAGTCAGTGGGGCAGAGATGTAATACCACACACAACCTGTGGACAGGGCTGTGTTTGGAAGAAAGCATCCATTTTATTCTAACCCAGGACAACCCCTTTAGTCTTTTCGCATAAAACTTTAAATCAATCTGCTCAGCTCCTCCTGCTCTATAACCTCCTGCCTGCAGATCAGATATAACGTAGCAGGTTCCCGTTAAAGAAGTTGTCCAAAATTAAAGAAGAACTCCCGCAAAAAGTATTATTCTCTGACCTGCTAGAAACGTACATGATGTAATCTGTAGTGAATGTCATTTTCATACCAGTGGCTGTATTTGTGAGTTATAACCTCCCTTATGCTTCTCACCTGTGTCATGTGACCAGCAATCAGACTCACCAACTAATACGGCATGTTATGTGTGGACAGGGGGCCAGTTTCTCTATGTATTCCTATGGAAGCCTCAATGTCAGTCTCATAGGAATGAATAGGGAAGTAACTGACTTCCTCTCCTGTGTCAGTTAGAGATCAGAGAGTTGGTCACATGACATAGCTGAGGATCTGAAGGGAGGTTATAACTCACAAATACAGTCACTGATGAGATTATATTCATTACAGATTACATCATACACTTTGCTAAGGACAGAGAATAACATGTTTTGCAGGAGTTCTTCTTTAAGAAAACGCCCTCTTCTTTTCCAGAAGCAGTGGTACTGTTGTCCATGATGTTTCAGCTAAAGCTTCTTTCATACAAATGGCAGAGCAATCCGGCTGGAGCAGAGAACAACCTGCTGGAGTTCTCTGGATCCGGCATAGCCAGATAGTGAAATGTACTGGGATCCAGCGGTAATCCTGGGTTTTGGCCAGAGAAATGTCGCTGTGCACACCGCCTTATTTATTTTACGCACTTATATAGCGGTACTATATTCCATAGCGCTTTACAGACATTAGCATCACGCTGTCCCCAGTGGGGCTCACAATCGAAGTTCCCTATCAGTATGTCTTTTGAGTGTGGGAGGAAACCGGAGAACCCGGAGGAAACCCACACAAACACGGAGAGAACATACAAACTCCATGCAGATGTTGTCCTTGGTCAGATTTGGACCCAGGACCCCAGCGCCGAAAGGCACCAGTGATACCCACTGAGCCACTATGCTGCCCAACCACCTTCCCTGCCTCATTTGCTCACTCTGAGGGCTCACGCACACCACCGTATGTATTTTCCGGTCCGCAAAAAATACTGATGATGTCCGTGTGCATTCTGTATTTTGCGGAACGGACCAGCTGGCCCCTAATAGAACAGTATTATCCTTGTCCGTAATGCGGACAATAATAGGGCATGTTCGATTTTCTTGCGGAACAGACACACAGACATACGGAAATGGAATGCACACGGAGTAACTTCCATTGAAATGAATGGTTCCACATACAGTCCGCCCAAAAAACGGAATGGACACGGAAAGAAAATTTGTTCGTGTGCACGAGCCCTGAAACGCATATGCAATAAATCAGCTGCATTATCTATTCAACATAAATATTCGGGGGGTTTTGTGACATTTTAGGACCTGCCGGAAGTAGATGTTAGATCTCTAGACATCTGCATGTTTGGCTGCAGTCTGTGCTTTCCAGCGCAATGCCTTTGTTCTTAAATTTGCTTTTAAAGTGGAATCCTATTTATTTTTATGCATATTTAACTGTGGCATGAAGGAATACAAAACCAATTTTACTTGTTTCAAGTCATATGGTAGTTGAAATATAGAAGGTGAAGAAATTAGGTCACTGGTGGAAATATTCCCAGAACCCTTTTAAGTAAATATACATAGAATACATTATATAGACGCTTTATTGATTCTTGGACTCGTTCTGTAGGAATGTAAAGTCCCAATTATAGGATCCATTGATATATTTTTTTGCATAGGCCTCCGCTGGTTTATATGATGTTCATCAGATGTATTCGAGGCCTTCAGTTTATTGTAGCGTCCGATCGATGCCAAATAGCCCTTTACGGTATTTCATGGCTGACGCCGACCGCCCCAGAACAGATCTGCAAATATATAGTTTAAACATTCATAAAACAAAATCAGATTTGCTTTGGTGCAAATGATTTCCTGACAAACCGCAACAATCTCCCTAAAACCACTACAGAAACCTGATTATTGTTATTCGGTCATAAAAGAGCACTCCGCCCACCGGATAATAAGAATATATGATATCATAATAAAATTTAGTGCTACAAAAATAGTCACCCGCAGCTTTACAAACTCTACTGTTGTTTCAGCCTTTACAGCTCTTCACATTGAAAGCTTTGCACTTAAAGGGGTTTTTCATTTGGTCTATCCTTAGGCCTCTTTCACACGGGTGTCACGTTTGACGGCCGGATAAGAGGCGGGTGCGTTGCGGGAAAATGCGCAATTTCTTCCGCGCGTGTGCAAACTTTTGTAATGCGTTTTGCACGTGCATGTGAAAAATCGGCATGTTTGGTACCCAGACCCGAACCCGGACTTCATCACTGAAATCCGGTTTCGGGTTGAGTATTCTGTAGATTTTATTATTTTCCCTTATAACATGGTTATAAGGGAAAATAATAGCATTCTTAATAAAGAATGCATTGTAAAATGTGGATAGAGGGGTTAAAAATAAAAAAGTTAACTCACCTTATCCACTTGATCGCGTAGTTGCGATCTCTTCTTCATTCATTAGCTGCCGTCTAAAGGACCTGTGATGAGGTCACTGAGCTCATCACATGGTCCAATCACATGGTCCATCACCATGGTGATGGACCATGTGATTGGACCATGTGATGTGACATCACCACAGGTCCTTTAGATGGCTGCGAATGCTTGAAGAAGACAGAAGAGATCGGCAACTACGCGATCAAGTGGCTAAGGTGAGTTAAGTTTTTTATTTTTAACCCCCTTAATCCACATTTTACAAAGCATTCTTTATTGAGAATGCTATTATTTTCCCTTATAACCATGTTATAAGGGAAAATAATAAAGATCGGGTCCCGTCTCTTAGCAACCTTGTGGGAAAATCGCACTGCATCCGCACTTGCTTGCCGATGCTTGCGATTTTCCCGCAGCCCCATTCACTTCTATGGGGCCTGCATTGCGTGAAAAATGCAAAATATAGAACATGCTGCGATTTTCACGCAACGCAGAAGTGATGCGTGAAAATCACCGCTCATGTGCCCAGCCCCATAGAAATGAATGGGTCCGGATTCAGTGCGGGTGCAGTGCGTCCTCCTCACGCATTACACCTGCACGGAAATCTCGCCCGTGTGAAAGGGGCCTTAGGACTACAACCATCAGCAGAACGAAGGGACAGCCGTGCTCACAAGGGCTCCGGCATTGTAGTATCTGATATATCAGCATCCATAGGAGGGTGGATGTACCTGGTAGATAAGTGGTGTTCGGCTGCAGTACCAGACACATCCACAACTATATGTAGCGCTGTGTCTGACTAAGCATTGAAGGGGACTGGATGTTTGAACAAATATATTAAACTCCTGGAAACATGTTTAAGAATTTAAAGGGACGCTGTCGGAAAGGGGTATTTTTTTAAACTCAATCTACATAGAAAACTTTTTATTAAAAAATGTTGGCTGTTTTTCATTTCGGCAGTACTATACTATTGAGCATTAAAAACAGAATATTGTCCTCCTGTAGCAGTCAGCACAAAGAGATACAACTCCTATGTACCGTAGATAAGAAACCCACTGTTCGTTTACTGCTGCTATGAGGGAAATAGTAGATTAGTAGAATTGGGATGACAGTATGACATCAGTATGACTCTTCATGGGCCTAGAGTAAGATGTCATCAAAGAGCCACAAGGAATGGTCTGACTAAGGCCTCCTGCACACAAACGTTTTTCTTTCCGTTCTATTTTTTGCATTCCGTATACGGACCGCATGCAGAACCATTCATTTTAATGGATCCGAAAAAAAACGGAAGGTACTCTGTATGCCTTCCGTTTGCGCATTTCCGTTCCGTTCAAACATAGAACATGTCCTATTATTGCCCGCAAATCACGTTCCATGGCTCCATACAAGTCAACGGTTCTGGGAAAAAAACGAATGCATCTGTATGTCTTACATATCCGTTCCGTTTTTGCGGAACCATCAATCCCAATTTTATAATGTACTTGCTGTTTAAACATTATTATACGCTTCCGTTTCCGTTTGTGATCCACAAAAAGCGGATCACAAACGGAAACCAAGCGAAAAAACAGAACTGGAAAATAGAACGGAAATGGAAACTACTGAAACAAAAAAACTGAAAAACTGTTCCGTTTAAAACAGACCGTAAAACCATACGGTTGTGTGCAGGAGGCCTAAGAAAGTAAGTGAGGCTATTTGTTGTGATAAGAGAGCCAGGACAAGAAGTGGAGTACATGGGAGTGACATCACAAAATTGGATACAGAAAACTATCCCACGTTTCCTTTATTAAAAAAATATAAAAAATACGCGTATTGCGCACTTATTAACTGTTAACACTGCAATCCCTACACTGTCCCTGCAAGACCCTAAATGGACTCTTGTGGGTCTAATTGTTGGGTCTGTGGTAGACACATCCTATCACATCAGTGGTGTCTCTGCTTGGGACCTTACTTGATAGACCAGCCAATAACCTCCCTCCTAATTGGCTGTCAGGCTAACTGCAAGGCATTATGGGCAAGCCCGTTAGTCAGGGTCCTGCCCAGGTTCATGCAATCCTCCGTCTTTATCTTTCCTGTCCTGTTTCCCTCATTAGTATTCTGAATTTAAAATATAATATTGAAGGAGCCATTTGGTCCGATTCGTCAGAACCAAATTGCCAAAACTTTCCTTTCCTTTAGAAGTAGAACTGTTGTGAAATTTGTAAATTAATCAGATTGTTTTGGAATTGATTCTTTTTCTAGTAGTGACAGCCATAAAATGATGCCTATAATAGTAGTTATATAATAGTAATGATAAATGGCGGAGAACGCACAGGATAGGGTTTTATAGAGCTGTTACATCACAGGGGATGGCTATCTGCGGACTGCCTGACTGCACGACATTATGGGTGATCTCGCGTTCCCGGGCTCCTTATTTTCACTTTGTAACATGTGAAGCTGCCATTTTAAGAAAAACTGATTTGTTACCACGAAGCGCAAGGAAATTCAGATTCATTGTGAATCAAAGTTTTCCTAAACTTCGTACCGAATTATGCTTCGAATGCTTCGCTTCGTTCAACAGTAATTTTATAATAGTGACTAGCAGAAGGACCCAGCTTTGCACGGGTATATTTCATTTATTTAATTTAATGTTTTTTTGTGTCGTTAAAAGATATCGACAGTATCCCCCATAACAGTGACCTCCACAGTGTCCGCCCCCTTAACAGTGACCTCCACAGTGCCCGCTCCTTTAACAGCGACTCCACAGTGCCCGCCCCTTTAACAGTGACCTCCACAGTGGCCTGCCCCCTTAACAGCGACCTCCACAGTGAATACCTCTTTAACAGTGACTTCCACAGTGCCTGCCCCTTGAACAGTGACCTCCACAGTGAACACCTCTTTAACAGTGACCTCCACAGTGCCCGCCCCTTTAACAGTTACCTCCACAGTTCTCGCCATTTTAACACTGACCTCCACAGTGCCCGCCCCTTTAACAGTGACCTCTACAGCAGTTGCCCTTCAATAGTTGCCCTGCCCCCTTAACAGTTACCTCCACAGTGCTGCCCCTTTAACAGTGACCTCCACAGAACCCGCCCCCTGAACAGTGACCTCCACAGTGCCCGCCCCCTGAACAGTGACCTCACAGTGCCTGCCCCCTGAACAGTGACCTCCATAATGCCCGCCCCCTTAACAGTGACCTCCACAGTTAACGCCTCTTTAACAGTGACCTTCACAGTGCCTGCCCCTTTAAGAGTGACCTCTACAGCAGTTGCCCCTTTAATAGTGGCCCCTGCCCCCTTAACAGTGAACTCCACAGTGCCCACCCCTTTAACAGTGACCTCCACAGCAGCCTGTCTGTTTAATAGTGGCCCCTGCCTCATTAACAATGACCTTCACAGCAGCTGCCCCTTTAATTGTGGCCCCTGCCAACTTAACAGTGTCCTCCACAGCGCCCTGCCCCTTTAATAGTGGCCTCATCCCATTAACAGTGACCTCCACAGCGCCCTGTCCCTTTAAGGCTAGGGCTACATGAGGACATGTGTCGTGCGACATTTTGTCCTACCAATGTCGCTCAACAATTTTTATAATGATAGGCTTTGGTGTCGCACTGCGACATGCTGCGACTGCGACACGATAGTCACGAAAAATCCATCCAAGTTGGATGCATGAAGCAATGTAGTTGTGCCCTATGTGTCGTGCAGCCCTAGCCTAAAAGCTGACCTACAGCAGTAAGTAAAAATGGCTGGGTTGTTATGGAAACCTGGAATGAAGCTGTGTGTATGTGGAGACTAAGGCCTGTGAGCTTCTATTGGCTGATAAGGTACATGTAATCAGGGGCGTAGCTATAGGCTCATGGGCCCTGGTGCAAGAGTTCAATTTGCCCCCCCCCCCCCTCTGTTATAGGAGCAGGAGAAAGGAAAGTACGCATTCGGCACATAACTGAGCCGAACAGAGCCTAAGGATCCCATAGACTATAATGGCGTCCGTTAGGTGTCCGCTCCGAAGATGATTTTGGAGCGGAGACAAAAGTTGTGCATGCAGGACTTTTGACTCCGCTCCAAAATCATCTTCGGAGCGGACACCTAACGGACGCCATTATAGTCTATGGGATCCTTAGGCTCCGCTCGCTCAGTTATGTGCCGAATGCATCTTCGCTCTCCTGCTCCTATAACGGAGCAGGAGAACGGAAAGGCCAAAAACTGATGTAAACTTAGCCGAATGGTGTCCAGTGACATGGAGGGGGAGGAGAAATGTGACATGGAGGGGGTCATGTGACATGGAGGGGGCGAAATGTGACATGGAGGGGAGAAATGTGACATGGAGGCGGGAGGCGAAGAAATGTCACATTTCTCCCTTCCATGTCACATTTCTCCCCTCCATGTCACATTTCTCCCCTCTCATGTCACATTTCTCCCCTCCATGTCACATTTCTCCCCCTCCATGTCACATTTCTCCCCCTCCATGTCACATTTCTCCCCTTCCATGTCACATTTCTCCCCCTCCATGTCACATTTCTCCCCCTCCATGTCACATTTCTCCCCCTCCATGTTACATTTCTCCCCTCCATGTCACATTTCTTCCCCTCCATGACACATTTCTTCCCCTCCATGACACATTTCTCCCCCTCCATGTCACATTTCTCCCTCCATGTCACATTTCTTCCCCCTCCATGACACATTTCTCTCCCCTCCATGACACATTTCTCCCCCTCCATGTCACAGTCCTCCCCTCTTCATGTCACATTTCTCCCCCTCCATGTCACATTTCTCCCCCTCCATGTCACATTTCTTCCCCCTCCATGACACATTTCTCTCCCTCCATGACACATTTCTCCCCCTCCATGACACATTTCTCTCCCTCCATGTCACATTTCTCCCCTCTTCATGTCACATTTCTCCCCCCTCCATGACACATTTCTCCCCCCTCCATGTCACATTTCTCCCCCCTCCATGTCACAGTCCTCGCCCCACCATGTCACATTTCTCCCCCTCCATGTCACATTTCTCCCCTCCATGTCACATTTCTCCCCCTTCATGTCACATTTCTCCCCTCAATGCCACATTTCTCCCTCCATGTCACATTTCTCCCCCTCCATGTCACATTTCTCCCCCTCCATGTCACATTTCTCCCCCTCCATGTCACATTTCTCCCCTCCATGTCACATTTCTCCCCTTCATGTCACATTTCTCTCCCTCCATGTGACATTTCTCCCCCTCCATGTCACATTTCTCCCCCTCCATGTCACATTTCTCCCCTCCATGTCACATTTCTTCCCCCTTCATGTCACAGTTCTCCCCTCCATGTCACAGTCCTCCCCTCCATGTCACATCCCCCTATTAATATTATGTAAAAACATTCTGCTCACCTGGTCCTGGTCCAGTCGGTAGCAGATCCTCTTCTCCTCTGTGTGGCACTGGTTGACTCCTGGTATCTTCTCTATATATATGTACGTCCTTTATATATATAGATGGTAAGTGTAATATACCTATAATATCAGATATATAATAGTAATGAAAAATGTAATAGGAGGGAAGATCAGGAGCAATGTCAGGAAAGATTTCTACACCAAAAGATTAGTAGAGACTTGGAACAAGCTCTCATCAGATGTGGTTGGGAAATCGACAGTAAGTGAATGTAAATCTGCCTGGGATACACACGTCTATCCTAGGATAAATAATATAAGGGCAGATTCCATGGTCCAGGGGTCTTTTTCTGCTGTCAGTCTTCTATATTCCTATGTTTCTAAGGCCTCTTTCACGCGAACGATACGGATTGGCTCAGGGTGCGTTCAGTGAAACTCCCACCATTTTGCAAGGAAGTTCAGTCAGTTTTGTCTGTTTGTGTTCAGTTGTTGAGTCTTTTCCGCGCTGGTGCAATCCATTTTGATGCGTTTTTCAGGCGAGTGAAAAAACCCCTGAAGGTTTACGAACAACATCTCCTAGCAACCATCAGTGAAAAACGCACTGCATCCGAACTGCATCCGGATGCAATGCGTTTTTCACTGAAGCCTCATTCTCTTCTATGGGGCCAGAGCTGCGTGAAAAACGCAGAATATTGAACATGCTGCGATTCTCACGCAACGCAGAAATGATGCGTGAAAAAAAAAAACGCTTGTACACACTCCCATTGAAATGAATTGGTCAGGATTCAGTGCGGGTGCTGTGCATTCACGACACGCATTGCACCTGTGTGGAAAACTCGCTCGTTTGAAAGGGGCCTAATATACAGTACCTATAATAGTTAGACTGTATAACGGTAGTGCTAGCAGTAGTCATAGCTACAATTCTAGTTATCACTCTTTCGTAGTGTTTTGGTGTAATGTTTGCTCAGCGCTCTCTCCTGTAGGTTGTTTTTCCTGTACTTTCAGTAGTCTGGAACACATTCCTTCATTCTCTGGTTTCTAATCAAATGCTGCAATGATAGTGATTACAATGAAGCCTTAATCCCCTCACACTGAAGGAATTTGTAAGATTGTTTTTTTTATGCCCCTTCCTTATCAGTCACGCTATCATCAGTAATCCCGGCATACCTGTGAGGAGCACGGGTGTCAGCCAGAATGAGTACTCCGTTACCATTATCTCTTTTACATTAGCCAGGTCAGGTTTTATCTGCTGGTGTTAACATAATGATTGAGTGGAGATTGATTTTATTATATTTGCCTTTAAATGCTCAAAAGAATACAGGGGTGTATAAAAAAGAGTTTAAAAGGTTTTGGCAATGGCAGCCAGATGTCCATCCTTGAACACTGTTTTGGTTTATAGCATTTGAATTCTAAAATTCTTTTCTCATGTTTTTATGCAGTTCTCTAAATCTCCTGTATAGCCACAAAGTAAAAGGGGTTGTCTCACTTCAGCAAAGGGATTTATCATATAGAGAAAGTTTATACCAGGCACTTACTAATGTATTGTGATTGTCCATATTGCCTCCCTTGCTGGCTGGATTCATTTTTCCATCACATTATACACTGCTTGTTTCCAGGAGTTAGAACTAGTGCTGAGCGAATACTGTATCCGTACAGTATTAGAATGTACGGGCTCCGATGAGCCGAAGTCAGTTATTCCCGAAGTCACGTGAAACTTTGTTGAATAACTTCAGAAGTTGATTTTTAAAGTGGAAACCACTTTAAAACTTGAAACCGAACTCAGTTCTGATAAATATGATGTACGGCATGAGCACCCGAATCATAGCTGAGATTTAGAGCTCATGCACACGACTGTATGTATATTGTGTTCCGCAAAGAACGGATCCGCAAAAAATACAGATGACGTCCGTGTGCATTCTGTATTTTGCGGAACGGAACAGCTGGCCCCTGATAGAACAGTACTATCCTTGTTGTTAATGCCGACAAAAATAGGAGATGTTCAATTTTTTTGCGGAACGGAAATACAGACATGCGGAAAATGAAATGCACAGGGAGAAACTTCCTTTTTTTTTTTTTGTGAACCCAATAAAATGAATGGTTCCGCATACGGTCCGCAAAAAAACCCGGAAAGGACACGGAAAGAACGGAAAGAAAATACGTTCTTGTGCATGAGCCCTTAAGCTGAGCATCTGCAATAAATAGTAAATCTCCCCCCACTGGAGCACGATGCGAGAATTATGAAGAAGCAATAATTCTGGAGCATCTTTTAGAGTTCCAGAAAAAGAAATCTGCGCCAGCTCGGTAAATGGTGTAGGTTTCTGGTCTAACGTGCGCCTTTTTTCTAGTGTTCAGTACATGTTGTTAAATGAGTTGTCCACTGGGATCCTGTCTTTTCCCTCCCACTTATTGCAAAAAAGGGTTAGGGTGGAGTAAAAGTGCAAAACGTCACAATGTTTTTGTACGGCAGAAAACTAGTTTACAAACATGATACACACAGTTGTATTTATTTATCTATTTTGGAAGTGCTTTTTTTCCCCCCCTTGAGGTGCTTTTTTGGTCTATTGCATGTTTTTTAAATAAAGAGAAAGTCTGTCCTGCATGGTTTGGTGTCCGTCTCGAAAGCAGAATGGAGACTGAACTGATGCAAACTGATGCATTCTGAGCGGATCCTTTTCCATTCAGAATACATTAGAATGTAAACTGACCTGTTTTGGACCGCTTGTGAGAGCCCTGAACGGATCTCACAAACGGAAATCCAAAATGCGAGTATGAAAGTAGACTTAGCTGAAAAGTGTGTTTTTACTGCACCATGCAGAGTAAACAGTGTAAAACCCCCCAAAACACAATAGAATTTTCCACCCCTCCCATATGCACAAAAAAGTTAATTAAGAAAGCCTGTTTACCCTAATAGTGCCAATGAAAACTACTTCTCGCCTTGTGAAAAATGAGCCTTCACACAGCTCCATTGGCAGAAAATTAAAACAATGTTCTGGCTTTCAGAACATGGTGACACAAACACATGGTGACACAAAAACAAATGATTGCTAGTAAAAGGAAAAGGCTGTAGATACCATTGCATACAATGGCGAAGCAGGAAGCTGTCAGCTCCCTGCCCCACCATTCACTGGTCTGTGCACTCCCCAGCAGGAGAGCGCACAGGTGGGGGATAATTTGCTCCGTTCATCTGAGGAATGGAGCTAGGTGACTAGTTTTTTATTTTATTTAAACTACAACGGCTTCACTATTGTGAGCGGGCACCAAGGGAGCAACACTATTGTAAGGGGGGCACTAACAGGGCATCACAATTGTAAGGGGACAGCTAAGAGGCAACCCTATTAAGGGCTGCACTATTGTGAAGGGGCACTAAGGAGGCAGCACTATTGTAAGGGCGGCACTAAGGGGGCAATACTATTGTAAGTGGAGAACTAAGAGGGCATCAGAATTGTAAGGGGGGACTAAGGAAGCAGCACTATTGTGAGCTGGCACTAAAGAGGCAACGCTATAAAGGTCAAGACTATTGTGAAGGGGCACTAAGCAGGCAGCACTATTGTAAGGGGGGCACTAAGGGGGCAACACTATTGTAAAAGGAGCCCTAAAGGGGCAGCACTACTGTGAGGGGAGCGCAAAGGGGTCATTTTTACTGTGAGGGGGCATACCTAAAATGTGGGGGTGCTAAGGGAACATTTAGTTGTGAAGAGGGCACTAAGGGGACTAGGCAGGTTTGGGCATGTTTAGACAGGAACTGGGCACAGTTAGAGGCGTGGCTTAGTGTTAAAAACAATTGTGTTGCTCTCCTTTCGGGTTCTCAAAAGTTGTGAAGTATTCATATGATAACATTCTGGCTGCTTGTAGCCACCACTAGGTGGTGCTGGGGGGCTTAGAAGTTGGCTGCATACTCCTTATGCATTAAAGTCAATTAATAAGCTCCCCCTAGTGGTGACATTTTATCTATTAATCCATAACTGCAGTAGGGAAATGTATTATAGCATTAAGCAGCACAGAATTTTGGACCTAAGATGACATGATTATGAAAGCTGGACTTTTAGTGTAAAGAGATGATTTATGCTGTTGTCTGGCATCACCTACAAGATTATGTTGGAACGTTTCCTAACTTCATATTGGGAAACTCATTTTGCTGTAGGTAGTAATATCATGCATGCTTTATTCACAATATGTAAAGAGTAGGTTCTTGAGAAGTGTCATTCCATGTGATCGGTCAGTAGAAGCCTCCTAGACGTCACATAATCCTGCAAGTGACAACAAATGTGTCCTCCAGCAAACCTCCAGTACCCCAGGTTAACACAACCCCCTAAATACTGACCTCAGAGCAGAATCTCAAGACCTTAACATGTGTTCTTTAGTTTGCTGCAGTTTTCCACTGAACTGTATTCTGTGCACTCACTGACATCACTAATGCAACGTGATTTATATAGATGATTGCAGAACCAGAGGTTTTTCTTGTTGAACTAGATATTTACTGGTCAAGAGGTCAGAAGTCCCCCAACATTAGATATCTGACACCAGCATGTGATGACATGACTGCTTTTCTTGAAGGCATTTTATACAACTTTCTAATACATACTTCCCAACTTTTAAAAAGCTAGAGGAGGGACATTGGCACCACAGCAATTTTTTTTTATGCTAAGCTATGCCTCTGACTCCGCCCAATGTATATTTATACACGCCCCAATGCCGTCATGTCCCCTTTGTGCCCTACACTGTATAAAGCCGCATTAGTGCGCCTTCACAGTAGCTATGCTCCCTTAGTGCCCCCACATAGGTGCAATACCCGCTTAGTGCCCTCACACAGGAGTCTTAGACAGTAGTTGTGCCCCCTTAGTGACCTCCCAGCCATAGAATGCCTCCTTTAGTTCCACACACACAGTAGAATGCCTCTTTAGTGCCCTCACACAGTAGAATGCCTCTTTAGTGCCCTCACACAGTAGAATGCCTCTTTAGTGCCCTCACACAGTAGAATGCCTCTTTAGTGCCCTCACACAGTAGAATGCCTCTAGTGCCTCCACACAGTAGAATGCCCCTTTAGTGCCCTCACACAGTAGAATGCCTCTTTAGTGCCCTCACACAGTAGAATGCCTCTTTAGTGCCCTCTCACAGTAGAATGCCTCTTTAGTGCCCTCACACAGTAGAATGTCCCTTTAGTGCCCTCACACTGAAGAATGCCTCTTTAGTGCCCTCACACAGTAAAATGCCTCTAGTGCCTCTACACAGTAGAATGCCTCTTTAGTGCCCTCACACAGTAGAATGCCTCTTTAGTGCCCTCACACAGTAGAATGCTCCTTTAGTGCCCTAACACAGTAGAATGCCTCTAGTGCCTCCATACAGTAGAATGCCTCTTTAGTGCCCTCACACAGTAGAATGCCTCTTTAGTGCCCTCACACAGTAGAATGTTCCTATAGTGCCCTCACACAGTAGAATGCCTCTAGTGCCTCCACACAGTAGAATGCCCCTTTAGTGCCCTCACACAGTAGAATGCCTCTTTAGTGCCCTCACACAGTAGAATTCCTCTTTAGTGCCCTCACATTAGAATGCCGCTTTAGTGCCCTCACACAGTAGAATGCCTCTTTAGTGCCCTCACACAGTAGAATGCCTCTTTAGTGCCCTTAAACAGTAGAATTCCTCTTTAGTGCCCTCACATTAGAATGCCACTTTAGTGCCCTCACACAGTAGAATGCCTCTTTAGTGCCCTCACACAGTAGAATGCCTCTTTAGTGCCCTCACACTGTAGAATGCCTCTTTAGTGCCCTCACACAATAGAATGCCTCTTTAGTGCCCTCACACAGTAGAATGCCTCTTTAGTGCCCTCACACAGTAGAATACCTCTAGTGCCTCCACACAGTAGAATGCCTCTAGTGCCTCCACACAGTAGAATGCCTCTAGTGCCTCCACACAGTAGAATGCCTCTAGTGCCTCCACACAGTAGAATGCCTCCTTTAGTTCCCCACACACAGTAGGATACCTCTTTAGTGCCCTCACACAGTGGAATGCCTCTTTAGTGCCCTCACACAGTAGAATGCCTCTTTAGTGCCCTCACACAGTAGAATGCCTCTAGTGCCTCCACACAGTAGAATGCCCCTTTAGTGCCCTCACACTGTAGAATGCCTCTTTAGTGCCCTCACACAGTAGAATGCCTCTTTAGTGCCCTTACACAGTAGAATGCCTCTTTAGTGCCCTCACACAGTAGAATGCCTCTTTAGTGCCCTCACACAGTAGAATGCCTCTAGTGCCTCCACACAGTAGAATGCCCCTTTAGTGCCCTCACACTGTAGAATGCCTCTTTAGTGCCCTCACACAGTAGAATGCCTCTTTAGTGCCCTTACACAGTAGAATGCCTCTTTAGTGCCCTCACACAGTAGAATGCCTCTTTAGTGCCCTCACACAGTAGAATGCCTCTTAAGTGCCTCCACACAGTAGAATGCCTCTAGTGCCTCCACACAGTAGAATGCCCCTTTAGTGCCTCCACACAGTAGAATGCCCCTTTAGTGCCCTCACACAGTAGAATGCCTGTAGTGCCTCGACACAGTAGAATGCCTCTTTAGTGCACTCACACAGTAGAATGCCTCTTTAGTGCCTCCACACAGTAGAATGCCTCTAGTGCCTCCACACAGTAGAATGCCCCTTTAGTGCCTCCACACAGTAGAATGCCTCTAGTGCCTCCACACAGTAGAATGCCCCTTTAGTGCCCTCACACAGTAGAATGCCTCTGTAGTGCCCTCACACAGTAGAATGCCTCTGTAGTGCCCTCACACAGTAGAATGCCTCTTTAGTGCCCTCACACATTAGAATGCCTCTTTAGTGCCCTCACACTGTAGAATGCCTCTTTAGTGCCCTCACACAGTAGAATGCCTCTTTAGTGCCCTCACACAGTAGAATGCTCCTTTAGTGCCCTAACACAGTAGAATGCCTCTAGTGCCTCCATACAGTAGAATGCCTCTTTAGTGCCCTCACACAGTAGAATGCCTCTTTAGTGCCCTCACACAGTAGAATGTTCCTATAGTGCCCTCACACAGTAGAATGCCTCTAGTGCCTCCACACAGTAGAATGCCCCTTTAGTGCCCTCACACAGTAGAATGCCTCTAGTGCCTCCACACAGTAGAATGCCTCTTTAGTGCCCTCACACAGTAGAATGCCTCTTTAGTGCCTCCACACAGTAGAATGCCTCTAGTGCCTCCACACAGTAGAATGCCCCTTTAGTGCCCTCACACAGTAGAATGCCTCTGTAGTGCCCTCACACAGTAGAATGCCTCTGTAGTGCCCTCACACAGTAGAATGCCTCTTTAGTGCCCTCACACAATAGAATGCCTCTTTAGTGCCCTCACACTGTAGAATGCCTCTAGTGCCTCCATACAGTAGAATGCCTCTTTAGTGCCCTCACACAGTAGAATGCCTCTTTAGTGCCCTCACACTGTTGAATGCCTCTTTAGTGCCCTCACACAGTAGAATGCCTCTGTAGTGCTCTCACACAGTAGAATGCCTCTTTAGTGCCCTCACACAGTAGAATGCCTCTGTAGTGCCCTCACACAGTAGAATGCCTCTGTAGTGCCCTCACACAGTAGAATGCCTCTTTAGTGCCCTCACACAGTAGAATGCCTCTGTAGTGCCCTCACACAGTAGAATGCCACTGTAGTGCCCTCACACAGTAGAATGCCTCTGTAGTGCCCTCACACAGTAGAATGCCTCTGTAGTGTCCTCACACAGTAGAATGCCTCTGTAGTGCCCTCACACAGTAGAATGCCTCTGTAGTGTCCTCACACAGTAGAATGCCTCTGTAGTGCCCTCACACAGTAGAATGCCTCTTTTGTGCCCTCACACAGTAGAATGCCTCTTTAGTGCCCTCACACAGTAGAATGCCTCTGTAGTGCCCTCACACAGTAGAATGCCTCTTTTGTGCCCTCACACAGTAGAATGCCTCTTTAGTGCCCTCACACAGTAGAATGCCTCTGTAGTGCCCTCACACAGTACAATGCCTCTTTTGTGCCCTCACACAGTAGAATGCCTCTAGTGCCCTCACACAGCAGAATGCCTCTGTAGTGCCCTCACACAGTAGAATGCCTCTAGTGCCCTCACACAGTAGAATGCCTCTTTAGTGCCCTCACACAGTAGAATGCCTCTTTAGTGCCCTCATACAGTAGAATGCCTCTTTAGTGCCCTCACACAGTAGAATGCCTCTTTAGTGCCCTCATACAGTAGAATGCCCCCTTTAGTGCCCCCCTCCCCCATATGCAATGGCTTGAACACATTCTGACTGATATTCTAAGGACAAAATAGTGGCATCAGACATCATGACTGCAGGTGACGATGGTATAACCATCTGATGCCCACAGAATTCTGAGGTTGCTCTTTTTGTACAAAACTTATTTTTTTTTTACACAAAATAGAATAGGTGTAAAAGCAATTTTCCGTCACTTACTGTAGTATTGATGGCCTGTCCTCATTGGAAAACTATACCGTGGATGGAGCCAGAAGCAAAAGGCCGTCCAGGGTACTATGGATCTGCACAGCTCCAGTGAATTGAACTAAGCCGCTGTACACAGACGGCGGGACATTTCTGTCTCCAGCACCATCTGCTGTATAGTTTCCAGTGGCTGGTGGCTGTATAGTTTCCACAGCTGATCAGTGCCCCCTCCCGACTTCGCTACACCTTCTTTTTGGGGAAAGTGTCAAAGGTGATGGAGAAAGGCTTTGCGCACTAACATTTATTTATTTGCTTAATTGGCTTTCAAAAAGTCACAAAAACGCAGTTTGCAACTTTCTCACACCAGAAAAGTGATAAATCAGACCCTATGTATAGGACTTGTTACAATGGTCTGTTGCCCTGTATATATTCCTCAGCTCTGGACGTGTTCCGCTCCGCCATCCTCTTCCCTTTGGTGTTATTTCCCTTAACATCTGCCAAATTCCAGTAGGATCTTTGCTTTCATTAGCCTCTCTTACACCAGGCTGATTAAAATGAGACCTGCCTAAAATAGCAGCGGACGGGGTAGGTAATCAGCTTTTTCATTTCCGCCTCTTCATTTCATTCTCACCTGCACAATGCCAAGCAATTTACACTAAAGCTTACCCTTGTTTGACTTTCCCAATTTAATTTCTTGGATTCATTTTCAATTCCATGTATCTTAATATTAGTAATAATAACTGCTATAATTCATACCTTCAATTTAACCTGTTTTATATCTAAAAACCTATTCAAAGGGCTCATGAAGAAGAGCGATCCACAACCTGTGAGTAGCGTGGAGCCAGAATATAAATCCATTGATATCCATAGGGTCATACTCATTTCATTTTGCACAAATCAGAAAACCTCTGGGGTCGGGAGAACATGTCTGTAACACGGTGCCACACAGAGTACCTTTGAAGAAGGCGAAATGTGTCATCAAAAATGTTATCTGTCAGTTAAAATCAGATAGTAGCACATATGCTTTTTTTAAAATCTGTTTTTATTTTCTAATTGTAGATTTTTTTTTATTCTATTTCCTAAACATGATTATGGGGGCGGCCATCTTCCCTGAGCATTTACACAGCACTACACTAAGAAAATTGCCTTACGGCAGCTCCATGGTCCATAGAAACAATGGTCAGGAGGGGACCTCATTGACGTCTATGGGAGAGTTCTCTAGGCATGCTCTGTGATCTGTGCAGAGGCCGTTGTACGAGGAAAGAAGAGATAACCTATTGTGAATGCTGGATCCTGTCTTATCTACATACAGAGGGGATATCATTCCAGGCAGGATTAGAATGAAAGATAAGCAGATAACTGCAGTAAAGTGATCTGTACAAACCAAGAAGTAGCATCAATTATTAAATATACTGGCCAGTGCGAGAACTGCAGGATTTTTCGGTTTTAGTTTAAATATAAAAAAGTGACATGGAAAATTAAAAATAACATCATCAAAAATAATTTAAACATATGTTAAACATAAAAAAGTGATTTAAGCAGCAGGTCATTTTCTGATGACACATTCCCTTTAAGGCCCTTTTACACTACCTGATTGACAGGAAGGTTATTTGCTGCCCAGAAACAATGAGTCTCTATGTGGACGAGCGATACGAGTAGCCATGAGCGTAGCTATAGGGGGTGCAGAGGTAGCAGTCGCTATCGGGCCCAGGAGCCTGAGGGGGTCCAAAGACCCTTGTGCCACATAAGAAGACACACAAAGCACTGAGGGAAGGGGGGCCCCAAGCTGAACTCTTGCATCAGGGCCCATGAGCCGTTATCTACACCCCTGGCAGTAGCCATCGCTTGTCCCCATACTGTGGGGGCGATTGCTCCATGTAAAGGCAGTGCTCTCCTCCACTGACGAGCAGGCAGTTGTCGGGAAGGAACGCTTCCGTCCTGATATTCGCCTGCTCCATTGAGTCATGTAAATCGGCCTTTAGGATATGTTCACATGGTACAGATTTGCCCTAGGCAAAACCACCATGAATGTTGTAAGAATAACAACAAAACACTTGAACAACTCCATAGCAATTACATAAATACCTTTATTGACATGCACGAAATGCTAACAAAATTGGTAAAAATACTCAGCCGTCTACCGCCCAACGCCGTTTTGCCCGTGAAGGCTTCTTCACAGGCGAAACGGCGTTGGGCGGGAGACGGCTGCAGGGTCGACATCACAGCACTTGGCATTTTGTTACCTCTTATTTTTATGTTTCTTTACCTGTGGAGCGTTTTGCAGTCTTCTATGTTATTTGCACTATGGTGATTTTTCACTAGTGTTATTATTTTTGTAGACTGTTCACTCCCTCTATTTTTCTTGGTGGCTGTGATTGTGGCTGACCCTGCGGCCGCCCCCCACCCGTGGTCTGTCCTCTCTCTCCCTCTGTGTATTTTTTACCAGCTGCTTTGTACATCATATATTTTTAGCAATTTTGTTAGCATTTCGTGCATGTCGATAAAGGTATTTATGTAATTGCTATGGAGTTGTTCAAGTGTTTTGTTGTTATTCTGACCTAGTTCTCTTTTTTTTTCTCTTAGCTTATATACCGGTATATTTTGCTATTTAGCCTGAGTATTCCTTATTGGTTAGTCATGAATTTTGTAAGCAAGCCACAGCGGAAAACTGCAGCTGAAAGTCAGTTTTCTGACGTTGCTTGACCAAAGATGAGTCCCATAGTAATTCAGTAGACTTTTCATTGCAAAATCTGCAGCAGTATTGAGCATAGTTTAGGCCTCTTTCACACTAGCGTTGTTTCTTTCCGTCCTAGAGTTCCGTCCTCGGGGCTCTAGGACGGAAATAAACTGATCAGGATAATCCCAATGCATCCTGAATGGAGAGATATCCGTTCAGGATGCATCAGGATGTCTTCTGTTCAGTATGTGAACGTTTTTGGACGGTGACAAAAGCGCAGCATGCTGCAGATTTGTCTCCGTCCAAAAATCTGGAAGACATGCCGCAATGCCGGATCCGGAATTAATGCCCATTGAAGAGCATTATTCCGGATCCGGCATTAAGCTAAACGTCGATTCGGCGCATCTCCGGATCCGACGTTTAGCGCTGCGCATGCACAGCAGCCGTTCTGATCTATGCGCCGCCCGGACCTGTGATGTCATTAAGGAGCGCCCGGCGGCCGCAGCGCAGGTAAGTACACTGCTGCTGAGTACCATGGCAGCCAAGACTCCAGTAGCGTCCTGGCTGCCATGGTAACAGTGAAAGCATGTTGAAGACTGATCAGGAAACTGATCAGTCTTCAAATGCTGTCAGTCCACTTGCGTTCTGACGGATCCGGCGGGACGGAAGTGCCCGCCGGATCCTCAGAACGCAAGTGTGAAAGAGCCCTAAGCCCATTCACATGCACTGCCGTAGTAATGTTAGCATATTCTGTCAGGATTTAGGTGAAGAACCTGTACCTTAATCCTGACAGAATCTTCAATGTGTGAACATGGCCTGAAGATCAATCCATGCTATTTGTTAAGGCGCATGAGCAGATGATTGTCTCCATAAAGGTTGTCTCTGGTGCCAGGATGCTGCACCCTCACATTTGGGAGTGTCGACATGGACTAAAGGGAGGCATGGCCTATTTGAAAATGGGAGTTGTCCGAGAAAAGGGACATGTCTATGTGCCATACTCTTGGCAAGTATGGCAATGCAGGACCTGAGGAGGTGGTGTATGACACAGGGAATCTGTTAGGTGTCATACTCTGCCCTCCCTGGCTTTGTGCAATCTGAGTAGTGTTGATTGAGCACCAAAGTGCTCGGGTGCTCGAGTATAACACCTTGGGGTTCCCCCTCAGTATATAATCTCACACAGCAGCGCCCCAGTATACAATCTCACACAGCAGCCCCCCAGTATAGTCTTACACAGCAGCCCCTCAGTATACAGTCTCACACAGCAGCCCCTTAATATACAATCTCACACAGCAGCCCCCCAGTATACAGTCTCACACAGCAGCCCCCCAGTATACAGTCTCACACAGCAGCCCCCAGTATACAATCTCACACAGCAGCCCCCCAGTATAGTCTCGCACATCAGCCCCCCAGTATACAGTCTCACACAGCAGCCCCCCAGTATACAATCTCACACAGCAGCCCCCCAGTATAGTCTCACACAGCAGCCCCCCAGTATACAGTCTCACACAGCAGCCCCCCAGTATACAGTCTCACACAGCAGCCCCCAGTATACAATCTCACACAGCAGCCCCCAGTATAGTCTCGCACATCAGCCCCCAGTATACAGTCTCACACAGCAGCCCCCAGTATACAATCTCACACAGCAGCCCCCAGTATAGTCTCACACAGCAGCCCCCAGTATACAGTCTCACACAGCAGCCCCCAGTATACAGTCTCACACAGCAGCCCCCAGTATACAATCTCACACAGCAGCCCCCCAGTATAGTCTCGCACATCAGCCCCCCAGTATACAGTCTCACACAGCAGCCCCCCAGTATACAATCTCACACAGCAGCCCCCCAGTATAGTCTCACACAGCAGCCCCCCAGTATACAGTCTCACACAGCAGCCCCCAGTATACAATCTCACACAGCAGCGCCCCAGTATACAATCTCACACAGCAGCCCCCCAGTATAGTCTTACACAGCAGCCCCCCAGTATACAGTCTCACACAGCAGCCCCCCAGTATACAATCTCACACAGCAGCCCCCCAGTATAGTCTCACACAGCAGCCCCCCAGTATACAGTCTCACACAGCAGCCCCCCAGTATACAATCTCACACAGCAGCGCCCCAGTATACAATCTCACACAGCAGCCCCCCAGTATAGTCTTACACAGCAGCCCCCCAGTATACAGTCTCACACAGCAGCCCCCCAATATACAATCTCACACAGCAGCCCCCCAGTATAGTCTTACACAGCAGCCCCCCAGTATACAGTCTCACACAGCAGCCCCCCCAATATACAATCTCACACAGCAGCCCCCCAGTATACAGTCTCACACAGCAGCCCCCAGTATACAATCTCACACAGCAGCCCCCCAGTATAGTCTCACACAGCAGCCCCCCAGTATAGTCTCACACAGCAGCCCCCAGTATACAGTCTCACACAGCAGCCCCCAGTATACAATCTCACACAGCAGCCCCCCAGTATAGTCTCACACAGCAGCCCCCCAGTATACAGTCTCACACAGCAGCCCCCCAGTATACAATCTCACACAGCAGCCCCCCAGTATAGTCTCACACAGCAGCCCCCCAGTATAGTCTCACACAGCAGCCCCCCCAGTATACAATCTCACACAGCAGCCCCCAGTATATAATCTCACACAGCAGCCCCCCAGAATATAATCTCACACAGCAGCCCCCCAGTATGTAATCTCATACAGCAGCCCGCCCAGCATATAATCTCATACAGCAGCCCCCCATTATATAATCCCACACAACAGCCCCCCCAGTATGTAATCCCACACAACAGCCCCCCCCAGTATGTAATCCCACACAGCAGCCCCCAGTATATAATCTCATACAGCAGCTCCCCAGTATGTAATCTCACACAGCAGCACTCCCAGTATATAATCTCACACAGCAGCCCCCCAGTATGTAATCCCACACAGCAGCTCCCCCAGTATATAATCTCACACAGCAGCCCCCCAGTATGTAATCCCACACAGCAGCTCCCCCAGTATATAATCTCATACAGCACCCCCAGTATATAATCTCACACAGCAGCCCCCAGTACGTAATCCCACATAGCAGCCCCCCCAGTATATGATCTCATACAGAAGCCCCCCAGTATATAATCCCACACAGCAGCCCACCCAGTATATAATCTCATACAGCCTCCCCCAGCATACAATCCTCAGACCCTCCCCAGTAGTCACATCCATCTCTCCAGCACTGACAGACTCTCTCCCCTCTACAGACGCTGCTGAGCAGCCCCCCTGATCTTCCGTGCCTCTGATAGCAGATGGCTGCCGACCCACGTGACCTACCCTTCTCCTGAAGGCTGCAGCAACACTGAGTCCTGGAAGAAAGAAAGGACCTTTGATTACTTCATGGCCATGTGACCAGTAATATCGCTATGTTACTGGTCACATGGTGATGATGTCATGTAAGGTCCTTTCTCCCACAGCTCTCACTCTCTCACAGTTCGCTCTGGAGTGCCGGCAGGCATGGCAGCACCCCCCTGTAGCTGACAGCCTGACACCCGGGGCGGACAGCCCCCTCCCCCGCGGCACGCCACTTGATGTAATTGAAATTTTGGGCAGTGGCCGGCGGAGCTCAATAGGCAGCTGCCTTGGGCCCCCCAGGAACAACTGGGCCCGGGGCAGCTGCCCCTTTTGCTCCGCGTTAAAAACGACCCTGGATGACGCATTCCGGCCAGCCAGTCACTGTAATTCCAGTAACCAACATGGCTACAGCATTACAGTGAGTGGCAGTACTTACCTGCACGTTTATTGGCTGCATAGCAGCCAATAAACGTGCAGGGAGGAGGCTCGAGCACACGCGGTATTAGGCTTAACACCGCGATGTGCCGAGCATCGCGATGCTCGAGCCAAACTGGTGTACAGCCAAGCATGCTCGCCCAACAGTAATCCTGAGTAGTGATATGTGAATTTCTTGAATTTCGATTGGGATTGGATTCGGCCGAATTGATCAGGCAATTCAATTTGGGTCAGATTACATTCGACCAGAATCAAAACTGTTTAGGTTGCCCTGAAATGTCACGCATGACACTCTGACATCGGCTAGGACTGTATACAACTCATTTCAATCTCTTTAATGCATTAGTAATCACAACCTGACAGCGATATATATAACTATTGGTTGCTAATGAAAACAAAAAGCCCCTTTAAAAACTAACTACGTTGTAGGATGTTTTTATTTATTTATTTTTTATTTTGCTTTTGCTTTTTTCACACATCTTCTGGGGTCATGTGATCATCCTTTTGATTCACCCGAATAAGATAACCCAAAATTTGGATTCAGATTCAGAAATTTTGGGAAAATGTGTGGATTTTCTGATCTCTAATCCTGAGCTCTCTCTTAGAATTATCTTACGGCGCACCCGAACCCTGTCCTCATGTCTTTTTGCTGGAAATTGACAAATCTATCATGTTTTGGAAATACGGAGGTTGTCAAACACAGAGGCAGAACAGAGGAAATAATGACACATTGATTTTCTTAACCAATTTTAGGTTAATATCTGTTTTCAGCGGTGAAAGCTTCACTAAGACAAATGAACCCATGAGAAATGTACGAAGGAAAAGAAGATGTAAACCATAGTCGGACACAAATGCCCAAAATGTGTCAGAAGTAATCCTGCTGCTTACAGTAGCACGCATTGATTCAAGCATCTTGACACCGACTCAGAGCTGCTTGGGTAGACCGTAGCCAGAGATCACTGCCGGTGTTGTCATAGGGAAGTCAAGAAAGGAAAATGTATTTGCTTATTTTAGTGGTACATAGGGAGCGTGCACACTACGTACACCCAGAAGAACACGACATATGTGAGCGGGAACAGGCAGCTTCACTCAGCGGCCTGTGATTCTTCCTAGGTGAGTAAATAAACTAGGAAGTTTGGAATCCCATTGAAGGCTGCGGCCATGTTTACCTTCTAGGCCTGAGAGTAGTGAAGAAGGCCTTGTGGATGCATGTTTTACCAGATCTGGTTTCAGCTCTCCCTGGCATCTATCAACACATAGCCCTGAGAGGTTAAAGAGGTCACTATGTATGCACTGACGGAAATATTAACCCCTAGCTCGCTGTAGACAGGAGTCCCTTTTGTGAAGGTTACATGGGTCATTTAGAAAAGTGCTGGCCTACCCCAAGACAGGTCTGTGTTGTTCTTAGCCTTCAGAAGAATGGGCCATTTGTTGATGTGTTAGTTTGAAGTGCAAATCGTCTATAAACAAATGGAAGGGCCACACGTGCACTACAGACGCCCGCTTGTATCGGGTGACATGGGCTTTTCAATGGGGATTGATGACACAGACGCAACCTCTTTTATTTATCTGGAAGGAATAATGATGGTCGTGTTCTTATAGGGATTAATTATATCGCACCAACATATTTTGCAGCGTTGTACATAGACTGTCATCATTCATGTCAGTCTCTGTCCCCTGTGGGGTTTACAGTCTTATGTCCTACACACACATACATACAATACAAAAGTTATCCTACTAAAAAAGGTGATGTGATATCACTAGAGCAGGCATTGTACCTCACACGTGGGAGCACTACTGTTGTTAATGGTTTGTAATGTAATGCCATGCCATACAACAGCACATGGGGTATGGTTGGCAACAGGAATGGGTCTTACTATTCCATTCCTCCCCTCTTGGTAGGAGTGGGCTGGTCCAACTTTCTGCCAAGGGAGGGGCACAGCTAGTTAGAGGAGAGTGTAGAAGAATGTGAGGAGTGAGAGAGTATGTGATTCAGATCCTGCTCCTCATCTGGGAGGACCACTATTCCAGAGAGTCTGCATGGTCAGAGCCTACAGAATTATTGTAAACCATGGCATATTATTATCAGCAGAGTGATAAAGCAATCAAGCTGTACAGACTCCACTGCAAGGTGAGGGGAAACACGTTAATACACCACCACCACAATTTATGGCAGGTATAGCTAGAAGCTGGCATCCTACAGTGGACACATACAGTCACAGGTGCCAGAGTACAGCCGTAGGGAAGGGAATCAGGAGAGAGACATTGTCAGCAGGCAAACTTCTGAGTGTATGGCATATTCTGCCACAATGCCAGCCACCATACTCCATTATCTGAGAGGAAATATTGCACTTTGTATAAACTGCTGTTGCATGTGCTGTTAATATATTTTTTTTTTGCACTCGATGACCAGGGGGCCGTCTGAGCTCTCCTCATGGTCATCAGCCAGGTAAGTAATGATCTGATGCTCCCCTTCTGACTCTTTAATTCAACCGTATTGTTATCCTGAGGCAATACGGAGTAGGAGAACAGAACTTGGTAGCTGGCTCTGGCCACCACAAAGGGGCAGTTTTTGAGCAGGAATTTTGTGATGCACTGTGGTATTTGGCTCTGCCACAATATTGTATTCCTGCACAATATTGCACTTTGTATAAACTGCTGTTGCATGTGCTGTTAATATTTTTTTTTTTTGCACTCAGTAAAAAAAGATGTGTTTTGTTCTATAATCTCTGCCTGGTTTCTTCACATCACTTATTCACTGCACCGAACCCCAGGGACCGATGGCCTGAGGGAGTGCACTACCACCCTCCCATCCTCAGCACCAGCTCCTAAGGGGCTTGCTGCTAATTTGTCAGGAAAACAACTATTATCACGTTCTAACAGGGATAGTGAGGCCCTAAAATTGCCCAGACCCACTATCCCATGGTCACCCTAGGCAGTGACCCCACAACTGGGCGACAGTCCCTATACTGCAATACATGAAGGAACGGCACACAAACGGGGTCAAACAAACACTAAGTCGTCATACAGAAAAAGGGTCAAATGCCAGTCGGACAATGCAGAACAAGTAACACCAGAGTCAAACAAGAAAATCAAAACACACCAAAAAGTCAGAACTAGGAGATCAATACAATACCAAAACGCGAGAAGCCAAAAAACGTACAGTAGTTGCAATACCAAATACAGAAATCCGAAGCCAGGGGAGTCTTTAATAATACCAGGAACGATGGGGGGAGCCAGAGGACAAGAAATTCACAGGCACCTGCAGATACCTTTTATACCAAAAGAAGGCAGCTCACGCCGACGTGCCTGCATGTTGGGTGGAGCTGCCACCCACACACCCTGACGTTCGGGAGCCCCGGCGCACCCCTCATTGGCGGGGGGCTCCGATGTCAGCAGTGGCCACCCACCACTCTAATCCCCACTGTGCCCACAGTAGTCACATGTAGTTTTGTTCCCTTGACGTCGGCAGCCAACCACTGGTCTCATTGGTAACGCGCCATTCATGCATACTGGACTGCAGAGGGGACTTAAGAAGACCAATCAGAGCAGCGGGGACTGGACAAACATTTTAAAGGTGAGGTGTTTTTTGTGTTTTTTTTTTCACCTAGCACCGGCCAAATTTTAACAAATCTTGGAGAACTCCTTTAAAGAGGTTGTTCTACAAAGGACATTTATCACCTATCCACAGGACAGGTGATATATGTCTGACTTCTGGGGGCCCCACCAAATACTACAACAGGGGTCTTCATCACTACACGACCAACGTGAGGAGAAATTTGAATGGCGTGGGCTTGCGTGTACCCTCCCTCTCCATTCAACCCCTTTGACCATCACTTTATTTAAACTCCTCCTCATTGCAGTCAATTGCAATGAGGAGCAACAGTGGGCTTGGGGACCCCAGGTCTAGTGATCAATGAGGGTTCCTGTTTTGGGGCCTCCAAAAATCTGATATTTATCAGGTATCATGTGCATAGATGATAAACGTCTTTTATGGGACAACCCCTTTAAGCATTGTAGCTTCTTTGTAGATTTTCTCTGCACTACTGCTATGCATTGAACTACACCACAGCCCCATTCCCCCGAGCTATGGTTGCATTTCACTGCACAGGATGTCAACTGCACCAATCAGGAAAAATATTAAGGGGACCTTTGTTTTTCGGGTCAGGTAGAGGGTTCCATCCAAGCAACTATGCCATAACATCCTGGGGTAGGACTGACCTTTTAAATTATTGATATATCTTGGACGGAAACCCATGCAAACACAGGAGGGACATATTAAAAGCTACACAGATGCTAGGTTCAATCCCAGGACCCCAGTACTCAAAGGTAACAGTGCTAACCCCTGAGTCACTGTAATGTCCATAATTATTATAATGGTAATTATTATGAGGCTCTCTGCACGTGTGGCCCCCCTGTTTAGAGTGCTATAATTGCTTGTTCGGATCATAGCGAGTAGTTGGGTGCTGTGTCTGCATATGTTTTCCCATAGTCAGGAGTTCCCAGTGTCATCAATAAATGAAATATTGAGCAGAGCCCTCTGGAGATGTACGACCTGCAGAGGGTATACATTAACATTCCATATTCAATCCCTATTATTGCACCTAAATGACACAAATGGAGGTGAGAACGCGCAGCGGTTTAGGGCGATGGACATGCAAGAATTATTTACATCACCAATGAGGAATCTGTGAAAAGGTTAGATGCGGGATCCCATTTACTAAAACTAGCAGCGTCTCCTTGATGGGTTGCACAGATGTGTAGTGAACTCGAGGACAAGGACTGTGGCATGTGCTGTGAAACTGCAGACTTTACCTTCAAGTGGAAACGAAGAGAGATAAAAGTACAGTCCTTGTAAGGCACCTGGTTGTGTCTGTATTTCCGCCTGCAAACAATAGATCCGCAAAATATAGATACCTTCTGTGTGCATTCTGCATTTTTCTCACTCCCATCAATGGAAAGGATTGTGGGGGTCATTTACTAAGCTGAAATATGCCTAAATTAGGCGTATTTCAGACGCAGATGGCGGCGCTATAGTTAGGTGTGCTGCTATTTGCGACTTCACCCCGCTCATGCCAGGTCTAAAATTGTAGGCCTGACCTGGGTGGTCCGGCAGGCCCATCTTATTCATCATTTGCTATGTCTGTTTCAGTTGTAGAAAATGGTCTAAATGTAAGACAGCTCAGAAGCTGTCTTACATTTAGAACTGGTGCTGGATGTGCCGAAGTTATGGAGAGGCCTGCGCCTCTTTCTACTGCCACCTTAGGGCTTTATTAAGACCGGCTTCTAAAGCGCCGATCTTAATAAATGTGCCCCTATGTTTTCATCTGTCATACAGACAAAAATAGGAGATGCTCTATAATTTGCAGAACAGCCATATGGATCCCAAAAAATACGGATGTGTGCATAGACACACAGAAATGAATGAAAGGGTAAATCCATATTTTGGTGCATAAAATCTGTCCCGATTTTGCAGCAAAATCAGCAATGGAATTGAGGCAATATGTGTTGCATACAAATGTTGCTGTCACATTAGTGGTGGATTTGCCATGGTGGAAATAAATTGATTTGCTGAGGATGGAAAATCCACACTACAGGTTAGGTTATGTGCAGATTTTGTTGTAAAATTTTTACACATTGTGCCAAATTGCACCACTTTTTAGACATAATCTAGATGCAGACACCTTAGTCAATCTAGGACAGTGCTTCTCAGGGGCAGACTGGCCATAGATACTACAGGGAAATTTCCCAGTGGGTCGATGACCAGGGGGCCGTCTGAGCTCTCCTCATGGTCATCAGCCAGGTAAGTAATGATCTGATGCTCCCCTTCTGACTCTTTAATTCAACCGTATTGTTATCCTGAGGCAATACGGAGTAGGAGAACAGAACTTGGTAGCTGGCTCTGGCCACCACAAAGGGGCAGTTTTTGAGCAGGAATTTTGTGATGCACTGTGGTATTTGGCTCTGCCACAATATTGTATTCCTGGCCCTACCTATTTGTGTTGGCCCTATTTTCTGTTAATTTGGACCAGACTACAAAGTGGGGCCACTTTATTTATTTTTTCCAAGGCCACTTTACGTTACCAGTCCGCCCCTGGTGCTTCTGATGTACAGTAATTGTCTTGAAACGAATGGAGTACTTTGTTATTTTGCCACCCTAAATTTTTTCCGACAACTACAACATTAACCATGTTGTATTCTTCAGTTGATACCAGTACCGATACCAGCTAGTATTCTTCAGTCGATACCGTTTTTGGGAATATGGGAGACACTACACTGTAAGTATATATTAGTGAACTGCTTGAGGTGCGCCATTATTAATAAATGTGGCCAACAGAGATTTAACGGGTAGAGGCCTAGGAATCCTCAAGGACTACTTCCTTAGGCTCGTCCTCCCTATTACTCAGCAGTCCTCTTGCATACAAAACCACTGTCACAGTTTTTGACTTGCTTTTTGCAGTACTGTAGTGGTGAACTGATCCTGACTTTGTGTCCCAAACTAGCAGATGTTTGTTGTGGGCCAGTTCTATTTTGGTGCATAATCTAAAGAAGACCATGTATAATCAGTTACAAATGTCCTGTGAAAACTTGACTTTTTTACTGCTTATCATGATTTGTGGAGAGTGAAAATCTGTATTCTTGTCTGTGACCCAATTCAGAATTCCAGAAGAATGAGTGATTTGCAGTCTCGCTAATCTTCATGTCAGGTTTACTAACGAGGCACAACAGAGCAGAAGAACCTGGTTTGTTTCATATTAATTGTGTCCAAAGACAGGGGAATTAATTAGTGTGGAGGATTACATGATAGAAACAGCTAGTGACTCGGGATAAGCTTATCTCTACTCTAATAGGGAGCATAAGGACATGAAAACATTGGGTAAATTATGTAATTGGGCTAATTATCACCCCATATCAACAGTCCAATAAATACCTCCAAATGGACTGTCTGAGACATGACAGAGAGTACGTGCCTGGTATCATTTCCAGTATAATACATACCTTTACTTAATAGGTGCCTAAACCTTTGTTAAAACACACAGGGACTATCTATAGATCCGTACCTCACACACTTGGACAACTAAACAGAGCCAAAGGTGGAGAGATCTCAAAGCAGTACCCTGGCCCCTTTGGATCTCTCACAAAGGTTTAGTTACTCTTTAGGAGGAGGTGTTATCACTGACTGACAGCTATCTCTTATGTGCAATTATTGACCCAATACTATCAATCACTGATATCCTCTTCCTCCAGTACCGATAAAAGCAGAGATATAAATGTATAAGGCCTCTTTCACACTTGCGTTCTGAGAATCCGGCAGGCACGTCCGTCCCGTCGGATCCGTCAGAACGCAAGTCGCCTGAAAGCATTAGAAGACTGATCAGGATCCTGATCAGTCTTCGAAATGCTTTGAGGTTACCATGGCAGCCAGGACGCTATTAAAGTCCTGGTTGCCATAGTAGTAGTGGGGAGCGGGGGAGCGGTATACTTACAGTCCGTGCGGCTCCCGGGGCGCTCCAGAATGACGTCAGAGCGCCCTATGCGCATGGATCACGTGATCCATGCGTGTAGGGCGCCCTGACGTCACTCTGGAGCGCCCCGGGAGCCGCACGGATGGTAAGTATACTGCTCCCCCGCTCCCCACTACACTTTACCATGGCAACCAGGACTTTAGCGTCCTGGCTGTCATGGTAACCATTGAGAAAAAGCTAAACGTCGGATCTGGCGATGCGCCGAAACGATGTTTAGCTTAAGGCCGGATCCGGATTAATGCCTTTCAATGGGCCGGATGCCGGAAAACAAAAACGCTAGTGTGAAAGAGCCCTTAATTATAGGTTTTACTGAATCTTTTCCCACAAAACTATAGTATATATACATTTGCTCAGCTCCTCCTGCTCTATAACATGGTGCTTTCAGATTGCACTGCATTTTGTAGTGATTGTTCCTCTTTAATCTAGTATGGGGCCATTTTTAAACTGTGCTTCCTCTCACTAAAGTGGCACAAAAAGTGCAGAAAAATGTGGCCTATCTGAAGCCTAGTCCAGAAGGAGAAAGCCTCCCCACCATCCTCTAATCTAGGGACATGTGGCTACCCAATGGCAAAGATTAGCAAGGCTCATGTGCCTACATAAGCATTCCTAGGACTTAAAGTCTATGTGGTCCCTTCAAAAGATGAAGTTCGTGGATTTATCGGGACAAGGAACCTAATGGACACCACTTTTGGACCATAAGGGAGAGCCTTTGTGATAAAAGCACTTGTGGAATATATGGTGCAAATGAAGAATGAATAGTTATGCACCTTAAACAATGGGCCAACCATATGACAAATTATACTTTATTCTGCCTAGCCAATGAGTGCATGCAAAAGTAAGAAAATCAAGTCCATGCAACTGTGCCAGCACCCAACCTCAGCGATTTAATCACTCCTAGGTCATTGCCTAGTTCCACACTAGGGGTAAAGAGAAAGCTCTCTGGATACAGCATTGCCGGTCGCTATCTGAATGCCCATTAATTACAATGGGGACCGGCCTCCGCAACCTGGCAAATATGCTGATAATCGGGCAGATAAAAACAGCCCCGCAATATAATCAATATAGCTGGTGGCCTGGGTCAAGGAAAGTGAAGTCAAATACAGTTTTACTACATAACCTGATACAAGGAGGTGTAACTGTAAGGGGTGCAGAGATAGTTATTGCATCCAGTCCTTTTAACCTGAGGAAACCCAAATGTTCCCTCTGCTCCTTATCATTAAACCTCTGCTGTGACATGTACCCCCTTCAAAAGGATAGACCCTAACCCTAACCCTTAGAGAAGAACCCTTATATTTAAGGAACAAGAGGTCATCCTCCACCATCCTTTTCAACCTTTAGACGTGTGGGTGTAAGGAACATAAAAAGTGCATTTCCCCTTGGCTCCTGGAGCCTGAGGTTGTCCAAAAACTCTACAATAATTCTACAATACTATAAATAATGTGTGATCGTTTAGGGTCTGGTTAAAGATACTCCGTTGGGACTCAACTTACACCTGTGTTCAGACACATACAGTACCCTGAAAAGATCTTGTTCAGGAAAATACCCTTTAGTTTCATAATGGATGTTATGTGCATGCCCCGGGTAACCTGGAATAAATTCTGGCTGAGGCTTACGTGACTAGCTCTGTAATGAAAACACATTCTTGTAGATCATTTTCTGACATTGGTGATGGCAGAGACAAGGCAGATAAAGTGTGAATCCTGCAGAACCCAGCTTGGCCCGTGTTCACATAACTATAACTCATCGCTAGTCTGCTGGCTTTTTCAGCCCTTTCTCCTCCAACTTAAACATTGCATGATACTGTAATTCACTGCCGTCCACATTTATCATGGAAAGAGCTTCATTTACAACATAAATACATCAAGTGCACAAACTAAGCTTTTACTGTCTGCGGTTTGGAGGATGTTCCTGAAAGGGGTAGTACTGGGTAGTGTATTCTGAGAGAGGAAACCCATTATCATGAAGTACCGTATTTTTCGCCCTATAAGACGCACCGGCCTATAAGACGCACCTGGGTTTTTGAGGAGAAAAATAAGAAAAAAAATATTTTTAACCAAAAGGTGTGCTTTTGAAGTAATGGTGGTCTGTGCATGACAGTATTATAGGGGGGATCTGTGGATGGCACTGTTATGTGGGGGAGATGTGGATGGCACTGTGATGGGGGGATCTGTGGATAGCACTGTGATGGGGGATCTGTGGATAGCACTGTGATGGGGGATCTGTGGATAGCACTGTGATGGGGGATCTGTGGATAGCACTGTGATGGGGGGATCTGTGGATAGCACTGTGATGGGGGATCTGTGGATAGCACTGTGATGGGGGCATTTATGAATGACACTGTAATGGATTGGATCTGTGGATGACACATATATAGCATCTTATGCTATATGTGTCATCCACAGATCACCCAACTACAGTGTCATCCACAGGTGCCCCCTTTTCTAAAACATCTGGCCCATGGCTGCTTAGGGCGGAGCCTGGCAGCACATGGCGGGCGGCCCGCCGCTAACAGCGTGACTGCTTGTATAACATTTAAAATCTTTAATTATGTCCCTTATTTCCTAAAAGCCTAGGACAGTAGCGCTCTGCTAACCTGCTATACCGATCCTCTAGCAGGCAGAGCGGTGCGGCGGCAGGCTGGTGTGTAACGTCCTCACTGGCGTCATCTGCCTGCTCCTTTCACTTTATGAATGAAGCAGGAGGAGCAGGCAGATGACGTCAGTGAGGACGTTACACACCAGCCTGCCGCCGCACCGCTCTGCCTGCTAGAGGATCGTATAGCAGGTTAGCAGAGCGCTACTGTCCTGGGCTTTTAGGAAATAAGGGGGCATGATTAAAGATTTTAAATGTTATACAAGCAGTCACGCTGTGAGCGGCGGGCCGCCCGCCATGTGTTGCCAGGCTCCGCCCCCTCCTCCTTCCATGCTGATACATCGCAGGCTGTGCGATGTATCGGCTTCAGCTATAGGAAAATGGTAGTATTCGCCATATAAGACGCACTGCCATTTTCCCCCCACTTTTGGGGGGAAAAAAGTGCGTCTTATATGGCGAAAAATACGGTATATAGCCCAGATCATCATTGTGTAATATGGTGATAGGGCAGAAAGGCCTTCTCTAGTGCTCATTGCTTGTAAAGTCTTGTTCACAATTGCAGTTTCTGGTGTCTATTTTCTCGTCACAGTTCGAATGGTACATGTAACATGTATATGTAATATGATCAGGGCTGCGTTAGGGGGAGGGCAAACTGGGCAATTGCCCAGGGCCTGATCCTCTGCAGTCTGGACTGATCCTCCAGAGTGGGGAATTTCCCTGCTCTGACCATATATGGATGTGTACAGTATATGGAGTCGGTATAAAGGGGTATTCCCAAGCATGGTCACTATGCTTGGGGACATCCTTTGTACAGTTGCAAGAAAAAGTATGTGAACCCTTTGGAATGATATGGATTTCTGCACAAATTGGTCATAAAATGTGATCTGATCTTCATCTAAGTCACAACAATAGACAATCACAGTCTGCTTAAACTAATAGCACACAAAGAATTAAATGTTACCATGTTTTATTGAACACACCATGTAAACATTCACAGTGCAGGTGGAAAAAGTATGTGAACCCTTGGATTTAATAACTGGTTGAACCTCCTTTGACAGCAATAACTTCAACCAAACGTTTCCTGTAGTTTCAGATCAGACGTGCACAACGGTCGGGAGTAATTCTTGACCATTTCTCTTTACAGAACTGTTTCAGTTCAGCAATATTCTTGGGATGTCTGGTGTGAATCGCTTTCTTGAGGTCATGCCACAGCATCTCAGTCGTGGTTGCGGTCAGGACGCTAACTGGGCCCCTCCAGAAGGTGTATTTTCTTCTGTGTAAGCCATTCTGTTGTTGATTTACTTCTATGCTTTGGGTCGTTGTCCTGTTGCAACACCCATCTTCTGTTGAGCTTCAGCTGGTAGACAGGTGGCCTTAAGTTCACCTGCAAAATGTCTTGATAAACTTGGGAATTAATTTTTCCTTCGATAATAGCAATCCGTGCAGGCCCTGACGCAGCAAAGTAGCCCCAAACCATGATGCCCCCACCACTATACTTTACAGTTAGGATGAGGTTTTGATGTTGGTGTGCTGTGCCTCTTTTTCTCCACACATAGTGTTGTGTGTTTCTTCCAAACAACTCAACTTTGGTTTAATCTGTCCACAGAATAGTTTGCCAGTACTGCTGTGGAACATCCAGATGCTCTTGTGCAAACTGTAAACGTGCAGCAATGATTTTTTTTGGACAGCAGTGGCTTCCTCTGTGGTATCCTCCCATGAAATCCATTCTTGTTTACTGTTTTACATCTCGTATATTCACTAACAGCGATGTTAGCATATGCCAGAGACTTTTGTAAGTCTTTAGCTGACACTCTAGTTTTCTTCTTCACCTCATTGAGCAGTCTGCGCTGTGCTCTTGCAGTCATCTTAACAGGACAGCCACTTCTAGGGAGAGAAGCAGCAGTGCTGAACTTTCTCCATTTATAGACAATTTGTCTTACCGTGGACTGATGAACAGCAAAGCTTTTGGAGATACTTTTATAACCCTTTCCAGCTTTATGCAAGTCAACAATTCTTAATTGTAGGTCTTCTGAGAGCTCTTTTGTGCTAGGCATCATTCACATCAGGCAATGCTTCTTGGGAAAAGCAAACCCAGAACTGGTGTGTGTTTTTTATAAGGCAGGGCAGCTGTAACCAACACCTCCAATCTCATCTCATTGATTGGACTCCAGTTGGCTGACACCTCACTCCAATTAGCTCTTGGAGATCTCATTAGTCTAGGGGTTCACATACTTTTTCCACCTGCACTGTGAATGTTTACATGGTGTGTTCAATAAAAACATGGTAACATTTAATTCTTTGTGTGTTATTAGTTTAAGCAGACTGTGATTGTCTATTGTTTTGACTTCGATGAAGATCAGATCACATTTTATGACAAATTTGTGCAGAAATCCATATCATTCCAAAGGGTTCACATACTTTTTCTTGCAACTGTATATAAATCTAATTTAGACTCTATTTCCAGAGGATAGATTATCAGTTTAAACAAACTGCAGAACCCCTTTAAGGTTCATGCCTTTAATGTAGGAGGTTGTGAGTTTTAATCCCCACAGAAACATTTTGAGGCTAAATAAAACTTAAATACACATGGTGTCCATAACAGTGAAAAGTTTGATTTTATTGAGAAAAAAAAAATGGAGCAAAACATAAAATAACACCCGTATTAACCCACACCAACCTTTTTAACTTATGTAACCAGTATTTTTTGTTGGGAAAGGTGGCAACCCTAACAGCACCCTCGCTTAGGACGTCTATAGGCCCGCTCACTGCAGAAAGCTAAGCCTCATCAGGAAAAAAATTTTTTCTTTTCATCACGATATTCTGACCATCATAACTTTTTTATAGTTATGTCTATGGGTATGTGTCGGGGCTCATTTTTTCCGGGACGATCTGTCATTTTTGACAATACCATTTTGGGGGGTGTATGACTTGATCACTTTTTATTCAATTTTCTTGGAAGACAAAGTAATGAAAAAACGCGAATCAGCCATTTTTAAAAAAAATTCTGTTATGTCATTCACCATATGGGCTAACTTTTTAAAATATCTTAATAGTATAGGCTTTTTCGCATGCAGCGATGCCCTTAATGATATTTTTCTTTGTTTCTTATTATTTTGGGGAATGTTTTTTTTTTACTTTTTGTCCCCCAAGTGGACCACAACTTACAATCATTAGATGTAAATTAGTCTGTATAGAAATCACTATATCACAGTTCAATGCTGCCATCTAGTGGCCTGAGCTGGGATATACTAACAATGAGCCTGGAAGCCTAGTACAGGCTGTGGCTTACTTATAGAACAGGGTACTTTCCCCAATCTCCGCTGGGGGAAAGCGCGTCTGAAGAGGAATCCCACGCTTCCGTTTTTTAACACTCTCAGATGCCGTTAATGAGGGGAACTCAATTGTTGTCAAGGGAGGGGGCATGTGACATATTCTGGGGCCATGAGGGTGAACAACTGTGTGAGGAGCTTTATGGAGTGTAAATCTGTGAGGGAGGGCCAGAATCAACAGAATCAACTGTGTTGTTAGTACATTATTACAAGATTTGGGGCCCCACTTTTAATTTTGCCCAGGGCCACAGTTTGTCTAAAATCGGCTCTGAACATGGTGGCCGTACTGTACCTACATGTACTTCCATTCTATATGGAGACACACAGAGGTTTTTGTCTCACAGATGCTTGGAGAGAATATAGTGCCTCAAAGAAGCATCATATGGTGGAACATAGAGTATCACTAACCCAAAGAGACTACATCATAGAGGGAATTTGCATATGATAATGCCCTATGCGCAGTGAGCCCGGGGAGGGGGGGGTGGTCGGGGGTGTTGGAGAGGAGGCAATAATGGTGGCATTAGTACCCACCATGGATGTCCTCACTGTGGTGCTCCTGGGCCGTGCAGTGAAGATGGGGGCAAAACCTTTCTTCCCCTCGGGACACCGCCTGGTTTGGGGTCTCCTGCCTGGTGGTAGATGGAGTACCCTTGATGTTGTTGGATTTCAGGGGAAACACAAGGCAGGGATCCCTTGTAGCAGCAGAAGAAAATATTGTGCCAGTGCAGGTGACGATGCAGTACAATAATGAGGCCATTCATAGTAAAACAAGTCCATTTAACTTTAGTAAAGTAACTCAGTAGATTGTATGCACCGGCACTTGCAAAAGCAGGCGCAGTCTCTATAGGTTGCATAGACAGTTTTTCCCAAGTCTGCGTATATGAAAGAGTAGGCAATGAGGCAGTACTCTCTGAGTTCCTTTGCTTTTAATCTGAGCAATCTTCCTAATTCAGCCAAGGGGTGCAATTTATCTTCCTTTTTGTATCTATGGCACTACAATGCCCAGCTGCAGGTTATAGTCTTTTAATAGATGGCCAGTCTGTCTCCTAAGAATGGAGGGGAGCTGAAATCCGCAGACCATATACATACTTTACCTTCACCGGTTTGTATTTTCCTAGCACTCTCTTTTTGTATGGCTTCAAAACCTTCTGTTAGGCTCAATACATCTCTCTCTCTCTCTTTCTCTCTCTCTCTCTCTCTTTCTCTCTCTCAGAGATTGGTCACAGTGACTTTTCTGGGTGCTTTTAACTCTCAGGGTTGGTGTATCCCTGTCTGCTGCTTCTCATGTAAGCTCTCTCTGGCCACTTCCTCACTTTCTCTAGTTGTTTCTCCACACACACCACATTACACTTGCAGTGGCTGGGTTTGGGGTGCCCCAAACGTTACACTGGGTCCCCCAGACACCATCCAGATGACACAACGTGGTGCTGCTCTCCGGAAGAGATGATAAGGCGTGGTGCACCCCAGTGGGAAAAAAGTCCAGAGTCAGGGTCTGCAGTGAACCAGTGTGCTTCTTTACTGGAAGAGCTCAAGTGCAAAACAATATACGTAAGCCAGGTACTGGGCTGGCTTCTCCAGTCTCCTTCTGGGCAGAAGAAGGGTTTGATGTTGAGGAAATGTCTGAGCTAGCTGTACCTGGCAGAATTGGTTGCAAAAGTGTACATAGCTTTAAACAATGACCGATGTCATTATAGACCATAAATATGTTATCTCTCGAGATCTACTCACTGAGTTATGAACACGAAAGTATGTATTTTGCAGTTCACAAATTGCATCTCCGCAAAATACAGATGCAGTCTGTGTTGCATTTTTGTAGACCCATTGACTTGAATGGGTTCATGGTCCACATTTAGTGGCCAAGTAACAGGACATGTTCTATCCTTTTACAGAACAGACATACAGATGCAGAAAGCAGAAAAACCTTTCATCATCCGTATGTCCTTTGCGCAAAAAGATAGAATACGTCTGCAAAATGCAGATAATGGACAAATTGAATAGGCCCACCAAAAAAGGGCAGTCAGCACACGGACTTTATCTGTGTTTTGCGGACCCGCTATTTGTGGGCAGCAAAACAAATACGGTTGTGTGCATTAGGCCTTTTGTCAAAAAAGCATGATTTGTGTTATGCAAGCGGGTGTGGACCCACTGCAGCACTGACTGGCTATACTCTGGAGGGGCATTACTAAGCAACTACCTGGTCTTCACTAGAGAAGACCAGGTAGTTGCCAGTCTTCACTAGAGCCTCTGATGGTGAGGATAGGCTTGGGCCATTAGGATAGTTGCCAGGTGCCACTCAAGAGCAGTCCCCGAGTCAGTGGCAGCTGACCCGGAGGTCAGAGATGCCGTTGCAAGCACCATTGGGAAGGACGTGGTCAGGAAGTCCAAGATTCGGGCAGGCAGTGATCAAGCAAGGTCCGTAAACGAAGTCCAAGGTCAGGGGCAGCTGGCAAACAAGCAAAATCCAATAATTCCAAAGCAGGGTCTGGTACACATTAAATCAGAACTACAAAAACACCTTCACACACAGAACTAGACAAGCTAGTGACCATGAGTTGCTCAGGCATCTTCCTAGGGTAGGAAGCGCCTTTAAATACTTTCTGCAATCCAGCCGCAGGCTGGTGAGACAGAGGGCGTGTACGTGCTGCCTCACAAGTGAGGAGAGACACACCCATGCAAGCCCTAACAAATAGTACAGGTCTCCAGCAGGAAGTAAACTCTGGCATGGAGCACAGATGCCACACTTAAGCTACCTGCTGCCCGTGCTTGTCAGCAGGAGGGAAAGAGGGAGCCGGACGCCCCTGCCCCCGATTAGGGGCAGCAGCGCTGGCACAGACCCCTGGGCTAACATTGTGCTAACATAGTCCTCCGTGTGACTAGTTTACAAACCATACTTTCAGGAGCCACAGAATTAGGCATGGGCCAGGTTCACACTTGGTAGGTGACGTATTTGCTGCAGTATGTGTATGCTTACTATGTTTTATAAACAGTTTTTGTAAATATTTTAAAATCAATTTCAAACTGAAAATTAAAACATAGCTCAAAGTATCAGTTTGCGTGCCGATTGTCCTGTATAAGCTGGAAAATTCTCCTAGTCTATGCAATTAATATGCACATAGAGCAGGTCTCCATTAGAGTTTTGAGAGTGGTCATTCTCCTGGTCTAACCTCTGGGACCCTCATCTTTTAAGCAGTTTTTGCATAACCCACGGATATTCCATAAATGCTTAAAGTGGTTGTGCAGTGCAAAGATATTGATTAACTATCCTCATATCAAGTCATTGGGGATCCTACTCCTGGCATCCCCATCAATCAGCTGTTTGAAGGGGTAGCGCCTTTGTAGAGGCGGCGCAGTGTAATTTCAACTGCTCGTCCCATTCAAACCAATGAGACAAGCAGTTGTAGTAACACAGCACGGCCGCTGCACATTAGACGGTGCACAGGTAATTTAGAAGCAGAAACAGCGCTTGCACAGGTGCTTCTACCCCTTCAAACACGGAGTTAGACCACCTCGGATGTGATTTTAAACATGTCAATAGAGGCATCTTTTGCCTTTATTGAAATGCAACCCTTATACAGTAGGTGCTGTTTGGATTGTAAATCCACATCATGTCAATTCATGATTCAAATTTCCACTGTGAACTGCTGCACAGATAAAGACCCCCCCTGGGTCGAAACGTTGCATTTCACGTGGTGGAATAAACTTTGAAAACTAGAAGACCTTGGAGTGCTGCGATCTTCTTTCATCTGCTGCACAGAGGGTTATATCTGCGGCAATCCTGCAGTATTTATATGTTGAACTCCATTTGGTGCAGATTTTGGTGCCCTGAAATTTAAGCACACACACTGTGGATTTTCCAATGCGGAAAATACGGAGCCTACCTGTCCAGTGTGGATGTGTCCGAAGAACCTTATCAATGGGTCGATGATTGGGAACGGAAGTTCATAGAAACCCCTTTCAGATGTGCAGGGCCCTGGAATAAATGAGGCTCTAAAAAATAGTAATAACAATATTATAAAATGTATTTGTTTCCTAATTAGCATACATACATGGTTTATGGTTGGGGACCTGTTACAGATTTATCAAGGGGCCCCAGGAGTTGTAAGTATATCAGTGAAATGTATCCCATGATGAATGAACTATACTTAGATCCGTGCGTTCTATGAATATATATACACACACAAACACCCACACACGAGACTTAGCGGGCGCACATTTGTTTGAAGCCGGCAGATGTTTTTTTGCTTGCTTTACGTTGCTTTACAGTGTTACAGATTGACATGTTGATTTGCTGCATTAAGTCAATTTGGCCTCAGAAAACTTTGAATCGAATGTTCTTTGGAAGACCTCGTGTGGGAAAAACAAATTCCAGAACATTTGCGCACAACCTGAAATTTTTATGAGAACTGTCTGTGGAAACAAACTTATAATTTCCCGAGCCCTAAATCTAAAACAGCCAGGGTCTTGGTGTTTAAGGGCAGTTTTCACCTAGACATGCCTTTTATAGCAAATGAATGAAAACATTTTCCTTAAGGTAGCATTGCATCTGCATTAACGCATCATCTGATACCGCCTTTAATGTGCTTTTTAACGTTTATTGGTAACTTTGGTATTGGCAGTTATCGGCTCAGTTTGGCAGAATGGTGCCCATTGGCTGGGGACGGTGGAAAAATGTGGTCTAGTTCTATAAAAATACAAACATTACAGCCAGCAACCCATATAGATGTACGATTCAGAGAAGAGTCCATTGGGGCTCTTATGTTCAGAGATTGGAAGGTTGGAAATGTATAACATAATTAGGTCAAAACTAGACTTTAGCAGATGTTTTTCATCAGAAGTCCCTGAACCAATGGGTACTCAACTTGGTGAATGGATGAGAAGAACAGTCTAAGGGCTCTTTAACACGGGCTGATATGCTGGGCAATGATTGGCTTTGTTAGCTGCATTTACATGCAGAAGTTGTCGCTGCTGTATGGGGATGAATGATCGCTACTATGATTGTTCATCCCCAAATAGATTTATTGTTTGTTGGCAGCACATCCCTGTTCACGCAGGGTGATGTGCTGCTCATAAACAATGATATTTTGTGCCACAGAAGCAATATTTTTATTCCAAGCGATTGGCAGCACATTTACATTGGTGAATTAGCAGGAACAGGCATTTGCACAAATTTTCGGTGGCCGTAAAAGGGTTGTCCAGGAATACCTAACTTTTAACTGATGCCAGGAACCTGCTATGAAAAGATTAATTCTTACCTGTTCCACGCCGCTCTGGCCCTGAGTGTTGTCCATCTTCCAGTCTGCGGCTTATTTGTTTTCTAGGCATGGTCACCTGCTTCACTGCAGCCGCCCATTGGCTTCAGCAGTGACGCGTCTCCTGTGGACATGTTATGACTACAGCGCAGTAGGTCACCATGCCCATGCCTAGAAAGAGGTAAATTAGCCACGGCCAGAAAATAGACAATTGGGAGACAGTGCGCAGGACCAGAGTGGTGGGGAGAGGCAGGCTACGGGCAAAGGTTAAGTATTCCTGGACAACCCCTTTAAAGCTAGCCATAGATATGATAAATGTTGACCTAGCCCACTGATGCCTTCAGAAATGGCGCTTGATGTAATGTATATGTCAATCTCCTGATTATGTTCAATAGTAGATATCAAGGGGAAGAAACCTGGGCATGTTGGATTTCAAGGGGAGTCTGGCAGCAGCTTATTCCCCTATCCCCATTAAAATAAACATGTAATCTCAGCCAACATCTCATGTGTATGGCCAGTGCGAGGTCTTCCTCAACAGGCTTGTCAGGAAGACAAGGAACTCCGATAGCAAAATGTTTTCATGACTATATCCTAAATGACTAAGGGCGAGTTTTCCGCGCGGGTGCAATGCGTGAGGAGGACACATTGCACCCGCACTGAATCCGGACCCATTCATTTCTATGGGGCTGTGCACATGAGCGGTGATTTTCACGCATCACTTCTGCCTTGCGTGAAAATCGCAGCATGCTCTATATTTTGCGTTTTTCACGCAATGCAGGCCCCATAGAAGTGAATGGGGCTGCGGGAAAATCGCAAGCATCCGCAAGCAAGTGCGGATGCAGTGTGATTTTCCCGCATGGACCACGTGATTGGACCATGTGATGTGAAGTCATCACAAGTCCTTTAGACTGCAGCTAAAGCTTGAAGAGAGAAGAGTGATCGCCAACTACGCGATCAAGTGGCTAAGGTAAGGTAAGTTTTTTATTTTTAACCACTTAATCAACATTTTACTAAGCATTCTTTATTGAGAATGCTATTATTTTCCCTTATAACCATGTTATAAGGAAAAATAATAAAATCTCCAGAATACTCTACCCGAAACCGGACTTCAGTGATGAAGTCCGGCTTCGGGTCTGGGCACCAAACATGCCGATTTTTCCAGCGCGCGTGCAAAACGCATTACAAAAGTTTGCACACGCGCGGAAAAATCGTGCATATTCCCGCATCCTATCCGGGCGTCAAACGTGACACCCGTGTGAAAGAGGCTTAAAGGTCATAATTAGAGATAAGTGAATCGAATCCCGCGAAGTGCAATTTCATCCAAATTTCAAGATAGATTTGATTTGCCTCAAGCCGAATTTCCTCGTGCTTCACGTTAGCGAATCGATTTAACTTGAAATAGTGTAAAAACCAAAAAAATGTATACTTGCCTCCTCCATTTGCTCGCGACGGGCCGCCAGCCGTCATCTTGATTGAAGATCTCGGCCGAAATCCCGTGTGTGGTGATGTATGACGTGATGACGTGATGTTGCACCGAATGTTCAAGGAAGATGGAAGTTTTACAGTTTTTGGAGTTTTTTTAATGTTAATTTTACACTTTTTTTACATTCAGATACCACGATCATGTATGAACTCGGCATCAGAGCGGTACAATGATGGGGGCGGCGCTATCGCAGCTCCCTATCATTGCACCCACTACTTACAAAAAAATGCGCTTCGTGATGAAGTAATTCGTCACGAAGTGAACTTTTTTGTAAAATTCAGCGAATCAGCTGAATCGAACTTTTCAAAACTTCGCTCATCTCTAGTCATGTTACACAGGACGAAATTTGGGCCAATTCAAATAAATGCTTATTCCCAATAATTAGGCCATGTAAATGCTCATTTATCAGCTGATTCAATCATTTATGCTGCAAAAAATATTCTCGGCTGCTCATCGCACTGTGTAATCGGGGATGTGCTGATGATAATCAATAAAATTGAACTGTGGAGGAATGATCGCAATAGAAATGATTCCTTCTCCATATGCTTTACATAGGGCAGTTCAATAGGCTGATGCAAATGAGCGCTGATTGTTGATTGGTGCTTGTCCAGCTGGAACATCAGGCAGTGCAGTCGGGCACTTATAGAAATGTACATGGGTGGTCATCCCATAGCAGAAGTCCCTTTTACACTGGCCACTATCATTACGATTTGCTTGTTTTCCAGTGATCGTAACCGAACATTGTGAACGATGTAGAAGGTCATCGACAAATGAAAGAGCTATTCTCTTTTAATCCATCGTCATCCATTATAAAAATGTTTTTTAGCAAGGACATGATTGGTAACCACAACTCGTAGGGACATAACAGTCACAATAGGCATCACTGAGAAGCGGACTGCTCTCACCAGGTGTAACGGTCCTTGGCTCACCTGAGTCAGAGGACAGCCGGCTGGTGGTTGGAGTCCAGTGGCAAAGACCCACAGAAGCAGGAAGCAGGTAGCGTGGTCGATCAGTCCGGGTCGGCAGTAGAGATGGCAGCGAGGTAACAGCAGGAGTAGACAGAGGCGTGGTCGGTGGAAGGCAAAGGGTCAATGCAGGCGGCAGTTCGGCGAGGTCAAACGGTCCGGGTCGGCAACAACGGTAAACAGCAGTAGTCGTGGAGGAGCAGAGAGGACACTTGCTACAGGCTTGGAGGCACAATAACCAGCAAAGGACTGGGTTCAAGGGCTGGGTTTTATAGGGAAGTAGCAGGTGCAAGAGATTGGGATAATCAGCAGGACAAGGCAAGGACAAGAGAGGTAGTAGAAGTTAGAAGTTAGCTAGAGAATAGTCCAAGGAGAGACGGTAGCCTAGTGGGTAGAGCTACCGTCTGGGACATGACTGGCCACGGGTTCGAGTCCTGACAGTACTCCCCCTTCCAAGGTGACCTCCGGGCACCGCAGGGAAAGCTTATCTGGGTGACTCAGGTGGAACTCCCTGACAAGTCTGGGGGCATGAACATTTTCTTCAGGCTCCCAGGAGTTATCCTCGGGAGGGTAGCCCTCCCACCCAATTAGATATTGCAATTTTCCTCGGTGGATCCTGGAGTCGAGGATCTTCTCGACAACGAACTCTTCCTCACCTTGTACCCTCACGGGTGGTGGAGGGGCGAGTGGCGGCCAGTGAAGGTATTCTCCACGTATGGCTTGAGGAGGGAGCAATGGAAGACAGGGTGCACCCTAATGGAATCCGGAAGGTCAAGCCGGAACGTGACCTCATTGATTTGTGCGGTGACCTGGAACGGACCCATGTATTTTGGGGCTAACTTTTTGGAGGGGACCTTCAGTCTGAGGTTCCTGGTGGACAGCCATACCTTGTCTCCTACATGGAAGCCTGGGGTGGGTTTGCGGCGTCTGTCTGCTCCCTGTTTAAAGCGCCTCTGGGCGAGCTGGAGGTTGTCTATTATGTCCTTTTGTGCCTCCTGTAGGGTTGTTAGGCGCTCGGCCACTGCTGGGAGGGTGGAGGCAACGGGCAGGTGGGGAATGAACACGGGGTGCGAGCCTGTGTTAGCAAAGAAAGGGCTTTGCTTGGTTGAGCTGTGCTCAGCATTGTTGTAGGCGAACTTCGGCTGTGGGGAGATGGTCAAGCCAGTCATCCTGCAGGTGGGAGCTGAAACAGCGTAGGTACTGCTCTAAGGTCTGGTTAGTTCTCTCCGTCTGCCCATTTGACTGAGGGTGGAAAGCGGAGGAAAGGTTCACTTTAACCCCGAGCGCCAGGCAGAAGTCCTTCCAGAACTTTGAGGTAAATTGCACACCTCGGTCTGAGACCACGTCGTCCGGAATCCCATGCAGCCTGAAGACCTCTTTGAGGACAAGATCAGCCGTCTGTTTGGCTGTGGGTAGGCCCTTGTAGGGGATGAAATGGGCCATTTTGGTGAGGCGGTCGACCACGACCAGGATGGTGTTCATCCCTTTTGAAGGAGGAAGGTCTACCACAAAGTCCATGGAGATCGAGCCCCAGGGGCGGGAGGGAATTGGGAGGGGTTGTAACAGACCCACGGGAGAGGAACGAGGAGTCTTATTGCGGGCACAGACCGTGCACGAGGAGATGTACTTCTTGGTGTCCTCCTTGTATGTTGGCCACCAGAAGGAGCGTGAGAGAAGCTCCTGGGTCTTTCTTGTGCCCAGATGGCCGGCCAGCTTGGAGTCATGGTTAAGTTTGAGCACTTCGAGTCGTGCGATTTCTGGTACATAAAGTTGTAGGTCCTGATGAAACCAATGACCATTTTTAAACGTGAGGCTGACATTCCTTGTGGGGTGGGTGAGGAAGGGGTCATTTTCGTATCCTTCTTTGATTGTGACCAGGAGTTCTTTAGAGTAGGTGGCCCCCACAACACTTTTCTCGGATAGGATGTTGTCTTGGCCCTTATTACTCTGTGAGGGCTCCGAAAACATTCTGGAGAGGCGTCAGCCTTGCCGTTTTGATCCGGGCGATATGTGATGAGAAAGTTGAAGCGGGAAAAGAATAGGCTCCATCTGGCCTGTCTGGCTGTGAGTCTCTTAGCGCTGCGGATGAACTCGAGGTTTTTGTGGTCGGTTAGTACGATTATAGGGTTGGCAGCTCCCTCCAGCAGGTGTCTCCACTCGGAGAAGGCTTCCTTGATCGCCAGTAGTTCTTTGTTCCCGATGTCGTAGTTCTTCTCGGAGGGGACATTTGGCGAGAGAAATATGCGCACGGGTGTAGTAGCATCTTCTCCCCTGTCCGTTGTGACAGAACTGCCCCTACCGCGGAGTCAGATGCATCCACTTCGATAGTAAAAGGCAACTCGGGGTTCGGGTGGACTAGGATTGGAGCAGAAGTGAAGAGGAGTTTCAACTCGTGAAGGCCTCCTGGGCCTCGGGTGTCCAGGAGAAGGGGACTGCCTTTTGGTGAGTTGGGTGATCGGTGCGATGACCTTGGAGAAGTCCCGGATAAACTTCCGATAGAAGTTGGCGAAGCCAATAAATCTTTGTACCTCCTTCACGTTTCTTGGAATGGGCCAGTCCAACACGGCTTGGACCTTCCCTGGGTCCATACTTAGGCCCTCTGGGGAGATGATGTACCCGAGGAACTGAGTGGTGGTTCGCTCAAACTCACATTTCTCGAGTTTGATATAAAGAGAGTTCTGGCGGAGTCTCTGCAATACCCTGCGGACATGTTCGCGGTGCTGTTCGAGGTCTTCTGAGAAGATCAAGATGTCGTCCAGGTAAGCGACTACAAACAGATCCAGCATGTCCCTGAGGACATCATTAATGAAGTGCTGGAAGGTGGCGGGAGCATTACAAAGTCCGAAAGGCATGACCAGGTACTCGAAGTGACCATAACGTGTCCGGAAGGCGGTCTTCCATTCGTCCCCAGGGCGGATTCGGACAAGGTTGTAGGCCCCTCGAAGGTCAAGTTTGGTGAAGATTTTCGCTACCCGGAGTCTCTCGAGGAGTTCAGAAATCAGCGGGAGCGGGTACCGGTTCTTAACGGTTATGTCGTTTAGCTTCCTGTAGTCAATGCAGGGACGCAAGGATGAGTCTTTTTCTCCACAAAGAAAAAGGGGGCTCCTGCTGGGGAGGTAGAGGGCCGGATGAACCCTTTCTTTAGGTCCTTGTCCAGGTATTCTTTCAGAGCCTTGAGTTCAGGCTCTGAGAGGAATAGATACTGCCAAAGGGTATTTCGGCCCGGGCAACAGTTCTATTGGGCAGTCGTAGGGTCGGTGTGGCGGCAGCTTGTCTGCGTTTTCTTGTCGCAGACATCTTGGAACTCACGGTATTGAGGGGTAGTAGATTCCTGACGGATACTTCAGAGATAGTCGTGTCTTCGGATGGAAGGACAGGTTTGTGGGAGCAATTGAGCGAACAAAACTCAGACGGAAACCGTAAGCAGCGGGTTTCCCAATCCACCGAGGGGTTGTGGGTGGCCAACCATGGAATGCCCAGGATCACCGGGAACTTTGGGGAGGCGATCAGGGAGAAGTGAATGGTCTCCTGATGATCGGGTTTGATGAAGAGTTGAAGGTCAGCGGTCTGGTGCGTAACCGGCCCAGAAGAGAGCGGGGTCCCATCGACGGTTTCCAGATCGAAGGGGGCTGCCCTGGTTACCAGTGGTATGTTGTTCTCATGGGCGAAGGTCAAGTCCATGAAATTTCCGCCGGCCCCGAGTCAAGCATTGCAGAGCAGGGAAGCTGTCGTTCCCCAATGGTGATAAGGATGGATACAATGAAGTGGGACCCGGTACCTGTAGTGTCTATGGTTTCAGAGGCCAAGGGTGAGGTTGTGGCCTTTGTAACTCCCGTAATTCTGTTACAGCGATGGTTCGGCGAGTCTTATTGGGGCACCTAATAGCAAAGTGCCCTGGCTCGCCACAGTAAAGACAAAGGCCTGCGGATGAGTCGTCTCTCCTTTTCAGCAGCCGATAGAGTCTTGCGCAGTGCGTCGACCTGCATGGGCTCGGTGGAGGATTGGTGAGCCGGCTGAGTCGTTGGAGTGAAAGGGTACACGGGCCTGTTATCTAGGGACCAGAGTCTTTCTCTCCTTCTTTCTGCCAGTCTCCGGTCAATCCGGATGCATAGTTGGACGAAATCATCCAGATCGTCTGGGGCGTCTACCCTGGCGAGCTCATCCTTTATAGGTTCGGAGAGTCCACGGCGAAATTGACTCTTCTGGGCAGCTGGGTTCCAGGTGGTGTCCGTGACCCAGCGGCGGAACTCTGAGGAATACTCGGCTACAGAGCGTCTTCCCTGCCGTAGACTGTGCAGCCTAGCCTCGGCCGTCGCGCAGCGGTTAGGGTCGTCGAACACTTGGCTCATGGCTGTGGTGAAGTTGTCTAAGTTATTCAATACGAGACTGTGGGATTCCACATATGGGGATGCCCATGCCAGGGCCTCATCAGTTAGAAGGTTGATGATGAACAGGATCTTCTTTCTGTCTGAGGTAAAAGAGCCCGGCTGCATCTGAAAGTAAATACGGCACTGGTTGAGGAACCCCGAAATTGGTTCCGATCGCCGTTAAACTTTGACGGGAGAGGCATACGGGTGTCGGTGACCGCGCCGCGTACGTCCAGTAGTTGACGCTGCAAGTCGATAATTTCCCTCTGTTGGCTCTGGATTGCACCTTTAAGTTGAGTAATTTCCTCTTGGGCAGTGGTGCCAAACTCCTGAAGTTCGGAGACCTGCTTGCGCAGAGTGGCCATTGCGGACTCCATGGTAGGGCTGGTTATTCTGTAACGGTCCTTGGCTCACCTGAGTCAGAGGACAGCCGGCTGGTGGTTGGAGTCCAGTGGCAAAGACCCACAGAAGCAGGAAGCAGGTAGCGTGGTCGATCAGTCCGGGTCGGCAGTAGAGATGGCAGCGAGGTAACAGCAGGAGTAGACAGAGGCGTGGTCGGTGGAAGGCAAAGGGTCAATGCAGGCGGCAGTTCGGCGAGGTCAAACGGTCCGGGTCGGCAACAACGGTAAACAGCAGTAGTCGTGGAGGAGCAGAGAGGAAGCTTGCTACAGGCTTGGAGGCACAATAACCAGCAAAGGACTGGGTTCAAGGGCTGGGTTTTATAGGGAAGTAGCAGGTGCAAGAGATTGGGATAATCAGCAGGACAAGGCAAGGACAAGAGAGGTAGTAGAAGTTAGAAGTTAGCTAGAGAATAGTCCAAGGAGAGACGGTAGCCTAGTGGGTAGAGCTACCGTCTGGGACATGACTGGCCACGGGTTCGAGTCCTGACACCAGGGTTGGCTCTAGTAAGTAATGACCTTCCAATAACTTACATGTGTTTCACATTCTTATATTTATTTATTGAGGGGTTGCTAGAGGAAGGAACATCAGACAATTTTGTGCTATTTTTGCGCTTGTTCTTTATGGCACATTGTAAAATGTAATAATTCCAGGTTTTATAAGTATATCCAGTCTTATACACAAGTTCTGTAAATGCACTGTGGTTACAATGTAGTATGCATACCGTATGTTGAGTCGGAGTTGGCAGTTACATGAGTGGCCTCATGAATCAGACTGGGCGTCGGTGGACTAAACAATGACTATTTTTGGTACATTAACATTCACTTTCCATGTGGTCCTGTTGTGGCACATAACCACAGAACATCCAAGACTTTTAACCATTTTATAAGGGTTTTTTTTTGTCAACCTTTTGTTGATCCAAAGGTTTATTATCTTGAAAAAAGTTATTACACACTTGTATATTAGGAAGCAATTTATGTTTTGCACAATTTTTGCAAGTCAAAAAGTTTCATTTTTGTTAAGGTGGTTGCCGTAGCTGAACAGAAATTGGTAATATCTTTGTAAGTAAAGCAAATTCAATGTCCTGACCTTTGGCCACTAATGACCAATCTGAATTGCAAGGCTTTTAGGTTGCTCATGAAATCACTAACTTCTATATTACTCATATTTTACTAATCTTTAGCCATTTTGTACATTTTTGGTGGCATGTCCTTTGAATTAGACAACATGGTATTCCTATATAACAATAAAGTAAGGGTACATTGCCTATGTCCTAGTCAGGTATGATGAATGCAAACTTTGGTCCTGCTTCAGCCCCCTCCCTGAGAAATACTTTAAAATGCTTTTCATATCGGGGAAATTTATGGCGTATCGCTAGGGTATGCCAAACATGTAACATATGTGCAGCTCCCACCTCTGCTGTCCACTTTTTTGTCCAGAATGGACTCTGAAAGTGAAGAGAGAGCACACTGCGCATATGTGGTGTCCTCTCCATTCACTCTTATAGGACTTGCACCATTGCACCTAAATTTAGGCACAAGTGGTATATCTACCCAGTGTCAGTTTCTGAAAAGGGGGAGTGGTGGGGTGTGGTGTGCTTGGGGCCATTGGCCCAGCACATTCACTAGTTTACTGGCATCACTGACGACTGCAATCTACTCCAGCTAGGAACTGGAGTAATTTTTAGTCCAGGTGCACAGACTTCCGGAGGATGCGCCTAACTTATAACCAGGCCTGCACCTCACCATAAATTAAGCACATCCTCTGACAGCATCGAGGATATCAAAGACTGTCATAAAATGTTGGTCTTTGATAAATGACCCACATAGTGTATACACCGATACGATAGAAAGTGGCAGGAGAGGTTTAGGAGACCTACGCTTTAATTCACAACATAAAAGGCTTAGACCCCTCACCTGATGAAGCATTCCCAAGGTTGGACTGGGCTACCTTGAGTCCAGCAACCAGCTATACAGAACACAGATGTCCACTTTGATGGCATCATACACTATGCTGGACATTATGGGCCCAGTTGTGGTTGGTGTCTTTATTATTATCAGATCTTCCTGTCTCCTGAAGGCCCAAACCATCTTTTAGGGTACTCGCTTCTAGTCTACTTAGCATGTAGGCCTTCATTGCAGCTTAATGTAAATGCCTTTTTATTAAAAACTATATTTGATGGGGGTTTTTTACCCTTGGATGTTATATCCTTTGATATTGTCTCTTTCATGTCTCTTCTTGGTGACCTTTTAGTTGGATAGATTTTGGGGAGATTTATCAAACTGGTGTGAAGTAGAACTGGCTTAGTTGTGACCAATCAGATTTCACCTTTCATTTACCAAAGGAGGTGTGAAAAATGAAAGGTTAAATCTGATTGGTTGCTATGGGCAACTAAGCCAGTTCTACTTTACACCAGTTTGATAAATTTCCCCCTTTATGTTTAGTGTGAAAATGGCCTGTGTCATGGGTAATGGTGCAATGTAGTCTACAGGGAAGCTCCAGTAGATAAGATCTAATGATCATTTTATTGGACTGTATGAATACATGTACGCTGGGTTGGGAGACTTAATGCCGACCCCCTTACAATAGTTTATTTGTTGAAATTCGTCCCCAGAGTTTAATTCTCTGTTCTTGTGAAATTGGCAGTGTTTAGTAATTGGAAACTTGTATATTTAAATTTCAGCATGAAAGAAGCTGGTCCATGTTCTAAAACAACATATTTGGTGTCAGCTCCAAAGTCAACATTTTGTACAACCCTTAATGGCAGAAATCTGTAAATAGCATAATTTTGCATCATTCCCAGCCGTGTCTCAGTATTTTTGTTTTTATAGCTTAAGTTAGGAACTTAAATGTGTAACATACGGTCAAGTAAGTGCAGGGGAATGGATTTCAGTTCCGGCTTATCACAAAGTTAATTACTTCTTATTCTGACATTTAGCATATTCTAAAAGTAGGACATAATCTGTTATTTGGATGTTAGTTTTTCATAACACAGAATTTTACTGCAGAGTATTGTAATGAATGAGCCTATAAAAAGTAATCTTTGGTTAGGATCCAGGTTATTAAGACTTGTTTGCCAATAAATGGGAATGTGGACATCAAAGGTATTTCACGTATTAGATTGTGAAAATGTCTTGGCTGAAATAAAATGTGATGCAATACGGACACGCTATACATACAGGGGTGCACCTCCAATGAGGCCAAGTGAGGCAGCTGCCTCAGGCGGCGAGACCTAGAGACAAGTGGGGCAGTGGCAGGGTCATGAGAAATGTGCACTTCCATTGTGGAAGTGCTCATCTCTCTATATTCACCTGTATCACAGTATGTCTTTAACATTAGGGCTGGAGAAAGGGGGGGGGGGGTTTCGCACCGTTTCAATTTTCGCCTCAGGCAGCAGAAAGGCTAGGTGCACCCCTGTATACATAAAATATATCACTGGGAACAGGGTTAGAAAACCTATAAGGGTCCCTGTTTAGGACCCTCATATATCCGCCAAAGCAGGAAGGGACGACAAAGGACACGTCTTGCTTTGGAGGTTCTGACATGTCTATGCGTTATACACCCAACTTATACCTCTGAAGTAAAACTCTGGCGTATGCAACTGGTGATTCAGAGTACCAGACCAACAATAAGTGGGGTTTTCATAAAAGTGGTCATATTGGAGCATTCCAGAGGGAGGGCTTGAATGTCCTAATTTTGGTGATTCAAATGTTGGTAAGTATGGGGTACTATGTTTAAAAAATGTATGCCATGCAGTATATTTTATTACGATGTAACTGTCACAGACGTTCCCGCGACAGGTGGCAGGAGCTCGGTTAGACCGGCAACACGTGGTTTGATCTGACAGGTTTCCCTGTGGATCAATAGGCGTCTGTGTTGTTTCTGGTAATGGCCACACCCCTTGCCTCAGTTGTTGCTTATGTGGTCATTTAACCTTCCTTATTTATAGTTGCTTCTCCCACTATGCTGTGCGGTTTATAGCTTCAGTTTCAGTTGTGGATTGCTGTTGTGTGGATGTCGGCAGAGTTCCTGGTGCTTCCATTGCTTCTTTGAAGTTAAGTCTTTCCTTTCCCTCTTTGTATTTTGTTTGAGTTCTGTGTATTACATTTCCCTGTCATTTGTATTAAGGCCTGAGGGAGACTCCTGTTCCTTCGTTTTGGAGGAACAGGTTATCGCAGTTCTGACATTAGTACCAGTGAGTTAGGACATTAGGTATTCCTGTGTATGAACTCACCTACCTCTAAGTTCTGTTCACACTAGTAGTTAGTCAGGACTTTGATTAGGTATTCCTGTGTATGAACTCACCTACCTCTAAGTTCTGTTCATACTAGTAGTTAGTCAGGACTTTGATTAGGGTTTTACTAGGAGGTGTCCATCTCCTTTCCCTAGTTTCCAGGCCTTATTCCCTCACCCCTTTTTCTTCTATTTTCGGCGTGGTGTTTCCCTCCCACACGTGACATTACCTCTGCACAGAAAAGCATCCTCAACTATGCCTCTCTTTACAGTAAAAATAGAAAAAGGTTTTTGAACATATACCAACCCAATGGATGCTATTATTTTGCCACCCATTGGGTGAATGGGGGCCTATGGCATGTACTGAGAGTTTGGATACAACATGTACTGAGACCTTTATGGTGCATGAGTTGAACATATGCCATAAATGTAATTTTTAAACAGATTTTGCAATGCATAGTCTTTCTTTTCTGATTTTTCATCTAGAGCATGCACGAGGATCCAGCACAGATTTTAGTCCCTTTGCTTTGTCTTCATTGTCACTCCATTTGGGTAATGCCCATTGTAAGACCCCCTGGAACAAGTTTCCAAAGTATTTTTGCAGTTGTGTCCTTGAGCTGCTGCAGTAACAATGTAAGATTTCTCTGCAACACTAACTGCTAAATATGGTGTCCCTGAGAGCCAGTGCAGAGAATGGGAGTGGTATTGGCCCTTGATTGTCTTTTGTGTCACGGTGTGCTTCCTCAGGCCATCGCTCCCTGGGGTTAGGCGTAGTAAAAAGGTGGAATGAAGGAGTCAGGCAGATGTAGAAGATCAACAAACATTTTTCTTTACTGAGTGCAAAGGATGAGTTACAGTACATCCAGCTGTCCTCTGTACCAGTTGCAATATCTCTATCCCCAGATGATGAGGTATGGTGGCAGGCAAGGTGGCATACAATAGCACTCTAGGGTGGTCTTTCTCTCTCTCTCCTGATTTTCCTTCTCTAACAGCAATAAGCTGGCACTTGTGGCTGTAGGTGTCTACTTGTGAAATGCATGCTTTTGAGGGAGCCTGTCCTAAATTGTGGTGATGGGTGACTTGACTTGTTATCCCCTCACCTGCAGCAGAGTCTGTATAGCTGTAGTGCTGATCACTCTGTTGTCTTTGTATGCTGTAGCTTGAAGATCCTCTTTGGCCTTGGACGCTTCAGGAGTAGTGATCCTGACAGTAGAGCTGTATCTTTAGACCCTAGGCCTTTGGATCGGGAGCAGATGGACGTGCTCCCTTACTCCAGGCTTGCTAAGCTAACTCTCCCTAAAACTCTATAGAACTTCCTCTCCTGGCAGGAAGCAGGACTAACCTACTCCTACCAAAAGGGGAGGAATAGAATGGTAAGTTCCAATCCTAATGCCAACCATACCTTATCATTCATGAAGCATATGGCAGATACATAAAATAACCTGACATTACAATATACAATAAACAATTGCAGATATCCGATCTGGGGTATTGCGTAGGGACCTATAGGATATGACTTCTTTAAAGGGATTTGTTCATTTTAGAAAGCAGCAATGAGACACCCATCCTAAAACTGAAAGGGCACAGCATTTTTTTTTGTGCTGCAGCCCCTTAATAGTTTTTCCCTGCACAGCAGCATTTCAGGCAACCAATTTAGCAGGGAGCTGCAGCGTGCCCCCATTTACTGGATTGCAACTGTACTATGGCTCTGTGCACAGTGGGCGACCATGAGCGCTGCTGCTAATTAGAATCTCTGTGTAAAGGTACTTTAAACTGGAAAATCTGGGTCGTAAGAGCTCCCACTATAAAGAAAATAAAGCCAGAAACTGGTGACATGCCTTCAGCTGAAAATGTACTCTGGAGATCCTGCCTCTCAGTTGTTCTCTACCAATCACTATCACTAAGAATGTTCTCAGCAATGCTGATTGGCCACCTCAGGATGTTCCTCCCAAAATTACTTTTCAGCTGGATGCAGACACAGTATACAGTCTCAAAATCTCCCGGTTTGGTACTGTAAAGCTAAACTATCAAAATGGTAAAGGAAACAAGTATTTTGTTTGGAGTTACCATTCAGTCAAGAATGTAGATATCTCTCCAGGGTTCATAAACTCTTCCTGTAAGGCTGCAGCCAGTAGTTTATGTTTTTACAAATGTTCCAGACCACCTTAACTGGCTTGAGCAATCCGAACAATTTCAACAAATGTTAGTATTTTCCCAGTTTATATATCCCTCTCTGCATAGCAACACAATGCTTACTTTGTGCGATCACCATTCGACTTGGCAGCACAGGTGGTAGCTGGAGAACACTTCTGGACAACCTGATCTGCGCTTGACCACAATATGAGCAAAGCCAAACTTCACACTAACCTGGGTTATTGCACCAAATATCCATCGTATGCAGCATGATATAGAGAGTCATCCAATGCGGAGATGGACAGGAGTTGGACGACCCACCAGATGTCCACATTAGGACCATGGTATGACTTCCAGAGTTTAGGCTTCAGATTTTTCCATTACCAGAAACAAACATTCTTCGAATAAAAAGAAACATTATACAGAAATGTTAATGTTTCCTTGGTTCCTATTTGCTTTTTTTTTTTTTTTTTCCGAAGGCTTGGAAACGGCACTGATTGCTGGGGTAATATGTCTCTCCATTGTTTATTTCCCAGCTGAATGGCTTGGCTGGCCTGGCAGAGGTATTTGTGGTTCTGACAAGCTGTTCAGAAGCCTTTCGGGTCTCAATGGTAGGAGAATAACCCCTGACAGGCCTGACAGGATACTTTTCAGAAGCCGGGGAAATCGCTGCTGGCAAACTGTCTGATAAGTGGCATGCATCTGATTTTAGCCATGATGTGTATTATTTGCGGAAGATCAGAAGTGAAAATGACATTTAAGCCATTTAGGTATGGGAAACTTCACACATGGCAGAGTCTGGGCATATGCACACGACCGTATGTATTTTGCGGTCCACAAAAAACGGATCTGCAAAAAATACGGATGACGTCTGTGTGCATTCCATATTTTGCGGAACAGAACAGTTGGCCCCTAATAGAACATCCTATCCTTGTCCGTAATTGTCTATTTTTTTTGTGGAACGGAAATACAGAAATGAAATGCACATGGAGTAACTTCAAATTTTTTTTTTGCGGACCCATTGAAATGAATGGTTAAGCATATGGTCCACAAAGAAAACAGAACGGACACGGAAAGCCTATACGTTCGTGTGCATGAGCGCTTTGTTGCTGAAAATTTAAAGTAAATTCCATTAATCTGGGATTATTTTGGCAGCAAGCACATGGATTTCTGCAAGCCCCATTCCAGTGAATAAAACTGATTTTCAGTTGCAGAAATTTTCTGCAACAAAATCTGCTGTGTGTGAAGGCTCCCTAATACTGCAGTGCTTGGAGTGCACTACGGTGCAGTATTAGGACCCATGTTGTACTCCGTGTGCCGTTGTATGGTGCTTCTGCACAGTAATACACTCTCTCCTGAAAGCAGTGCACCTACGGGGTCATTTCTACCCCTCTGTTTCTGCAGTGAGCTTAGTGATGTTTCTCAGGCCTGATACAGTATTGGCCCATGAAGTTCAGTTGGTCTTTGTAGTATTGCCCTGTAAATATCCATGTCCATAATTCCTTAATAAAGGGGTTATCCATTTTCTGGGGGGGGGGGGGGGGGAGGGGAATGAAAAGCAGCAGCAAAGGCAATGAAAAAAAAATTACCACTTAATTCTTTAAAGTAGCACCCCATTTTTTTTATTTTACATATATTGCTCACTTAAGTCAATTGTTACAACCTAATTCAGTTGCATCCATACATTTTGAACCTTTTCATTATGGGAACCTGCTTGCTCATGTGACCTCAAGTCTAATCTGCAGCCCAGAGTTTGCTCTAATGTGTAAACAGGACATCAGTCTCTCCCTGTGAACTACAGGATGACATCATCACCAATCCAATTCCTCCTGGATCTCTCATTTCCCTCCCCACCCTCCATGTTCCTCTGTATATCCATGTATTCTGTTGAAGATATAATGTCTCCCCTATGTAGAGAACCGGGAGTGCAGATATATAGTAGGTGAGTGTATACAGTGATTGGCTGCAGTTATATAAACCTCCTGACTCACACTGCCTGTCTGTACTATCTGTGTGTGCTGACTCTCCAGTGTACTTCTGTGAGATAAAGCTTCACACTGGTCTTTCTGCCACCTACATGTAACAGCTGACAGGGGAGAGGAGATGACAGGCTAGAGAGGGTAGACACGGTCAAGCTGCATTACACAGGAAAATATGGAGACCCTGCAGCGTGAGGGGACAGCAGCTGTGTCACCGCTCTGTCATGGCTGCCCTTACACAGGACTTAGAGCAGTGCAGTATGGGTGCCTCTGTCTCTGCAAACAAAGGCATGCTGAGAAATGGTAGGATTACTAAGGAAAACCATATCGGAGGGAGACGAAGGAATTGACTTGACTGACAACCAACTAATTACACATCAAATAAAACAGGTATACACAAGGAATACACAAGAGCCTCTATCTTATTCTTTAATAATGGCCTATCCTGCACTATATAGGCAAAGAACCAAAAATCTTGGAGTGCATCTTTAATGCTCAGCTGATCCTGCCCAAACCCCCCAATGGGCCCCCTAGTTTTTGTTTACCAGCAGTCTCAATAGTCACATGCCAGAATACTGCCATGATGGCTTCCATTGCTGAACAGTGATGCCAATAGTATGGCACATGGTTCGAGCCAATGTTTGTTAGTGGCTCTCCTTTAAGACTGAGGGTTTCTTAGCAAGAACTCCCCCTCTGTCACATTCATATGCTCTAAACGGGAACTTAGACAGGTGTTGTCTTCATGCGACAGACACTTTAGGGAATTTTCTTGATCCTTTCAACTGCTTCCAGCAGACGTTCCATGTACTTCAAGATCAGAAGAGGCACTTAACCAAATGTAGACCTTTGATAGCACACTGAGAGCATGTAGAGAACTTTTACTGGTATTTACCCCATTATTATAGTAGATATTTTTCAATTATAATTTTTGTGGTATTTTTTAATGGAAAACTTTCTGGCATTCAGTGTACAGTATTTACTTGTCTGTTCCACAAGGTCTATACATTGTATACGATAGGTAAGGTTTTTTCTTCTCCAGCTCATGTGTTCTGTATTCACAAAAGTCCACAGCTGTCAAGAAACCTGCACCATCTGTTCCAGGATCAGACATTTTAGATTTTTTTTTCGCTTCAACTGTTTTCCTGATGAAGTTGACTCACGTAGCACTATCTTCACATTCGCCCGAAGTAAATCCGCCCTGTCGTGTCTCCGGATTTTTTCTGTATTTCAAAGATATCCGCAGGACAGGAGTAAAAACGAATGCTAAACCTGGGGAGTTCAGGGGGTCTGTTATGTTTTACTATTAGCAACTGGCAATGATTTATTCCAACAGATGTTGGGTTTTTAAGATGTCTGGTCCATGACCAAAATCCCCTTACTCATTTCTGACAGGAGTGGAAATGTGAAAGAAAGTATGCCTTATTCCTCGTCTGTTACTGATGTAGCAGTGACATAGTCCGCAGCATTGTACATCACTCACGTTGGTCCCATCTGTAGTGGGGCTCCCTATGTTCCCTATCTTAGTCACGTTACAACCAATTTCACTGAAAGCCAGTTAGGTAGAGATTTTTTTCCAGTTTTTAGAGAGTAGCAGAAGAACTTTTACAAGGAGAAGAAAAAAAACTGCATATTTCCCTGGTCATGTTCAGACTGTGACGTCGGCACAGCAAGGATACAATACTATCTGCTAAGCTACAGCCAACATCTCTCCAAATTGTCCCTTTTTTGTAGGAACAGTTCCTACTTTTAACCCAAGTTCCTCTTTCCCTCTTCGTTCTTTTAAAGCAGGGGTGCACAACCTTTTCTGTTTGGGGGCCACATTGTGAGCCAGAACCAATTCCAAGGGCCGAAAATAAAACTTTAAGAGGTATTACCAACTGAAATACTGTATGTTTGGCATATTGAACATACAGTATATACCGTAAATGTCTAGTTACAGTTCTAGGACTCCCATCTAATAGGAGAATACATGAAAGATACATGTAAGAAGCTATAATACATAGACCTACATGTCTTTTACCAGATGTTTGGGGGCCGCACAGAATGGTATTGAGGGCCGCAGGTTGTGCACCCCTGTTTTAAAGGGTTCTATAGGCTTTTATAGTGAGGACCTGTCCTTAGATTGGGACCATCAATTTCAGATTGGTAGAGGTGACACCCTACACCCCCGACAATCAGCTGTCTGGCTCTAGTGCTGGACTCGGGTGCTGGAACTACACATCTCCTTTCATTGTTCCACTTGAATGAGAGCAGCACTGCAGTAACCATCTCTGTCCACTATGGATGGAGCTACATTGCACTGGTGTCTGAGCTCCTACTGAATGGCTGATTGGTGTGGGTACAGAGTGTCCGACCCTGCCAATCTGATATTCATGGCTTATCTTGAGGATAAGCCAATCAATATCAAGATGCTGGAATCCCCTTTAAAGGAGTTCACTGCACCCCTTCGGATCAGCTGTTTGAAGGTGCTCAGGTACGGAACCAGGCATTAGAACTACAAAGCCTCGTCCACTGTGTAACAGTTGTGCCTGGTTACTGTAGTGCTGCTCTCATTCACATGACACATACACACAGGGTCGGACATAACACCTGTTCCAAGGTTCGGCTGCACAGGGGCCCAGTCAGGAGCGGGGCCCTTTCTGACGGTGGCAGGGCAGCAGAAGTTATGATGAGCGCTTCCACATCATCTCTATATTCATCTGTATCGCCATCCTCGTTTCCCTTGCCCGTTCCTCTGATTGGCTGCAGGCTTAGTGCCTGTATTCTATCAGAGGCCGTACAGCGCGGGACATAGGCCGGAAGAGGCCTGCATAGCAGCACTGAAAGCAGGTGAGTATGTGAGTTTATTGTTTTCATTATTTTTAGTATAGTATGGCAAGAAGGGGGGTGGGGGGCCCTGTATACTGGCACATTATGGAGGGGCACTATGGAGAAGGGGGGGAAGAGGCACTATCCGGGCATCTACTAGGGGCCCTATATACTGGCACACTATGGGGGGCACTATGGAGAAAGGGGGGAAGGAGCACTATGGGGGTATCTACTGGGGGCCCTATATACTGGCACACTATGGGGGGCACTATGGAGAAAGGGGCGAAAGAGCACTATGCAGTATCTACTGGGGGCCCTATATACTGGCACATCTATGTGGGGCAGTCTATAGGGGCATTTTATACTGACACATTATGGAGGGGATGGGGGAGGAGCACTATCGGGGCATCTTCTGGGGGCACGATATAGAGCATTTTTTGTACTGGCGCACATTATAAGGGGGTGTTTTTCTACTGTCACACATACAGAGAATTATTACTACAGGGGCATTATGGTGGGCTTTATTACAACTGGGGGACTATGGGAGCATTATTACTTCTGGGACACAATTACTGTTGGGTGCACTCTGGCACAGAATTATTACTATTGTTGGGATTTTGGGGATCACTATTACTGTGGGGGCACCCTGGCACAGTATGAGCTTAGCACAATTCTTTTTGGGGGACATTATGTTTACACGAGTAGTGTCAGATACACTATTTGCTGGGTGCAGGTATTTTTTAGAGCATTGTTGAAGGGGGCACTATCTGTGTGTAACTAGTATTTTCAAGGGGGTTTATCTGTTTCTGCAGTATAGTTTTGGGAAGCACAGCATCTCAGTATTGAGGGTGCAAGATGCGATGTTGAGAGGGTGGGAGGATGATGGAAAAGTAGGAAACTAAGATGTCTGTCAAACTCTGCAGAGACGAGAGATGACTGAAAGAAATTATCATGGTGGTCTGGTCTGAATGGAAGATGAAGAAAGAGAACATCTACATCACAGGAGATGTCACTGGATGCAAGAGGTATGTGGGGCTGTATTAGGCTACCCTCACATCTGCATTAGAGAACAGCCTGCCGGAATTCACTGGATCTGGCACTGCTGGATGCAGACGGAATGCCCGCCGGCCCCATTAACTATAATGGGGTCCGGCAGAGATCCCGCCACAATCTGGAAAAAATGCAGAAAATCAGCGGGACACAAACAGCCACATGCTGTGGTTTGTGTCCAGCCGATTCCTTGCATTTGTATCCGTTCAGAACGGATCCGTTTGCATTAGTTTTAAAGAAAAATATTGTGTAATTAAAAACGGATCCGTCCCCATTGACTTACATTGTAATTCAAAACGGATCCGTTCGGCTCCGCATCTTCAGACAGACACCAAAATGCTGCAAGCTGCATTTTGGTGTCCGCCTCCAAAATGGAATAGAGGCGGAACGGAGCCGAACTGATGCATTCTGAACGGATCCTTATCCATTCAGAATGCATTGGGGCTTAACTGATCCGTTTTGGACCATTTGTGAGAGCCCTGAAACGGATCTCACAAATGAAATCCAAAACGCTAGTGTGAAAGTACCCTTACCCTGTATGTTTTGTATTGCTGTATGTTATGTTAGGATGGAGTAGGTTAGGATGTGAATTTGGCATGGGGGTGAGGGGGCCCAGACACATTCTTTGCACAGGTGCCCTCTGCTGTCTGTGTCTGCCCCTGCATACACAGCCTCGTGACTATTGTATTGAAAGTATATTGTACAAAAAAACCTACAAGAATCAATAATAAACCATAGCAAAATGTTCAGTCATGGAATTTGAAGGATCACTGTTTCAAACCTTTGGCACACGTCATGGCATTTTTCTATCGCACACTCAGCCTTTTACCAGCACATTTTATTTAATAAAGTGCAATATGAATGTTTTTTTTTTGCGCTGAACAGAAAAATAGTTTGAAGAGTCAAAAATATATGAATGTAATAACATACTGTACAAGTACATATGTAAAGTTCGGTACAAAAAAAAATCACACTTCCCATTGGATCATATACTGGCGCAATAGACTTGTTCTGCTTGTTTTTTCTAGTTATTTGTATTTGCGTCACATTTAAAGGGGTTGTGCCATGAAGAATGTTCAGCATTTTCCAAACCAGCACCTGGATACTTTTGAAGTTGCTGTAATTAAAAATGTTGTATAGCCACTGAGCTATTCAATATATATGTATAGCTCCACCTACTGTTTGTTCTATTCCTCGCATCTTGTCCACCTCACTGGGATGGTCGCACGTGCTCAATTTAAATATTCAACTGTCACCAGCTGTATCTTCTGTTAGAAGCTGTGACAGTTACAGGGAAATGGCTACAGCAAAAAAAAACATTCCCCCCCTGAGAAAGGACACGCCCCCTGAGCTGCCAGCCTGAAATAAATCTAGCAGAACAATTGGAGCAATGAATGGAGAGATCTCTAGATCCATGTGAGGTACAGGGCTGCTTCTAGCTTTGTTAAATAGAAATTGTCATGTACTAGATGACGTTGGATTTCTATTGTTTTTACATCAGTCATTGCTTAACCCCTTTAACTTTACATTTGCTCCAGTATTTACATATTTTGCCAAATATTTTTTTCATATTTTCACCAGTAATACTGACAGAGGGTGCCCTTCCAGGAACCCAGTTTTAAATGTAGGCTTCTCAGTGTAGCCGCGCTGGTAATGATATCATTATTTCCAGTTCCCCATACTTCTGGGTATAATACAGGCCAGGCTGGGGTAACGCTGACCCCCTTAATTCAGCAATACAGAAAGGATTAAAAAGCTGTTTTCCCCATAGAATGAATTAATCGCTTGTGTCATTAAAAATATTTAAATGAAACCATCACCATCTGTAGTCGCGCACCCTGCAGCTGTTACACGCTGCTCCAAAACACGATGCTGAGGTCTACACCACAAGTTGCAGTGATTGGTACACTTTTAATCGTCCAGACGCCCTGTTCTTATTAAAATCTTTCTATTTCATGTATGTCCATATGGCCTCAGAATGATGGGTAGGAAAACGTACGAAGATGCAGAATTCCACAGTGACAGTCATGGCACCTGATAAGGATCAATTACCTATTGCAGTTTTTTCACATTTGCATTCATCTACTGCCCCAAACCATGAAATGATGTATCTGGCTGTAAATTTAAAGGGGTTGCCTCGTGCCTCCTTTTGCCACCCAAATTGCAGAGAGCCAGGGGAGGTGTAAAGTGAATGGGAAAAAAATAAAAACCACTAGCGGAACAGCTGGGCGACGGCAATAGATTGACATGGTTTGACGCACTTTTGGGGTCAAAGGACTCTATGATTCCATTGTCAGACCTGTATCGCAGGATCCACGGTATACAGACAATAGGAATTGTAGATCGGGCCTTTACAGCGTGGGAAAGGGAGCTGCAGGTAGCTGGACTAGTGAAACAAATTAGAGAAGGTTATGAGATGGTACGGAAGGCCATATATAACGAACAGTGGCGGGAGACACAGTTAAGACTGATGCACAGGGCGACTTTTGCATTTGACTTGCCATATAGGAGTGCTCCAGCTCATTATTTGAGACACTGCCCTAAATGTCTGTTACCGAAAGCGGGTCTTCTTCACGCATTGTGGCAGTGCCCAAATGTATCCCCAATATGGTCCCAGGCCAAGGATTTTATAGCTACGGTGTGGGAAGTGGACCTGACTCTCACACCCCAACAATGTATCTTCCAATTCATTCCGGTTGACCAAGAAAATGAGGAGGGAATGGCGTCAGAGTGAAGGGGGTACATATCCTACTGATGTCGGTAAAGAAGGCGCTTTTACGCCATTGGCTCAGCAAGGATACCCCAACATGGGATGAAGTGTTAGGCATAATGAAAGCCTTGTTATACATGGAACGTTTGGAATTGGAACGACATAAAGAGAAATCAATAGGCAACTTCATTAAAAAATGGAAAAAATTCATGGAGAATTCCTTGCCACCAGAAGAAATTAGAAGTAATGGCCCCATTTACACAAACCAAATGGTATATGCAGGCCAAGATTAGCGGGAAATTAGGCAGCTTGGAGGTGGATAGAAGGGAAGATGAGGGGGGGGTCTAGTGCCTGACCATGGTAGAATACCGGACGGGATGGATGAGTTGTGAGATTTTGCATCATTTCCTCATGTTCTTAGGGTGGGTTGGGTTAGGGTGGGGGGCGGGGAGGCAATTTTGAAAAAAAATTGGAAAAAAAGTGGAGATACAGGACTCATGCTATCAACCATCATAGGGCAGGTCATACACAAAGACAGAGCCAAGTTTTCCATTTGCCTGTATCGTCTTATTCCTATGCTCACTTGCACTGATTACTCTGTCAATGCTACAGTGTACCATGATTGTATGACTGTATGACTTGATTTGTCTCCAAATAAAGAGATGTTGAAAAAACAAACAAAAAAAAAAAAAAACTTAAAACCTGACCTTCAAACGTCCTTCCACCCAGTCCCTGCTTCTCTGATCCATGATTTTAGAAAATCTTGAAAAAGCCCTTGAATAACATTTGTAAAGGTTTTTATATTACATACATGTGAAAATGTACATTTTCTTTATGTTTTTTTTTGTCAGTCCTCTTTTCCCCTTTTACACACTGTGGGTTCCTACAATTCCCCCACATCTAGTGCTTGCTGTCACCTGCTGCCACATCATTACCGCCACTTTTTATTACATATTGCATATTTTGTTGCATGCTCTGTTAAGCCAGTGCCTTTTCTAACATTTAAAAGGCAGTTTTTTATGTTTGCTTGCTTCCAAAATGCAAAATTGATCAACTTTCTAAATAGTGTTCAGAGACAATCTCTGGCTGTTTTGCTGCTGTGAACTTTGTATAATTGATCAAGTTTCTATATAGTATTTAGTAACAATTGTTGTGGAGCCTGTATACCTCCTGTACCTAGCTGACTGTTCTACTGCTTCGGACGCAGATTGGATCCCACTGCACACTGCTTCTGACTCTTTTGGTTCTCTCTGCTCTCCCCCTCCCTTCTCTCTGTTTAAGAGACACCAGCATGGAGGGGAAGGAGGTTGTACACGGCATCTTTTTAACCGGATTTTCACCTCTCCACTTCATCTGTACCTTCTCCAAGCCCACAAATGTTAAACCGTGTGGATTTTTATTGTGTGTCTTTTTAAAGTGTGCCGATACACTGTGTGTGTCCACTCCTTTTTTAATATTTCGTATGTGCTCTTGTAAGCGGGTTTTTAATTTCCTGAATGTCCGTCCACAAGGTTTAACATTTGTGGGCTTGGAGAAGGTACAGATGAAGTGGAGAGGTGAAGATCCGGTTATAAAAATTAACAGAAAAGAGGTAGAATCTACCGCTTCGGTACACTACAACCTGATGGGTTAAATATAGAGTTTGACATTAAGACCTGTCTTAAAGGATACTTGATATAATATGGAAACAGGTTGTAGTTGTATCAATATGACCTGGAAGAACATGTGGTTTTTACTGCTAATGTGAATGTGGCCAAATAGGACGCGCGGTTTATAGTTTAAGTGTATTTTTATTGTATTGATAGTTATATGTGGATGGGTTGTCAGTATATGGATGTTTTATTTTTATGTTTGTTGTTGAAGAATTATATAACTTTTATGGAAGAGTTAAAAGGAGTGCTTTTATCTAGGAGTGGCTGAAAGGCCTTTTAATTAACGCCCACCTGAGTATAAAAGGGTTGGAAGTTTACTGAATTTAGAGCAGCCCCTGACGAAGCAAGCGAGAGCGAAACCCGGGTCGGGCAGGAGAGGAATCTTCAGTATTTTATGATTTGTATATGCACAGACCTGTTTTATTTATGTGAGTATAATAAAAAAAAGCGTGAGCATTAAAGAGTTTGCGGTACCTCACTATGTTTAGTTCTCTTGTCCAACAGCCAGGAGATTAAACTTTGATTGTGGAGGAAGCCCAGATTTGGAGCCCAGTGATCGATCACATCCCAAGTATACCTTTTGCATACCCTAACTGGTAACACCCTTACGGCAGGATTCAAAGCTGCGCGGTCTTTTTTGGAATGAGTAAATAACATGTTTGCCAACGGAAACATTTTTAAACAAACTTCCAGTTTAGAAAATGTTAGTTCTGATGTGTTCTAGCTGTTTCAGTCGACACTTATAAGATTGAAATATGAATGTTTACTTTACCATTAACACCCAAGACATACAGACATGTCCTTCTATACACTTCCTCTTGGTTTGAGATGTCCATAGATAGTTTCGAGAGGACCAGGTTTGAAAAAAAAAAGCCTTTTGTGCTATCCTGTCATACATTTAACACAACATATTTTTTTTTATTCAAAGTTGATCATATGCTGCCACTCATCCAGGAATATCTTGAATGAAGAGGAAGGGTACAGAAGGACATGTCTTTATTCATGTAGTTAGGACCCCTACTTGTGGTGGCATGTTTTAGGAGGAACCCATCTCTTCATCGTTATCTGTGTATTTGAACCTAACTCTGATTGAGTGACTTTGACCTTGACTTTAACCTTGCCTCTAGATTCTCCCCTTGTCACCTGGTACTTTGGTTAACTTCTGGCAAACTCGTCTTCTGGTTCTGTCTTCATCTCATCCTTTGGTATGTCACATCTTGACCTCTGTCCTGGTGACAACCATTGGCTTTGTTCCTGACTTCATCTATGCTTCTGCTCTAAATTTTTCAGCTTCCAAATGGTGACTACTGTAGGTGATGGTGACCACAAACTGGAAATCCATATCTCCTTGCAGGGGTTTGGGGTGATGAATTTGCTGATTGCTGAGGAAGCTAGGTTCTGAAAGGATAGCACAATAGGCTTTTTTTGTTTTTCAAACCCAGTCATCTCGAACCACTCATCAATGGACATCTCAAACCAGGAGGAAGGATATGGAAGGACACGTCTGTATGTCTTGGGTGTTAATGCTTCTGACAAGAAAACCCTTTTAAGCAATTCTCTTAACATTTTCTTGCAAGTCCCTTAAAGGTGAACTTTAATTTCAATTCGGAATACAAGGTCAAATCTAATTAATGTAGGTAATACATAGATGAATATCCTATCAAAATACTGTATATTGATACGACGAAAATAATCTTCGTGGCACTTACAATGATCCCCATCCTTCCATTTTGTATTGAGTTTATATAAGGTCTCCAGGCTGCAGAATACATAATATCATTATAGTTATCAGATTGATGTATTATTCCTCCAGGACTTTTTGCTGTACTATTTCATTTGTTTATAATCTACCAAACAAAGATTTATTAGAGCCAAATCAGGGTACAAAAAGTTATCCAAGAACTGGCAGATCTACAACAACAATACGAAAATGTGTCTGTTTTACTCAGCGTGACCCTTTCACCGTAAAATTATTACGTCTTATATTACATTTTTCCTCCTGTTACTCTGAGGGGAAAGGGATTTGCAGTGGACTCCAGTGTGGGATTAGTATAGATGGGATTAAAGCATCACTGGCGAATAAGGTCATATCCCACATCGAAATTTAAGGTAATTTGTTAGTCATCTAGAATTTTAAAAAGCGTCTGCCTCTTAGGAGCCTCTCCTGATCATGTTCTCTGCCTATAGCCTGAGTAATCATGGTGGAAAAAAAAACAAAGCTATTCAGACCATGATTGGGATAAAAGGGGAGACAGAAGGGAATTTATTCTGTAACGGTCTGGCTAGACGGAAAATTAACACCAGCATTCTTCAAGTGATGGTCACAACGACATTGGTCTTAGCTCTCATTAAGATGCTATGAAGTGTTCACGAACCATTGCTCTATGTACACACACCAAGACTAATTTTTCTTGCTTGGTTAATTAAAACCATAGTGGGGATTGCTGCGTGAATGCAGTAAAGGAGGTTTTAAACACTGATCTTTGCACTTTATCTATGCTGCAAGAGTAGCGCAAACGTAAAGGGAATGTGGACCTTGTAAAATGAGGCTGCATAGACACAATGCTCAGTGTAATAACCGTGTACTTAGAGCCAAGATGGGATTCGGTTCTGTTTTGGAAAGCACTTTCCTGATGCACATGGTGGTATTCCGTCCTGTCTCTGGATCTATGTAAGGGCTCATGCACATGGCCGTTGCCCTGCTGTGGCCGTATTGAATGGGTCCGCAAACCCGGCGATGTGGGTGCGGAAACATGGATCAGAACCCCACGGAAGCACTACGGAGTGCTTCTGTGGTGTTTCTGCCCGTGCCTCCGCAACGCAAAAAAAGTAGTGCATGCACTACTTTTTTGCAGTGCGGACTGTCAGATGCGGATCGAGGACCCCATTCAACTGAATGGGTCCACGATCCGCATGCGGCTGCCCCACGCTCGGTGCCCGTGCACTGCGGACCGCAATTTGCGGTCCGCAGCACGGGCCCGGCATGATTGTGTGCATGAGCCCTAAGGTTGCATTCAGGAAGCCCTAATACAGATGCTGCACAGAGTGGGGTTAGGGCTCTGTAAATGCAAACTTACATGTTGTGTTGACTTTAGTTAAAGGTAGTGTTGAGTGCCGAATTTTCCCGTTCTTCATGGTAGCAAATCGATTTTCCCTGAATGGCAGTAAAAAATAAAAATCATACTCATCTGTTTCAACTCGAAGAGCCGGCCGCCACCATCTTGATTGGAGATCCCACGCAAAATCCTGTGCGCGGTGACGTATGAGGTCACTATACCGGCAGACGTGATGACAAGATTTCACGCTAAAGCTTCAATCAAGATGGCGGCGGCCGGCTCTTTGCAATCAAATGGATGAGGCAAGTATGATTTTATAATAAAAAATTTAATGTTACACTGTAATATCAATGTCAGATGCTGCGATCGGCTATGAACGTGGCATCTGAGGGGTACAATGACAACCAATTTTCACAAGTATCATTTTAATCAGCAGGATCAACCCTATAAGGCAGTACTCCTAGCTTGACAGGGTTGATATTACTGACAGGTGTTCTTTAAGGGCAGCACATAGAGTATATGTAGCTCCATGTGCTAATATGTGATGCTTCACAAGGGTCACTTTTTTTAAGTTAATTTTGAAAAATGGCAGGGACAAGTTTAGAAAAATAAAAAAAAAGCAACTTATGCTTATCATCCTGGACCCCTTTCATTCCAGCGATCCATCCTCCCTGATGGGGTTTGTCTTCCTAACTGCATTGATTGGCTGTAACATGCAATACACAGATGATAATGTAAAATCATATATTGTGGCTGCAGTGGTGGAGAGGCGGCAGTGGAATGGAGGAGGTTTGGGATGGGGAGTGTCCTTTTTTATTCTAATAGGTTCCCTGTCTTTTTTTTTTTTTCAAATTTAACTTGGACAATCCCTTTAATACAACATCATTTGGAAATGACTTTGGAGACAATCACTTGCCACTAGGGTGTATTGCATGCAGGATGGCTGACAATTAACCTATTAGATCTTATTGATGATGAGTCCTTTGTGTACATTGGTAGCAACAAAGTTATTGGACGTGCACACATTCTGTATAGATGGAAGATGGGACGGTTATGGATCAGTGAGAGTGGACCCACTGTGCCAAGTAACTGGATCAGCCTTGGGCTAAACCCTAATGGTGTTATTCCGGCACTCCTCTGGTATTTACCCTTTAATCCCTATGCAGGGATCTGGCCTTCGCTGCAGGGAATCAACATGACTACTACCTCTTGGGATAGTCCTGGTGTATTTCTGTGCATCAAAAGCACAGAAAAACCGCAGGCATAGTCTGAACAGTCACTAAGACGTCAATGCAGGTTTCCGAGATCCAGACTGCACACTTGAAACATAGATGGTTGGAGACACATCATAAACAGGCTGGCAGGGTGATAGTGAAGATACAGACGAGGCAGGCCGGAACACAGACCAGACAGATGGACAGGACTAACTTAAACACAGACAGAACTGACACTGGAAGTGCAGGAACACATGGACACGGCAGGTACAAGCTGGAGCACAGACAGGAACAAATATAGATTAAACGCAGGTAAATTGCAATAGCACTAGACCAGTGGTGGTAAACCTATGGCACGGCTGCCCGAGGCGGCACTCAGAGCCCTCTCGGTGGGCACCCGCACCCTGGAAAAAAATCTATGGTGTACCAATATGCTAAGAGCTACAATTTTGGTATGTAGTGTTCAGGTTAAATTGCCGTGTTGGCACTTGGCAATAAATAAGTGGGTTTTGGGTTGCAGTTTGGGCACCCAGTCTCTAAAAGGTTCACCATCGCTGCATCAGACTATCAAACACCTATGCTGGTCACCAGAGAACCTAAAGTTCAGGCACCCTCTGCCTGGAGAGGTTGCCTTAAATACCCAATGACCCCCTGAACTACTGGCAGGGGAAGGAATTGAAAGCGCCCTAAGGAGACAGAGGCTGGAGCACAAAGCAGAAGCATGGAGGCAGCAGCATTGTGAGTAACGTTGGTATCATGCCCATAGGGAAGCGCCGGGCAGCGGCGGACATAGACAGCTGACCTAACAGGACTTCACTCTGGTAGATCCAATGAACGCCCTTCTGATACTGAAATCAGCAAGCTCTGAACAGGTTCAGGTGCTCTGCGGAGCAATCAGTCTCTTCGATTTAGCACCACAATGATGACTTATTTTAAGACATCACATTGGCCGTCAGAATATGTTCTTTTAGCGTTTTTCCCATTTAATGTTAGGATACAATGGGATACAATGGGATTTAAGCAATCTGTTTAAAAAAAAAAACACTTTTTATTTAAAATTGGATTTATTTCAAGCCAGTCAAAATTATGTATTTCAATTCTGAGCACAAAAGTGTTTGACAGCTGCCAAGGCTCGTGTAGCATGGTAGGTGATAACTAGCTTGAAGGAATTTCCTCATGTGCAGACGCACACAGGGAGACAGGGATTTGCTAACATGCAGCTAAATTGACTGGATGTAATTGGGTTGTTGCTTCAAATCCTGCAGTGACTTTTTCCTGGGAAAAGGGGAGAGGGAGCTGCTTCATTCACAGGACGTGTTCAGACCTTCCACTATCAAAAAGAAACTAAAATCCGACAATATTTTTTCTTTTCTTGAAAGAGCAGATACTTGTGTTTACAAACCCTTTAATAGTTTGCTAGCAATCTAAAGAGCACCTGTCAGCAGGATCAACCCTATATAGTTCCTGTTAGGATTGATCCTGCTAATTAAAATGATAACCATAACATGTGGAAATTGATTGCAGCATTCCAAAGTAAAAAAAATACTTTTATTTTTTATACAAAAAAGGCGGGGAACACTGCATCAGATTTTCACAAGACAGGTATCATTTTAATCAGCAGGATCAACTCTACCAGCAGTATGCCTGATTTAATAGGCTTGATCCTACTAACAGTTGCCCTTTAAATAAATAAGCAAGGATGTATAATTTCAGTAGAAAGCATCGTTTCAGTTTTCTACTGTTTTCTATTACTTTCTATTGTCTCTGTTCTTTTCAGTAAAACCTCATAGACATGGATCGTAGTTCTCTACGAAACAGTGATTGCTGCTTAAGAGATACAGTTTTGTCTCCTTCCACGGAAAACCCTAGTAATTGGAGAATATGCAAATATTATACAAAAGTGTGTTTTGTGGCCTGAAAGTGCTTAAAGGGCTCTCCAGGGCCCCAGAATCTAGTGAATGAGATGAGCTGCAGTCCCAGGCACAGCCGTTCATACGGAAAAGCCTCTGTGCCCATGTAACCAATGAAGGGGATGCAGCATCCTTGCCCATATTAGCCCTTTACCAATGAAAAAGTCACTTAATTTTTCAGAAATGAATAATACAGGCGATTATAAAAAACAACAACTTTGTAATATATCTCATCAGAAAGAGATGCATATTAGGCTCCTCTTCTGCTCCCTCCCCTCTTCACTAACTCTCCGTTCAATTCTTATATTTGTCTTCTTCACTGAAGGACCATATTAAATAGAAGTCTATGGAGAGGGGGGAGGTGCGGCGGGGGTCTGCTGGAGGCAGGCAGAGGCAGAGAGACAGGCACAGGGATTGCTGCTGGTTTGTAAGTTACTTACTGTCTTAATTTACTGCTGTATTTACTGCTTTGTCACCAGCAGCATTCTAATAGATGTTCGCTACTGCTGCAACACTGGCGGTAGTCATTGTGATGGGTATCGCCTTGACCATCAGAATACTGCTACCTTCCAGTTGCAATATAGGATGCAACTGTAGACCAAGACTATACCAATGCCTGTTATACCTTTCAGCACAGTTTTGGGTATGGAGCGTTGCTAGTGACGTCCACAGTACTCACCAGCATCTGCCCTCATTCTCCATTTTAAAAGCCGAGAGCTGGAAGAGGAGTCACAGGTCGGTTGAGGAGAGTCAATTTTTATTTTTTTAGGAAAACTGTGAATTGCTTCAACAAAACAGGCGTAAGCAAAAGTTGTCCCGATGGCACATGAGTACGGCAGCCTAAAGGGAACCTGTCATACCCATCCTTACCAACAATGTAGTTGCTAAATACAGGGCATGTAAGCCCTGCCCCTGGGGAATGCCCCAAACCAAATTTGGACCTCCTGCTTATGGGTGGGGCTTACATAAGCCCCAACCATTTTTGGCTTGGGGCAGCCAAAATTTTTAGGGACAGTCCCTGCAAATTTGGGACTATTGGAAACTATGCATCTGTTTCATGCTGCCCGAATACAGCATTTCAGAGAAAACATTGGGGGGGTAATTTGCTAAGAACGTCTCTTTACGCCAGCCTAAGATTCCCCCTGCGCTGTCTTAAGGTTTGGCTAATTTATGACAAGGCTTGTGCCTTGTGATAAATTAGGAGCATTGATGGCAGCCATGCGCCAGGGGATAAAAATCTCTCGACTCCCTAAGTGGAATCATTTTTTGCCAACATAAATGTTAGTTAGTTTGCCGGGATCCGAGTCCCAGCACCGGCCTGGCCCCTGCCACTCCCAAGTGGCGAAGACATTGCAAAATAGCCCAAGCAACTAATTATAGTTACACGGTGTGGTAAGATGCAAGGTACCGTTGTCGATGGCAGGTACGTGTCACCGAGGTTCCTGGCCTCGGTGAGGTGAGAGCCGGGTTTTTATGTGTCAGCAGCAGCTAGTGCTGCTTGACATTGTTAGTTAGTTTGGCTGCAAATCCAATCCGGGCCGGCTCTTACTGGGAGTAGGCAAAGAGTTGGGTGGGTGCCTACTCCCCACGGTCCAGGCCGGACTTTATCCGGGCCTTTAAAAGGCAGCCTCCTCAGCAGCTGAGGGTGTGATTGTCCTGGAGCTGCTGTTAGGCTGTGGAATCATCTGAGTTTGGGAGTTCTGATCCATTCTGTGCTGTGTGGAGTTCACGCTGGAAGCAAGAGCCCAAGCAAGGAGGAGTGCAGACGGCCTGGAAGCATGAGGTCGATCGCCTTGCGGCTGGACTGACAGCCAGGTGCGAACCTGCACCTAAAACCTCCCAGGTGACTGGAACCTGTTTTTGGACTGTTTTGTTTTGCCTCATGATTTCGGATGTGTGTGATTTAACACCAAGAGACTGTTTATTGTTTATGTTGTGCAAGTGTGAATAAAACACTGATTATTGCACCTTCTGGACTCCCTTTGCCTCTGTACTGCACCCGCACCGCTATCTACCAGAGCGACTCCCCACATTTGGTGTCGGATGCGGGCATGCGCAGTGAGGCTGGCGTGAACGCCGAATTGTTTTTGTTTTGCTGAGCACAAGTGCATGGCATATATAAAACCGGCAAAGTTGCAAACAGGAATTTCTGGCAACATGGAGGCGGCTGTGAAAGCCCTCATGGAGGCTAACGTGCAGCAGCGGGAGACCAACCAACTACTTTTACAGCACGTGATGGCGTTACAAGCTGCAGGAGCGTCCCACCACGACCATGATGCCCGGAAAGCGGTCCGTGCGATCCCAAAGATGACCCCCTCGGACGACGTGGAGACGTATCTGGCGGTCTTTGAAAAGGTGGCCGTGAGGGAGAAGTTACCCCGTGACCAGTGGGCTGAGGTGGTCGCTCCGTTCCTGGCTTCCGGACCCCAGCAGGTGTTTTTCGACTTGGCGGACGACCAAGCTGCCGATTATGACACCGTGAAAGGAGAGATCCTGGCCAGACTGGGGGTGAACGTGCTGGTCCGCGCTCAAAGAGTCCACCAGTGGGACTTTAAAACGACTGAACCCGCTAGGCCGCAGTACTACGATCTGCTGCACAGGCTGCAAAAGTGGCTGCAGCCTGATGTTCTAAGTCCGGCTGCTATGCTGGACCGTCTGCTGGCCGACATCTTTTGGAGGGCCCTGCCTTATCCCCTCCAGCACTGGGTCGGCCAGGCGTCTCCGGTATGTGCCCTGGAGATGGTCGACCTGGTGGAGCGTTACGAGGCCACCAGAAACCTGCAGGGGAGTCTTGCTGGGAAGGGGTCAGTCAAACCCCGGAGGCCTCCACCCCAGTTCCGACGTCCGGCGACAGAGAGGCCTGCACGGAATGTACCCCCTGCGGATCTGCCTCCCGTGGTATGCTGGAGGTGTCAGGAGCCAGGCCACATCAGGGCCGACTGTCTGCATCGGGGTGAGCCGATGGTTGTGAACTACGGGGGTCGCCACTCCCTGTATGCACAGAAGCTGTGCGCAACTGGCACCCGTGAGGTGCAGGATAAAAACCACCTGTGTCAAGTAGAGGTGGGAGATTCCCTGGCGGTGGCCCTGCTGGACTCCGGGAGTCTAGTCTCCCTGGTAAGAGCTGCCCTAGTACGGCCTGCGGAGTATACCGGCCGTATAATTGGGGTCCTGTGCATCCACGGAGACTTAAAAGACTACCCCACTGCACTAGTGACTTTGTCCACAGCGGCTGGTAAGTGGACCCACGAGGTGGCTGTTGCTACCAAACTCCCACATGAACTGATACTTGGGAGGGACTTCCCAGGTTTCCCGGCGCTGTGGCCGGCAATAAAAGTGTCTGATGGACCCGAGACAGGGGTAACCCTAGTAGAGTGGCCTGATACCACTGGAAGGCCAGAACCCTGGGAGCCCGAGTCTGAAGGCCCAGCGGTAGGGGTGACCACTGCTCCAGCGGTAGAGGGGAGACAACCCCACTGAGGGTAATGGTGGGAGACACGGAGGACTTGCCACCGGGACCTGAGTTGGCAGACCTCAATGTCTCCGGGGAAAATTTTGGGACCGCACAACACGGGACCAAACCCTAACCAGGGCCTGGGAAAGTGTTGTAATGATTGATGGTAAACCCCAGAAACCTGGGGCTGAATTAATGTTTCCGCGATTTATTGTTCTTCAGGATATGTTGTATCGGGTGAACCAACTCCGAGGTGAGCCAGTTGAACAGTTGGTGGTGCCCACCGCATATCGCAAGCTTGTTATGGAGCTTGCCCACCAACATGTTCTTGGGGGACACTTGGGGTGGCAGAAAACCCAGGACCGCATACTGCAGCGGTTTTATTGGCCTGGTGTGTTTAAGGAGGTAGAAGAATATTGTAAATCCTGTCCGACCTGTCAGGTAAATAGCCCCCAGCCGCATTACAGAAGTCCCCTGGTCCCTCTCCCAATAATTGAGGTCCCATTCGAGCGTATTGCCATGGATCTGGTCGGACCCGTACCGAAGTCTGCTAGGGGTCACCAACATATCCTGGTGATTCTGGACTATGCTACTCGATATCCAGAGGCGGTGCCTCTGCGACATACCTCGGCTAAGCTCATTGCCAAAGAGTTAATGGAACTGTTTTCCCGTATGGGCCTGCCAAAAGAGATTCTGACCGACCAAGGGACCCCTTTATGTCCAAAGTTATGAGGGAACTGTGTAAATTGTTGCGTATAAAGCAGTTACGGACGTCCGTGTACCATCCGCAAACAGACGGTCTTGTCGAGAGGTTTAACCAAACTCTAAAAATATGTTAAAAAGGGTGGTGTCTAGAGATGGGAAGGACTGGGATCTGCTTCTGCCCTATCTCATGTTCGCAGTGCGAGAGGTGCCCCAGGCCTCTACTGGGTTCTCGCCCTTCGAACTGCTTTATGGCAGACACCCTCGGGGCCTGTTGGATATCGCCAAGGAAGCGTGGGAACAGCAGCCTGTCCCCCACAAAAGTGTCATTGAGTATGTCACCCAGATGCAAGACCGGATGGAAAGGGTGTTGCCGCTGGTCCGGGAGCATATGGAGGCAGCGCAACAAGCCCAGAGTAGGGTGTATAATCGTCAGGCTCGGGTACGGGACTTCAACCCGGGAGATCAGGTTTTGGTTCTGGTGCCCACCCTTGACAGCAAGTTCCTAGCTAGGTGGCAGGGCCCCTATGAGGTAATCGAGAAGGTAGGGGAAGTAAATTGCAAAGTACACCAGCCGGGGCGGCGCAAGCCGGAGCAGGTGTACCACGTGAATTTACTGAAGCCGTGGAAAGACAGGGACACGGCTGACGACAACAGCACCCGGCCAGGGCTTCTAGGTGACAAGGGTCCAGCCCCACAGTTCGAGGCCTGCGAAGCGGTAGCCACGGTAAAATTGCAGACAGCCTGTCTTCCAAACAAGTTCAGGAAGTCAGGAGTTCATCAGTCGGAACACGGATGTGTTCTCGGACCTCCCTGGCCGCACGTCTCTCATCCAACATGACATCGTCACTGAGCCTCAGGCCAAAATCCGGTTAAAACCATACCGGGTACCCGAGGCTCGGCGACGGGCCATCATGGACGAAGTGCAATTAATGTTGAAGCTCGATGTCATTGAGGAGTCAAAAAGTGAGTGGGCCAGTCCCATAGTCCAAATACCCAAGCCGGATGGGACGTTGCGGTTCTGCAACGATTTTCGCAAGTTAAATGAAGTGTCCAAGTTTGATGCGTATCCCATGCCCCGGGTAGACGAGCTTGTTGAGAATTTAGGGCAAGCCCGTTATTTTTCTGTGCTCGACCTCACTAAAGGGTACTGGCAGGTACCCTTAACGGAGTCAGCCAAGGAAAAAACCGCTTTTGTTACCCCGCAGGGCCTGTATCATTACAAGGTATTACCCTTTGGCCTGCATGGCGCCCCCGCCACCTTCCAAAGGTTAATGGATATTGTGCTGCGACCTCATCGTCGGTACGCCTCGGCCTACTTAGATGATGTAATCATCCACAGCACCGACTGGGAAAGCCATTTGCCCAAAGTGCAGGCGGTAGTAGATGCCCTAAGGAAAGCTGGTCTAACCGCCAATCCAAAGAAGTGTGCGATTGGGTTGGAAGAGACCAAATATCTGGGATATGTTATTGGGCGCGGAGTCATCAAGCCGCAGGTAACTAAGGTAGAGGCCATTCGTAACTGGCCCCGACCGGTCACCACCAGGCAGGTAAAGTCCTTCCTGGGAATTGTAGGGTACTACATGCGATTTGTGCCCCACTTTGCCACAATAGCAGCGCCGTTGACAGACCTGTTGAAGGGGCGAAAGTCTGGGAAGGTTAGCTGAAGTGAGAAGGCGGAGGAGGCTTTCTCTGCTCTGAAGTCGGCCCTGTGTGGGTCCCCGGTTTTGGTGACGCCCGACTTCAAGAGAGAATTTGTGGTACAGACCGATGCCTCTGAAGTGGGCCTCGGGGCTGTACTCTCTCAGGAAATCAATGGGGAGGAGCATCCTGTGGTTTTCCTGAGTCGCAAACTCACCCCAGCCGAGACCAGGTACAGTATAGTGGAGAGAGAGTGCCTGGCCATCAAGTGGGCACTAGAGTCTCTCCTCTATTATCTGCTAGGGAGAAAGTTCCGTCTAGTGACCGACCATTCCCCTCTAAAGTGGATGTGCCAGGCGAAAGACAGGAATGCTCGGGTCACCAGATGGTTCTTGTCTCTGCAGAATTTCAAGTTTTCGATAGAACACAGGGCAGGCCGCTTGCAGGGTAACGCAGATGCCCTGTCCCGCGTCCACTGCCTCACATGTGTTCACCCCTCAGGGTTGAACAAAGGGGGGTATGTGGTAAGGTGCAAGGTACCGTTGTCGATGGCAGGTACGTGTCACCGAGGTTCCTGGCCTCGGTGAGGTGAGAACCGGGTTTTTATGTGTCAGCAGCAGCTAGTGCTGCTTGACATTGTTAGTTAGTTTGGCTGCAAAGCCAATCCGGGCCGGCTCTTACTGGGAGTAGGCAAAGAGTTGGGTGGGTGCCTACTCCCCACGGTCCAGGCCGGACTTTATCCGGGCCTTTAAAGGCAGCCTCCTCAGCAGCTGAGGGTGTGATTGTCCTGGAGCTGCTGTTAGGCTGTGGAATCATCTGAGTTTGGGAGTTCTGATCCATTCTGTGCTGTGTGGAGTTCACGCTGGAAGCAAGAGCCCAAGCAAGGAGGAGTGCAGACGGCCTGGAAGCATGAGGTCGATCGCCTTGCGGCTGGACTGACAGCCAGGTGCGAACCTGCACCTAAAACCTCCCAGGTGACTGGAACCTGTTTTTGGACTGTTTTGTTTTGCCTCATGATTTCGGATGTGTGTGATTTAACACCAAGAGACTGTTTATTGTTTATGTTGTGCAAGTGTGAATAAAACACTGATTATTGCACCTTCTGGACTCCCTTTTGCCTCTGTACTGCACCCGCACCGCTATCTACCAGAGCGACTCCCCACAACGGGCATTCAAAAAAGTCGCAAAAAGTGGTTATTTAACTTTTTTATACCAAAGAGTGGTGTGAGGCGGTTTAGTAAATGATTGTTTTAAACGCGTTGGACACACAGAGAAGAGTCCAAGAATAATGAGAAGAGTTTGCTGTGTATACAGGGAGAAACCTGTCAATTAAGCTAAACAGGGCGAGGAGAGCCACACGTGGACACTTCTCCCTATGCCCTGACCCTTATCCTTTTGCCAGCTCATTTTTATATTATATTCTCCGAGCAGTGCAGCATTTCAGAGTGAAGAATAGGTCTCTGTAATGAAATAGCCCATCAGAATGTCATGTTGCGTGACGTGATTCAGGCAGCATGAGATGAATGACAGTTTTCCAGCCTGTAGACATGGATGACCTATCCTATAGAATAGATGCTTCATCAATATCAGATTGGTTGGGGTTTGGGAAACAAAGTGGTAGACGAAGCCAGAAGCAGAAGGATGTGCCGGCATACTGCAGCTCAGTTCCTATTCAAGTGAATGGTAACCCGACATGGCCACCACACAGTGGACGGACCCTTCTGCTTCCGGCTCTGTCCATTACTTTGTTTCAGGTGCCTGATTGGTGGGATTGCTGGCTCTTGTGTCCTCGTCGATCTGATATTGATAGAAAACTCATTTAAAGAGGACCTTTCACCACCCCTGACATACCTGTTTTAATAGCTTCATGCATTCCCCATGTAATAACAATTCTGAAGCATCTACTCTTATGGCTATATGTTGTGCCATTCCTTTATTATTTCAACTAGACGTTGTGGATGAATTGCTAGCAGTCTGCAGTAAGGGTACACAGGGGTGGTAACCAGTTGATGGGGGGGGGGGCTTGCACAGTCTGACAATGGCAGCACTGATTGTATTGAATGATGCTGTGCAGGTACACACCCCCAACTTGTTACCTCCCCTATGTACCCTTATTGCAGACTGCTAGCGATTTATTCATAACTTCTAGTAGAAATAATAAAGAAACGGCACAACATAGAGCCATACGAATAGATGCTCCAGAACCAGAATTGTTATTACATGGGGAAGCTATTAAAACAGGCATGTCAGGAGTAGTGAAAGGTCCTCTTCAAGGTTTGCTTCTGGCAGGGATGTAGCTATCGGGGTGTGCAGAGGTAGCAGTCACACCCCGGATCTAAGTCTGCTCTGCCATATAAGAAGATAAAGGGAAAAAAAGGAAAAAAAAGCCTGTAGGTGGCGCCAGGTGCCTCAGGGGAAAGTGCCACTGGGAAGAGTGACAGATTGTGGGATGAATTCACTGTATTTTGCTTGAAAAGGTTAGCATTGGTATTGAGAGTGCGTATACCTTTTTAATCAGAATTGGTAGGATAAAATTTATAATAAATTATAATAAAATTTGAGGTAGAGAGATACAATTGTTAAAAATGGTAAAATATTTTGAAATAAAACTAAGAAAGACACTCACTTTACCCAGGAGGGGCAGGGTGGGATAAACTCAAGACACCCACTCTGCTTCCTCCTGCGCCTGGGTTGCTTGTAAGATCTCTGGAAATAATGGCAGTCACAAGGTACCTCTGGTTGATTTCCTTTTTATTTAGCACAGGGTAGGGTAAGGTGTAGGCTCAACGCATTTCGGGGTCACTGGGATCCTCTTCATCAGGAGCATAACAAGTCATGTACAATTGTGAGTATTTATACAGTTTGAAAAAAGCGGCAAAAATAAGGGAAGTGGCGTGACTTCCGGTATGCGTTCCAGCGTGGAACGCACCGGGACCGGCATAATGTGAAGCCAGTTCCTGTTTGCATTCCATGCTGGAGCGCATAAGGGGCCAACTTGAAGACATAATAATAATAGTAATACAGATACTGGTATTGCAGAGAACTAGTGGTTTGAAGAAGTGCCATTGGGATGTAATGTATATTGAATTCAGACCGGACTAGACTTCCGGTCTGGCATGACGTGATGTTACTTCCGGTGTGCGTTCCAAGGTGGAATGCTCCGGAGTGTCTTGCCTGGGTGACTGATAATAAATGTTTTGGGCATTGCGAACTTTATTTGAGAAGTGGTTTGGAGAAAGGTGCTGGTATTATTGTGACGAAACCAACCTCGCCACTGGGCGTTGGAGAAGACTGATTGCCCGCCTCCTCCCCTGCGACTATGGCCCCTGGGAGATTGTACCCTTTTAAACCAGCATTTGGGCATATTGTATTTTATTATGCTGCTGCTGGCCCTTTAAGAACCATCTGGGGATCTGGGGACATACTGTGGAGTTACTGGGTGGCAACCATTTCATGTATCAGAGACACATGGTGAGAACAATGGATGGCAGCCATTTAACTCACCTGTTTAACTCTGCCTGTGATAATTATATTAACTATTGTGTTCAGTAATCATATCACAGGCAGAGGTGAGGATTTTGTCTGGGAGTGTCGGTGTGTATTGTACGGATTGATTGGTTGTATTTCAAAACCCTGTGGGCCGTACTATGTTTGTGGTTTGTGAATAAAAGAGGCTGTATGTGCCAGTACAGTCAGTTCCTGCTTGACCCTCAAAACGAAGTGTGGTCTCGTTATTGGGGGGGATTTATGGTATGCTGTTCCAGTTTGACTGCTAGGAGTGTAAACCTATTCGTATGGTTTTTCCTATTCGGCTGTTTACCGCATTCATATGCTCCTCCGATTTGGTGGTTGTGGTGTCGGCTAGAGTGCTTGGAATCCTCAAGAAGCGCTAGGACGATCCTTCAACGGAGGTACCCAGTCGGGGTGCCCGTCGATCCGTTACAATTATGTTGGCATTTAATATAAGATATATTAGTTTTATTATTCGGTAATCAGTTTTTTATCAAAGTGGCGTGTGGAGGGGGGGAGGGGAGAAGAAGGGGGGGGAAGACTTAGTCTATTTAGTGAGGACCACATGTATATACATACAAATACACTTACATATATATGCATATAAATATAAGCATATAAAAAATCATGATGGTATTGGCCGGATGTATTGCCATATACCAGCGGGGTCGAATAAAAAGAAAAGAAGGTAAAAAAAAGAGAAAGGGATTGCATGCCCATATGGGGAATGATTGGGTGAAGAATAAAAGCTGAAATGTATGTTTGTATGTTTTAGAAGAGAATATATTTTGTGTATGTGCAATAGAGAGAAGGGAGAGTAGCAAAAAAGGAAATTGATAGTCGATCGAAATGGATGTGTTAAATGGGTTCTGTGTGTGAAAATAAAGATAAATATTAAGTATATTGAGGCATCAATGAGCAACTGCTCATAATTACGTGTGTATGTATGTGATGAACTATACCTATTAGTATAAAATAATATAGATAGATAGATAGATGATACTTGGTTATTAAAGGATTGTATATACCCATATATAGAAATATATAATATGTATGTATATGAACATACATACACACAGATATATAAATTACACATATACAGAAAATATATCACTGAAAGGCTCTAAAAATACACAAAACACCACTTGACATGTTAGTGGATTAATAAATAAATGAATAAATAAATAGTAATTGGATGGATACTTATGTGGTAAAAATAAAAAATAATAGCACAAATAGGTAATAAAATACATAGTACACATTACGTGGTAGAGCAAAAATATGCAAAAAAATGTAGAAATTACACATAAAGAATAGAAATAAAGAGTAAAAAATATATATAATATTTAGTAAATAATAAATAAATAGATGTCGGGGAATGGGAGTATCATAAAAATATCGTATGTGGGGGACAGAAGGCCTACATTCATACATTCCTCGGTGTAGTATCAATGGTATTGATTAATAGTTTAAATACTCTATTGATTCATTGAGTCCGAAAGGTGTTAGTGAATTAAAACGATAGATCCAATGCATTTCTTTTCGGCAGAGCTGCTGGTAAGAGGTAGTGATATGTTCTATAGGCGATACTTTTAAAGTCGATGGATCGCTATTGTGTTTTTCAAAATAATGTCGAGAAACACTGTGGGTTAGAATCCCTCGTCTGATGTTGGAGCGGTGCTCATTCATTCTCTCCCTGACTGTTTGTGTTGTTCTACGGATATATTTAAGTTTGCAGGGGCAAGTCAGTAGATATATCACATTCTTTGTCCCACAGTGAAGATCTTGTATGATCTTCCATGTCTCGCTTTCGGACTCTTTTGGTGTATCGATCAGCAATTCTCTGACACCGTAGGTGATCATGGAGCCGCATAAACATTTTTTAAGTTGGCATTTTCGTATCCCTGTCGTGTTCAGGTCTCGGCTACTCCCTAGGGATGGGGTTGCTTTTTTAGTTTCAAATTTTGGGCAAGACGGAGCAATTAAATTTTTAAGAGTCTGAGCTCTCCTAAATGTGATGGAGGGTTGTTTAGGTAGAGAATCTCTCAAAAGGGGATCTTTTAGAAGAATGTCCCAATGTTTAGTCAATATTTGATGTTTTTGTGTCTGGCATTGAAACGGGTGATGAGGTTATACTCGTATTTGCCATTTGTTGTGATTTTCGGTTGGGTAGATCTGAGGGTTGTTTTTTGGTTTAAGGTGCATACCCTTTTTGCGGCGGCATTGATTAGCCCTTTCGGTTATCCTTTTTCCTTAAACCTGTTCTTGAGAATCTCTAGTTGCTCCCTCATCACTTTGTCATTGGAGCAATTTCTCATGATTCTTTTCATCTGGCCAAATGGAATGTTATTTTTCCATTTGGAAAAATGACAGCTGGAGTAGTCAAGGTAGCTGTTCGCATCAACTTTTTTGAAATGAGTTTGGGTAGTAATTTTATTTGATAATGTTTTGATATGAATGTCGAGAAAGATGGCTTCTTGGGGATCATATTCAGAACTGAATTCTAGGCCCCAACTGTTGGTGTTCAGCTCCTTGATGAAGTTGACTAGTCCTTCCTTTTGACCATCCCAAATAAGTATAATGTCATCAATATATCTTTTGTAGAATATGATGTTACTATAGCGAAGAAACCAACATTTTTTCTTCAAAAAGGCCGACAAATAGGTTAGCATAGGAAGGTGCAAATTTGGTACCCATTGCTGTCCCCTTAGTTTGTAAATAAAATTTGTCCTTAAAAGTGAAAAAATTATGGTGGAGGATAAAATTAATGGAATTGAGAATAAAATCTTTTCGGATGGAGGGCATTTCATGGTCTTTAGTTAAAAAATGCTTAATTGCCTGTAAGCCTAGTTCGTGCTGGATGTTGCTATATAGAGAGCTTACATCTAGCGTTACCCAATGGTAGTTGGTTTTCCATTGTACTAAATCAAGAGTATCGATTAAATGTGTGGAGTCTCTGAGATAGGAGGGGAGTTCTATGACACATTTTTGTAAGAATTTATCCACATAAGCAGACAGATTGGATGTGAGAGAATCGATGCCAGATATGATTGGTCTGCCTGGGGGATGTTCAATGGATTTGTGTATCTTTGGTAAAAAAATAAAAACGGGCTGTTGTCGGGTGATTATTAAAAAGGAAGGCTTTTCCTTTTTTTGTTAATGATTCCCGATGAAAAAAACGGAATCTATTAGTAGCAGTAGAGCTTTTTTGAAGATCGGTGTTGGGTCGCTGATAATGGTCCTGTAATAGTTAACATCAGACAGGATTCTATTAGCTTCTGTTGAATAGTAATCGTGGTCCATAATAACAACACCCCCTCCCTTATCGGCATTTTTAATAACTATATTTTTATTGTTTTTTAGGGCTTTATTTTCGTGAATGTTGAGATTTAGTGAAGGTTTAGTGGATTAGGCCGTGGTTAGAGTTTTGAAATCTTCAAGGACAAGATTAAAAAAGGTCTCTAGGTGAGGGCCTCTGCTCCCTAAAGAGTAAAAAGAGGATTTTAATTTTAGATTGGAGGGTATGGTTGGTGGTTCTTTTAAATCAGTCATATGTCCTTCTGTGACATCAATGGTGTTGCTGGTGTCAAAGGTGTTGCCTAGAGCAACCTGGTTTACATCGCTAAGGCTTTTGATGTAGAAGTGTCTTTTCAGGGTGAGTCTCCTGATAAATTGGTTCAAGTCGACAAATAGCTCAAAGGGATCGGGGTAGTGAGTTGTACAAAAGGAGAGACCTTTACTTAGAAGTAATGTTTCTTCTGGTTTTGAAAGGTATCTAGAAAGATTGAAAATTCTAATGGTTTTGGGTTTACCAGTGGCGTTGATGTCAGCTGAACAGATAAGTTCAGATGGGTTTATGCTTTCTGATTGGGTAGGTTGGGTGATGGCATTAGGGGTTTTGGTTTTTTGTTTCTTGGTGTGTCTGTATCTTCCTTCTCTACATCCCCTTGTTCTTTTATTGGTCTTTTTCGTGTTAATGGTAATAGACTGAAGAATTGTGTGATTCTTCGATTCTGCAGGTGAGGGCTTGAATGGGGAGTGAAATTTGTTGGGGTGAAAAAAGGACTCAACAGTTGTATGTTTGAAATTACTTTTTGGGTCGGAGTGGTCGATGGAGTTTGTGATGGTCCTGGAGAGAGATTCCCTAAAAAAGGGCTTGCTGATAAATTTGAAGGTAGAGCTAAAAAAGTATCTGATGGTGTACTGGACTGGGAATGTGTGGTTGTTTTTAAGATGGATCTAGACGGACTGCTTACCCCTGGTGAGTGGGAATTTTGTAAGGGAGCAACATCAGTGGAATTCTTCTCAATGGCTGTTGGTGTTTGTGAAGTGGACAAGGGGGTTGGTAGGTGATATACAGGTAGATTGCGGATGGATCCGGATGTATTGTGATCCCCTGGCGGATGGGGTATGGTAGTAGGGGAAAGATCGGCGGGTGTCTTCACCAATCTCACTTGGTTTGGTAGAAAGGATTCTAATGTGGGGTAGGGAGTATGGTTATATACAGAGGGTGGGGTATTGTAAATGGATATATTGTTTAAGTCTGAAGTAGTCTTGTTTGGGGGGGAACAATCTAAGGGGAGTGGGATGTCAAGAGTGGTGGAGATGGAGGGTGGTTTGTATGTAGTATTTGTTTTACTGGGCGGAAGGGATTTGTTTATTGGTGGTTGGTGGTTGTTGGTTTGGGGGGGGGGGGGTCTATGGTGATTGCTGTTGTAAATGAAGTGCTGTTGTACCACGTCCACTTAGGATCCCTCCTATCTGGACTGTATGCCTGCGGCAGCCTACTACCTCCCCGAGTAATTGAGTCTACACTGATTTTTGTCCTACTTACTTTTTTTCTACTCATCGTCCTTCCTTTGGCGCCCTGCCTGGATATCCCTTTTTTCACAAAGAGTCTGCGACTAACCTCCTCTCCTTTTTACTTCCTCTTGTCCCTGCCTATATAAGAAGATGCCAGTGGTACATGGTAAATGAGGGGCTTTAATACAGCTTTTGCACTGGGTTCCTTAAACTTCAAGTTACACGTTCTGGAATTCATATTCTGGCAAAGAAATGATCTATAAAACAGATTTTACTTTATGATATTTTCATGTGCACTGAGCAGCCTTCTGTATTTCACTTCTGGTTAGTTCTCTACAGCCCATACTGTTCAGAATAATCATTGAGAGAATCCGCATAGCAGACAGAAGTCATCACAAGTACTTTTCCTTTTCTTGTCTGGAAGGTGGTACGGACAACTCTGTCCCTGCAACCAGTGATTTGCATTGTAATCCAAGAAGAGATGATTTAATCGCGGCATCAGGCTGATTATGCAAAGCATGACACGGGACACAGCTGCTGGAGAACACGCAGACTCCACGGCTCGTTGGGCCCCGAGACTTCGCTAATTACCAGACCTTCTGTTTCTCTATCCACCAAGGCGCGCATTGTCAAACCGTTCAGATTTTTTTTCCATTGAGCAGAAAAACCCAAGGTGAAAAAAAATTGATTATCTCTCTTACTAAGGGGCAAAGACTTGTTAAGGAAGCTTACTGCTCACGTTTTCCATCATAATAAATCCTGAGGGGACAGCTATTCCAGACCTAAACTGACCTTGCTATGGAAATGGCGGAGAATTAATTCAGCGATTCTGCTGAGAAATTATTTTATCAGATAGGAAAAGAGTCACATGACCCTAACTTAATAAGATGCTATAGTTTAGGAACTGTGCTAGAAGTGAGAGAGGCCGCATGGAAGAGAAGAGAGCGACAACCTGAGAGCCACTGGGGTTTATGGCTCAAGTCTGCATCTCAGCTCATCTGCGTGATTAGCGATGAAAGGCGAGCTGTGCATATAGCCGCCGTGCGCCGTGCATGCTCAGGAAATAATAACAGCGGGCACTGAACACAATTGGTGTCATAGTCATTAAAATGTAACCTTTCGTAACTTGTACACAGAGCATGCATAATGCAAACCAGATTGAGCAAATCACCTAGAAAGTGCACAAACTTTACTTACACCGCTCGACATTTGCAGAAAGTTTTTAAGGCTGCATCATTAAATCACAAGAAAAGGGATAAGATTTGAAATGTAAAGAAGTAAAAGTTATGTTAAGCCCTGTTCACATCAGAGTTGCGCAGGGGCGGACTGGGAACTTAAAGAGGACCTTTCACCAGTCCTGACATTATCCTGTAAATAGCTGGCTGTGTAGGGCATACTGAAGGCATGTGAATTTGCTTACTATTTTCCCTATGCACTGCTCCGTTCCGCCGCTGTGTCCCCGTTCTGGTTTCCCGACGGGTATGTAAATTCATACCATCGGTACAGGGAGAAAGAGACAGCCGTGTTTCTCGGCCAGGGAAAAGGAGACACCCCGAGAAAAGATGACGTCTCCTCCATGTACCGATGGTATGAATTTACATACCAGGGGAAAAACCAGAACAGGAGACACAGTGGGGGAACGGAGCAGCACATAGGGAAAATAGTAAGTGATCTCACATGCCTTCAGTATGCCCTACCCTGCCAGCTATTTACATGATAATGTCAGGACCGGTGGGGGGGGGGGGGAAGTGGCCTCATGTTGTAGGCGGGTCCTTATTGATAGGAGGTGGCACAACAGAAGTAGACGGGCCAGTCATATGGTAGTGCAGGATAAAATACCACCCCAGCAGAACCAAATACCACAATGGAGCACAAAATACTACCTCAGTGGAACCAAATACCACAGTGCAGCACAATATACCGCCCCTGCAGAACCAAATACCACAATGTCACACAAAATACTGCCTCAGTCAAACCAAATACCACAATGCAGCACAAAATACTGCCTCAGTGGAACCAAATACCACAGTGCAGCACAATATACCGCCCCTGCAGAACCAAATACCACAATGCAGCACAAAATACTGCCTCAGTGGAACCAAATACCACAGTGCAGCACAATATACCGCCCCTGCAGAACCAAATACCACAATGCCACACAAAATACTGCCTCAGTCAAACCAAATACCACAGTGCAGCACAATATACTGCCTCAGCAGAACCAAATACCACAGTGCCCACAGTATGAGACTGCCATCGCCCTGAGGATGACAACATCATTGAATTCGGAAGGGCAGGTGCATAAGTGTGTGATGCTACTACATTAATTAACGCAGAGAGCATCAGATTGTTATGTACCTTACTGACAGCCAAGAAGAGGGATTAAGTGGCCCCAGGGCATCGGCCTACCAGGAATTTCCCTGTAGGGTCTATGGGCAATCCGCCATGGTGATTATAAAGATTGTGCCGGAGCCATTGGACAGTGCCCAATAGACCCCATTGACTTGTAACAAGGTTTGTTGAGCTTCTTCGAGGTGTCCGTCAGTTTGCATGCAGAGCTATGTCTTCTGTCAATATGACAAAATCTGACCAAGGCTCCGAGCCTCTCTGACTATGGAATAGGGTTTTCTACACAGTGACCCTCTTCTCTTGCATCTATATGCCCCAATAAGTTTGGGAACAAGGATGTAGCTATAGTGGAAGCAGAGGAAGTGGCTGCTACAGAGCCCTAACTGAGAAGGGGCCCACTCAGGAGGAAGAGGACTAAAAGACTTTGTCAGGGCCCCCTCAACAGTATTATACAGTGACATAACATACAGTATATATGTGGAGTGGCTGCCTTGCCTGATTTGAGAGAGAGATCTTGACTAGCCTCAGGTGTGGAGGTTGCATGGGAAGAAGGGGTTGTGAAGAAGTTGCGGGAGGGAAGGGGCCCCTATTCAAATATTTGCATTTGGACCTAGTCATTTCTAGTTACACCTTTGTTTGGGGAACAACCCCTTCAAAGACCAATTCAATTTTGCCCAAATGGCGTTGACTTATTAGAGACAACCCCATTCAGTTTGCTGCCTCCTTAGTGATCAGCTTATAAAAGGGCTTATGGACCAGCGTTGTCCTTATCAGACAACTAATTTAAGGATCATGTGAAATATTTTTAGCTTTTTTTATTTACCTCCTTACATTCTGACAACCTAGCCTTTAAGCCAACGTAGTTTGAAGTCGTATTTTTGGTGGGAAGAGTTGCATATTTTTCAGATATCATTTTGGAGTACATAACAGTACATAAATAAAGTACATAAATGTCATAATAATGATAAATATTATAATGTTAATCCTATGTTTATATAGTAAATTTGAGATACTTAGAAAATACATTTTGTACAAAATGATTTGGGCCCATCTGCCAAATGTCAAGGCGATCTCTGTAAGACGGGACCTAACACTAAACTCTACCTGTAATGAGCCCTCACGGCCACTGTAAAATTCATGACGTGTCGGTTCCACATTTTTTTTTTCAATAATAATTTATAAATATAAGCATTTCGAACTTTAAAAAAAAAAAAATAATTTTAATAGTACTTTCTACACCTAGGCAAATAAGCAATTAAGTGCACTGAAGGCGGGTCCAAGCTACTGTGTGTGCCCTTGCTCCTCCTCCTTCCTCTTTCATCCCTCAAGGAGCTGTCAGAGGAAGCAGGAGGAGCATAGGTGCACAGAGTGGCTTGGGCCCTCCTTCGATGCACTTAACTGCTCATTTGCATATGGATTAAAAGTACTTTCCAGAATGAAGCAACTGAATACTAAGTGAAAGGTATCATTACATTCAGCTGAGCTTGTCCTAGAAGGCATTGTGCCTGATTTGTCAGTGAATTTCTTAGCAATAGACCCCCTTTAAGGTTTCATACATCTCAGAGATTGCATAGAGCTGTAACAGAACCATAAGCCTAATCCTTTAGGGTAGGTTCACACAGAGTTTTTTTTTTATTTTTTAAGGAGGGTTTGAGGTAGATTTGCCTGCATGTCTTTACTGTTTCATCCACTTTTGAATTTGACTGAAAAGAGCCATATAAGTCCTTTCTTTATATTTACGGTTTCCTTTGAATCCACTTCTAGCTTTGGCTGAAAAACTTTCAGGAAAATCTACCTCAAAATGTTCTCCAAAAAGCTCTGTGTGAACCTCACCTTAGAGTACGTCCACAAGATCAGGTTTTCTGATATAGTTTTGGAAGCCAAAGTCAAGATTGGATTATAAAAAAAGAGAAGGTATAAAAGACAGATACAACTTCTTTTAATTCAGTCCTGGTTTTGACTTCCAAAACTGCAACAGGAAACCTGACTGTGTGGCTGTACACATAGAGTGCTGCCACATGTTCAGGTTTTTTGATGCAGTTTTCTAAGCCAAAACCAGGTGTGGGCCATGAATGGAAAAAGAGTGTAAGGGACAATTGCTACTTCTCTTTTTAGAATCCATTCCTTGTTTTGGCTTCAAAAACTGTTTTAAAAAATCTGAATGTGTGGCCGTACCCTCAATTTTGATAGCTGAAAACTAGCAAACATACCCACTGGAGGCATAATCAGGGCCTCATTGATTTAGCTTACATCTGGTGGAAATTATCTGTATAGTCTACCTTGTGCATGCCTCTAATAGGTACTACGGTACTTAGAACTGAGACCAAGCTGTTATCCAACACAACAGGTAAAATAAAATCGTCAATATACCAGAACAGGCTGATTTGGCAGAAAACCTTTGAATCCAGTATTGTAATTATGTTCTGGCAATGTTGCACAGCTGCCTCCAGCTGGTGGTCCACATTCCTTCTGAACCCCCTATCCCACTCTTTACTTTCATGGATGGAAAAGTTCCGTGAAGTATCAGAATGTAACATCATGCCTCTGTCTTATGTTTCAGCTTTGGTTCGCATTTGTTAATGGATTTTCTGGACAAATTTTGTTTGAACGATGGTGCATCGGATTGTACAATGTGGTAAGTGACTCATTTTTGGTTTTTGATTGCACATGAAAGTTCAGGGAGGGCCACCTCCCCTGTGTCTGATGTTTATCACGGCCGGTTATCGTACAGGTTAAGTTAATGTATGGTATGAGAAAAACATCTTGTTCTCACGCATTGTACGCTAGATATTTGAAACAGTTGTTGGGAACTAAATTCATAGAAAACCACATTTTCCATAAATGAATTTTTGCATCGTAGTTGAAGGCCTGGCATGGTTGAAGGTCCTTTGAAGGAATTTTTCTATATTGTTAGAAGACTGTTGAGGACAGTATAAATAAATATATGAAAGTAGACTAACCAGATCAAGAACTGGCCATTTTGCCCTCTTCAAAGCCATAGCTTTTTTTTGTTCATTTTTTTAAAGAATAATGTTGCCATTTTTTTTCTCTCCAGTACATGGAGATTTATTTAATTTTTTTATTTTTATACCTTGGAAAATGTAAAAAAAAATGAATGCATAAAAATGTTTAAAAAAAAATGTTTTCTTCTACTGTACTTTTTAAATTGTGGGCTAGTATTATTCCCTGGGCTGTTCAAGAAGACATCACCCATTATGACAACACCATTAAAGAATACATCAGTGTCTATTAGATGTCATCTGGATATTACTATAAACCTCAGATATATCTGTTTCTTAAAGGGCTTGTCCAGTATTTGAAAGAAACATGTCTACTTTCTTTCAGAAGCAGCACAACTCCTACTTATAGGTTACATCTGGTATTGCAGCTCAGCTCTATTGATGCTAATGGTGCTGACCTGCAGTACCACGTGTAGTATATGGGAAGGGGTGGTGCTATTTGAAGAAGGTATGTTTTTTTAATAATGGAATAGCCATTTGAGGTCTCATTCAAGTTAAAACTGACATTTAGGTGTAATTGTGGACCTCCATGTGCCCCCAAAGTAGAGCCATTCTAGAGACCCTCTGGTAGCCTCTGCTGGGCCAAAGCTGAAGCTTGAGCTGGCCACGACAATGGATGAGTGCTGCCATCAGTCAGTGATATAAAATGACAAATCCTAGAGGTTATGAAGAAAATATCACTGCTGATGACCACAAATAAGTGTGCCAATTGAGTGTATAGACTAAGTGGTCACCAGATATCTGACAGCTGGGGAGAAGGGGCCTGTCACCTAACAGAAAAATACATAGCAGCAGATAATAAATGGTATTGCTATGTTACACAACAATGATTTTTAAGAGGCATTAAGGGGAATCTGTCACCACCCTATACTGTTTCTAACTTTTTTTTTACGGCACTGTAGACCTTTTCAAATACACCATTATGCTCAGCACAATGTTCACTATTAAAGATGAGCGAAGTTTTGAAAAATTTGATTAGGATGATTCGACAAAGTTCTTCAAGAAATTTGATTTGTTCCAAATTAATTTGTCATGAATCATGATAAATCTGGTATACCCAGACCACTCTGCCTAATCACATGCATCCCAGTTGGTGGCCCAATCTCAGTGTGAAGGCATGGAACTTAAACTGCAGGGACAGTGCAGGGAAAGGATATCGCCGTGTGCATGACGTTATAGTGCAGTGATAGGCAAAGTGCGGCTCTCCAGCGGTTGCAAAACTACAACTTCCACCATGCCCTGCAGGAGGCTGATAGCTGTAGACAGTCTTTGCATGCTGGGAGCTGTAGTTCTGCAACAGCTGGAGAGCCGCACTTTGCCCATCACTGTTCTAGTGCATCCCGATTCATAGTTAATCCATTCTGTAGGTTTTTTACCATCAGTATTACAGGCAGTTGTAATTTATCGCCATCTACATCACTGTGCAGGGCGCTAAGATTCATAGCTAATCCCTTCTGTTATATTTGAAATTACTGTGCATCAGTATTATAGGTCAATAAAAGCACCAGGCCCAATTTATCGCTGTGGACTTAACCGTGCAGTGCCCCAAGATTCAAGTAGTGGTCCCATGGGGACGGTGGCGGCAGCAGAAGTGGCAGTAGTGCCTCCATGACAGAGTGGGGACAGTGGCGGCAGCAGCAGGGGCAGTAAGGCTGTGTTAACATCACTGTTTATGTTTCCATTGTTCTGATCCGTCAATCAAACAATCCTGTATTTTGAGCATCCATAAAGCCTTTTTCAGATGGTCAGTATTTTGCATCACTATTTAATCAGTAATTGTAAGCCATAAAAAGGAGTGGGTCCAAAACAGAGATAAAGTGTAATGGAATTATATTAGCATCTGTTCTGTGTTTTGGACCCACTCCTGCTTTTGGCTTACAAATTCTGATCAAATACTGATGCAAAACACTGACCAAACACTGACTAAAAGAACGTATTAACTCCTATGAATTTCGGTCGAGTTGGTGGAGCGATTTGTGTGGTTCAATCCAATAACCAACGAGAGCCCTCCCATATGGCAATAGTCCAACTGCCATGTTTGATCTATCCAGCAAGTTTGGTCTATCTGGTTTTAACCCTATTACTTATAGAAAGCAAAAAAAATTACATTATTAGTATGGAGGGATCCTGGACCCTATGGAGGGATCCCCATGGGCTAAATTTTCATTGCACTGCACAGTGATGTAAAACCTGATAGCTAGGAATTATGAATTTGGTTCCAGTTAGTGGAGCGATTTGTCTGGTAATACCGTCGTAACTCTGACCATAAACAATTGCAAGAACAACACAGAATTTTTTGGGTAAGAACATATTATCTACAATGAATTTGGGTCCAGTTGGTAAAATGAATTGTGTGGTTCATTCCAATAACCAACGACACTCCTCCCATATGGCAATAATCCAGTTGCCATGTTTGATCCATCCAGCAAGTTTGGCCCATCTGGTTTTAACCCTAATACAAGGAATTATTGGACCTCAGGCGTTCTGCATCCAACCTCCTTGAGAGCCGAGTTTTTTTCAGCACTAACTGTTCTGTGATGCCCTTACATGTCCGAGGCTGCACACGTGCTGCATTAAAGGGCTTACCATGTGTCGACCCTTTGCTGACAGGTGCAGGTTACCCGGTTACCTGCTTAATGTTATTCGTCGTAGGGAACGGGGATTGTAATACTGGAGCTTGGCACCCGCTTAGTTTGTGAATACTACAAGTCATATGTGAATAGTGCTAGTAGGGCAGCGCTGGGGCCTGATAGATGCTGGACCGACTGTATGTGATGCTGCTGTGATGAGCGCTCTGACAACTACAGTCTGTGCCCCATTACATGTGAGTGAAGACTGGGGAAAAATTACTGGGGACAGTGGAAGGATATTACTGCGGGCAGAGGGCGACATTACTGGGGCAGTGGAGGACATTACCAGTGGCAGTATAGGGACATTACTGTGGGTGCTATAGGGACATTACTGAGGGTAGTCGGGGAATATTATTATTGCCAGAGACCACGGATTTAATGATCGCGATCGTGGAAGGTGCAACCTGGACAGAGCCGGCCGAGGGGGGTGCCCAATCCTAAATTTGCCCTGGGTTCCATAGAACTTTAGTTACGCCACTGGATCCATCATTCACAGTTGATAATGTCACATCTTACCTCCCCCTATACCTGCCAAATGACCTTTGCACAGGTCACTGAGTATGCCCACAACACTCTCCCATAGAAGTCAATGAGTTATCTTCAGACCACAGGTTCCTATGGTCCATGTGACTGCTGTAAATGTGGTTATGTCTGAATGTGGTTAACAACAGATCAGGCAAGATGACTGCTCCATAATCATGTACAGAAAATAGAATTTAAAAAAATCTACAATTAGAAAATAAAACCAGATTAGAAAATCTCTGCTGGATTTAATTAGTCAAAAGATAGGTAGTCAAAAGATAGATAATGGATACATTCTCTTTAAGCTACAAACTTGAAGACCATTTTGATAGGATATTAAGGCTTCATTTTGTCAGGTTTTGTGACCGCAGATATTTCTAATTTCCGTAGAGGAAACAGTTATCTCAGACTAAGGGCTCATTCCGATGGCCGTATGTGTTTTGCGATCCGCAAATTGCGGATCCACAAAACACGGATACCGACCTACTGTATTGAGTGCTGGATGTTCTGTTCCCATGCATTCTTAATGGAACGAGATCCGTTCAGGATGTCTTCCATTCCGTCAGCATTCTGTTTTGTGACCGCAGCGCGCTGTAGTTTTTGTCCGGCCGCCTCTCAGCATCTTTGCCGTGCTGCAGCTGGACCTCCAGCCCACCCCCATTATAGTGAATGGGGCCAGAGGGGACTTCCGGCGGCACGGTGGGCTAGCGTTAGCACGGATCCTGTAGGGGAACAGCCTGCTGGACCCTGCTGTCGCAAGTATGAAAGTAGCCTTAGAGTCCTCCAAATGTAGAGTCTAAGACAGAGTGTTCAAGGAATAGAGGCCAAGAGGTCCTAGTTATGTGTCTGTATTAGACCAAATACTACTGATCGCAGCTTTGCAGGTGGTGTTCTTTTCACCCATGTTTTTAAAAAGTCTGTTCCGATGTTCCCTTGCTATTAAATCTGTTCTGATGTTACATCAAAAGATGTCATCTAAATGCTCATTCGGCTACCAGCTATTTCTTTCAAAATCTACATACACATGAACACTTGGCTCAACCTGCTTGTGTTGTCAATAGGCTTCCAGACACCTCCCTCAATTCAGAGACCTCCTGGCACAGAGAAAGGCAAAAAATAGAACAGAAACAGTATACATGTGGATTCTGCTTTCCCTGAATTAAGTGGTGGGTTTGCACAGAGAGAGTTATCATATAGAGTAGGTTCCCATCCAAAGAGAGGTCATCTGTCAGTGGTGGATGTGTACAAATTATTTTGATCAAAATATATTTGCTTAGTTCCTCATATTAATTTTATATGGTGAATATAGCATTGGTTTATATGTTCTTTGTTCACAGAGTGCTGCTGCATTGTGTTTGCTTTTACGAGTCAGGGGATAGTCGGGACACTAATTTAGCTGTCAATTTCCTTAAAGGGGTTCTTCGAGAATTAAGAAAATGAAAATATGTAAATATTACTTTATTATAAATATATTCCCAAATACCTTTCATTAGTTATAATGGCTTGTTTTGTCTGGGGAGCATTGATTAGGAGAAACAAAATGTCCGCCGTCCTTAGTACACACAGTACACACAAAACCTGTCCTAATCACACATAGGACAAGTTACTTCACAACACTGAGGTAAAAAGCTGCCTCATCCTCCTCTCTGCTCTGCTTGTCAGGGTTTATGATCCTGAATACAGTTTAATATGATATTTAGCTGAATCTTTGTGGGAATGGAGTTCATGAGAAGACATGAAGTACAGAAAAGATGGACAGGACAGGCTGTGGTAGTGGAGACTGCATGAACGTGCTGCTGCTCACTAGCCGCATCTGCTCATTAACTCAATTCCCACAGAGATTCAGCTAAAGATCTTATCATCTGTATTCAGGATCATAATCCCTGACAAGCAGAGATGAGGATGAGGCAGCTCTTTAGCGCAGTGTTCTGAAGTAACTTGTACTGCTGTGAGATTAGGACAGGTTCTGTGTGTACTAAAAGGACAGCGGCCATTTTATTTCTCCATATGATTGCTCCCCAGACAAAATGAGCCATTAGAACTAATGTAAGGTATTTGGGGTTATATTTATAATGAAGTAATATTTAAGTATTTTCAATTTCTTAATTCCTGGAGAACCCCTTTAACCCCTTGAAGGGGTCGTATCATTATAGACAATGGGGGCAGATCGCTAGGATATTCCCCCATTCTCTTATAGTTGTGGGTCCCACCGATGGGACCCGCACCTATATCAGGAACGCAGCCCCGCAAGGTGGTGACTGGTCCGGCCACCACCAAGCCAGCTCCCGATAGAAGTAAATGGGAGCGCACCGCGCATGACCAGCCACCGCTCCCATTCACTTCTATGGGCTTGATGGAAATAGCTGAGCCAGTGCTCGGCTATTTTCACCGGCCCCATAGAAAATGAATGGCGGGCGGCTGCGCATGCGCAGTGCGCCCTCCCTCACTTTTAAGGCTTCGTTCTCTTTTCCAAGCCATTTTGAGATTGTTTTCTCGCGACCTTTACTCATTTAAATAATTTTTTGCAATTCTATAAACTTGAATTTCTCTGCTTTTAAGACAGATAGTCATACTTCACAAAATGGTTATTAATAGGAATTAGAGAATCGACTTCGGATGCTTCATCTGAAGTCGATTCGCATAAAACTTTGTTTGAATACTGTACAGAGCGAGTGCTCCGTACAGTTTTAGAATGTATTGGCTCCGATGAGCTGAAGTTATTACTTCGTGAAGTCTCGCGAGACTTCGGGTAATAACTTTGTAAATCAATTTCTACTGTTAAAAACCTTTGTACCGGGTTTGGTTCCAAGTAGAGATGAGCGAACTTTAAAAAAAAGTCCGGTGTTCGGCATTCGGGTTGTGGTAAGTCGCGCATCCCGTTATGGATTCCACTATAGCGGCATATGGAATCCATAAGGGGCGGCTGCCACCAACCCGAACTGTTGAACAGCCGAAGGACCTGGGGTGACGTCACTGTCATGTGATCAGTGCAGGGGCGTGGCTCAGCACTGGATTTGATCCCGTGCTGAGCCACGCCCCTGCACTGATCACATGACAGTGACGTCACCTAGGTCCTTCGGCTGTTCAACAGTTCGGGTTGGTGGAAGCCGCCCCTTATGGATTCCATATGCCGCTATAGTGGAATCCATAACGGGATGCGCGACTTACCACAACCCGAACGCCGAACACCGGACTTTTTTTTAAAGTTCGCTCATCTCTAGTTCCAAGGTACCATCTCCTCAGGCAGAGAGCTTCATAATCTCACTGCTCTTACCGTAAAGAATCCTCTTCTTTGTTTGTGTACAAACCTTCTTACCTCAAAACGCAGAGGATGTCCCCTCGTCACAGTCACAGTTTTGGGGATAAATAGATGATGGGACAGATCTCTGTACTGACCCCTGATATACACTCACCTAAAGAATTATTAGGAACACCTGTTCTATTTCTCATTAATGCAATTATCTAGTCAACCAATCACATGGCAGTTGCTTCAATGCATTTAGGGGTGTGGTCCTGGTCAAGACAATCTCCTGAACTCCAAACTGAATGTCAGAATGGGGAAGAAAGGTAATTTAAGCAATTTTGAGCGTGGCATGGTTGTTGGTGGCAGACGGGCCGGTCTGAGTATTTCACAATCTGCTCAGTTACTGGGATTTTCACGCACAACCATTTCTAGGGTTTACAAAGAATGGTGTGAAAAGGGAAAAACATCCAGTATGCGGCAGTCCTGTGGGCGAAAATGCCTTGTTGATGCTAGAGGTCAGAGGAGAATGGCCCGACTGATTCAAGCTGATAGAAGAGCAACGTTGACTGAAATAACCACTTGTTACAACCGAGATATGCAGCAAAGCATTTGTGAAGCCACAACACGCACAACCTTGAGGCGGATGAGCTACAACAGCAGAAGACCCCACCGGGTACCACTCATCTCCACTACAAATAGGAAAAAGAGGCTACAATTTGCACAAGCTCACCAAAATTGGACTGTTGAAGACTGGAAAAATGTTGCCTGGTCTGATGAGTCTCGATTTCTGTTGAGACATTCAAATAGAGTCCGAATTTGGCGTAAACAGAATGAGAACATGTATCCATCATGCCTTGTTACCACTGTGCAGGCTGGTGGTGGTGGTGTAATGGTGTGGGGGATGTTTTCTGGGCACACTTTAGGCCCCTTAGTGTCAATTGGGCATCGTTTAAATGCCACGGGCTACCTGAGCATTGTTTCTGACCATGTCCATCCCTTCATGACCACCATGTACCCATCCTCTGATGGCTACTTCCAGCAGGATAATGCACCATGTCACAAAGCTCGAATCATTTCAAATTGGTTTCTTGAACATGACAATGAGTTAACTGTACTAAAATGGCCCCACAGTCACCAGATCTCAACCCAATAGAGCATCTTTGGGATGTGGTGGAACGGGAGCTTCGTGCCCTGGATGTGCATCCCTCAAATCTCCATCAACTGCAAGATGCTATCCTATCAATATGGGCCAACATTTCTAAAGAATGCTATCAGCACCCTGTGGAATCAATGCCACGTAGAATTAAGGCAGTTCGGAAGGCAAAAGGGGGTCCAACACCGTATTAGTATGGTGTTCCTAATAATTCTTCAGGTAAGTGTGTGTATATATATATATATATATATATATACATAGCTATTAGTTATTAACATTGGATATTACATTGACTTCAGCAATAAGGCCAGTTTTAGGCCTTATTTACATGTCCATGATGATATCTGTGACAAGATGTTCAGTGGGTCATCCGTGAAGATGTTCGTGAACTATAAGGCCCTATTCACACATCCGCAATGTAGTCCGCATGTATTCCGCAATTTTGCGGAATACATGCGGACCCATTGACTGTGAATGGGGCCTGGAACGATGCGGAGAGCACACACTGTGCTCTCCGCATCCAATTTTGCGGAGCGCGCCGCCGATCTTCCGGTCCGCGGCTTCGCAAAAAAATAGAGCATGTCCTATTCTTGTCCGCAATTGTGGACAAGAAGAGGCATTTTCTATGGAGTTCGGGCAATGTGCGGTCCGCAAAAATGCGGAATGCACATTGCCGGTGTGTCCGTGTTTTGCGGATCCGCGGCTCCGTGGATCCGCAAAACACTTGCGGATGTGTGAATAAGGCCTAAGTGTTTGGTCTGTGTCCATTTTTTGCAATCTATGTGTCATCCATGTTGTGTCTGTGGTTTTCACTGACCCATAGACTTCAATATTTGGTCTGCATCACTGACCAAAATAGTGCATGTCTCCATGGGTCAATGGAAAATTACTGATGTGTGAATAAACACACTAAAATGAATGGGTACATATGCTGTCCATGGAAAACACAGACAGAACGTGTCTGTGATTCACTGAAGTGTGAATAAGCCCTTACTTGTCTAAATCATTAAAAAAAGCCGAGATGCAGAAAATGTATGTAGAATAATTGGTGGCAGCTACAGACTTGGAATTTATACCACAAAGAAAACAATACAAAGAATTTACCAGTATAAAACAATGTATTTCTGTACAAGCCATGTACAATCATGATGAGTCAGTCTTGCTGTAGAACTGGATGGGTTCACTGAACTCCCCCAAGTTCTCTCTTTGAATGTGTTAGCAGAACTTTGTCTAATACGACATTGCATACAAGTTGCTTCAATTTTTAAAGAGTAAACACAATTTTGCTATTTATTTTTTGAGCTGGTCAATCAATATAAAATTAAAAATGAAGCAACTTAGTCTTGATTTTAAAAAAAATTCTTCAGTTTTTTGTATACAGTTCCAATGCAGACCTATGTAGTCAGATCTTGCAATCTTGTATTAGGGTCCGTTCACATGTTTAGGATTTGTTTAGGATTTTGGCACAGATTCTATGATCAAATCCACTAATATTTGATATCCAGTAGAAGTGGATGGGGTATTTTATATCCTCATGGACTTTTGTGCATGCTGCGGAAAGAGTCTGCAAGAAGAAAGAATGTGCTCATTCTTATCACAGACTCCACACGTATAAACCATAGAGAGGGAAAAATACATTACACGTATAAACCATAGAGAGGGATAAATCCATTACACGTATAAACCATAGAGAGGGATAAATCCATTGGATTAGCCCCATCCTTGTGCAGACCTGAAATCTTTGCAATGCATAAAGTGAAATTTGTGACAAATCTGTAACCAAAACCGCAAGTAAAATAGATTCCCAACAAAATCCTCGTCAAAATCCACATTAGATTTTTTTTCCACCTTTAAGGGAACCTGTTATGTTGTACATGATATCTGATCTGCAGGCAGCCTGTTATAGAGCAGGAGGAGCTCAGCAGATTGATATATAGATTCAGTAAAACTTCTATTTTATTCATTTAAATTCCTGCTCCTTCTGGTCTTTAAAGTCCAGGAGGCGGTCCTATCAGTGACTGACAGCGATCTCGGTATCCACAGTTATAGAGGGAAGACTGTCAATCACTGATAGGACCGCCTCCTGGACTTCGGAATGAGCAGAAATTTAAATTAATAAAATACAAGTTTTTCTGACTCTTTTCCTCCAAACCTATACCTCGCTCTACTCAGCTCCTCCTGCTCTATAACATGCTGCCTGCACCTTATTCTGCATTTTCATGACAGGTTCCCTTTAACTCTCTTCCATCTGAGTCCTCTTTTGCTAACCTACAATTAGACAATAGAAAGAGCGACAAAGGGAGGGGAGTTACATGACCAGGGGCACAACTACTGCAGTAGTAGCTGGTAGCCATGGGGTCCACACCAGTTGGGGGTCCGTGCCACAGGGGCTGGTACTGCACCCAGCCCTATTGCTTATTTACATACAGGATCCATGCCAGGCACACCCTACTGTCAGTAAGTGGCATGGCCAGGGAGGAATTTCTGCTAGGTCGGGGTACATGGTGATCTTGGGCGCAGTGTAGCAATGCAGCCATAGAAAAGAATTGGGTCGCAGAACGACTCTCAGGTTGCCATGACCGTGACCCCGTAATCACCAAGAAAAACAAAACTGCCGGTTATTTTAATATTTGTTATATGACAAGTGTGTGGGTGTCGGCCTTTGTATGGCGATCTTGGGCAATCTTACTAGCTGCAGGAGTCGGGGTTGTGGTGAAGTAGCTGGTGAGGCCTGTTCAAAAATTTGCAATGAGTCCTAGTCATTTTTAGTTACATCTCTGAACACGACTGCGGGATTAGACTACACACAAAGGTTGTTTGTAGTCTGTAACCATGGAGACACATAGGTCTGCATTAGAGCTGTGTAATTATACATGCATTATACCATTTGATTTTCTATATTCCCCGGGATATATTAGTTGTTTTCTCAGCTGTCATTGACCTTGGAGATTTTTGGATCCTTCAGACTGCCATACATGACCAACCTCTCCAGTCCCTTTTTCTCCGCTTTCCGCATTGCTCTAACCTCTGTAATGTTCACCTTTATTCTCTTGACAGATTTTTACTGCCTTACCACCTTTCACACTGGGAATCTTTGAACGAACCTGCAGCCAAGATAGCATGTTAAGATATCCACAGCTCTACAAAATTACGCAGAACGCAGATGGCTTTAACACAAGGGTAAGTGTGACGGATGTTCCATATGATGTAAGAGAAAGAACTGAAACTTCTTGCAGCCTTGAGATGATCTTTGGAACGATCAAAGAATAGCATGGACGCCCCACCTCTCCCACCAACCTCATCAGTGAGCACTTTTGGGGAGATTTATAATCTCCCTTTTGTCAGAAAAGTGGCTTTAAAAAGTCGCAAGCTGTTTGTTTATGAATTTTTAAATGTGACTTTAAAAAAAAAGTTATTCTTGTTTTTACGCCGCACTGACCACTTTTCCAAAAGGGTCGTGTCAAGGGCAGGAAGGGGCGTGACCAGCTGCTGCAACCAATTCATCTTTATTTAAGCCAGTTTTCTGAGGCAAAGGAAACCAGAAATCTCAGCTCAGGCCTCCTCATAAAATAGTCCTGTTGACAGGACTATTTTTTCCGTCATGTATAACGGAACCAAACTGAACCGTTATTTGGCCACATGTATTAGGACGGAGCAAAACAGAATGCTTCTTAAAGGCTTCCATTTTGCTTTCCGTCCTAAAATTCCATTATAACGGAACCTATAACAGAATTCCGTAACGCCAATGCGAACCCGCCCTAACACAGGAGTGGATTAGAGACAACTCTGTGAATGTTCTTCAGTGGCCCAGCCAGAGCCCTGACTTGAACTCAATCGAACATCTTTGGAGAGACCTGAAAATGGGTGTCCACCGACGGTCCCATCCAACCTGACAGAACCTCAGAGGCCCCGCAGAGAAGAACGGCAGAAAATCCCCAGATCCAGTTGTGCAAACCTTGTGGCATCATGCCCAAGAAGACTGGAGGCTGTAATCACTGCCAAAAGTGCTTCACCTAAGTCCTGAGTAAAGGATCTGAATACTTTTATCAATGTAATATTGTAGTTCTTCTTTTTCAATAAATTAGCAAAGATTTTGAACATTTTGTTTTTACTTTCTCATTATGGAGAATTAAGTGCAAAATGATAGGGAAAACTGCTGACGATATAGCCAATGTTATCAAATGGAATGTACTACAAGTATGTACAGGATAGAGCTGCACGCAAGTCAGAGTTATGTACTGCAACTTGTGCAATTTCAGTGTATTTCTATGGGAAAAAAGTTACAACAAAGCTTGTGACCATCACAAAAATATGATAAAATATGTTAAATTTTAAAGTTTTCCAAGGTTGTTTGGCCTCTTTTTTCCTGTAATTGAAGAAACCTTTTGTCTGACCATTTCTTAGAACAAAATATTACCGGACGGACAGCCACCTTTAAATTATCTCCCTCTATAATGTTGTATACTGCTTGCACCATGCTCCGTTCATACAGTGGTTTTACGTAGATGGAAAACCTATACTGAAAAATCTGAAATTTTCTTATCACCTTTGATAGCGCCTGATCAGTATAGTCTTATGTCCTGGGCAGATGTAACGTTTTGTTGTTTTGTGTCGTTTTAGGTTTTCTGGGGTCACTGTATTAACGCCTTGGTCCACTCTCTTATTCTCTTCTGGTTCCCGCTGAAAATGATGGAGCACGGTAACTATTTTTTCACTACAGTTATTGGGACACAAGCCTGAATTCTTGCCAGTTTGATTGTGGATTTTATTAGCAGAGATAACGAAAAGAAATCGAGGTTAAGAAAGGTTGAAATCATTGTCTGTGCCTGACAGGCCATTAAGTGACTTCTTACCAGTTCTCTGACTCATCAATCACTCACTAGCATTGTCTTACGTTTAACTTTTTGCACTTTGTTGACTTTTGGTACTTTCTTTTAACTGTCGGGAAACTTTCCCTTCTCCTAATATTGAGGATGCTCCTTCCCTGGGAAGAATGGAAGCAATGTTGTTATAGCCTTGCAAATGACCAAATTATACAATGGACCCTCTCATAGTGACCTAAACAGAAAGGTACTGGGGCAAAATAATTTTTTTTTACAGTGCATGGGGATTTGTTTTCTTCATTGTATATTGTATTAATTTATGGATGATTTCTAAACTTTGCAGTAACAGACGTAAAGGAGTCTGGTTAAGCAGGGTGATGGCCCAAATGTAAAATAATGGCAACCATTTGTGTTGCAATTTTTGGAAAGGACAGAGGTTATCTTCTGCTGGATGTTTGGGCCTTGTTGTGTGAAAGCCTGGGCTCACCAGAAGAACCTCTGGTACTCTGGTAGACCAGCCAAACCCTGGAAAACACAACCATATAAAAACAGCTTGGCGAGACAACGATAACATTTCTACAGCCACATTACATTATATTAACCCGTAGAGGACCTGCACTGTACATGTACGGCGCAGCTGGACGTGACTTACGGACCAGCGCCATACGGCGCAAGGTCCGCTGGTTACTGGGGCAGGATCGCGGGGGAACCGGAGCACAATGGCTGCTCTTACCAGCAGGCATCCATGCTGGGTAAGGGCAGCATCTTGTATTTCCGCTCCCTGTAACTCCAAGCTCTGCGATTGGCCGGTCAATGAAGACTGGCACATCACAGAGCTGGATGCAGTATGGAGCTGCAGGGAGGGGGGGGGGGGGGTGGTCAGGTCCACCCGTTAAAATGTTCGTACAGGGGTGCACTTTCACTTTTTGGGGGGTTTTAATTTCTGGGGACCTCAGGAATTTTTTTAATGCGACATGGCACCTAAAATCCATGTCTGCCAATTCAGGCCTGCCAGCAAAATCCATATTTTTCTGTTTGCCTCTAGAGCCCTGCTATGCGCCCATACATGAGTTTTTGAGCACATATGGGCTGTTTCCTTATTCGGGGGGGGAAATGGTGAACAAAATGTGGGGTGCATTTTGTCCTGTTACCCTTTGCGAAAGTGAAAAATCTGGGTGTAAAGCAACTTTTTTGTGAAAAAATTGGCGTTTTTCATTTTCACTGCCAAGGTCAGTCAATGTGTAGTAGGCACTTTGAGGTCAAAGTGCCCACTGCACACCTTGAATATTCCTTGAGGGGTGTAGTTTCCAAAATTGGGTCACTTTTGGGGAGTTTCCACTGTAGGGCCACCTCAGGGTGTCTTCATATGCGATATAGCTCCCAATTACCATTCCAGCTAAATCCGCTGTCCAAAAGCCATATGGTGCTCCTTCCACTCTGAAGCCTGCTGTGCGCCCATACATCAGTTTTTGAGCACACATGGGGTGTTTCTGTAAACTCCAGAATCAGAGTAATAGATTTTAAATTTTGTTTGGCTGTTAACCCTTGATGTGTTGTTGGAAAAATGGATTAAAATGGAAAAATTGCTAAAAAATAACACCTAAAGGGTAAACTAAGTTTCTAAAAATAAGTTTTGAATAGCTTGAGGGGTGTATTTTCTAAAATGGGGTGATTTATGGGTGGTTTATAATATGTAAGCCCCAAAGTAACTTCATAACTGAACTGGTCCTTAAAAAATTGGGTTTTGGAATTGTTAGATTTGCTTTTAAACTTCAAAGCCTTCTAACTACCCAAAAAAGAAAGTGTCATTTACAAAATTATCCAAACATGAAGTAGACATATGGGAAGTGTAAAGTTATAACTATATTAGGAGGTTTTACTATTTATTTTAAAAGTATAGAAATTAAAATTTGGAAAGTTTTACCCATTTTTGGTAAATTTGATATTTTTTTTATAAATAAAAATGAAATATTTTGACTCAAATCTACCACTGTCATGAAGTACAAATGTGACGAGAAAACAATCTCAGAATGGCTTGGATAAGTAAAAGCGTTTTAAAGTTTTAATACATAAAGTGACACATGTCAGATTTGCAAAAGATGGCCTGGTCATTAAGGAGGTGTAAAATGGCAGGGTCCTGAAGGGGTTAAAATGGAATCTGCTCAGCCATCGTAGCACCTGTTTTTTTTGTTAATTAGGTTATGCAATAGGGCTGTCCAGGGTTACAGCGCCGCACGTCTATCAGTCGTGTCTGGTATTGTATGGTATTTGGAAAATAAAAAAAATCATGTTTTCTTGTCCTGGACTAATGTCCTAATTAATATGTTTCTTCTTCTAACAAAAACTCCCTTGAATACATAGGTAATTTTCTGTGAATGTTATATCTACATACCGTATTTTCCGTCCTATAAGGCACCAGCCCATAAGACGCACCAAGGTTTTAGAGGAAGACAATAAGAAAAAACAAAATTTCATTAGACCTCAGGTCAGACCACTAATCAGACCCCAATGTTAATCAGACCTCATCTCACAGTCCCAATCAGACCCCCAATGTTAATAAGACCCTCAATCAGACCCCAAATGTTAGTAAGACCCCAATAATACCTCAGATCATACCCACAATCAGACCTCAGACCCCAATGTGAATGACCCCCATTCAGACCACAGATCAGCCCCCATGCCATCATATCATCAGTCCCCATGCCTTATATCATGAGCCCCAGCCTCATATCATCAGCCCCAGCCTCATATCATCAGCGCCCATGCCTCATATCATCATCCCCCATGCTTCATATAATCAGCCCCCATGCCTTAGATCATCATTCCCCATGCTTCATATAATCAGCCCCCATGCCTCAGATCATCAGCCCCCATGCCTCAGATCATCAGCCCCCATGCCTCAGATCATCAGCCCCCATGCCTCAGATCATCAGCCCCCATGCCTCAGATCATCAGCCCCCATGCCTCAGATCATCAGCCCCCATGCCTCAGATAATCAGCCCCCATGCCTCAGATAATCAGCGCCCATGTCTCAGATAATCAGCTCCCATGCCTTATATAATCAGCTCCCTTTCTTCATATAATCAGCCCCCATGCCTCAGATCATCAGCCTCCATGCGTCAGATCATCAGCCTCCATGCCTCATATAATCAGACCCCATGCCTGATATATTCAGCCCCATGCCTCAGATCATCAGCCCCCATGCCTCATATATTCAGCACCCATTCTTCATATAGTAAGCCCCCTCCCTCATATCACATAAACATAAAAAATCCACTTACCTCTCCCGCTCCGGATGCCGCCCCTCCTCACCTCCAGCGTTCTCTCTTCTTCCTGCCGTTGGCTGTGCTCTGACCCCACGTGCAAAGCGTGAGGTCACAGAGCGCCCTTATGTTGTGGGTAGCCACAATACAGCCGATGGCAGAGGACCAGGAAGCGATGAGTACAGAGCCCGGGGAGTGCTGCATTAACCGCTTCCTGGTCCTATTGTACTAATGAGCACTTCCATTATGGAAGAGCTCATTAGTATTCGCCCCATAAGACGCATTGACATCCCCCCCCACTTTGGGGGGAAAAAGTGCGTCTTATGGGGCGAAAAATACAGTATATAGCAGAACTAAGTTTGTTTATAAGAGTCGCTGAGAATGTCGGAATGTATTACAAAGGGGTTTTTTGAAGCTAAGAAAGCTATACGGCACTCTAGAGAGACCGATCAGCGAATAATCTGGTATTAATACGTAAAGTGAACAAGATATTCTGTGCTTGAGGCGATTTTGATGACCTACATGTAGCCAGCTGATTATCACCACAGTGAAGTGTTGAGTGTCGGCATCAATGGGTTATGAACTCCGTTATTTCACTGCAGATCCACTGATAGATGCTTCGTCCTGTGCTTTACAATGTGTGTACTGATTTATGCATTTTGGAACAGGGACCAAGAATAGATTATGAAATGAATCTCTACGGCAATGCTAGCAATGTGGAAAGTTGTTTTAGAGGATCATATCATAGCGCTCCATCATCACAAAAAACCAAACACATTTAATCATTGCATTGTTATGTACGCGACTTGGACGCCTGATTCTGAGCGCCATAAATCACTCTCTGATTTGCAGCCTAAGACAAGGTAGTGATGGCAAAGGAACCGTAACACAGAACGAACTGATCTCCTTGCAACGTCTGTGTCATGTATTCACTTGAGAATGAGTAATGACATAAAATAAACAGAGACGTCTAGCCGAGCCAGTGAATGCACTGTCAAAACAACGACTTTATCATTAATTAAAACACAACACATTGGTTCATTGATATTTCAGAATGTTTGGCATCTTCTAAAGTTCATGAGTTTTACTTTGGGACAAATGTAAAGAATTCTGGTTTAGAAAGCTGCTTTTCAAATACCGTATTGAGAATTCTGTGTAAATAGTTTATTATTTGCCCCTTAAAGGGAACCTGTCAAAATAAAAATGTAATCCAGACTTCAGGGAGCATGTTATAGAGCAGGAGGAGCTGAGCAGATTGATATATAGTTTTTGTAGGAATAGATTTAGTATAGTTTATACTTCATTAATCCAAATCTATGCTCATTCTGGGTTTAGGAGTACATTGGGCGGGCTCAATCAATGAGAGGAGGTCGTCATTCACTGAGTGGACTGCCCACTGTACTCCAAAGTCCAGAATAAGCAGAAACATACTGTACTGTATATCGTTCTGCCCAGCTCATCCTGCTTTATAACATACTCCTTGCAGATTGGATTGGATTTTCAATGTGACAGGTTACCTTTAAAAGGTATTTGCTAATGTCAGCTGAGTGCAATCATACTTTTCTTACCTTTGTCTGTGGCTTATTTCTTGTAAAAATCATACTTTTATAATATGCAAATTTCTTCACTATCAGCAAGTTGGGCATGTACTTGCTGGTAGCCGCCGCATCCTCTGCTTCTAGACACGCCCCATCTCCTCTTGATAGATAGGGCCAGCGAGCGCTCTCCCCCTCCGCTGGCCCTGTCTGCTTCTGAATTCCCGCGCCTGCACGGTAACGTTCGTCAATCGGAGCAGGAGTACTGAGGGAAGCCAGCTCCTTCACTCAGTACGCCTGAGCCAATTGAGGAATATTATGGCGCAGGCGCGGAAATTCAGAAGCAGACAGGACCAGCGGGAGGAGGAGAGCGTATAACTACAGATGCCGGAATACACAGAATCAGATTAGAAAAAAAAACAATCGTGGAACTACAGAATAAAATACAAAATATCTAGAAAAAAAGGTACTTAGGAAACACTATACGCAGAACGGTGTAAGGCCTGGATACATAAAGTAAAGGCTCAACCATCAGCGACTCCCCCCTAATCAACCAGGCATAGTTAGGTGATAACCAAATCCAGATTCAGGTGGAAAGCAGTGGAGAGCAACTCCCCAAATGAAGTTAGTAACTAGGTGAACATGAAGCTACAGAAGGACCCCTGTTGCTCTCAACACAAATATTAGCTAGAGTAGAGGGCTGTTAGTAAATCTCAACCGTTACTCTGACATGCCAATGCCGTTTTATTTGAATGGACATCACCGGGGAATGTATGACCAACTATAGCTCCCCCCCAGCTATCACAGCTGATTACCAGGGATTTCTGGAAACTGGATTGAACGATTATTAGATTGTCAGGCTAAGTTTAAGCATCCACATTGGTTCACCAAGAATTGTAAACCTGCAGCCAAAACCAATGAATAGTGTTTTCTTCAAATTCCTGTCCTGTACGTGTGGTTTTTCTTCTCAGGATTCTCAAGCCTTCATCACAACGTGCAATTTACTTAATTGTATCGCAACCCTATAGGTCTCTATTTACTTATGTAAAGATAAGAAAACCATCTCTTGAAATGACAGAACAGCCCAGTTCATTAAATCTTGGTGTGTACAACAAAAGCTTGCAGAATAGTCCTGTTTCAGCAATGTAATTATGTACACAAAGAATCAAGCCTCTTCTATTCCTGCTTCCAGCGCACTCAATAGTCTAGGATTTCATTCATTTCTGGAGGGCTCTGTTGAGTACAACTTCAAAATATTGGAAGAGGGTTTCACATTTTAATTCCACGTCACGTGGATATGCGATATCCCTGACAGATGAGCAGAGCATACCAGGAGCCACTTCTTAGCAACACATGAAGGGATCTTCATTGTATCGCTCTCCTTGTAAGAAAACAGAAGAATGTTCCTCAATGATTGCCTTTTTTATTCTGTTCATCTAACTTTTAAAGGGGTCTAATAACAGTGCAGTAAATAGACTGTAATTTTCCATATATACTGTAGAGGTGTTTGTGATGCATAGAAAATTGGTAAAAGGGCTGTGTGTGTGGTTTCCGGGGGGAGTGGGTTTGTTTATTTGTATATCTATAGTTAAAGGGGTTGTGCAGTCAAAGAAATTGATGACCTATCCTGAGGATACGTCATCAATATCTCTCACTGCACAGCCCCTTTAAGATCTATTTGGAGCAGTGATATGCCAGCAAATATATAAGCTGGCCACTAATTTTAGATAGGGTCGTTCAGCCGTCAGCTCTCTTCAAACCCAATACCGACCCTTCCGTTCACACATGTGCATGCATGGGGAGACAGGAGTGTTCCTGGCCATATACATTAGATACCTCAGTCATGGTCAAACGCTTGTGGGACTGACGGCAGTCTCTTCTTACTCTACCATACACATATACATTTGACTCTGCTAAACATCTGCCACATGCCACGGGGGAGCCGATGGAAGTGGTAGTGGCTTGGCTGAAACGGTTATTCACAGTGGCAGTCTTTACACTGATGCTCCCTAGGGCCAGGAAATGACAGCAGGGAACATCCTTTCTTCTTTCAGGGTACACCCTGATATTGAGGCTCCTGCCTGATGGTAGTTGGGGGGCCCTCGGTATTATAAGTGTTGGACGGCTGCAAGTCAGTAACCAGACCAGTTGTAGAAAATAAACAAGTCTCTCTTTACTAAAGTGCAGTGCAGTTCCAAACAATTGTCATTGCAAATGTTCCTCGGTAACAATGTATAGGTATAGGCCAGGATTGGATAGTTGTACTCCTTTACTCTGTCCCTCTCTCTCTCTGCAGAGTCTAAGTCTGGCAATAAAGTTCTTGCAATACTTGTCTGTAATTCCCAGCTTAGGGGTACAGGATTAGGATACTGTACAGCTGGCCAAACCGTTTCAAAGTATGGAAGGGTATAATAGCAATGCAAAGTCAGTAAAGTCTCTATCATCCTTAAACAGCGAATACCTTACTGACTGACTCCAATGCTCAGCTATGCAAATTCTGGACCTTTTAGTTCTTTATTGTCTCTCTTTTTTTTTCTGAAGTTTTGTAAAGTAGCAATAGCTTTTTTTTATGCAAAGCTACAAGAAGTGAGCACATGTAGCTCCTCTCACTTCCTCAACGAGCACACTAGAATGACCCTGACTGAACTAGGGGCAGACCTAAGTCTGTCACCTAGCTTCCTGTAAGGATTGTTAACCCTGACTTTTCCATAAAAAACTATACTGGATAGGACCATACATTAGCATTTAAATAACAGTAAATATGACAGAGTAAAAATGACATTTGTCCATCCAGTTCGGCCTGTTATCCTGCAAGTTGATCCAGAGGAAGGGAAAAAAAAAAACCTGCGAGGTAGAAGTCAATTTTCCCCACTTAAGGGGAAAAAAATCCTTCCCGACTCCAATCAGGCAATCAGAATAACTCAGTGCATCAACGACCCCTCTCTAATAACTGTAGCCTGTAATATTATTACACTCCAGAAATACATCCAGGCCCCTCTTGAATTCCTTTATTGTACTCACCATCACCACCTCCTCAGGCAGAGAGTTCCATAGTCTCACTGCTCTTACCGTAAAGAATCATCTTCTATGTTTGTGTAGAAACCTTCTTCCCTCCAGACTCATCACAGTCCTGGGGATAAATAGATGATGGGAGAGATCTCTGTACTGACCCCTGATATATTTATACATAGTTATTAGATCTCCCCTCAGTCGTCTTTTTTCTAAAGTGAATAACCCTAATTTTGATAACCTTTCAGGGTTCTGTAGTTGCCCCATTCCAGTTATTACTTTAGTTGCCCTCCTCTGAACCCTCTCCAGCTCTGCTATGTCTGTCTTGTTCACAGGAGCCCAGAACTGCACACAGTCCTCCATGTGTGGTCTGACTAGTGATTTGTAATGTGGTAGGACTATGTTCTCATCACGGGCGTCTATGCACCTTTTGATGCAACCCATCATGTTATTGGCCTTGGCAGCATCTGCCTGACACTGGTTTTTACAGCTTAGTTTGCTGTTTATTAAAATTCCTAGGTCCTTTTCCATGTAAGTGTTACCGAGTGTTTTACCATTTAGTATGTATGGGTGACTTGCATTATTCCTTCCCATGTGCATAACCTTACATTTGACAGTGTTAAACCTCATCTGCCACCTCTCTGCCCAAGCCTTTAATCTATCCAGATCCATCTGTAGCAGTAAATTGTCCTCTTCTGTGTTAATTAGAAACAATTTTCAAGTACCCTATTCTGGGTTACTGCACAACCATATGTTCTCAATGGAGCAAAAGCCGCAGTCAGACCCCATCCCCTAAAACAAAATCCAACTGCCTGAACCTTATTCCACCTGGCATCTTCCATCAGAGTTAAGTGTGAGGTTCCCATGCACATTAGCTGGTCTGCCAGTCTTTTCTTTTGTCTTTTAACTCGGTTTTTTATTTTTATTTGACCATTTAAAAATGGGTTTCCTTAACCAGAAAAAACACCTGTTGGTCAGTTAGGAGACACTTGCCACGTACTGCAGCACAGAAAGGTGGACCATCTCCCTTGTGCATAAAAACATGTACAGTATGTAACATCTATGTGTATTTTTTTTTCTCACGGCCTTTTGAAAGATACTGTTCCCTGTTTATAACCTTTACTGCAATTGTGGGAAGACCTTGACAAATACGTGCATTTTTTTTAAACAAATTTCCTCCTTATCAGTTTTACATTTTTTTCCGCTTTGTAGATTGATAGAAATATCTAGATATTTGAGAGAAAACAGAACAAAATTTTATCTTGCTCATGCTGCGTGAATAACACAAGCTTCAGAATATGCATCCTTTCCCATGTATGAGAAAACATCCTAAGGGGGAAATCCAGAAGACAAGTATGGTAGATGGTCTGATAAGATCAGGAAGAACTCCGGCAGTGTTCCAGTACAGGAAGAGAGCTTTGCGGTGAATGTGGATATTTGCATATGTCTTTGACCTGCCACCTGCATCAACCTGAGAATGGTTCACTGTAGATTAGAGCAGACCAAGAACGTTGAATTTCCCACTGTATATTTATATAAAAAAGGATCTCACTAGAAATAATGGGAATTATTGCCATTAAATACATTGGAGAATTGAAATAATAAATGGAAATAGCAAGTTTATCTCCAGAAATGCATAACAGAACAGTGCTGGGCTTGAGGTTCATCTGTACTGATTCATCCAGCCTTATTTTCATATACAAGGATTGTGTTCTGCAAGCTTTTTCAAAATTTTATATGGGACTTTATTATTATGGTTTTGTTGAATTGGTCATTAAATGTCATCTGGATCCACCATTTCTGGCCATCTATGAGGAGCTCTGGACTCTCCCAGATGGCAGATGTTGAGGGAGATTAGAACCAGACAGATTGATTTTAACTGTCCAATGCTTTTGTTAAGCTGCTGCCGGAGATGTCTTTCTCCCTTATTCCCATTCGTGACACATACACACTTGGCCATATTGAATATTAATGTGTATGGAGTTGTAGTAAGAGATATCTGTTGAGCATTCAGCCAACAGCCATCTAATGTGTAGTCCAGCTTTAGTTGGATACAAGGGCATACGCATGATAGAACCAGGCTTCTCAGACTATTTCCTCTTCACCTAGCGTACCCAACCATTGAGACATCTGGGCCTCACAAGTGTTTGATGAGAATGTCTGATGGGAGACATGAACTATAGATGTGGAATGGAAGGAAATGCCAAGGGTGCTCCTGCACACCTAGAACTTCCTTTCAGATATCGTTTCATATCTTCTTGGATGAGGGAATCTGTGATAGAACAACTCTGATGGACATAGCATTATTGTCATGTCCTGGGACAGCAGGATTGTCTTGTAGAATAGGGCGAACAAGGTAGGGATGGTGCACAGGGACCTCTGTATTAGCAAAAAAATGAGAAGAGAAATCAGTCCAAGGCCCACAATTTTGTTTTGAAAGAGATTGATACGGGACTCAAGTGCAAAACTGTCCTCTTACAATGATGGTATGAACCAGCACTTGGAGGGAGCCCATTTTTTTACTCTTGTTATGGGTCACAATCTTTTCTTAGTCTATTGGGGTACTGTGATTATCTTGATTTTGATCATCTTTTTCGTGTCTGCGGCTTCATGAACCTCAACTTAGGATTCATTCTGTACAGAAGATAACTACACAAAGAACCCAAGATCTCTGCATGGGAAGCCATGATCTTACCTGTGTAGCCTAGTCCAAAGCTGGTTCCATGACACCAACTGTCCTAAGACCCTCATTGAATGGTAAACATACTTGGAACAATATCTGCCATGTACAAATGTAAGAAACACAGGTGCCTTGCAGCTCAGGGTCCAACCAAGGGAAACAGCTTTATGGTGTTGTATGTTCTCCATGTGTTTCCTCACAACCTCCAAAATATTCAGATTGGGTCATTTGGAATTTTGATTATGGCCCCAATGAAGACAGAGACCGATGTGAAATGTATGAGGACAGTCTTCTTGCTGCAAATATGTAAGCACTGTATGAACTTATAGAATAGAAACTCAATAAGAATTTATGATCTTCCACTCTATATAATAGAATTATGAGTTTGATCTGGCAGCAAAATCGAGCCGCTAAAGGATTCATCTTGCATACCTTACTTTCAGTTGACTCCATAGACTAATTTACACTAGGGCTTGAAAACAACTATTGCATATGGTGAGTGGAATGTAGCTTTATAGAGAATAATAAAAACATCTATAACAATGGCAAAAATTGGGTTTTACCCAAATGAGTCCCCAAACGCTTAAAAAATGATAGAAGCACATGTTGGAATCCAGAAGTCATCAGAATTAGTCATGAAAAGTCCATTATTAGTGAAGTGGAGTTAAATTTGAAGGTCGGTTAGAGTAGCGTCTGATGTTTGGCCAAGTGCAACAGGAAAGAAAATGTGATGTTTTGTGCAAGTAGGAGAAGCAGCGTCTTTATAATTCAGTCTGCTTGCAGACACCTGGCCAGTCTCCTCTTACACCGTGTCCCCCGAGAAGAGTGTGCAGAAAGGGTTATTGAAACAGTAAGCTACATTAATCAGAGCAACAACCACCAGTCTGCACAATGCTGCTTGTCCCAGCGACACCTGAAACGCGCCTGCGTCCAGCCCTCGTGAAGTAACTTATATGGTAGTAGCAAGTGAGGGACTTGTGAATTGTGTAACACCTCTGATTGTTCTGTAACAGGGGCAAGGTCAATAACAGATATCAAATTCTACACAATATGAAGATATCCATTTCTTCTCTCTCCTGGTAAATCTGGTCACATGCTTTCAGGTAAAGAATTGGAAAAGGAGAAAGGATAGAGGAACATGTGATCTGATGGCGCTTCTTCATAAGGACATACCGTAGGTGGCAGGGTATCACCCATAGATCACCTACAGGTGAGAGGATCTCTCAGTGACAACTGCAGGTTATGTAGGATAATTGAAAGTAGTCACTGAACCTGCATTTAGACGCAGCGAAAAGAAGCCAATTGTCGTGAAGGAAGTGTTCGTTCCCGACAGTCAGCTGCTCGTTAAGTGGTGGTGAAGCATTGCATTTACATGCAGTGATGAGCGATTGCCGCTGCTATTGCTTGTCCTCATACATAATGATTTCTCCTGGGCTGCTTAGATCGCACATCTGCTGCCGGGAATGATGATTTAGGTGTCCACACCTCAGATAACTTCACCCGATGAATGAGCGTTTTGCTCGTTCATTGGGTGATCTGTGGCATCTTTAGACTGGCAGATTATTGGGAATCAGCATTCGTAGGAATGTGCGTTCCATATAATCGTCATGATATTCAGGCTGTGTACATCCACCTTAAAGGGGTTATCCAGTAACTACAACAGCCCCCCCATGTGCCGGGCCCCTCCGTGGAAATATACTTACCCTGTTCACCACTCACTGCGGTGCTCCTGGTCCACGCATCGCCGCTGCTGCTTTTGCCTGTACACGGATGAAAACATCCGGTGTTGGGGGGGAGCAGCCAAAGGCAGGTGGGGGGGAGCCTCTCTAGCATCACTCGCGGTGCTAGGGAGGCTCGACCCCATCCCCCCCTGCCATTGGCTGCTCCCCCCCAACACCTGATGTTTTTATCCATGTACAGGGAGAAGCAGCAGCGGTGGTGCGGGGACCAGGAGCACCGCAGGGAGTAGGGAACAGGGTAAGTATATTTCCACGGAGGGGCCCGGCACATGGGGGGGCTGTTGTAGATACTGGATAACCCCTTTAAGTCTCTGGCCACTCCTTTAGTGTATAATTCACCAGTTCTACTTCCTCTCCTATTGGTGTTGGGGTTCCTCATTGTTCATTTCTAGGTCCTCTCCTCTTTTACTCTACACAGCTCTTATCGGACAGACCGTCAGCAGATTTGATTTTCAGTACCATCTCTATGCTGGTGACACCCAACTATATACCTCATCCCATGACATCACCCCTGCACTACTACAAAACTTCCAAAAAGAGAAAAATCTTTAGCATACTTTATTTAAACCATATGAAAAGACCTTGCGTTTCGGGTGAATCCAATCCCCCTTATTCATGCACCGTTTTTTGTCCATCTGAATCTTGGCACTCATGCTGGAAACAGGATCTCCGCAGGGTTCCATTACATACAAAAAGGCCTGGTGGTACTCTAACCGGCCGTGCCGGATACAATGAACTCTGGCAGGCTGTTCCTTTGACAGAACAGCCTGCTGGATGGTTTTACCGCTAGTGTGAAACTAGCCTTAGCTGTTGGATCTAACATTTGATTCAAGAATACTTTAGTATACAGAAGAGTCAGTGACGGTACACAGGTCCTGTGGCTGCAAAACAGGTGCAAATCATCACCCCTCCACCACTGTGCTTGATAGTTGATATGAGGTGTTTGTGCTGCATGTCCAGTGTACTCTCTTTCACTTTGGAGGTCCCGTTATGAAGATAAGATCCCAGAGGTAGGACCTACACCTGCACGATATGCCATCAGTCTGAGATGGGCCAACCTCTGTAAGCAATGCTGCTGTATTCTTTTTAGAAAGAAGAGGCTTTCTCTTAGAGACCTTCTGCTTTTATAGAGGTACTTGATGATGATTAGTTAATCAAGGGCATTTAAATATAAGCACATTGCTGCTACTTACCCTCTTAATTCCCATGGAAGCAGTAAGGGTGTACTTAATTTTCACTCAAAGCTTCTGCATGTCGGCCTAGTTTTTGTTAAATAGCATCATGATATTGTTTGCCATGTGCTGTTCTTCATCTGAGGTTGAATTTACTTAATTTTAGGACCAGTTGTTTTGTTTTTTTATGCCCTCCTGATATGTAAAATCATAGGGCGCACTTTGTCTTTCTTATGACTACATGATGAAACTTAAGGAGCTACAAATGGACAAATCATTCAGACCTATATTCATAAAGTGACTTGTAGTAGTTTCAGTGAAGTGACAAAAAATATTGTTCTAGCATTTTTACAAGAAAAACAAAAAAGCATAATAAAAGTGACTGTGCCTCCGACAACCTTTCCCTGAATTGACCCCCTCTTCTAGTGAAGCGGATTTCATGCCATGAGTCAAATAAAAATCAAATTCAACACCCGGGTTTAATTGTTCTTCAGGAATCACTTGGACTTTCACTGAAGCAGTGATTTGAGAATCATGTTTTATTGGCTTAATAAACGATATCACATTCTGTAAACTGTAAAATATTTATTGGACCCCCAGGCCGGCAATGTTGGCTGCAGCTTTTATGACGGGTTTTGGGTAGACAGATTATAGTGAATCTGTTTAAGTTTTGCACATTTGTAGATCATTTGCAGGAGAAACTGTGCCATGGAGTTGCTGACTTCTTGATGCATATAACATTACTAATAATCCAATAGATTGGGTGGTGGTATGGAGAGGGGGTTGGGATAGTGATATACTCTCTAAATACAATGTCAAAAAATACCTTTATATAATGGGCAATAAGTCCACTATAATACTATTTTAAAATAATAGGAAAATATAAAAATAAATATTTAAAATAATAATAATAATAATTTCATACTGTGTATTAAACTAAGGCTGAGTTCACATCACCGTTCAGCCTTTCCATTCTTCTGCTCGGTTATAGGAGCAGAAGAACGGAAAGGATGGATTCGGCACATAACTGAGCCGAACGGAGCCTACAGACCCCGTAGATTATAATGGTTTTTGCTCAGAGGAAGATTTTTGAAGCGGAGACAAAAGTCCTGCGTACACAACTTTTGTCTCCACTTCAAAAATCTTCCGGAAAACTAACGGACCCCATTATAGTCTATGGCAGTGTTTCCCAACCAGTGTGCCTCCAGCTGTTGCAAAACTACAACTCCCAGCATGCCCGCACAGCCAAAGGCTGTCCAGGCATGCTGGGAGTTGTAGTTTTGCAACAGCTGGAGGCACACTGGTTGGGAAACACTGGTCTATGGGGTCTGTAGGCTCCGTTCAGCTCAGTTATGTGCCGAAAACGTTCTTTCCGTTATTCTGCTCCTATAACAGAGCAGAATGGAAAGGCTGAACGCTGATGTGAACTCTGCCTAAGTGGCATCAGCAGTAATGGTAATCTTCAGAAGCTAAGGTGGGAGGGATAGCGCAGGTCCTAAAATGACAGATATATAGACATAATCAGCCTATAGCAGTCTATGGGGGCCATACTACAGATCTGCATAGTGGTCAGTACGTATAAATGTATTTACATACTGTAATAACCAGTATAATAAAGGTATGGCGTCTCAGCCATTCGAAAAAAAATCATTTTTTTTTTCTTTTTTTCCTCTTATCCTTTCCTCTTTGTTTCTTTGTTCTTCAGCGGGGCCATTTTTATTTTTTTTTCTGCTATATTATGTGATTATATTGTATTGTTCGTCTGCATTATTTTTTTTCTCATTTTCTGTGAATAATTTCGTAATGTTTTGATAAATGAAGAAGAAATAAAAAAAAATGCACATAAATGAACCTATAATAAATTAGCATATAAAAAACCTTGGTGTACTCTCTCTGGAGGCAGACCACGCAACTACTATGGGGCCTGGGGGGGTGGAAGGCCCACCACTGGACTGTAGCTTTTGTTCCCAAAATGAAAACACTGCATTTTCATGCCCTTGTCACTAGGGGGAGCTCAGTGCAAAGAGATTATTACAGCCGCCATTGCAGTCAATGGTAACGGAATACATTTCTAAGCACTAAGCTCCCCCTAGAGGTGGCTGCAGGCCGCCAGTTTTGTAATATATCATGTGAATTGAAAAAGCAGTGATTTAGAGCTATATCCTGGGAGATTTACTGTATAAATGTATTTGGTGTGAATATATTGAATATAGACTGTTCAGAATTACTGCAGCACCTATTCCACTTTTTCTAACATGAATGTCAGATAAAGTAGGTGAGGCCAAGGACAACTTTTTTTTTTATTACAATCTTCCACTTAATAAAAAATTGAAAGTTCGTCAGAAATCTGTGGCGTTGCACCTTGCAATCCGCATTGCCTGGGTGTGATTGATGAACACATACTGGAAAAATGGGTGGGACAGGGGGAGCCCATACAAAATTTTGCTATGTGGCCCTATAAGGGCCATGTATGACCGTGTTTAGATCATAATTGGTTCATTCAGGACTGTAGCTATAGAGGGTGCAAAGGAAGTGGTCGCACCCAGTCCCTGTGCCCCAAGGGGTCCAAAGGTCTTTTTGCCACATACAAAGACACCAGTTTTTTATTAGCCACATGGTAGGTAAAGAGGCCTGTTACAGATTTGGCATCGGGGCCCAAAAGCAACATGTCACGCCTCTGGGTTTGTTCCTACAGAGGTTAGTGGTCTTTTGCAGGAGACCCCCATACATTGCAGCCTCAGTCTCATGATGACGATGATCATGTTTTACCATTACAATATAGTTCTGTATATTTTTTTTATTTTTGGTTGCCCCAGACGAGGCCTAGCAGAGTAGACTGCCGAATACACAGAGCATGGACGGTGTGCATGGTGTGTCTGATCAGTGCCTTCTGTATCCTTCTTACAGATGCCGTCTTCACCAGCGGACATGTTGTGGATTACCTATTTGTCGGGAACATAGTTTACACTGTAAGTATCTCTGGGGTAAAGCAGATGATGAATGCTGTGCGTGATGTATATGCCTCGCATTTATGTGCATTTTATCTTGTTTTCTTGTTCACAGTATGTTGTGGTGACCGTGTGCTTGAAAGCTGGTTTAGAAACCACAGCGTGGACAAAAGTAAGTGACCACTCCTGCCATTAATTTAATTAGTTGCGAAGATAAGAAATATACATGACTCGTTAGTTTTATCCAGGTCAGATGGGACATATCGTACTAAAAGGAGGATCTGGTTGGACACTAGTATGTGGTTGTCACAGGAGGCGATGGGGGGTTATATGATGCCTTTTATGTCTGTGAATGGCCGTAAAGTGATTACATATTGAGGGTACTGTACTGTGGAGATCTATATCTGAAGATAGAGAAACTGCACCTCTTAGGTCTGATTGGAGACATTGTATTTCCCGATCAGAGAGAGAGAGACTCAGAGGGGACTAGTATACTGTTTACCCTCCACCTACACTGCACCTTATATCTTCACTCACACTGTACCTAATACCCTCACTTATACTGTACCCGATACCTTCACCTGCACTGCACCGTGTATCTTTACCTGCACAGCACCTTACATATTCACTTACACTGCACCTCATAAGTTCATCAACACTGGACCTCATACCTTCACCTGCACTGCACCTCATAGCTGCACCTCATACCTTCATTTACACTGCACCTCATACCTTCACCTGCACTGCACCTCATACCTTCACCTGCACTGCACCTCATACCTTCACCTGCACTGCACCTCATACCTGCACTTACACTGCACCTCATACCTTCATTTACACTGCACCTCATACCTTCACCTGCACTGCACCTCATACCTTCACCTGCACTGCACCTCATACCTTCACCTGCACTGCACCTCATACCTGCACTTACACTGCACCTCATACCTTCATTTACACTGCACCTCATAACTTCATATACACTGCACCTGATACCTTCATCTACACTGCACCTCATAAGTTCATCAACACTGGACCTCATACCTTCACCTGCACTGCACCTCATACCTGCACTTACACTGCACCTCATACCTTCACTTACACTGAAGCTCATACCTTCATTTACACTGCACCTCATACCTTCACTTACACTGAACCTCATACCTTCACTTACACTGCACCTCATAACTTCATCTACACTGCACCTCATACCTTCATCTACACTGCACCTCAGACCTTCACTTACACTGCACCTCATACCGTCACTTACACTGCACCTCATACCTTCACTTACACTGCACCTCATACCTTCACTTACACTGCACCTCATACCGTCACTTACACTGCACCTCATACCTTCACTTACACTGCACCTCATACCTTCACTTACACTGAACCTCATACCTTCACTTACACTGCACCTCATACCTTCACTTACACTGTACCTCATACCTTCACTTACACTGCACCTCATACCTTCATCTACACTGCACCTCATATCTTCACCTGCACTGCACCTCCTATCTTCACCTACACTGCACCTCATACCTTCACCTGCACTGCACCTCATACCTTCACCTGCACTGCACTTCATACCTTCATCTACACTGCACCTCATACCTTCACTTATACTGCACCTCATATCTTCACCTGCACTGCACCTCATACCTTCACCTGCACTGCACCTCATACCTTCATCTACACTGCACCTCATACCTTCACTTATACTGCACCTCATATCTTCACCTACACTGCACCTCATACCTTCATCTACACTGCACCTCATACCTTCACCTTCACTGCACCTCATACCTTCACTTACACTGCACCTCATACCTTCACCTGCACTGCACCTCATACCTTCACCTGCACTGCACCTCATACCTTCACTTATACTGCACCTCATATCTTCACCTCATACCTTCACCTGCACTGCACCTCATACCTTCACCTACACTGCACCTCATACCTTCACCTGCACTGCACCTCATACCTTCACCTGCACTGCACCTCATATCTGCACTGCACCTCATACCTTCACCTGCACTGCACCTCATACCTTCACCTGCACTGCACCTCATACCTTCATCTACACTGCACCTCATACCTTCACCTTCACTGCACCTCATACCTTCACCTGCACTGCACCTCATACCTTCACCTGCACTGCACCTCATACCTTCATCTGCACTGCACCTCATACCTTCACCTGCACTGCACCTCATACCTTCACCTGCACTGCACCTCATATCTGCACTGCACCTCATACCTTCACCTGCACTGCACATCACATCGGCTATCCATGCCCTAGCATATCATTACGTCAACCTTTTTTGGCACCAGTCATGTTTTTGGAAGCTCCTCCTTTAGCAATGTTTCTGTAATGCTGTGCTAATTGCAGACATTATTCTGCACACTCACTGCCTGCCATAATATATTCTGCACGTAATACTAGACTGCCGGCTGTAAACTGAGGGGATTTGTAGTATTGATTTGATATACATCTTATATAACATATCTTTTAGAAGTTAAGGAGGTCCTATGGGATTAGAAAAACATTCCTTTTTTTTTCTCCCAGATACAGCGCCGCTCTTGTATGGTATTGCAGCTGAGCTCCTTTCACGTCTATGAGCCTTAGCTGCAATACCAGGACCAGCCTGCAGACAACAGTGGCACTGTTCTTGAAAGAAAGCAGTCATTTTTGTCAGGCATAGATAGTCCAAGCACCAAGCCTAAGTGTCCCTGGGCAGTGTTGCTTGACGGATGAGTCTAGGTTTAGCATTGTGTTTTTCTGTATATTCTGTATGTCAGTAAAGGTGTGATCACAAACATGTAAAATGTGAATTACTTGACATCTTGCAGTTCAGTCACCTGGCCGTCTGGGGAAGCATGCTGATGTGGCTGGTCTTTTTCAGTGCTTATTCCACGATTTGGCCCATAATTCCCATTGCTCCAGATATGCTGGGACAGGTCAGTGACGTCATCTGTTGTCTTATCCTGTGCATAACATGTTGTACATCTCCACTTATGGGGCAGATGGATTCTGTACATTTCATGGGAACTTAAGAAATGAAATGCATGTTCCTATTCCTGGTCATGTAGGACATTATGTCTGCAACTAAAATGAGGGTTGACCTTGGCTTAGTAAGGTGCATTCACACGACGGTGCGCAAAACACAGATACCGGCCATGTACGTTCCACATTTAGCGGACCGTACATGGCCGGCCCTATGATAGAAAGACCTATTTTTTCAGTCAAGAATAGGACATGCTCTATCTTTTTTGTGGGGCTGCACATGGTTTGCTGTCTGTACCTTTTGCAGCCCCTTTGAAATTGCAGAACGGATGCGGACCCATTCATACAGTCATGTGAACGGACCCTAAAGGGGTTTTCTTATTTCAGCCCGACATTCACAGGGAACAGTCCCTACAAATCTGCAAACTTTTAGCAACTATGCAGCGAGACCCACCAACGGCTCTAATTAATCATAACTTTTGCCTGCAGAAGAAAGTTTCAACTTACTGTCTGCTCTGGGACCTAGCCACGTGACATGCCTCTCTTTGGAAATCCTACGTCCACCGACGTCAGAATACCACCATTTCCATCTGGTGTGTGGACGGGCACATCAGTTTTTCAGCCCAGCATGAGGAAGGTGCAGTGGACGGAGCCAGAACTCTTCTTCTCCCTGGCGCATGCGCAAACTCCTGAAACCACCTCATGTGTGCATGTGCCAGGGAGAGGAATGGTTCTGGCTCTGACCACAGCAGCTCCCCCGTCCTGGGCTGACGTCCTGTCCCTAGACCAGACCAGAAAACTGATATTCAGACTGAAGAACATGATTTCCAAAGAGAGACATGTCACATGACTGGGTTCCAAAGTGGCCGATCCACGCAACTTCAAGACAATAAGTAGATCGTAAACTTACTATTGCAGGCAAGTTATGATTAGTGATAAGCGAATCAAAGTCCACAATTCAGGATAAATTCAATTCACTGCGAAGCCGAATCTCCTCGTGCTTCGCGGTAGCGAATCGATTTAAAGGGTAACTGTCATATTTTTTTTTTATTTTATAGTTTATTAGAGCTAGGCATGTATACCTGAGTTAGTCTGTCAATGATTGTCAAAAGACCTGTAATTACCTTATAATAGCAGCTTTCATTAATGTCCCGTGTCCCTTTCCACTGCTCCCTTAATAGACTGTTGCTAAGGCTTGTCTGTCTTCCCTTTAGTATAAACAGAAGACAGAGGGGCGGTCCTTCACACTGCATCGCTGCATTAGGCTTAAGAGTGAGGAGGCGTGTCTTTCAGTAATCCAATCTGATTGGCTGGCAGGGAGCTGCTGGCTACAGCAAGTGTGTATGTGAAGTGAGGGAAAGCAGTTTTGGCCTCAGAGAACTGGCAGAGGAGCCATCTTGGGAAGGTCCTCATATTGTAAGTGTTTACACAGCCGTAACTAAGGGAAAAACTCAAGGAAAACAGTGGTATGTGAGGAAACTAAAGATTGCCTTATGCATAATGCTGCTGCAGCAGTAACATATGCTAAAATTGATTTTTTTGATAAAAACATGACAGTTACCCTTTAACCTGAAATAGTGTAAAAAACTAAAAAATGAATGATCCTTTTGCTTGCGTCAGGCCGGCCACCACCATCTTGCTTGAAGATCTCGGCCAAAATCCAGTGAGTGGTGACATATGACCATATGACGTCACCACACAAGCTGGCATGATGATGTCATCTTAGGCCGTTCGCACCAGACCTTCAAGCAAGATGGCAGTGGCCAGTCTGTCACGAACAAATGGATCAGGTAAGTACTATTATATTTTTTTAAATTGTACACTCTGTTATTATTATAGGCTGCCACGATCACGTATAAAGGCGGCATCTGAGAGGTACAATAACGGGGAGCGGCGCAATCGCCGTTCCCTGTCATTACACCCACTACTTACAAAGAAATGTGCTTCGTGACAAAGCTGATTTTTTTGGTCAAATTGAGCGAAGCAGCCAAATCAAACTTTTAAATACTTTGCTCATCAGTAGTTATGATTAATAAAGGTGTGTTGATGGGTCCCGGAAGACCCCTTTAAAGAGGCTGTGTCACCTGATTCCAGCGTACCCTAATAGTCATATAGCCAGGTAGGGCTCTTAACACTGATAAAAAACATACCTTTCATTCCCTTATTGCCACGTCACTGCACCCGGAAGTTGCGGCGCGTGCACACTAGAAGACAAGGACATGCCCGGAAGAACGGAAACAGTTGAGTGCGCACGCGGCGTTATACATGCGAGTGCGCACTTGCGAGATCCCAGCACTGGACCAGTGAGTCTAGCGCTACCAGTCAAGTGCATTGGGAGCGTTATTAGAACATGCAGGGCGGCAGCGGCATCATTCTTGGGGGCGTGGCAGCAGCAGTGCTCAGAAGACATACCCCAGCCTCCGAGTGCTCCAGTTGCTCATTTAAATATTTATAAAAAATGCTTTTACAGCTTAAACGGACCTCAGATAAGGGAATGAAAGGTATGTTTTTTATCAGTGTTAGGCCTCATGCACACGACTGTTGTGCGTTTTGCGGTTCACAAATTGCGGATGCGCAAAACACGGATGACGTCCGTGTGCGTTCCACAATTTGCAGAACGGCATGGACAGCCATTAATATAACTGCCTATTCTTGTCCGCAAAATGGACAAGAATAGGACAAGTTATTTTTTTTTTGCGGGGCTACGGAACGGAGCAACGGATGCAGACAGCACACGGAGTGCTGTCCGCATCTTTTGCGGCCCCATTGAAGTGAATGCGTTCGCACCCCAGCCGCAAGATATGCGGTTCGGATGCGGAACCAAACAACGTTCGTGTGCATGAGGCCTTAAGAGCCCTACCTGGCTAGATGCCTATTAGGGTATGCTGGAACCAGGTGACACAGCCTCTTTAACATAAATCCTTTGAAAACAATGAGTGACTGGAGTTAATGATGTATTATTACATACGGAATTTCCCAGAAACTCCCACTAGCCGGTCACCTAATGTCTGGCAGCGCTATCAGACACGGACAGAATGGGAAATAACGCGGATTTGTTGCCATGGATTTCAATATGTTAATTGTGAGCCCCAAAAATAATCTCACCTCCAACGTGTAGATGTAAACAGGCGGTAATGACATTCCCTGGCCGCTCCTCTACACAATTATGTTCTGTGGTTGGTTCATTAATTTCCACATTCCTCTGTGAAGATAACATTGCCCCAACGTCTTTTCATGAAGGATTAGAAGCGTCGTTGTACGGAGGCGATATTAACGTAATGTAATTACATGAATGCCGACATCTCCCCACAAGATATTGTCCTGAACTAATTATTGCAAAGCTAAAGTCGTGGTGTACCTTCAGAGGGGTCACCTGTTATTCTGATTTTAGCAGGAAATGCACGTTAAAGGGGTGCTCCAAGATCCTTAAAGAAGATCTGTCCCCTATGCTGACATGTCTGTTTTAGTAACGACTTGCATTCCCCAGGGGTGCACCTAGCCTTTCTGCTGCCTGAGTCGAAAACTGAAAAGGCGCCCCCCCCATGCCAATTTCTTAACCTAACCCCTTTGTCACAATGAAAGCGCTCATTGCCCAAGGCCCTACCACTGCCCCCCTCTTGCCCCTACCTAGTGCTGCCTGAGGCGATCGCCTCACCCGGCCTCATTGTTGGTGCACCTCTGGCATTCCCCTTCTGGAGCATCTATTCTTATGATGTGCCATTCCTTTAGTATTCCTTATAGAAGTTTTGAATGAATTTCTAGCAGTTTGCATTGATGGTTCAGCTGGTTGTGACCAGTTGGAGGGGGTGTCCCTGCACATTCTAACAGCACTGATTTGGATAATATCAGACTGTGCGGGGATACATCCCTAACAGTTAACACCCATCTGGACCTTCATTGTAAATTGCTAGTAAATCATGCATAACTTCTAGCAGCATTAATAAAGGAATGGCAACTTAGAGCCATAAGAATAGATGTTCCCGAATTGTTATTACGTGGGGAAAGCAAGTAGTTACTAAAACAGACATGTCAGGAGAGGGGACAGGTCTTCTTTACAGAGACGGCCCCCTCATTTTCCTTGCGAGTAGCTGAGCCTCGTACCAGTGGTATAACTAAAAAGCACTGTACTCCACAGTAAATTTATGAACGGGTCCCTTCCCTTCCCCCCAGAAACTTCTTTGCAACCCGCTCATCCCGTGCAACCCCCACTGCTGTGGCTAGTGAAGATCGCTCTCTCATATGAGGCCTGGCCGCCACTCCCGTCCATTTCCTACAGTGTCACTGTGTATATCGGCATTGTATAATACTGTTAAAGGGAGTCTTTCGCCTAATCTGAGCGTTTTAGACCGCTCAGATCAGGTTATAGACTCTTTGCCGATCATTACTACAGTACCTTTCTTTTATGTGTCCCTCGTCCAGATGATGAAAAAGACACTTTTAAAACGTATATAAATAAGATTCTGAAGGAGCCCAGGGGCGGCATAACTGGGCGATGTGTCCAGAAAAACCGACCTCTTTCAGCCCTCTGGCCCGCCTTCTGTCCTATTACCTCCTCCAGCGAAAGTCACAAGCGGCACCAGAAGACAGCGGGCCGGACGTCTGTAGTTGGCCGGCACATGCGCAATATAAAAACCTGTTCCTCTGCCCATAATGGGCAGAGCAGTGCACATGCGCCGGCCAACTAAAGACGTCCGGCCCGCCGTCTTCCGATGCCGCTTGTGACTTTTGCTGGAGGAGGTAATAGGACAGAGGGCTGAAAGAGGTGGGGTTTTCTGGGCACATCGCCCAGTAACGCCGCCCCAGGGCACCTTCAGAAGCTCATTTATATTATTATGTATTTTTCATCATCTGGACGAGGGACACATAAAAGAAAGGTACTGTAATAATGAGGGGCAAAGAGTCTATAATGATCTGAGCGGTCTAAAACGCTTAGATTAGGTGAAAGACTCCCTTTAAGGGGGCCCTGACAATAAAATCTTTTATTACTCCTCCTTGGTGGGCCCCTTCTGAGTTGGGGCCCCAAAACAGCTACTTCCCCTGCTTCCCCTATAGCTATGCCCCTGCCTGGTACTGTGGCTGGTCCCAAATACTTATATGGAAAAGCAGCCATATCTTTGTAAAATGCCCCCCTTTATTATGCTGGTTGCGGGGGTCTCCAAGGACGGATTCTAGTCAATCAAATATTGATGGCCTAGCATAAGGCGGTCTGCCAACATTGTGGTGACTGCATGCAGATGACATCCCCTCCAATGGCTGCCGCAGGTGAGCGGGGACGTCAAAATGCGCAATTATCATTTAAGTATATAGCTAAACCTGTGAAAATGTAGCAGAGATAAATTTGTCATATACGGTAGCTTTTGAGCACCTGGATAACTCACCGAATTAAAATAATGTCCAGTCAACAGAGACAGCTCCATGTAATATCACAGCCCAGTGGTTAGCAGTAGTGCTGAGCTAATCGGGCTTAGAATGTGGATTTCTGTATCTGAACCCGATTCGTTTGAAAACTTCGTTAAAGAGGACCTTTCACTTAGGATTAAGGTAGTGAAATACTTACAACTACCTTCCTGGGCGGCCCCCGCTGAGGTCCAGGCAACAGTTTTTTTTTTCAAAATAACCCCCGGTTCATCCGCTCCGATCCCCGATTGCCTGGGGAGTGGTTTTCCTCTCCCTGGCTGCGAGCCCAGGCAATCATACCGCTCGGCTCGCAGCCAGGGAGAGGAAAACCACTCCCCAGGCAAAAGACAAGTCCCCGCCTCATACAAAAAATCGCCGCATATGAAAACTAACGGGGATCGGAGCGGATGAACCGGGGGTTATTTTGAAAAAAAAAAAACTGTTGCCAGGATGTCAGCGGGAGCTGCCTAGAAAGGTAGTGTAAGTATTTCACTACCTTAATCCTAAGTGAAAGGTCCTCTTTAACAATATAGCCTCTGTCCTACCATAAAATGTATGGGCACCGCGGAGATCTTTTTTATACTTGCGGCAAATATCGCAAGACCTGCTTTATCTCGCATCTATGACGTGACACTTTGTTTATTCACATAAATTACAGTGTCAAAATCCGAAGCTGAACGCAGCTGAACGGTAGGACGGAGGCTACATTGTTAACGAAGTTTACAAACAAATCAGGTTTGGATACAGCAATCCAAACGCGATTTGCTGAACACTAGTTAGCAGCGCTGGGGTCCTGGGTTCAAATCCGATCAAGGACAACATCTGCATGGAGTTTGTATGTTCTCCCCGTGTTTGCGTGGGTTTCCTCTGGGTTCTCCGGTTTCTTCCCACACTCCAAAGACAGACTGATAGGGACCTTAGATTGTGAGCTCCATTGGGGAAAGTATGATGCCAATGTCTGTAAAGCTCTGCAGAATATAGTAGTGCTATATAAGTGTGTCAAATAAATAGAACCATGTGACAAACCTTAGCGTGGAGAAAATTTATAGAGCACCAGGAACGGAGACTCGATCAGCAGGGAAGAAGATGCAGCCTGGGAAAGTAAGAAGAGACTTGGCACATAACGAGAACACTACATCACTGTCCACCACAATCTTAGGTAAAATAAAATGGACAAATTGTCTTTGGCTTTGGGCCCAGTTGTCTCTGCCGTGAGGATGAGCAATATGTAATACAATCAGGCTACCAGTAGAGGGAAGAATTTAGGACGTGGAGATAATTGTGGGTGAGTTTTCAGTTTTCTCAAAGCCAAAGAGGAATCTGGTTAGTCTGTTTGATGGGACATCGCTACTAATAATGGCACTAACTCAACATAGACTTCTCTGATCCTCCCGTCTCTTCCACAAGTTACAATTTTTCTTTAAATGGGTTATGCCATGATTTATGTAAAAAATGAAAATCAGACATCATAGTACATGACAATCTCTTTCTAACAAAGCTAGAACCAGCCCTGTACCTCACATGGATCCAGAGATCTTCCCATTCATTGCTCTGCTAGATTTATATCAAGCTGGCAGCTCTAGGGGAGTGTCTTTTCTGCCTCGGCTCAGGGGGCGTGCCTCAGCTCTCCCTATCACAGCTCAGGAGGCAGTGGAAGGATGAAACTGAGCACGTGCGACCATCTCAGTGAGCAGGACAAAAAAATAAGAAAGAAACAAACAGCAAGTGGCGCTATACAGATACATTTTATTGAATAACTCAGTGTCTATGCTAAATTTTTAATGACATCCAATTACAAAAGTATTCAGTTCCAGATGCTGGTTTGAAAACTGTAGAATATTTTTCCTGGGACAACCCCTTTAAGAGAAGCCCTTCTCTCAGCCTTGCTGATTTTAGACATCTTGTACAGTAGAGGGTGTGCCGAAAAGATCAACATCTGACAGGTGTTCCTTGTTGTAACCTGAGAATATTCAAGGATGCAAAGGTAATGTGATTTCTGCTTGACTAAAGGCATGGTAAATGTCAGCCTTGGGCATATTAGTGTCCTATCTTCTGCTGCATCTGAGTATAAGTAAGCATCAGAAGCGGATTTGTTATGTGTCATTTTTTCCCTTAAAGGGGTTATCCCATGATTAATTTAAAAAAATGAAGTAAGTATAAGTGCATCTCTTTCTAACAAAGCTAGAACCAGCCCTGTACCTCACATGGATCCAGAGATCTCCCCATTCATTGCTCTGCTAGATTTATATCAAGCTGACAGCTCAAGAGGAGTGTCTTTTCTGCTGCAGCTCAGGGGCGTGTCTCAGCTCTCCCTATCACAGCTCAGGGGGCGTGTCTCAGCTCTCCCTATCACAGCCCAGGAGGCAGTTGAAGGATGAAAGTGAGCATGTGCGACCATTTCAGTAAGCAGGACAAAGAAATAAGAGAAAGAACAAAGCAGGTACAGATACGTTTTATTGAATAGCTCACTGGCTATACTAAATTTTTAATTACATGCAATTACAAAAGTATTTAGATTCAAGTGCTGGCTTGAAAACTGTAGAGTATTTTTTTGTGGGACATCCCCCTTAAAGGGGTCTTTAGGATTTTTATATTGATGAACTATCTAAACAGAGGAGAGGTCATCAAAGTCATATTGGTTGCGATCTGACTCCCAGCACCTTCACTGATTATCTGTTCTATGGTAGCTCGTGTGCTGGAAGTACGCAGCGCCATACATTTTGTAGTAGACGGAGCTGGTTACTGCAGATCTCTTCCCATTCACTTCAGTGGGAGCAGCGCTGCAGTGTTGTGTAGTTCTGGTTCCTATTTCTGCCGCCACAGCTGATCGCTAGGGATGTCAGGAGTCGGACCCCCACCAATCTGATATTCTAAGGAGAGGACATCAATATAAAAATCCTAAAGACCCCTTTAACTGTAAAAATGAATGAATCAATCCTAATAGTCCATGAGTGAAAGATGATAATAAATGGATCTCAGGGTGTTCCAATGTAACGTGGGAACCTCAATGATCTGTTGTGATCTGTGTCAGAACCTGCCTGCAAGTGCTCAACTTCCCTCAGGGGAAATGAAGCATTACACAGTGCCGGGTCCTCCAGATGCTGCTGGTGTGAATAGGACTGGGAGGACTAGTCCTGCCTTCCCATTTGCTCTATTTGTACATACAGATTGTTGCCTGTCATTTTTCTATTTGGGTCCTCCAGATAGAGAGATGCTCTCTGCTCCGTCACGTAGATTGGGGTCCTGACCTGGACACCCCACTTCCTTTTCTCATACTATCCCTAATAGAGTATTTGCAGCAATTTCAAGAAATTTTGAATTACTTTCACCGTTTTTCATCCCCCTTCTGCTCTGTGTCGTAGCAGTACATCATGGCAGGAAGGTAGTTAACATTGAAGATCATACTGGTACATCTAAGGCTACTTTCACACTTGGGTTTTTGCAGTATCTGGCAGGAATCAGCAAAAACACTTCCGTCATGATAATACAACCGGCTGCATCTATTATGAACGGATCTGTTTGTATTATCTTTAAAATAGCGAAGATGGATTTAAGCCATTGTAAGTCAATGGGCGCCAAGAAAACGGATCCATCACCATTGACTTACACTGTGTGTCATGCCAGATCCATTTTGCTCCACAACCCATGCTGGACAGAAAAATACAGCTTGCAGCAGTTTTGTGTCCGGTATGGGAGCACAACCAAACGGAACAGAATGCATTCTGGTGCATTCCGTTCACTACAGTTTTGTCCCCATTGACAATGAATGGGGACAAAACTGAAGCATTTTTCTCCGGTATTGAGATCCTATCACGGATCTCAATACCGGAAAGGAAAAACGCAGATGTGAAAGTAGCCAAAGTGATAGTATGGGGTCAAAAGCTGTTCCTGCGCCATCACTTGCAGGTGCTGGCTGTGCTACTCAGCTGGCACCCTGCTCTGATGGCTGGGATCAGAGAAAACTCAGATCCAAGCACAGGAACCAAAACAATGCGATGGCACTGGGCTGAAAATCATCCAACTACTTTACGGCTGTAGTTTTTAGGCATGCTGTCCTTTAATTCCTGCCAGCATAGTCCTTTCAGCGGCTTTGGTGGTCTGATCTCCAGCATACCCTACCCTGGGTGCTCTGTATACAGGCATTAGGCACACTGTACGCCATGCTACAAAACAGAAATTTCTTGTCTTTATAGAGGAGGGCATATAAGGTTAGAATCCAGCACTAAACAGTGGAATAAAAATATGAATGTAAGCATTTGAGAAGCAGGAATTGTTGTGATGTGAAGGCATACTTGTGGTTTTGGGTCTTCAAAGCAGCTGCTATCCCTACACTGCAGCACAAGGTTCCAGACAGCTCCTAAGACATGCGGCACTCACTTTTCATTGGTCATTAGCGGTATATATTTTACTTTAATTCCCACAGTAACTTTATACATTTGGCAATAAAGAGAGAGTAATATGACAAAGCCAAAAGAAATGCTCTGAAAACCTTAGAAGCCATTAGATGTTATCTCCACACTGTATTGTAGGAATATCGCATGTAATTATTCCTGAACTATCCAACATAAGCTCTGTAATGACAGTGGAAGATCTTATCGCTGGAGCTTTCCTTCGACTCCGCAAGGGTTCCTGGGGAAATGCCGCAGGATCAAGATAAACATTTGTTTTCCATTTCAGTTTTTGCAAAAATAATGGGACAGATTAAGCTTTTATGTGGTAATGAATTGCAAGCAAATGCATCTGAGACAGTGTCAGGACATACAGGTTTGTCAAGTGTCTTACGGGCAAATGGATTTCTTGCCTGTTGTTTGAAGTTGCTGTGTGATTCTTATACCTTAAATTTCTGTGCCTCTTTGCCTGGTATAGTGAATGCCACTAGAATCTAGAATCCTAGTCCATTGGTTTTGTTTGAGTTCATCCTGGGATTTGTGATTCTACCGTCTTATTGTTGTCTGTATTGTAGATGTGTTTGTTGTGGCTTCAACTTTCTGTTTGGGTTTTGTGATTTTATTGCTATCTTGTTGGCAGTTTAGGTTCAGGTTCTGCTTGGTTTTATTCCTCTCACCCACATTCACCCTCTTGTATGACATTGCTGCCTGCCATCTGTTGCGTTACTGGACTCCACCCCCGTGGTCCATTGTCATCGGCATCCAGTTTTATGTCACTTATTGGGGAGTTTATTATTCTGTATTTGTTGTCTGATACATGCTTCTTATATCTGTTCTTGCGACCATCTGGTTGGTAGGTAAAAGTTGGCTTCTACTCAAGCCCTGGAAGTATATGAGTATCAAGGGCCATTGAATAGGACTTGGGAAAAGTGACTGCTATCAGTGGTCAGGTTCTGCCTTCATGCAAACAACCAGTTGGAGTTAAAAAGGAGAATGGTGGCACCATGTTGTTCACTTATTCATACGTTCGATGCTAGGGAGGGTCGCTATTGGCTGCTCTCCCCGTCATCGGATGTTTTCATCCGCGCAGCGGGGAGATGCAGCAGCGGCCACGCGGGTGTCAGAAGCAACGTGGGTGGCGGGCAGCAGGGTAAGTACAATTTGAGTGAGGGGCATTTGGGGATGCATTTTAGGGGTTGGATTACCCCTGTAAATACCTGGTCAGTCTTCTAAATTGACCGCATATTTTGCAGCTTGTATCACTTCTTTGAAGCCAGCTTGTTTTGGGAAAGATTTGAACGATCTTGTAGAATTCATACACGGAGCCATGTATATAAGAAGTAAGTGATGTCACCACTCCTCCCTGGTCTGACTGATGCTCTGACAAAGAGTGTTAAGTGAGACTCTCTGCTGTGCTAGAGGCCCAGACAAAGAGAAATTTAAAGACTCAGGACGGGAACTGGTATATATGGAATGCTTTTTTATTTATTTATTTTAATCTATCTGGAAAAGAATCCACACATTTTTATATATATAATTAAATGCTGCTTACACAGTATTATCTCTGTATGTAGTGTTGCTATCCAGCCTTATATAGAACTCCAGCATTATGACAGACCTGTCACTAACTCACCCTATAATGACAATGAGCTGACTCTGTTTATCTTGCCTAAATATGTACAGCAAAGCTGACAAGTGACCTGTACAAAACAGGAAATCTAAGCCTAGTGTCTCTGCTCCAATGTCCATTGTGAAAGATGCAATTTCAAGATTTCTTTTAAAAATTTAAAAATGTCCAGCACGGTGGCCCAGTGGTTAGTACTGTTGCCTTGCAGCGCTGGGGTCCTGGGTTCAAAACTGACCAAGGACAACATCTGTGTGGAGTTTGTATGTTCTCCCCGTGTTTGTGTGGGTTTCCTCCAGGTTCTCTGGTTTCCTCCCACACTCCATAGACTGATAGGGAACTGAGATTGTGAGCTCCATTGGGGACAGCTTGATGCCAATGTCTGTAAAGACAGTTTTCTAAAGTGGGGAGGGAAAGTGGACGACTAGTGGGAGGGATGGGCCTCCGCAGAACGTCAGATTGGCAATATTGTACACCAGAAAGTGGTGCAGATTTGAATTTCTGGCACATGGACTGTTGTAAGATGCGCCAAATTTATTGCGAGGACTCGTTTTGAATTTGGTGCATCCCACTCCAGGTCTCTTTTTTACTAACTCTAACGTATGAAACAGCAGTGTTCCTAAATCTGTCCCACTAAGTTTAAAATAAAACCTGATTTCATTTATAGTTTCTTTTTCCTTTGATGATAAGTCAAAATGTGAGCAATTATTCTACAAGACAGTATGTGCCTTGTAGTGCTCCAAGGTCTATGTAGAGTGCTTAGATTCACGCTGAGCCTGGAACGTACTTAAAGATGCTAGCCCCTATGTGTTTATGCCTACGTTATGCAGAGCTCGCCTTATAGGAAGCACTGATACTGTGTGCCTTGTATGGGATTATTTAGCTAATTATTTTAGGAACTGGTCATTTCCAGGTTACTAATTCATGAGGTTAAAAAACAAACAGTGCGGGCAACAAATTCCGGACCAAAACCCCTTACGTTCTCAACAGCCCTATTCTTCAACGCGCCCTAGCATTTCTTAGGATGGATGCAAACAACGATACTGCATTCTGTGTGTGTAGGCTGAGGAATAACATTACAGTTATAGGGAGCAGGCCTGTTCATGTGTCCAGGGGGCTGAATCGTCGCCTTTGTTACAAGAGGCCCAGGAACACCACAACTCAATCGCAAGCTGGTTACTTTGGAAGAGGTTGAGGTTTTTTTTTTCCCTCTTTTCGTTTGCATCAGAAAAAAATGTGTAAATGACATGTGTTTTAAGGAGATAAGGTTACAGCGCTGCCCTGTTCAAATGGAAAATATATGACAGCTGAGGCCCGCCATTGTCTGATTGGCAAAGTCAAAGCCAAATTCCTGGGCTGATATGTTACAAGGGTCTCTGTTCACTTCGCATTTACGTCAATTATTGTTGTTTTATAGGGTTCTGTTTTCAGGTCACACAATGTGAGCACTTTTCGCTACAGTGTTCACAAGACGCAGCAAAGGTATAACTCTTGGGTCCCACGCAAAATCTGTCGCAGCACCCTCTAAATAATGTACTACAGTCTGCCTTTGTGTCACAGGCAGGGTCGGAGTTCGTAGCATACTTGCCATCTCTCCTGGAACGTCCGGGAGGGTCCAGGGAAAAGGGGAGACCTCCCGAATTCCCGGGAGAGTTTGCAAATTTCCGAGGTGTCAGAAAAGCCACCCACCACCTTCCAGAGATTAGGTCCTAGCTGCATGTGGCGTCGGGACCGTATCATCAGACACAAATAATGAGTAAGGGGACGGCGCCACTGAACATAAAGGGGTGCGGCCTGGACCTTATAGGGTTGTGTCAAAAAATAAAAAGGGCTTTGAAAATGCACTACGCGTGCACCACACAACACCGTCTACTGGAAGCATTTGCCGAAAAGTTGGCAAGTATGAGCTATAGGGGGGTGCAGATATAGAAGGTGCAACTAGGCCCAGGAGCCTGATAGGGTCCAAAGACCCCTTCAGAAGTAGTCTGAGTATATAGACTTTCTTAAAGCAAGCTGCATGGGGTAGTCTGAAAACGGTGACGGCCTTTAAAAGAAAAATTTGATGGAGGACAGGAAAAGAGGTAAAATTGGAGGAACGGAGGACATACAGTTTTTGGCCTATATATGTGCCATTTGGGCTAGGAGGCTACTGTAAAAATATAATTTTTTTTTTTTATAAAGGCTGGGTAACTCCCTTAATCTAGACCAAACTATAAGATTGAGACCTGCAAAATAGACCCCAATTTTCTGATCACTGACAAAAGTCAGAACCCATATTTAAGATGCGATTCCTCTTTGGCACAACAAAGGGCTTTCAAGCGAGTAGGGGGGAAGTAATCTCAGTTATGGTGCTGAAGTAAAAAATGATTTTTGAATTCGGAGGCAGTGGCCCCTTGTCTTTTGAGGGCATTTTATAGGAAACAGTTTTTCACCATTTTTTTTGTATGGGCCATTTATATATTTGAATAGGTTAATCATGTCCCCCTATAGGCCTCTTGCACATGACTGTATGGCTTTTTCAGTATTTTGCGGTCCGCAAAAAAGGGATCCGCAAAGAATACGGATGGCGTCCGTGTGCATTCCGTTTTTTGCGGAATGGGACAGCTGGCCCCTGATAGAACAGTACTAATCTTTTCTGTTATGCGGACAATAATAGGACATGTTCTATCTTTGAACGGAACTACGTTTTTTTGCAGATCCATTGAAATTAATGGTTCCATATACAGTTCGTATACGTAACGCAAAAAACGGAGTGTGCAAGAGGCCTTAGATGTCTCTTCTCAAGACTAAATAAATTTTATTTAAACATGCCCTTTTTAGGGCTTTTGCAGTTTTTTCCTCATATAACTCTACAGAGGAAGTGACCTTACAGGGGTACATATTCTCCTAAGCATGCAAAAAAATACTCCATTAAAAAACGTCAGATACTTATGCACACTATGCGGGCAAAAGCGCCTTAAAAACACTACAAAATGTTAAGTTCAGACTTTTTTGGGGCCAAAAAACGCCAGGACCAAAACCATGGGAAAACGAGCCCTTATGTGGCAGTTTGCATCCTATTTGTGTTCTTTTTATGTGTAAGCTGTGTAACGTTTAAAATCTTCTTCTGTTTTAATACTCAGGGGCTTTATTGGACCTTTCTATGTGCTCACAATGGCTCCTGTGTGTTTCCCATGTAAGAACAGGCAATGAGGGAAGCTGAACATGTTTTTCTTCACGTGAGCACGTTCTCACAAAGTTGGATACCATTTAGCGCACTTCAGAGCCGGTTTACTAGGAGTGCAGGCTTGTTGTTATTCTTTTTTTCATTTCTTTCAATGCAGGAAGTCTGCGGTTTATAATGTTTTTCTACTTTAAGTAATTACTAATAGATTCCTTATTAGCAATTTCTTTGTACTAGATACTTAACTCATGGCCGTTCTAAACAACTTTGTTTCCAAGGAGAAAGATTGTCCCCATTTCCTTTCTGTTCTATTTCTTGACTAATGGAGGCTTTGTCTGCAGGGCGAATTTCACTATACTTCAGATTACAGTTGTCACGATATCGAACTCATAATTTTGGTTTTGATACCAAGAAAAATATTGTGATATTTGATACCCCCTTTGATACTCCCATGGCCAACATAGGGTGAATGTGCAATTTCTTTCAGGGGGAAAGTTTATTGCAGGGTAGCCAACTACCAACCGTTGCCAACAGAAATTTCTGGACAATCTGTAAAAATAAGCAACTTTTTTCCTGTGTCCGAGGAAAAAAAATAATATATGTCCATGATATTTTTGAGGCTGGTGGTACTTGACTTAATTATTTTGGTTGTAATTATCATTATTTTACAGCTCACAGTAAATGCTTGTAATGAGTTCTTCTCAGTATATGGAGCTATAGAAATTGTCCGTAAAGAATATTGGCGGTCCGTGATTTTGGACATTTCCCAAGCGTTTGCAGAAAAGACGTACACACACAGCATATGCAAAAATGAACGCTTTATTAAACAAATAGTACAAGACACAAACATACTCAAACTGGACATAAAGGTAGGGAACAGTGCAGACCTAGTCTCACCCGACCACTGTCCCTACCTGCTTGGACAATCTGTCCTAAATGACAGTCTCCAATTGGTCGACAGTCCCTATACTGGCTAAGTGAATTGACCTAGTCCAAGCCACCGCAGTAAGAACTGCAGGGACTTATTCACGCAGCCAGAACCCAAGCATACCAAACAGACACAAGGTCACAAGAAAACCAGATCCATCATAATAGAAGTCTGTGTGCAAGCATAACGGATCCGTCTGTCGACAGTTTTCCTTCCTGCATAACGGAATCCAGACGGATCTGTTATGCTTGCCTATAGACTTTTATTATGATGGATCAAAACGGAATGCCTTTTAAAGCCGTCCGTTTTGCATTCCGTCTTCGAATTCCATTTTATTCCTTTATAAACGGAACCTATAACGGAATACCCTAACGCAAGTGTGAACTCGCCCTCAACGGAACATCCCTTTAAGCATCCAGTACCAGAGGGTATCACAAGACATCTACGGTGCTGTGAGGAAAATTTGTCCCCTTCCAGTCGTCCCCTAGTATTGCTTATGTCTCACACTGAGCATGTCATGATCTTTAATGGCGTTATCCCATGGATTTGATGAAAAAAATAAAAATATCAGGAGTAACGCACACCATTATTAACCCCTTAAGGACCTTTGCCGTATATGTACGTCACAGCTGGAAGTGACTTAAGGACCAGTGACGTACATGGACCCTGCTGCATACGCCGGCATCGGTGAAAACACAGATGCCGGTGTCTTAACTCCTTGTTTACCGTGGTCAAAGCTGACCGCAGCATGCACGGGGTTTGCGGAGGGTACACGTGCCCTCCGCTTCCCCATCGGGTCCCCGCGCTGCAATGACGGGGACCCGATGGCAGAGAAGGCAGCCTTCTACGGAAGCCTGTGAAATCCAGCCCTTAGGCTGGGTCTCACAGACAGACGGTCAGCATAACAGCTGACAGCCAATGCATTACAATACAGGTTGTATTGTAATGCATTGCAGAGGGGATCAGACCCCAGAAGCTTAAGTCCCAGAGTGGGACAAAAATAAAAATAAAAAAAAGTGTTTTCTATAATAGAAAAATAGTTTCAAGGAAAAAAACTAAAACGGACATATTTGTATCGCCGAATCCGTAACGACCAGCTCTACAAAAATATCACATGACCTAACCCCTCAGATGAACACCGTAAAAAAAAAAAAAAAATTTTTTGTTACCCTACATCACTAAAAGTGCAACACCAAGCGATCAAAAAGGCTTATGCCCCCCAAAATAGTACCAATCTAACCGTCACCTCATCCTGCAAAAAATTAGCCCCTAAGACAATCGCCCAAAAAAAAAAAAACATGGCTCTCAGACTATAGAGGCGCTAATACAATATTTTTTTGTTTCCAAAATGCTTTTATTGTGTTAAATGTAAAAAAAAATTAAAAGTAGACATATTAGGTATCATCTGTAACAATCTGCTCTATAACAATATCACATAACCTAACCTCTCAGGTGAACACCTTAAAAAAAAAAATGTAAAAAAAAGCCTTACATCACTAAAAGTGTAATAGCAAGGGATTAAAAAAAAAGTCATATGCACCACAAAATAGTGCCAATCAAACCGTCAGTGGAGAGACTAAAACATGATTTTTTTTTTTTTAATGATATTATTGTGTAAAACTTAAATAAATAAATAAAAGTATGCATATTAGGTATTGCCACATCTATAACGACCTGCTGTATAAAAATACCACATGACCTAACCATTCAGGTGAACACTGTAAAAAAAATTAAAAATAAAAAGTGTCAAAAGCATGGGCGTCCGCAGAAATTTTTCCAGGGGGGCGCATAAATTTATTGACATCCATGCTCTACTTGTTCCCCTGAAGGGCAGGGGCATATTCATTATGACAAAGTATAATAATGTATGAGCTGTGCAACGTGATAGAAAAGCTTAAATGTATATTATAAGTGCCAGGAATAGGAGAGCAGGGAGAGGCTGGTGCTGCTACTAGGGGGTTCAGACCATGGGGGAGTAATAAGGCCCACCATAATGCCCCCCCCCCCCCAGTAGAAATAATTCTCCTTATAATGTGACAATGTGACAGTGCAAAAAATACCCCCTTGTAATGCCCCCAGTTGAGCTAATGTCCCCATAGTGCCCCCATAATGTGCCAGTATAAAATACCCCTATATAGTGCCCCCAGTAAATGCCCCATAGTGCTCCTCTCCCACCTTCCCCATAGTACCCACCATAATGTGTCCCATTATAAAATGCCCCTATACAGAGCCCCCATATAAAATAACCATTCTTTCTGGCCTCAGCAGATGCCCCTATAGTGCCCACCAATAATGTGCCAGTAAGAAGTGCCCCCAATGTGCCAGTATTAAGTGCCCCCATATCCCCCAATAATGTGCCAGTAGCCTGAGCCCCCCCTATCATGTGCCATTAGTCATAGGACCCCTATCATGTGCCAGTAGCCAGAGCCCCCCTATCATGACTGCCAGTAATAGTCATAGCATAGACCCCCCCCTATAATGTGCCACACATAGTGCCAGTAGCCATCATATGTCCACTCCATTCTATTGTCCAAGTAGCCATACCATAATTAGCCCCCCCCCCATCATGTGCCCCAGGCCTATAAGTGCCAGAGTCCACACCATTTTGTCCAAGTAGCCAATGCCCCCATTGCCAGACCATAATTAGCCCCCCCACTCAATTCTGTCCAAGTAGCCAATGCCCCATTGCAGACCATAATTGCCCCCCCCCCCCATCATGTGCTCCGGGCCAGAGGTCCACTCCATTCTGTCCAAGACTCCAAGAAGCCAATCCAATGCCATAATTGCCAGACCATAATTGCCCCCCCCCCCCCATCATGTGCCAGGCCCAATAAGTGACATGACATGACAGAAATGACAAAAAAAAAAAACACTTGACTTATACTTACCTCCTGTCTGAGGGCTGCAGCGAATCGCGATCGATCAGGCTATGTCCGCTCCCGCCTCCAGCGCTGCTGACTGTCTGTACAGCAGCGCAGCGGCTCGAGTCAGGCGTCGCAATGACGTCATCACGCCGCCTGCGCCGATCCGCCAGCCTCTGATAGGCTGCCGGCCGGCACACCTCTCCCTCCCCTGCCCTGCGCGGCTGTGCGCAGGTAACGGCGGCTCAGTCAGTGTTCAGTGATGATCATTCCAGTGCCCCAGGGGCAATTTTTTTGTGACCTTACATTACAAAAAGTTTAATAGGAAGTGATCAAAAAGTCATACGCACCCCAAAAAAGTACCAATCAAACTGTCATCTCATCCCGCAAAAGATGAGCCCCTACATATGACAGTTGCCTAAAAAATAAAAATAAAAATATGGCTTTCAGAATATGGGGACACTATAAAAATAATTTTTTTGCAAAAATGCTTTATTATGTAAAACTGAAACAAACAACCAAAAAAGTAGTCATATTTGGTATTGTCGCGTCTGTAACAACCTGCTCTATAAAAATAGCACATGATCTAACCTGTCAGATGAACGTTGTAAATAACAAAAAATAAAAGCAGTGCCAAAACAGCTATTTTTTGTTACCTTGCCTCACAAAAAGTGTAATATAGAGCTACCAAAAATCATATGTACCCTAAAAAAGTACCAAAAAAACTGCCACCTTATCCAGTAGTTTCCAAAATGGGGTCACTTTTTTGGAGTTTCTAGGGGTGCAAATGTGACATGGCAACTTAAAATTATGCCAGTGAAATCTGCCCTCCAAAAACCATATTGCGTTTCTTTCACATTGCCCTATTCACTTGAATGGGTCCACAACGCGAAAAATGCGTTGCAGAACAGAGGCATGGAACTCCACGGAAGCATTGTGGAGTGCTTCCGTAGGGTTTCTCTTCCGTGGGGTTTCTCTCCATGCCTCCACATCTCAACTCAAGGTAAATGGGTCTGGATCTGTCTGCAGCAACCTCACGGATGTTGCTCTTGCATTGGGGACCCTAAACTGCTGTCCCCAATGCACGGAACGGCCGGGCAATGGATGTGTGCATGAGGCCTTAATGGCGTTTCAAACCAGACAGCCCCTACCTAGACATCCATACCTAGAAGCAGGAGTGCATATTCTCTACTAGAGTGATTAAAAACAATCTTCCCTCCTCATATACAAGTACAAACCTACGATCCTAAAGGCGTTTGACTATAGAAAGCAGCATGAAACATAATACACGTCGTCCATCTGTACATTCATGTAGGTGACACGTGAACTGTGTGGTCATGTTAGGTCAAACCCTAAGCTGATGGAATGGTAAAGTGATTGCTATAGTTTGGGCCACAGTCACTCGCTGTCCCTTTCTTTGGATGACAGCGATCATTACTCTCATGAATAGGGGAGGTAAAATTTACATATAGAGCAATGGAGCCTTTTCTTAAAGGGGTTCTCTGGGAATTAAGAAAATAAAAATACTTAAATATTACTTTATTATAAATATATTCTCATATACCTTTAATTATTTATAATGGCTTGTTTTGTCTGGGGAGCAATCAGTAGGGGAAACAAAATGGCCGCTGTCCCATTAGTTCACACAAAACCTGTCCTTCCTGATCACACATGAGGACAAGTTACTTTACAACACTGAGGTAAAGAGCTGCCTCCTCCTCCTCTCTACTTGTCAGGGATTATGATCCTGAATACAGATGATAAGAACTTTAGCTGAATCTCTGGGGAATTTAGTTCACGAGGAGACATGAAGTACAGAGAGGACGGACAGGACAGGCTGTGGTAATGGAGACTGTCAACAAGTGCTGCTGCTCATTAGCCACATCTCACCCTCCTCTCATATCTCCTCATCTTCTCCATTCCCACAGAGATTCACCTGTATTCAGGATCATGATTCCTTACAAACAGAGTAGTGAGGAGGATGAGGTAGCACTATGGCTCATTGTGGTGAAGTAACTTGTCCTGGTGTGTCATTGGGACAGGTTTTGTGTGTACTGATAGGACGGCGGAAATTTTATTTCTCCTAAGACAAAAAGAGCCATCATAACTAATAAAAGGTATTTGGGAATATAGTTATAATAAAGCAATATTTAAGTATTTTCATTTTCTTAATTACCGGAGAACACCTTTAACTATTTATACCTGCAATGTAAAATTAAAGTAAGGCTACTTTCACAATAGCATTTTTTGCGGATCAGTCATGGATCTGCAAAAGCACTTCTGTTACAATAAAACAACTACATGCATCGGTCATGAACGGATCCGGTTGTATTATGTCTTCTATAGCCATGATGGATCTGTCTTGAACACCATTGAAAGTCAATCGGGGACGGATTTGTTTTCTATTGCGTCAGAGAAAACGGATCTGTCCCCATTGACTTACATTGTGTGTCAGGACGGATCCATCTTGCTCCACAATACATCGCGGAGATGTCCGCGATGGGGACGCAACCAAATGGACCAGAATGCATTTAGGTGGATTCCGTTTAGTTCAGTTCAGTTTTGTGCTCATTGACAATGAATGGGGACAAAATGTAAGCGTTTTCTTTCGCTATTGAGCCCCTATGACAGATCTCAATAGCAGAATTGAAAGCGCTAATGTGAAAGTAGCCTAAAAGATAACATTCTGAATAGAAGTTGTATTGAGGGAGGAAACTCGTGTTTCATTCATGTCATAATTCCCTGTGCGTAAAGGTAGATAGAGCTGAGAGAACAGACAAGAAGAGCTACTTAAGGGGTCTTGAGGGTTTTTTGTTTTGCTTAAAGGGGTATTCCGGTAACTTTTTTTCAACTCCTGTAGTCTCTATCCTGATATCTATCTATCTCTGAAGGGACTCTGTTTTTAAATGACGCACCCGACTTCTTCCAGGTCTGCTTCTCTTTCTTGAAGCAAGTGGGGAGAGAGCATCCTCTGTCATGGGATGTTTGTGAGAAAGACAGAACCCAATACATACAGAGAGAGATGGAAAATAGTGAGAGATACCTAGTGGAAAACATACAGACACACTGTAAGATTGACAGACAGACAGATTGACAGACACACAATTATTGAGAAACAAATACAGACAAACAGCAATGTAAAAGGCAAAAACCTACCAGCATTAAGACACAGACATGGAAAGCAGTTTGAAAGCAACAGATGAAGCAGATGGGGAAAGACCTATTAACACTGAGCAAGATCTATACAGGCGAGTGGAAAAAAGAAAAAGCTACAACAAAACCTCAGTTTACTGCTAATTGGTATAATTATTCAGCAAGCCAGCTTCAGGTGATGTAGAGCACAGTCTCCTTAGGCCCCTTTCACACGAGCGTGTCCGGATTAGGTCCGGATGCGTTGCGGATGCGTTCAGTGAAAACTGTGCGATTTCACAGGCAAAGCCATTCAGTTTGCGATTGCGTTCAGTTGTTCAGTTTTTTCCACACGGGTGCAATGCGTTTTGACACGTTTTTCACACGCGTGATAAAAAACTGAAGGTTTACAAACAACATCTCCTAGCAACCATCAGTGAAAAACGCAACGCACCCGCACTTGCTTGCGTGAAAAACGCACAATATAGAACATGCTGCGATTTTCACGCAACGCACAAGAGATGCGTGAAAAAAAACGCTCATGTACACAAACCCATTGAAATGAATGGGTCAGGATTCAGTGCGGATGCTTTGCGTTCACGTCACGCATTGTACCTGCGCGGAAAACTCGCTCGTGTGAAAGGGGCCTTACATCCCTTGTGGAATCAGCTGTCAGCTCCTCCCGATCTCAGCAGACAGGAAGCTGAGAGCATAGAGGCTCCGACCAGAGCTAGTCCCAGGCGCTAGAGACTAGACACAGAGCAGAGAAACTGAGCATGATCCAGCAGCAGCAGGAGAGAGCAGGCAGGGCATAACTAAGGGAGGCAGGTAAACAAGGCAGAGGGAGACTAAGAAGTAAGTAGAAATTATTAGAGAGTATAGTACAGTATATTAGACATTTGTAAAACCTGCACAATGCTTTCAAAGCAGACCCAATTCAAGGAACCGGAATACCCCTTTAAGCATCCTTTAAAATAATCATTTATGAAGAGAGCTGTAATTTTGTAATGTATTTCTTTTCCCTTTATTGCTCCTGTCTCCTATTCTGGGCTGTGGTCACATGACCGTGTCCATGCAGCTCTTTCTTATTTCCTGTGATGTTATGTCCATGGGCGGGGCAGTCATAGGGCAGTGTCTATGTGACTAGCTGGGTGGGAGGAGCTATAAACCAGCTGAGGGTTGTCAGGGGCGGGGCTGGAGCTGTGTTAGAGAAAAGAGAAGTGCATCATGGGTTTGGTTGGATACAGGAACAGGAAGTTCTACAAACAGGATGGAAACAGACCAGAGGGATTAGTTTATATGGTGAAGATGCGTCAGGAGAGTTCAAATTGAAAAAAAGAAATGCATGAGGCATATGCACATGAGGTGAGCAACTACATGAGCATATCTGTTAAATACCAGAGTAGTCCCGGAAAACCGCTTTAAAGTGTACATGTAGTTTCAGAAAATATCTGACATGCATACTTGGCAACATTTTTGTTGGTAAATTCTGTCCGTTTAAGCCCCAGTCCTATTCCAGTCCCAAACGCACCCAGTAACATCAAATTCAAGGCAGTCCCAGCAAATTCTGGACAGTTAGGAACGGTGGACATGCCATTGTTCAGTGGGGGTCCGTCTCCTCACACTGTTTGTTAAAAGAAAGAGGTCGCTCATCGAACCCATATCTAAGAATTGTTTATGTTTTTCACTATTTCAATAGTATAGGATCAAAGAAGAAGACACGGAAAGAGGAAATTGGCAGTATTTGTTGTTCATATTTATATGTGTTTTCATTCAATGTTTCATTACAGAAAAACTCCAGCAGAGTGGTTCAGCCAAGTTCACACTTTGTGGAGTTGTACTCATGCAGAACTATGCTGCACTACCACCTTATAGCATATCTGATTGTAAAATCTCATCACATGACTGTGTTACGGCTCTGCGCAACCTCTATGAAATTATAATAAGGAATCCTGTACTACGTTATGCCTCTGATTTTATATGGAGGCACCAAGGGCATAGTTGCCCACAGTCATGAGAAACAGGCAGGAAGGGGTGTGCCAACTGCAAAGTGAAGTTTGTGCAAATATACCCCAAAAGTAAGCAGTCTGCGGATGTTTCCTGGGCTTTTCATGGGAGTCCAGGCTACAGATACTGATGACCCATCCTCGTGATTATGAGACAAATAGGGGCCCTACATCCGGCACCCCAACCGAAAACTATACAGTGTACAGAGCTGGAAGCAGACAGCTCTGTACACTGTGTAGTGGCCATTCCAGGTACTGCACTTCAGCTCACATTCAAGTGGGAGCTGAGCTGTAGTATGCCAGTGCTGGAAACTACATAGTATACAGAGCTTTCTGAAACAGCGGAATGTTGGGAGTGCTGGGTGTCGGACCCTCACCAGTCTGAAGATAGGTCATCAATATCTATAGCTTGGACATCCCCTTATAATGTCCCTAATTCGGTTGTCAATTATGCAAAATGTTTTCTGAAAAATGTCATACTCTATCAAATAACGTATTACGGGGTTACTCTCAAATCACAATCCTATGGCGGTACATGGAGTGTCTACAGGTATGTGGTACAGAGCCCCAGGGACTTAATGTACCTCCATCATATGCATCAGGCCTAACTTATAGGGCAGTGGTCAGCAACGTTCAGCACTCCAGATGTGGTGAAACTACAACTCCCAGCATGCGCCATTCACTTCTATGGGAGTGCTGAAAACAGCTAGGCAAGTGTGCATGCTGGGAGTCGTAGTTTCACCACAGCTGGAGTGCCGAAGGTTGCTGATCCCTGTTATAGGGTTTTACTTGCTCATGTCAACCCTTTTCGGGGGCCAATAAATGCAGTATATTGAGTCCGTTGTCTAGTAATGCCTTTCGTATTGTGATGCCGCTACTATTTCTTTTCACTTTACAGTCACGTGTATTTTACGTACTTCTGTTGAAACCTGCTCCTTTTGTGAGGGGGCATCGAGGTTGGTGGGGGTCCTTGGTGAATATGATAATATGATCTAGTTATACATCTCATATATGACCCAGATGGAAAACTCAGACCTTATTTTATGGCAGCAGGCATTTACATAAGCGTCAGGAGGTGCGTATTCTGACTTTAGCGGCAGCTGCAGAGCTCTTTACACCCATAAAACGGCTACATTTTTATATATCCTCGTGGTTGATGGCGATCAGGAGTCAGCCAGTATGTTTAATGGGACACTTTTACACCATATGGGTGCACTTTATATAGGAAAAAGACATTTATTGGAGAAATACGCCAATGCAATTAAAATGTTAAAATGTACAGCTGGGACACATGATCTTAGCACAGTCCCAATGTCATCTTACAGTCATGAGTACCTTATAGTATTTTTGGTGAATTTTGTTTCCATTGACTTTTACCCTTTACACGGTAAAGACAGCTGAGTTCCCATGAGCGGACATACTGATAACACACGTATCTACTAATTTAGGCAAAAAAAAAATGAATGGAGTGTATTTCCTCCTCTCATCCATCATATCAAACTGTTCAAACGTTTCATTGTCAGTCAATTGAAAAGATCCATTGCTTGTCCGGGGGCAGATCTAAGCATGTGCAAGGTATTACTTTCCCATTCACAATGTATCATGTCTTCCTTTTTTACCTGAAGGCAAAACAAAAGTCAGAGCTCATATTTTCTGCTGGAAAACAAGCCACAATGTGAGAAAGGTCATCGAAATGGGGATTGATCTGTTTAATTTCTGGTGGGAAAGTTTTAGCACCTTTTCAAGATGACTCATTTTTTTATATTACTCCTTCACAGAGGTTTAGAAGATTTTGGACGTTAGGAGTTATCATGTAACCATCAGATAGTTACACATTGATGTGCATGTAGAACTAAAGCTAGAGATTTTTAGATTTTTTGAAAAATTCAATTTGGCAACTTCCCCGAAGTTAGCCAAGAAATTTGATTAGTTCTGAATTAATTTGTCACGAATCGCTATGGTATATCCAGGCCACCCTGCCGTACGGTATGGCCACACAGAGCGGCCGTGCTGTGGGTGGGTTGCGGCCATGCTGTGGTGAAGAACCGCACAGCCAATTAGCCCGCAGCTACCTTTCATGTAATAATGAAGACCACACTGTATAGTCCTTCTTCATTGTTAATGGCCACGCAGCACCTTTAAACAGGGGCTGTTGCTGGTATGGGGTTTGGCTAGTTAGATGGGGGCACAATATGCATATTATTGCAGTACTTGTCCGCAATCTGCTGCAGGTTATTTGACAGTAAACACTGAATATTAATCAGCTCTGGCATACCCACTTCTCCAACCCCAGTGCTCTCCTGCCCTACAGGTGGGAGTCCTTCTTCTGCCATCTACTTTCCTCCTTTTCCACATCAACTAATATCGATGAGAATTTGTCATCAGGAACATCCAACTCCTCCTCTCTGCATCTTGCTGACTTTTCTACGACACGGAGACTTTGAAGGATGATTTGTAAGTAGTAAAGCCAGCAAAAGATGAGGATGGTCATCATTAAGACCTGGTCCCTCCTAAGGGGTGCAGGCTGGATGGTATTGGTTGGCACGCTGGCAGTGGAATAATAAAGGCTTCCATCTTATTAGTATTGAATTACATGTATGGCTGATGTAGGAATAAATAAAACTGATAAGCCTCCCTGGTCCCTCCCTGCACTCTCCCTGTGCTCTCCCTGCACTATCCCTGCAATATCCCTGCAGTCTCCATCTCCAATACACCTCTATTAATTGTTTTCAGCAACACTGTCCCCAGCACATGAGCACTTTCCACATCTCTCCCTATTCTCAGCTCACAGGACAATGGGAGAGGTCGCTCGGGATGAGGGTTTTATAGGACTGTGACATCACAGGGGGTGACTCTCTGCGGACTAGCTGGCTGCATAGCATTATGGGTGACCTTGCATTCCTGGGCTTCTTACTTTCACGTTGTAATGCGTTCAGCTGCCATTTTAGGAAAAACGAGTGTGTTACAACGAAGCGCAAGGAAATTCTGATTCGTTGCAAATCTAAGTTTTCCTAAGCTTCAGACCGAATTCTGCTTCAAATGCTTCACTTCACTCAACACTAACATATGACATTAGGCATCATACACATGGTTGTACTACAGAGCCGTTCTTGTATGCATCCATAATATGACGGAAACCTATAGGCCCATACCATACCTCCTTATACCATCGATTTAAAATAATTGTGGCATTTTAAAAATAAATTTTAAGTCGCATTTAAAAAGTTGTAAACACATAGGGAGTCATTTATTAAGCAGAAATACTCCTATATCAGACGTATTTCAGAAGCAGTATTCAGTATTTCCGGCGCATTGGTTAGTTGCACCGCAATCTGTGCGCTCATGCCAGGTCTAAAATTGTGGGTGTGGCATGAGTGGGGAAGGGCCAGCAGTCCCGTCTCATTTACCATTTTCTACACCTGTTTCAGGTGTAGAAAAAGGTCTAAATGAAAGATAGCTCGGAAGCTGTCTTGCATTTAGAACTGGCGGAGGATCCGACGAAGTTATGAAGAGGCCGAAACCACCGCCAGCTTAGGGGTTTATTAAGACCGGTGTCTAAAATGCCAGTCTTAATAAATGTGCCCCATAGTTTAACTTCTTAGGCTTAGTGTTCTTTTCATTTTGAAAGGAAAGCTAATCTGAATATCTTTCCCAGAAACCCAATGGTATAATGCTCTCTCTGTCTCTCATCTTCTAAGACTTAGGAAACCTTAGAGTGTTATATACCAATTTTCCAGGCAATTGGGGAATATTTGATTTGGTCTGAATCGATTTGGACGCAAATCAAATTTTTTTAAATAATTTTGTGAATCAGAGATGATATAAATTTCAAGAAATTTGCTCCTCTCTATAAATCACCTATATTCTGGAGCAGATAGCTTGGAGTCTCTTTTGTATGATGCCAATCACTTTGTAATATACACTTTCCAGTTCTATTGTTGTATTATGCACCAAACCAATTGAACCATTGACATCTGAACCCTTTGTCTACAGTTTAAAAGCCCTTATTCTCCCCTGCCCCGAGTGCTTTATACATGAATGCAGTTTTTAATGCTTTCCAGTTGTAATGCTATAAATGGGTCCTATATTTACTGGAAAGTGTGTCATTGAAGCAGTGCATAGTTAAAATAATTGTTTCTTCTACTCTAAATCATTTGTGTAAAGTCCTAACAGCCTGCAGGATGTTACCGCCCTAGTCAGACTGCTTATCAGAAGAACAAACGCTATGTATTAAAGGCTACCATGTAAGGATATGTTAAGCCATTTCAGAACTGTGGTAATTTACAGTCCAAAACATGTTCTTAAAGGGATTTTCCAGTAAAAAATCATTTTTTGAAATTTTCCTGCAGCATAGCCCCTGAAACGGAAGATTCATACTTACCCGCTCCACACAACTCTGGTGGTCCATGCTGCCTCCGCTCTCTCCATCTTAGGGTCCCTTCACTGTTTACATCAGCTGGCTATGGACATGGTCGCATGCACCGCTCCAGCCAATGACTGGTTTAGCTTGTGCTGCTTGTGGCCACATCACTGCTGAAGCCAGTCATTGGCTGGACCGGTGCAGGTGACTATGCCCATAGCCAGCTGAATATAAACTGCTCTGAGACTGGAAGTTGGAGGCAGCGCAAACCACCGAAGGGGCATGGAGCAGGTATGAATTTTCAGTTTCAGGGGCCATGCTGTGGGAACGTGTTAAAAAAAAAAAATTTTTTTTACTATAAAACCCTTTTACGGTTTTATAAAACCACATCTACGTGTACTAGAAATCCCTTCATAAATATGAGCACCCAGCTGAACATTTCATCCTCAGAACTTCTTACTACTGACTTACTATCTCTCGACTATCTATGAATCTATGTGCATTGCCTTGGCTATAAAGTAATCCACTTGCAATACGACAAACACTGACATGAGAAGGACTGTGGAGGAAACTTCTCCCTCTACTTGTCATGAAGAATCAATTCAGTCTTCACTTACCTGAAGGTTTGTCTTGCAGAATAACTAATTGCCAATGTTTGGATTAAATAAATCCCTTATAAAATAAGGTTCACGCCTTCACTTAGTGAGGGACATGGAGGTTTACATCCTGTTGTTTTCTAGGGCAATTTTGAACCAAATTGACCAAAGGATCTGTTTTTATCACTGACATCTGTATGAGGCTGGATGAAGGGCTGTGGCCATTGATATTAATAGAAGGCCAGATCGGGATGGTCCAGGTACATCATTCCCATCCGATTGAGTGAACTGATTACAGCGGCTGATGTGGGAATGAGACTAAGATGAATTGCAGTGATGAAAATTTCTAAGCAATATTGTGGCCAAAATCCTTGGCTTGACTAAGGATAATCCAACACAACATTAACAATTCATTTTTGGTTGACCACAAATGTTTCCAACAGAAGCCTCCATGTTGTAAGAGCTGAGGAGTATTGCCTTGATTGAACTCGTTAATGCGGCCTGCATTGGATGTCACAGGATTTGTTGACCAGGAATATTATAGCCACTGGAGACCCATAGTAGACATTGCATTTCACCATGAGATGGCAGATAACATAGCAGATACAATGCCAACTACATTTCAAAATCCACCCCTGGCTTGCAGTGTCTGCTAGTGTCCTTCGCACACAGTACAATGATAAACAATGACATCTCCATGGAGGCCTTTTATAAAGGTTACTTCTATGAAAATAATCAGACATGTAACATGGCCGGCAGTATTACATTTGCTAATGTAAATACAGTTGTTCGACTCCAATCAAGTATGCAGAACGTGCGGCCCGTACACATGTCATTGTTTACACTATCGGTTACTTGATAGTCTTCTTTCTTTCTAATTAGCTCCATGTGATTTGTTTGCTTCTAGTGGACAGGGAGCCTCATTGTTTGAATTTTCATGGTGCACGTATTAAAAGTACAAAATTAGCATATCTGTATATGACATGGAGATGTGGGAACATAAGGGATGAACTGTCTCTACTGTCGACCATAGACGAACAGAACTTTTAGGAAAAAATTATTTTGTCTTATGATTTATTCCTAGGAGCACACATGCTGGGTCAGAGCGCCATCCATGGTCATTCTATGGTCACACATTGTGTTGAACCTAAGCGTTCATTACTAACAAGAGGTGATCTGGAGCGCCGGCCTCTTCTAACTGCTGATTAGCGGGAGTCCTGGGTGTCGGACCCCTGCCGATCTGATATTGATGACCTATCTAGAGGATAGGTCATGAATTTAACTTCCTAGATAACTCCTTTAAGCCTAGCATTTTTCAAAAAACTTAATTTGTATAGCCTTGAGGAATGCTACACAAATGACAAATTAGAGGAACCGATCTTTAATATAGATGGAGGGGTGCGACATCTATTGTCTGCCACCTACCATACTGTTCTAACCCCTCTCCTGAGGCAGTTCAATCACACCTAAACAGATTATGCTGACTGAAGCATCAACACCAATATTTAATGTCAGAGATTCCTTGAAAAAGTAATTCTAAGTAACGGGGAGGCCCGGTGACGCGCTTCCCCTTCGCAGCGCCGCTAGCTTCCAGTGCTTGTAATGGAGCAGGGATGCGGCCGGCGTCCTTGTCTCCACAGTAACCAGGGGGCGGGAAGGACTCGGCCGTGCACGCCTCCTCAGCACGGCCGGCGTCCTCCATCCCCTAGACAACGAGCTGCAGGGAGCTGTGCGCCGGTAAAGGTGAGTCGGTGCTCAGCTGTATTGAATTGTGTAACATGAGTCACGTGACGCTGGGCACGTCATGTGACTCACCACTTAGGGCTTATTAAACAGGCAGCCTGCTGGCCACAGGTTGCCTTTGATTGGTCTTGCTACCCTCACCAGCATTTTCGTATTGTGCCTCTTTGTGTGTTTTGGACCTCGGCTCTTTTTTTTACCTCAACCTTGTGACCTCCCTGGAATTGACTTTACCTCTTGGCTTCTGACTCCGGATTGTGTTTTGACCTCGTTATTGTATTGCTCCCTGTGTACCTGCGTGACCTCCTGGCTTTGACTTTGGCTTGCCTGACTCTGTTACGGTACTTCTCTTATCTTCTTACGCCCCTGCACGTATCTAAGCGAGGGACTGCCGCCAAGTTGTACGCTGTCGGTTAGGACTGGCCGTGCAAGTAGGCAGGGACAGAGGTGGGGTGGAGTATAGGGATGCACTTACCTACCATCTGTCGTGACATCCTAATTTGAAAAAAACAGTCAGATAACTAGTGAAACATCGTCAAGTCCAATTAATCTAACTTATTACTAGAAAAGAATAGGGAAGACATGACAGAAACCTTTAAATAAGTTATAGGCTTAAATAAGGTTCAGGAGGGAAGTGCTTTTAATAAGAAACTAAATGCAAGAACATGGGTGCACAATCTGAAATTAGCTGGGGCGAAGCTCAGATGCAATGTCAGAAAATATAACCATATCTTCCAGCAGATATGGTAAAAAATCTACAGTAAGTGAATTAACATGCCTAGGATAAACCTACATGTACCCTAAGGGTACGGCCACATTGTCAGGTTTCCTGGTGTATAAGTCGTTCCTGTCATTTGTACTTTCTCTCCTTTTATGATCCACTCCTGATTGGGGCCAGGGGTGGACTGGGGACTTAAAGTGGCCCTGGAAAAAACTAAAAGTAGCCCCATGTTGTATGTGGGTCCAAATTGATAGAAGGCAGAGCCAACAAAAGTAGGTGGAAACAGCAATACCATTTTACAACACAAAATACCACCCCAGCAGAACCAAATACCACAGTGAAGCACAATATACTGGCCCAAAAGACCCAAATACTACAGTGCACCCCAAAATAATGCTCTAGCAGCACACAATACCTCACTAAAGATGCCCCGCTGTGGTGGCCAGCACAATATTCTTTCCTCCTACTCCAGTTGCCTCAGGATGGCAATACAGTTGAATTCAGGAGTCAGGAGGGCACCTGTAGCCACCAGCTGGGTACTTAACCCTCCCAGCTCTGGAAGCATCAGATCATTACTTACTTGGCTATCAGCCACGAGGAGGGCTCAGATGGCCCCCTGGGCATCGACCCACTGGGAAGTGGCTTCCAAAACTGCATGTAGAAACCTGAACGTGTGGCCATACCCTAAAAGATAGATAAATAAGAAATAATATAAGGGCAGACTACGTAGACCAACATTCTTCTATGTTCTAGGTAACTGCCGTAAGCCCACTCATTACGGGACTTGCTGGTGGTGATGGAGATCCCCACATTTGCTCCTCAGCTTCCTCTTCTATGCATGTTTCTGCAATGGAAGTGGCCTCCGTCCAGGAGACAGTGGAGACCTGGCTCTTTAGGAACATTCTTTCTTAGAATATAAATAATAATACCTTGTATACGAAACAAATACAACTGAAAAGTCACAGTGGATGAGCCTGAGCTTCAGTTTGTAACCTTACGCTGTGAATTACAGCGGAAACCTGATATGACTGTATGAAGATTATTAAGACAAGGGGCTAACACATGGCGGTTTTGTCAGCGTGAAACGTTTCTGTTCTGTGCAGTTAATTACAATGTGTCATAATTTAGAACACAGCCAAGGAAAGAGTTGTCAAATGATACAAAGAAAGAGCTAAAAGGACATCGACCGCCCGAAAATTACCTTCATTAGCTCAATTTAAGGCAGGAATGTACGTAAATAAACAGCGGCAGCTGCTCGGCTGCCATTTCTCAGGGCCCTCCAGGAATGCAGGACACACAGGATCTCAGCTATCTTCTGAATTATACCACTTCTCTAAAGCCCGAGCTGGGCACCAATTTATTTCTTGCTTCTCTGTCAGAATGTAACGGACCCGACCACACAGCTGGATTGGAGCGCAGACAGTAACCATATTCTGTGTCATTTAATTCTTATTTTCTTTTTTCCCTGCCTTGCTGAATGGTGAGAATCTCGCCGTTGCCAAGTCGCAGACCCCTGTTTTTTTTTCCTTTGTGTTTTTTCTTTAATTATCCAATAATCTGTGCCCTGAGATGGCTTTCACCCACTTCAAAATTTTCCATGAAATCTCTCCAGCGCTGCCTCTTGAATTGGCAATTCAGCAATCTTGCTAATATCATAATTCCTTTAATCCGACATTTGATCATCCAGAAATTCACTTTTTTCTAACCTTTGATGACAAATGTTATTTTTACTACATTAATAGTAGAAAAAAAATAATAATTAGCAAATTCTCTTGAATTAGGAAATTATGTAATTGTAGCAGCTTAGGCATTAAAGGGGTATTCCCATCTCAGTTGTTGATATGATATCACTAGGATATGCCACTAATGTCAGATAGGTGCGGGTCCCACCTCTGGGACCCCCTCCTATCTCCAGAACAGGCCCCTGAAGTGAAGTAGCGCACACTGCGCAAGTGTGGCCACCTTCCAGTTACTGGTATGGGATTTCCAAAAATAACCAAGTGCTGGCTCAGCTATTTCTGGGAATCCCATAGCAGTGAATGGAGAGGTCACCGCTATCGGACCTCCGAAAATAGCCAAGTGCGCTTGATCGGCTATTTTCAGATCTCCCATAGCAGTAAATGGAAAGCACTCTGCACATGCGCAATATTCTCTTGTTCACTTTCTTTAAATAGGAGTAGGTTCCAGAACTGGGACCTGCACCTATCGGACAATGTCTGAAATTGGACAACCCCTTTAACCTTTTCCCTTCAGCTTTTGCCTTTTATGTTAAAAATTTTTTTAAGAATATCTGTTGTCAGTATACATATATATATTTTTTTATTTTAAGTCCTAAAATCCTGCAGTTTTCACAATGGCCAGTAAGCCTCATAATAGGCTGACACTTCCTGTTCTAAAGTGATCACTTCTCAACAGTCATCTCATTATCATCATAGGCAAAATGACACCTACATATAGATAAAACCGGATCTACCTTTCACAGTAGGTGATGTCACAGCACATCTCCTCCCCCTCCCTGCACAATGACCTCTGTGCATGTCACAGCACATGCTCACAACACTCTCCAATAGAAATCTGTGAGTTATTAAAGCCTATTTATGAATTGCTGTTAAAGAGGTGCTCAGAGAAAAAAAAAATCCAGGACATATCTTCGCACACACCCGTTTGTAAGTGTTGCGTTATACATAATTGTATTACATGATGATATGTTAACAGCTCGGGCAACATGTACTGAAAATAGAATCAACAGATCTCCAGAATATGTGTCAGTATCTGTTTTTAATTAATCAAAAATATACCTATTACATTTACTTTAAGGAATGTTACTGTACTTCTAGTTATAGTAAGGATGAATTCACACATGGCAGATTTGTTGCAGACATTTCTGTGGATAAAACTACTGATTGATTTTAACCGTGGAGGCACAGCTGCATCCAAAGGCATGCCGTACCTAAGGTTGTATGCAATCTTGAGGACTGCAGCTGTCACTCAATAGTGAAAACCAACCAGTAGCACTACAAAAAGTCACAGGGTGTCAATTGCAAATATTTTTACACCAGTTTTTGGTGTGAAAATATCGAACGACCCCCCCTTTTATCACTTTTTAAACACCCATGCGACCATTTTGTCGCGCAGTAGTTTTTATGCCTTGTTCAACGCTTAGGAATGTTGACCGTGTGGTGGAGGCGTGTCGGGGCCAGGACATCAGCCCCGACAAATTTACCGGCATTTACACCTGGAAATAGGCATCCATGTTGGTGAAAAACTAGTTTTTCCACCAGACGCACGGTCTGCTGAAGGTGCATCTAAATAATGATGTGGCGCACGCCTCGTCATAAATTTTGCACTTCTTCTGGCAGCAAAGCTAGTACAAAGGTAAAGTTAATGACCCTCACAGTATAGTCGGGACCTTATAGGGTACATTCACACTAGCGTTAAAGTTTTCCCGTATTGAGTTCCGTCACAGGGGCTCAATACCGTAAAAAAAAAAGGTTCAGTTTTATCCTAATGCATTCTGAATGGAGAGCATTCCGTTCAGTATGCATCAGGATGTCTTCAGTTCAGTCCCTCTTAGGCCCCTTTCACACGGGCGAGTTTTCCGCGCGGGTGCAATGCGTGAGGTGGACGCATTGCACCCGCACTGAATCCGGACCCATTCATTTCTATGGGGCTGTGCACATGAGCAGTGATTTTCACGCATCACTTCTGCGTTGCGTGAAAATCGCAGCATGCTCTATATTGTGCGTTTTTCACGCAATGCAGGCCCATAGAAGTGAATGGGGCTGCAGGAAAATCGCAAGCATCGGCAAACAAGTGCGGATGCGGTGCGATTTTCCCGCATGGTTGCTAGGAGACGGGGACCCAATCTTTATTATTTTCCCTTATAACATGGTTATAAGGGAAAATAATAGCATTCTTAATAAAGAATGCTTTGTATAATGTTGATTAAGGGGTTAAAAATAAAAAAAAACGTAACTTACCTTAGCCACTTGATCGCGTAGTTGGCGATCTCTCTTCTGTCTTCAAGCTTTAGCTACCAGTTAAAGGACCTGTGATGACGTCACATCACATGGTCCAATCACATGGTCCATCACGGACCATGTGATTGGACCATGTGATGTGATGTCATCACAGGTCCTTTAGACTGCAGCTAATGCTTGAAGAGAGAAGACAGATCGCCAACTATGCGATCAAGTGGCTAAGGTAAGTTAAGTTTTTTTATTTTTAACCCCTTATTCCTAATTCTACAAAGCATTCTTTATTAAGAATGCTATTATTTTCCCTTATAACCATGTTATAAGGGAAAATAATAAAATCTCCAGAATACTCAACCCGAAACCGGACTTCAGTGATGAAGTCCGGCTTCGGGTCTGGGTACCAAACATGGTGATTATTCTCACAACGCACCCGCATTCAAACCGGGCGTCAAACATGATGCCCGTGTGAAAGAGGCCTTACGGTGTTTGGCCGGAGAAAATACTGCAGCATTTCTCCTGCCAAAATTCCAGAACACTTGCCAGAATGCCGGATCCGGCATTAATTTCCATTGAAATGTATTAATGCCGGATCCGGTACCAAGTACTCCAGAAAAACTGATCCAGTTTCCCGGTCTGCGCATACACAGACCTTTAAATCTGTGAAAAAAATAAATACCGGATCTGGTTTTCCGGATGACACCGGAGAGACGGATTTGGTATTGCAATGCATTTGTTAGACAGATCCGCATCCGGAAACAAATGCTATCCGTTTGCATACTTTTTTTTGGATCCGGCATGCAGTTCCGGCAACGGAATCCTCTAATGCAAGTGTGAAAGTACCCTTAGGGCTCATTCAGACGGCCGTATGCTGTCCCCAAAAATGCGGATCCGTTTTTAGATGCTGTCCCATTCTCTTCTATGGGGCCCTTTTCTTTCATTGCACGGCTCAGCAAAAAAAATGAAACATGTCCTATACTTGTAAGTGAAAATCAGGACTTGGCCCTATTGAAGTCTGTGGATCAGCAAAAAAAACGGAATGCAATCAGTTTTTTTGCGGACATGCTAAACTGTCTGCAAAAAAACGGATCCGCATTTTTGCGGACAGCATACGGCCGTCTGAATAAGCCCTTACATAGATGGACAGGGTCCACCAGATCTGCTCTGACCCTTAGAGGTGGGTCCTTAGCAGATGCCCCCTCTATGGTGTCCAAATGCACTAATAGCAGGGGTTATCATAATCAGACATCTCTTCAAGGTTCCTACACACATGAATTTGCTCTGGCATTTTTTGGTCATTAAAAAACATGATAGATAGCACATGCGGCTTTTATGGTGTTTTATTAGTACTGGGTTTTTTTTTGTTTTGTTTTTTAAACAAATGTGTTGATGCCATATTTTGTTAAGGTGTTTTTCCCCTGTAGAAAAGAGGATGAAAAAGCTATAAAAGCTTCAACATGATGCATCTTTGAAAAAAAAAACACTGGAGAGGCAAAAAAAACTCGTGGGTCCTGCATTTCATATTTCTTATACATGTTCAGCTAACATCTGGTGCTGGCATTTTTACCGCAAAAAAAAAAAACACAAAAAAATGCAGGTGCATAAAATACCACTAAAATCCGAAAAGTGCAGAAAAAGTCCACAAAACACCTGTGTGTTTTCAGCCTGAGGCCTCATGCATACAACTCATTACGGATTTATTTTTATGGGTCCGTAAAGAAAATCTGTGTCTGCATCCATATGTCCGTCCAGCAAATGATACACGCCCTGTTCTTGTCCTTTTTGCAGACCAGAATAACCATTTCTATAAGGGCTCATGCACACAACCGTTGTTGTTTTGCGGTCCGTTTTTCACGGATCCATTGTTCCGCATCTGAGTTTTCTTTTTTTCTGATTTAAGTCCGTTTTTTGCGGATTGGAAACGGAAACAGTAACTTATTAATCACATGAGCAATATGGGTTGTGCATAGCATTTCTACAATATGTATCCGCAAAATACAGATGAAATACGGATAACATACGGATGTGTTCCGTGTGCGTTTCGCATTTTTTGTGGCCCCATTGACTTGAGTTGGGCCTCGGACCGTGAGTCGCGGACAATAATAGGACATTCACTACTTTTTTGCTGTACGGCCATGCGGACAAACGGAAAGGTAATGCACACGGAGTAACTTCCGTATTTTCTACAGCCCCATTGAAGTGAATGGTTCTGCATACGGGCCGCACAAAAAACGGAACAGAAGCGGAAAGAAAATACGGTCGTGTGCATAAGCCCTAAATGGGAGTGAAAGAATGCAGAGTGAAAGGCATTCTCCTTAGGCCTCATGCATATGGCCGTATTTTTCATCTGTGTACTATCCTCACTGACCTATTCATTCCTGTGGGGCCATACTCACATCCGTATTTTTTGCAGCTCCATGTGGCCATTCCACAAATTAAAGAACATGAACATAGAACCCTTTCTGTTGATGGGAGTGAGAAAAATACGAAATGCTCAGATATGTGTTTTGTGGACTGAACTACGAACATGGCGGCGTGCCTGAGGCCTCATAGGGATTTTATATTTTATTTTATTTTTTTATTGTATAATGAAAAGCTAAAATACTTTAAGCCAGATTTAGGGCTGATGCACATGAATGCGCACCATATCACAGATACTGACCCATTCACTTGAGCGGACGCACGGAGTAGAAGGCCACAGAAGTACAACGGAGCTCTACTGTAGCGTTTTGGTCCGTGCCTCCGCACTGCAAAAAAAATAGAACATGTATTTTTTTGCAGTGCAGACGGTTCGCTGACCCATTCAAGTTGAATGGGTCTGCGTCTCTCAGTGTAGGCCACACGGATGCATTTTGCAGCACCCAATGCACGACATGAGCGGCACACGTTCATGTGCATGAGCCCTTACTAATGAAATTGGTCCAGAATTCTGGCGCACATATTTGTTAAAATTTCTACTTACTTTTTATGACTACCGTGATAAAGGGAGTGGCTTAGTGGGAAATGGGCGTGACTTTACTCCATGGTGATTTATTTATTAGATATTGTACATTGATTGATACCTTGTATCACATTTTCAGGACAAGACAGATATTTGTGCTACTGATCTACCTTAGGCTACTTTCACACCTCCAGTGTGAATCTCCGGCATGGCCGTTCCGGCAGACACGCGGAGAATCAGTCGGACACTAACTGCAGGGCCAGTTCTCCGCTTGCCTGCTGGAATGCCTACCGATCTCCGCCGGGCCCCATTATACTTAATGTGGCCAGCGGACATTCCGTCCGCATCCGGCAGCACTGGATCCGGAGAATTCCGATTTGCTGTTCTCTGCCAGGACACCCTGCCTGTATTCAGAGATGTGAAAGTAGCCTAACAGATGATTGATCTGCGCAGATACTATCCTCTCAATACAAACTGCAGCGCCCGACACGCATCTAAGGTCCTTTTAGTCTGTGGTAAATGTAATTTTCCCTGACGCCAGTTGCATTTCAGCAACAGAGAATGGAGTCCCCTTAAGTATAGTGGTGTTGGTACCCAGGTGTATGATTGCCAGAGTGGTGTAGAGTGACCTACAATCTCCCTGAAGGTGTTGTATGCACGTGTCACGGTGCTCCTACCTGGATATCCTTGGATCCTAGACGTCGCCCGACGAAGCAGAGCAAATAGGGTGAATAGGTGGTGGAGTGGATGATGAAAGAGATGTAGTCCAGACTTTGTATATAGTTCAACTGCAGCTTTACTTTGCAAAAACGTTTCTTCAAACAGTTTACAGACTTGGTCTTGGTTTTCAGCACGTTTTAGGATGAAAATGGCAGGCAAGCACATTCGGCTCTACTACATCTGTAAGAATTAAGTAGGAACTTTTCCCTTTGTTTTCTACTGTAACTTCTCACTTTCTGTCTGACTTTATGGTAAGGCACAGGGCTTCTTCCTGGCTAATGAGACTTGTAGAGGTGGTCTCTCTGCTTAAGCAGAACTGGAGGTATTCTGGCTGGTGTGGGCAGCACAACAGTCCAGTAGGGACGCAGCACTTCAGGGGTTGATCTAGAACAGGGATGTGCAAACTCGGCCCTCCAGCTGTTGCAAAACTACAACTCCCAGCATGCAAAGACTGCTTATAGCTATCAGCCTACAGCAGGGCATGGTGGGAATTGTAGTTTTACAACAGCTGGAGGGCCGAGTTTGCCCATCCCTGATCTAGAACTAACTCGAACTAACTGGTCCCCACCCTTCCTGTAGGAACTGGGACTCGCCCAATCCGCCACAGAGGAAGGGGGGGGGGAGTTTAGAATGGACTGAAAGGTTCCATTCTATTCTACATACTGCTCTGCCCCATATTTGCTGCCACCCGCTGGTGAACCAGGCTCATTACATATGAACATAAACAGATACACAACAGGAAATGCACAAGATATGGGACCTGAAAAAAAATGTACAAAATGCCATGGAGGTTGCATATCCAGATAGAAATAGGGCTTAGGTGTGGTAATGCCACTCGGAGCATTACAAAACCAATGGCCTGCATTTATTATAGTGGATGCGTAGATACATAGTAGATATAGTAGATACATTTATTAAGAAAGTAAGCCAAAAAGAGCATAGTTTCAAGGGGCGTGGATTAAGATCTACTTTTTTGCACCATATGTTTTCCACATTGTTTGTGTAATGTGTGAAGGCGTCTATAAAGCAGCATTTACTGACATCACTTGCCCTAGCACATAGGTCAATCTACCGGTGTGCTGCTCAGTCAGGTACTATGGAGGAAATTGTCATTAGCGGAATTTTTTTTGCAGGAGTCTGTGCAAATTTATCAAACTTTGAACGGTTTAATAAAGTTGGTGCATCTTTAACCACTTCAGACCCATTTTTCACCTTAAGGACCAGGCCATTTTTTGGAAATTGGACATGTCTCACTTTATGCGGTAATAACTTTGGATCGCTTTTACTTATCCAAGCCATTCTGAGATTGTTTTCTCGTAACACATTGTACTTCATGATAGTGGTAAATTTCAGTCAATTGTTTTCATTTTTATTTTAAAAAAAATACCAAATTTACAAAAAACATTGGAAAAATTGTCAACCTTCCAAATTTCAATTTCTCTGCTGCTTTTAAAACAGATAGTGATACCTCCTATAATAGTTATTACTTTGCATTTTCCATATGTCTACTTTATGTTTGGATCATTTTGTAAATGCCATTTTATATTTTGGAGACGTTAGAAAGCTTAGAAGTTTAGAAACAAATCTTGAAATTTTTAAGAAAATTTCCAAAACCCACTTTTTAAGGACCAGTTCAGGTCTGAAGTCACTTTGTGAGACTTTCATAATAGAAACCACCCAAAATAACCCCATTTTAGAACCTACACCCCTCAAGGTATTCAAAACTGATTTTACAAACTTTGTTAACCAAAACTTAATATTTATTACCCTGATTCTGTAGGTTATAGAAACACCCCATTTGTGATTGTAAACTGCTGTACAGGCACATGGCAGGGCACAGAAGGAATGGAGCGCCATGTGGTTTTTGGAGGGCAGATTTCATTGGGATAATTTTAAGTTACCATGTCACATTTGAAGCCCCCCTGATGCACCCCTAGAGTAGAAACTCCAAAAAAGTGAACCCATTTTGGAAACTATGGGATAAGGTGGCGGTCTTGTTGGTACTTTTTTAGGTAAATATGATTTTTGGTTGCTCTATATTACACTTTTAGTAAGGCAAGGTAACAAAAAATAGCTATTTTGGCACCGTTTTTATTTTTTGTTATTTACAATGTTCATCTGAAAGGTTAGATCATGTGGTATTTTTATAGAGCAGGTTGTTACGGACGCGACAATACCAAATATGACTACTTTTTATGGTTGTTTGTTTCAGTTTTACATAATAAAGCATTTTTGAAAAAAAAAAGATTTTTTAGTGTTTCCATATTCTGAAAGCCACAGTTTTTTGTTTTTTTTGGTGACTGTCTTATGTAGGGGCTATTTTTTTTCAGGGTGAGATGATGGTTTGATTGGTACTCAGGGGTGTGGAAATTGTATCGCCCGACGCCCGGGACATGCAGTTCCGGGCGCCGGGCAGGTAGTTTGTTCTGTAGCTTAGCCCTGCTTCGGGCAAGTAGCAAGGCTGACCGCGGCTGCCTTAGGGCGCAGAGACGCCGGGCCAAGGGAGGGGGAGGAAAAATTTAAATACATCACTTGCGCGCCTCCGGCCGGCCGCTGCTGTTCTCCTCTGATCATAATATCTTGCGCTCCCGACAAGTTGTTTGAGGACCTGGGAACACTCAGCCAATCAGTGGCTGAAGCTGTATCACATGTCAGGCTAGGGATTTCCTGCTTAGCCAATCCCTGGCCTGACACATGACACAGCTGCGGCCACTGATTGGCTGAGTTTTCCCAGGTCCTCAAACAACTTGTCGGGAGCCTAAAATACCAGGATTATATAGAGAAGGGGATTGGCTGCAGACGGGATCAGGTGAGTATAATGGTTTTTACACATTAAGGCCTCATGCACACGACCGTTTTTTTATGCTGTCCGCAAAAAGGGATTCCGTTGTTCAGTGATCCGTGTCCGTTTTTGCCTTCTGTTGTGTTTCCGTGTGTCTTCCGTTTTTTTTAGCGGACATGACCCAAAAGATTTTACCAAAAGACAGGCTGACAATGTTTCCCAAGTGCCTGCCAAGGGATCCGCAAAAAAAACGGACACGGAACGCGGATGACACACGGATGGCCATCCGCATTTTTCACGGACCCATTGACTTGAATGGGTCCGTGAACCGTTTTTCACGGACAAGAATAGGACAGGTTATATTTTTTTGACGGACTGGAATCACGGACCACGGACGCGGAGGACAAACGGTGCATTTGCCGAGGTTTCAACGGACCCATTGAAAACCAATGGGTCCGCAGAAAATCACGAAAAACGGAGCAACGGACACGGAATCAAACAACGGTCGTGTGCATGAGGCCTAATAGAGGGGGTAGGGAGAGGGGTGAAATGTGACATGGAGGGGGAGAGAAAATGTGACATGGGGAGGGGAGAGAAAATGTGACATGGAGGGGGAGAGAAAATGTGACATGGGGGAGGGGAGAGAAAATGTGACATGGAGGGGAGAGAAAATGTGACATGGGGGAGGGGAGAGAAAATGTGACATGGGGAGGGAGAGAAAATGTGACATGGGGAGGGAGAGAAAATGTGACATAGGGGAGAGAAAATGTGACATGGGGGTGGGATTCAGAGAAATGTGTCATGGGGGAGAGAAATGTCACATCTCTCGCCCGCCCCCATGTCACATCTCTCGCCCGCCCCCATGTCACATCTCCCGCCCCCATGTCACATCTCCCGCCCCCTCATGTCACATCTCCCGCGCCCCTTCCTGTCACATCTCCCGCCTCCATGTCACATCTCCATTATTTAAAACTATTTTTTGTATCAGGACAAGTAGATTGTTATGAGGGACAAGTAGATCGAGCCCCCGCTTTAGTCCTTCGACAAGTAGTTTTTTTTTTAATTTCCACACCCCTGGGTACTATTTTAGGGCGTATATGACTTTTTGATCGTTTGGTATTACACTTTTTGTGATGTAAGGTGACAAAAAATAGCTTTTTTGACACCGTTTTTTTTTTTTTTTACGGTGTCCACCTGAGGGGTTAGGTCATGTGATATTTTTATACAGCAGGTTGTTACGGATGCGGCGATACCTAATATGTATACTTTTTTAATTTATTTAAGTTTTACACAATAAAAGCATTTTTTAAACAAAAAAAATCATGTTTTAGTGTCTCCATATTCTAAGAGCCATAGTTTTTTTAATTTTTTGCCCGATTTTTTTATGTAGGGGCTCATTTTTTGCGGGATGAGGTGACGGTTTGATTGGTACTATTTTGGGGGGCATATGCCTTTTTGATTGTTTGGTGTTTCACTTTTTGTGATGTAAGGTGACAAAAAATTTTTTTGTTTTAGCACAGTTTTTATTAGATTTTTTCGATGGCGTTCGGGTGAGGGGGTAGATCATGTGATATTTTTATAGAGCCAGTCGTTTTATTATGAAAAACACTTTTTTATTTTAATTTTTTATTTTTGTCCCAGTCTGGGACATCAACTTCTGGGGTCTGATCCCCTTTGCAATGTATTACAATACAACCTTGTATGCTGACAGCCTGCCTGTGAGAACCAGCTTAAGGGGCTGGATCTCACAGGCTTCCGTAGAAGACAATCTCCAATACCTATGGAAGGCATTGGGCTGTCTTCTCTGCCATCGGGTCCCCGCCACTACAGCGCGGTGACCTGATGGGGAAGTGGAGGGCACCTGTACCCTCCACGAAGCCTCTGCATGCTGCGGTCAGCTTTGACCGTGGCATACAAGGGGTTAATACACCGGTTTATACGTCAGTGACTGCCCAGTCCATGCCGCTGATTGGGCGGGAGAAGCTCCTGCACCCACCCGATCAGCCTGCCGTGCATGTACGGCGCCGGTCCTTAAGTCACGTCCACCAGCGCCATACATGTATGGCGAGGGTCCTCTACGGGTTAAAGGTGGTTTTCTGAGCCTTTTCTAAAAATGGGGGTCTGACACCCGGGACCCCCACTGATCAGCTGTTAGAGAAGGCACTGACACTCATAATAGCACCGCAGACTTCTCTCATCTCTTCCTAGGCCATGTGATGTCACGCTCATCAGTCACATGGCCTAGGCGCAGATCAGCTCCATTGAAGTGAATGGGACTGAGCTGTGAGACCAAGCATATCCACTATACAATGCACGGCGCTGTGCTTGGTGAGCTGAGAGAAGGTGGAGGCATTACCGTGAGACCCAGTGCATTCTCTAACAGATGACTGGAGGGGGTCCCTGGTGTCGAACCCCCACGATCAGATACTGATGGCTAGGTCATCAGTAGATATGTCTCAGAAAACCCTTGTAAATCTACCTTGAGATGTTACTCCCTTTTCTATGACACCCTTTTTGCTGAAGCAAGACTGAGGCAATTTTTGAGACTTTCTAAAGAGTCTCAGTTGATAAATCTGGCTTAAAGAGGTTGTTTCATCTCGCTGTTACTAAAATAAGATGAGACTAAGTCCCGACCACCAGGTGGGCAGGAAAAACCACAGTGAGCCGGCGATCGATGTTTCAGCAGCTCTCATTGCGGTACTTGGGATCTAGCCCAGCAAGATATCCTGCTTCCGAGTTATATAAACAGCATAGCTTGCTGTGCTACAATGTTTTCGTAGCTTCCATATGTTGCAATGAGAACTACTGAAACAATTCAATGCCATGAACGGCCATACCCCACCCCTGTAGTACTGTATGGCGGTATTTAGAAAGGATTCTACAATGCATCTCCATTCAATCCACGCCTACCTTAAAGTTCATCCATTTGTACCTATAAAACTGCCTGACCTGTTACATGTGCACTTGGCAGCTGAAGGCATCTGTGTTGGCCCCATGTCCATATGTGCCCACATTGCTGAGAAAAATTATGTTTTATTATATGCAAATGAGCCTCTAGGAGCAACGGGGGTGTTACCATTACACCTAGAGGCTCAGCTCTCTCTGCAACTGCCATGCCGTCTGGACTTTGATTGACAGGACCAGGTGAGATGGCGTTTACACTTCCTGTTCCTATCAATAATAGTGGAGAAGGCGCGGCAGTTGCAGAAAGAGCAGAGCCTCTAGGTGTACTGGTAACGCCCCCGTTGCTCCTAGAGGCTCATTTGCATATTATAAAACATAATTTTTCTCAGCAATGCGGGCACATATGGACATGGAAGCAACACAGATGCCTTCAGTTGCCAAGTGCACATGTAACAGGTCAGCCAGTGTCATAGGGACAACACTGCTGTGTCACGACCCGTGCTCTTGCCAGCGGAATGGTTTCGTGGTTGCCGCATGTGTGGGCCGTTACGTGGTAGCCTCACGTGCGGTTGCCGCTGGCAGCATGGTGGGTTTTAGCATGCGAGTCTCATTCCCTTATACTTGGTGCCTTGGCATGCTGTTGCCAGCGGCTATGTTCTGGTTGCCGCATGTGTGGGCTGATAGTTTCCGCATGGGGGTCCAGGAGGTCCTGGTATTGGTTTACGTCTCGGCTGCGGCAGGTAAGTGTAGATATGTTGGGATAGTTGTATTTCCTGGTTTACTTACCTGTCCTGCAGGTTTGCACACTGTCTGGCCACTGTCCTCTACCGTGCCTTGGGAGACGCCTGCTCATCCGTGGTTTTGGATGAGCGGGTGGTCTCTGCCCTCTTACCATGCTAGGGCTATGCAGGAATGCTAGGGCTCCAGGTTCATGGGCATGAGCCTCCTTACCATCTGAGGTGGCTCATGCACTAGGGGCAGTCATAGGGACTCGTCAGGAGGTGACCTGCTCCCTGTTCCCTGCATCCTGGCCTAGCAGCCGCGGACATTGTACGGTGGGGGGTTTCCCCCACGCCCCACTGTGGCATGCTGACAGATGCCCTTTAATGAATCCTCAGCCACGTTTGACCATGATATGCTGCATGTACTAATACTACATGACTGTGATCTGCTTTCCTAGGTAGACTTCATTATAAACTTTAGCAAGTACTTCTGAAAACTTCCTGCTCACAATTAGATCTACGGCTACACTGGGCACACATGTAACGTTGCGTGCGTACCCACTTCCTGGCTTTTGCATGATGCAGCCAATTATTGGATGGACGGAAGAAATTAATCATGTCCGTGCACTTATGTATGAACTGGTAGCAAAGTAATGGCAGCGCACATCTGGCGGATTGCAATCACCATCCCTTTCATTTACATCCAATTACTAGTCCCCTCTAAAAGTCCCCTCCATCCCCTTATTTCCTGGAATCCTCCGGTTTGCACCGAGTGTTTGTGTAGAATGCGGCGGGCCTCAGCTTTAATGTCCTCCCCTGTATAATGTCACATCTGCTCAGCAGCGCACGTTAACATTGTAATGAATATGAATTTTATTCTGTGGCCTGTAATTGAAAGGTTTCCTCATGGACTATGGTCTGTTACACACCAACATTTTCCTTTGCATTTCCATTTTTGCTGTGTGTTTTCGTATGTGCGGGTACTGACCCAGTGGGCCATTTATTTTACTGGGGCGTGAACTGATGACAGAAGGGTCATTGTGTCCTCATTATACGTCCATTAACATAACATGGTGCACTGAAATATCAGAAACTAGTAGATGGCCCGTCCAAGGCCGGGGACTGTAATAGAAAATGCGGAGGTCTTGTTCCAGGACGACTACTAACTATATGTAGAAATCTCCATGTTCACGAGAAGGACTTAGTAGAATTAGGAATAATGGTTGTAGTACAAAGGCAAACAGCTATTTCCAATTCACAGAATACCCAGGACAAACCAATGTGGCGGTCATTTTGATTGTTTCCCACTGAACTACTTTCGTAGACACTGGTGGAACCCACCCCTACCAGTCCATCCCTGGGCAGCAGGAACCACTTGGCACACTCTGTAAACTCCTGTACAGCGCTTTGATATGGGCGCTGTGAGCGTAGCAGTAGCCGCTCTCCGCTACACTGGTAAGTAGGTGGTGCGGCATTGTTCTCCCTCAACCCCCAGCTGGTGAGAGCGGGCCACGGTGTCCTCTACAGCAGTGGTCCCCAACCTTTTTACACCAGGTGCCGGTTTCATACAAGATATTTTTTCCTCCGTGGAGTGGTGGGGGAAGGGGGGGGGGTGGACGTGGAGGTTAATCACGTACATAATAAAATACAATAAAGTACATTACAGAATACATGGCCAATAAAAACACTTTATTAAGGACAAGTAACATAAGTACCGCTACACCATGACCCAGTCATGAATAAACCTGTTTAAGCCCTCAATCAGTGACAAGTGGTGTCTCCTCTGGCTGGAGTCGTTCTCTTTCCTTTTTCTCAGTGCTGCACAGATCACCATGATGACGTCTCCTGACCACAACTTCCTTCTGCATAATTGAACACACCTATTTAGTGCTAATAATGCCTCCTTTTATGCCCCTACTTGGTAATCATCCCTGTTTAGGCCCCAGTAGATATAATGCTCCCCCAGTAGTGCCCTATGTGCATATAACACCCCCCAGCAGTGCTCTCTTTTTATACAATGCCCCCCAGTTGTTGCCTCTTTACATATAATACCCCGCAGTAGTGACTTCTTTTAATACATTGCCCCCCCCCCCAAGTAGTGGTCTCTTTCAATATAGTACCCCCCAGTAGTGGCCTCTTTTAGTATAGTGCCCCCCTCCCCAGTAGTGGTCTCTTTAGTTCTAACCCCCCCCCCCATATAATGCCCCCCAGTAATGGCCTCTTTTAATTTAGTGCCCCCCCCCCCAATAGTGACCTCTCTTAATATAGTGCCCCTCCCCCCAGTTGTGGCCTTTTTTTTAATATAATGCCCCCCAGTAGTGGTCTCTGTTAATATAGTGCCCCCCCAGTAGTGGCCTCTTTTAGTATAGTGCCCCCCCAGTAGTGGTCTCTTTCATTCTAAGCCCCCCCCCCCCCACCCCCAGTAGTGCATTTTAAGATATAATGCCCCCAGTAGCATTCCTAAACCAAATTTAAAAAAATAACAAAATACTATATTTTTCGCTTTATAAGACAAACCCCCAAAGTGAGAGGAAATAGTCAATGCGTCTTAGGTGACGCAAAGCAGGATGGCCGGTACTATTGAAGTAGCTCAGGAGCTCTCACTAACAGCTCCTGAGCCTGTGATTAAATTGTTGGGTGGGCTGGCGGGCTTCTTGTGCCGCCATCCTGCGCAAAAATTAAAGGAGCTCCTCGATTAAACAGTCGGGCTGGTGGCAGCAGTTAGCATATAGTGAAGCCGCCATCCCGTGACTCCTTTTCATGCCCCGCACAAGAAGGAGCTCAGAAGATTTGCATGTAGGGAAACGCGGTGCAGAGGGAGACGATTAGCTGTCCCTGCTCCAGGCAGTGCTAATCGCTGACAGCTTCAACAGGATTTACCCCGTCACCAATGATCGGCCGCGGGTGAGCGCAATGTTACATGGGGGAGGCTGATAGACATGTGAGAATAGATAATCACCTGCTCCTCTGCTCCTGGAGCAGTCTTGTGGTCCTGTACTGTGTGCAGCTCAGGGGGCAGTATACGGTTAAAATAAAACGTGTGTCAAATATGACTACAACTCCTCCCATCCATAGGAATCCATCCATGTGCTGCAGTATATTGGTGGAATCCTATGGATGAGGGGGGGTTATAATCACATAATTGGGCATCATTCACAGATCCCCCATAGCAGTATCATCCACAGACACCGCCCCCCCCCCCCCGTATCAGTGTGTCATCAATAGATCCCCATAACAGTGCCATTCACAGCTCCCCCCATAACAGTGTGTCATCCACAGATCCCCCATAACAGTGCGTCCTCCACAGGTCCCCCATAACAGTGCGTCATCCACAAATCCCCCCATAATAGTGTCATCCACAGATCCCCCATAACAGTGCGTCATCCACAGATCCCCATAATAGTGCGTCATCCACAGATCCCCATAACAGTGTGTCATCCACAGATCCCCCATAACAGTGCGTCATCCACAGATCCCCATAACAGTGCGTCATCCACAGGTCCCCCATAACAGTGCGTCATCCACAGATCCCCCATAACAGAGTGTCATCCACAGATCCCCTATAACAGGGTGTCATCCACAGATCCCCCATAACAGTGCGTCATCCACAGATCCCCCATAATAGTGCGTCATCCACAGGTCCCCCATAACAGTGCATCATCCACAGATCCCCCATAACAGAGTGTCATCCACAGATCCCCTATAACAGGGTGTCATCAACAGGTCCCCCATAACAGTGCGTCATCCACAGATCCCCCATAACAGTGTCATCCACAGATCCCCCATAACAGTGCATCATCCACAGATCCCCCATAACAGTGTCATCCACAGATCCCCCATAACAGTCTGTCATCAACAGATCCCCCATAACAGTGTGTCATCTACAGATCCTCCATAACAGTGTGTCATCCACAGATCCCCCATAACAGTATGTCATCAACAGATCCCCCATAACAGTGTGTCATCTACAGATCCCCTCCATAACAGTGTCATCCACAGACCACCATTAGTTCAAAACTCAACAAAAGCACACCTTTTGGTTGAAAATATTTTTTTTCTTATTTTCCTCCTCAAAAACCTAGGTGCGTCTTCTCATCCGGTGCGTCTTATAAAGCGAAAAATACGGTACTCACCTCGCTTCTGCTGTCTGCATTACAGCACTGCTGCATTACAGACATAATCACACCACCTATGACCCAGAGACCTCCTGCACGTTAGCACTCCCTCATAGACCTCAAACCTAGCACCCTTCAGCCTATGAGGCTAAATGGTGGGGCACAGAAACCAACAGTTCCCATCAATGCTGCTCAACAACGGCGCTCCACGTGGAACAGTATCAGATGGTCCACGACCCAGTGGTTGGGGACTGATGCTCTACAGTATAAACAATTAGGTGTTAAGTTCCCTCTATTGACCCACATATATATCGTATTTTCTAGACTTTAAAGACGCACCCCAGGTTTAGACAACAGAAAGTTAGAAAAAAAAAAATCTACTTATTAAACCTTCCCTGGTGGTTTAATGAAGTGAACAAGTCAAGGTCAGTAACTTACACAGCACTGCTACATGCACACCTGATGAAAACAGCTCTGTTACAGAGCTGACATACACACAACCAGGGTCGGACTGAAAACCCTCAGGGCCCCCGGGCAAAATAAATCAAGGGCCCCCTTCCAGGCCCCACCCATGCCCTACCTCCAGCCACGCCCATGTTATACCTCCAGCCATACATATAGCCCGCCTCCACTACCTGGTCACACCGCCATCGTTATGCCTCTGATCCCATCACTACAGAAATACAGGGCACTTACCTATTACGTCCAGTGACGTCTTCTTTGATGTAGATGTTTTCTGTCCTCGTCTTCTCCTTTCAGACCTGCAGACCAGACCGGCATGTTGTCGCCATTGTCCATCTCTGCAGTTTAACAAAAAAAATCTTAGTTTACTACTTTTCCATCATCCTCCCATCTTCTGGACAAATCATCCTACTACCCCCAATACTGTGCCGCTGTGCTCCCCAATACTACACTGCAGAAACAGATAATACCCCTGGTAATACTAGTACCACACAGAGCCCCCCATATAAAATACCCATTCTTTGTGGCCTCAGTAGAAGCCCGCATAGTGCCCCATAATAATGTGCCAGTAACACGTGCCTCTCTATGCCACCACATGTGCCAGTAATAAGTGCCTCTCTTGTGCTTGCCCCCATGTGCCAGTAGCCCCCCCCCCTTATTATGTGCCAGTAGCCCCCCCCCCATGTGCCAGTAGCCGTCTCTCCTTATGTGCCAGTAGCCGTCCCTCCTTATGTGCCAGTAGCCATCCCTCCTTATGTGCCAGTAGCCGTCCCTCCTTATGTGCCAGTAGCCGTCCCTCCTTATGTGCCAGTAGCCGTCCCTCCTTATGTGCCAGTAGCCGTCCCTCCTTATGTGCCAGTAGCCGTCCCTCCTTATGTGCCAGTAGCCGTCCCTCCTTATGTGCCAGTAGCCGCCCCTCCTTATGTGCCAGTAGCCGTCCCTCCTTATGCGCCAGTAGCCATCCCTCCTTATGTGCCAGTAGTCCCCGCTTTTGTGCCACTAGCCGTCCCCCCCTTATGTGCCAGTAGCCCCCCTTACTTGCCAGTAGTCCCTCTTATGTGCCAGTAGTCCACCCCCCCTTATGTGTCAGTATCCCCCCCTTACGTGCCAGTAGCCCCCCTTATGTGCCATTAGACCCCCCTCATGTGCCAGTAGCCCCCCTTATGTGCCAGTAGCCCCCCTTATGTGCCAGTAGCCCCCTCTTATGTGCCATTAGGCCCCCCTCATGTGCCAGTAGCCCCTCTTATGTGCCAGTAGCCGTCCCCTTTATGTGCCAGTAGCCGTCCCCCTTATGTGCCAGTAGCTGTCCCCCTTATGTGCCAGTAGCAGCCCCCTTAAGTGCCATTAGTCCCCCTCAAGTGCCAGTAGCCCCAAGAAAGAAAAAAAAGAACACTTATACTTACCTCCAGCGATGCGATGCGATGCAGGCCTCTTCCGGCCTGTGTCTCAAGCTGTACCGCTCCATCGGCGCGATGATGTCATCACGCCGCCTGCACCGGCCACTGATAGGCTGCCGGTCTAGTGCTGGCAGCCTATCAGAGGAACAGGGAGAGGACACGCCTCTCCCTCCTCTGTCGCTGCACAATACAGATGACTATGGAGTTGAGCGCAATGGAAGCGCTCATCTCCTGATGTCCCCTGCCGCCGCGTCTGCCCTGGGGGCGGGCCCCCTACTGGCCACGGGCCCTCGGTCCATGCCCAAGTGCCCTAATGGTCAGTCCGCCCCTGCACACAACTGCATATACACCCCATGACAAACACAGCTTTGCTACACAGTTGACATATATACATACAGCTCTGCTCTACACACCTAACAAACACAGTTCTGCTACACGGTTAACATAGACACACAGCACAGCTGCATACACACCAAAGCAGAAACAGAATGCTACACAACCAACTAACTGCTCTGCTACATATACATTTCTCTCACACTGAATACATCAACCTTCACGAGCACCATTTGATTTGCTTGACTTATTGATTTGCACTTGTTACAGCCAGAAAATTTGCCAGTGTAAAAGGAGACTTTGGAGCGTGGAACACTTTGGTGTAACACATTTACTATTGTTAGCATGCCACTTTTTTGGCGTAATTTTGTTGCATATTTGATCGCAAATCTTCGACTTTTCCCAGCTCACGGCACTTTTCCTAGGTGGCGGAAAAAGGGGCTGTGGCGTAGGAAATGGTCTTAAACTACGCCAGCAACATAACTTTGGCGCATCCGGCACCAGCGTAGGGGGATTAAGGCCCGCCGCTCTTAATAAATGACCCTCTTTGTCTCTAAAAACATCCTGTTAGTTACTTTTAAACCTATCTCAATGTGAACACACAAAAAAAAACCTCCTGTTTCACACATAGTATTTTATAGAAAAACACCGCAGTTTTTTTTGTTTTATTTTGCAGCAGTTTTTGATGCTTTTGTTTAGCCAATTAGACGTGGGTTAATATAGAAAAATAAATATGAAGGAAGGACTTCTCCTTCCTGCTGGATCCACAACTGGCTTTGGCTGAAAAAACTGCACCAAAAACTTCATGTGTGTTTCCAGCCTAATACCCATTCACATACACATACTAGACATTCTCAATCATATGTATCAGTGACATCTGGTCACATGCTGCTGTCTGTTAAGCGCTGCGGAATATAGCAATATTGCATAAGTGAAAAAAAAAATGAATTTGTCAGAATCTGATACAAATGGATCCATCACAGATCCTTTAACATATAAACCATGATGCCAGTTGTTCTGTCTTCATACACGTTCACACAGTGTGCAGTCTGACATTCAGCATAAACCATTCCTGTCTTCCAAATAAGAGGACTGTTTTCTGTAGTCCAACTTGTTTATTGGTCAACAGGATTGAGAATTGATGGGCCATCAATTGATTTGTAAAACTATAAGAACACAAATAACATGTATAAGTATATTGCATAGCATGTATCAGAAGAAAGCATGGAACAGCATGTATTCTAACATTTGCATAACACTGAGCACATGTCCAAAATGGCTGCCTATACATGAATTGCATATCTAGCATCTAACAATATAACATCTTCTTCCCATTAGTAACACTTATACTTAGCTAAACAGCACTGCATAACATAATATCCTTGAGACAGAGGTGAATGCCACTCACCAGATATACTTGCACAAAGATTGTGGAGTTTAAGAAGAAGATATGCAAGAGACAGCTCTTCTGATATCCTGTAACATGGAGACTGGGCTTCTCCTTTCCAGAATGCCTTGCCTCTACCCACAATGCCTAGCACCTCCCACAAAGCAATAATCTTTATTAATAAGAAAACAAGGTGCAATATATTTTTACTACCGCTAGATGGTGCTATTGTCAAACTAATAACTACAGAAATACAGCAGATGTGATCTGTAATGATACTGAAATGAATCTCCCTGTGGTGGGACAGAACACCAGCCATGTTACATTTTCCAGAATGTTATTACATGGGGAATGCAAGTAGTTACTAAAACAGACATGTCAGGAGAGGTGACAGGGCTTCTTTAAATCTTGCATTTCCTCACACTTAGTGCCTTATTGCCTTGGTACCTTGCACGGCACCTAGTGGCTTTCCTTCAAACTTTAAAGGGGTTGTCGCAGTGTTACTTTTGAGTAACTGTTTTCCTCAGCGCCATAGACTCTGAATGGAGCGGTGGGGCGTATGCTGGATGCTAAACTCAGACTCCATCTAGCTGTGATCTTGCAGCTGTGGAAAACTGGAAAATAGTGATCAGTGGAGTTCCCAACATTTGGGCCCCCACTCATCTAGCATTATCATCTATACGGTAGATAGGAGATAAATGCTTTTGATGGGAATACCCCTTTAAACATAAGTACATAGAAAATTGCAGCAATCTATTTACAGGAATGAACAAAACAGTCTGAAGCCATAGTTCAGAAGATAAGCCTTGAGCCATTCTTATTCCCGTCCCTCGTTGCTTGCTAAACGTCTGACAGTACAGAGTGCAGTAACTCCATTGACTGCGCTGCCAAAAAAGATGTGTGTGCTCCTCCATGCTAGCGGCAACGCTGCTGCAGCCAAAACCGTCCTCGTAATGAAAATTGCTTACAGACAAGGAATCCAAATAAAATCTCAAAGTACAGTGTGAACATTAGCCCTGAAATCTACCCACCAGACGCAAAAGCTGCATCCCCCGGGGCTGTGAATCTCTTAAATACAAACCATAGCACAATTTCCAAAGTAATAAATTGTCGAGCCATGAAACTTTCGCAAAAGCTGCTGTGTTGCAGGTTAAATGTCCAACACATCTTTTCTCCATTTATTCCCTCACACTTGTGGTTAATAACAATTGGCGCTTCGTTTTGGACATTTGTAAGTATTTACAGATGAACCACAAAAAGCCTCCACTCCCATCAGGTTCACCTCAAGACTTGTGACCTTTCCATAAATAGATAACTCAGAGTCAGCTTTGGTCTTACTGTGCGTAAATGATGGGATTATGAAAGCAGCTACATCATCACAGCTACACATGTAAACTGTAATGAAAGTCAAGGATTTCTAATGTAGTGGCGGCTTTCCTTCAAACTTTAAAGGGGTTGTCTCACGAAAAATATTCTACTATTTTTAAACCAGTACCTGGATCTAAATACTTTTGTAATTGCATGTAATTTTGTATAGCCACTGAGATATTCAATAAATTCTATCTGTATAGTGCCTCCTGTTGTTTTTTCTTTTCTGCATGTCCACCTTGCCGAGGTGGATGCATATGCTCAATTCTAACTTTCTACTGCTACCACGCAGTTTTACTATGACAGTTACAGAAAGAAAGCTGCAGCAGAAAGGATACGTCTTCTGAGAAAGAACTTATCTCCTGAGAAAGGACCCTGTGCCCTGAGAAAGGACCCTGTGCCCTGAGAAAGGACCATGCCACCAGAGATGGGACCCTGCCCCAGAGATGGGACCCTGCCCCAGAGATGGGACCCTGCCCCAGAGATGGGACACTGCCCTAGAGATGGACACTGCCCTAGAGATAGGACCCTGCCCCAGAGATGGGACACTGTCCCAGAGATGGGACCCTGCCCCAGAGATGGGACCCTGCCCCAGAGATGGGACCCTGCCCTAGCAATGGGACCCCACCCTAGAGATGGGACACTTCCCTAGAGATGGGACACTGCCCTAGAGATGGGATCCTGCCCCAGAGATGGGACCCTGCCCTAGAGATGGGACCCTGCCCTAGAGATGGGACCCTGCCCTAGAGATGGGACCCTGCCCTAGAGATGGGACACTGCCCTAGAGATGGGACACTGCCTTAGAGATGGGACACTGCCCTAGAGATGGGACACTGCCCTAGAGATGGGACACTGCCCCAGAGATGGGACACTGCCCCAGAGATGGGACCCTGCCCCAGAGATGGGACCCTGCCCTAGAGATGGGACACTGCCCTAGAGATAGGACCCTGCCTCAGAGATGGGACACTGCCCTAGAGATGGGACACTGCTCCAGAGATGGGACACTACCCCACAAAATCTGGCTTTGCAACTTTTTAAGTCACAGCTGCCATTCTTACACTGCTCTTGTCAGATTCTGAAAAGTGGGTGCAGTGAGGGTGGGTTTGGGCTGGGCCATCGCCCCGACACATTCATCATTATTTACACCGGAAACTGTTTTAAATAATGAGTGGAATCTACGGCAGCTACAAACTAGAGTAGATTTCAGTCTGGTGCACGGACTGCCGAGGGAGGCATTTCATTTATGACGAGGCCTGTGCCTCCTTATAAATTGGAATGCCTGCTCTCAGTGCAGGGCCCATCAAAATTGCGATAGCACATGCCTGTCTTGATAAATCAGAGCCACAATGCCTTCTTTAAAGTGAATTACGTGGGCTGCCTATTTGTTGGGATTATTATCAATCAAATGGGAGATGACAGTTACAGGACCTGAATTTTTGCTGATATAACACTTAGGGGGATATTTATCATAATAATTAACAATAGAATAGAGCAGTGGTGCTCAGTTACAATAGTGCATCCCCAACATAGTTGTATCATCTTCTCCTAACATATATAAACGCAGGATAGATAAATGCATAGTATGAACTGAGTCAACACCAATTGCTAATTAGTTGCTGGAAACAGTTACACCCAATATAAATGTGTAAGCGATTGCTTTTGATGATCCGGTCCAGAGATTTGAACCTACCTAAGAGGGTTTAAAACATGTGTGTTAGGTCCCAGTAATCATCCATTATTCTTGTACCACTGAGGAAGGAACAGTAGATTCCGAAACGCGTCTGGTGGCGGTTTCCAAGCTGAAGGTGTGATCGATATCTACCAGTGTTGTGGTACAGCAGAGCCCCGGCCGGCTCTTGCCGTCTTGACGATCCCAGTACGCATGCGCGGGGGAAGCGCGAGAGGAGACGCTGCATATTCAAGCTGGCATGTAACAAGGACTGTCTGTGGGAGACGAGCGCTCATTGTATCAGGAGGCAAGTACAGGAAGCATTGCTGATAACAACTACGGATTAAAGAAAGCGCTTTACTAATATAATATATGCGCATTACATACGAGTTAACTGGCAAACAATACAATAAGCCACTCAACTACAAGGGAATATTGGAGCCGACTGTTAGGGTGTTAAGTTTGTTACCAATTAAGAGAACCTTGCAATTCAGTTAACAATGAAGAGAGATACAGTTGCCAAATATCAGCTGACACTACTAACTGCAAAGTGAAGAACTACAAGACAAGGAAACCGTGTTTTTAAATTTTTTATACAACTGAATTTTTTTATATGAACATTATATATGTGAGAGCTCCGCATTTAAAGGGACCGTGATCATATATTAGGGTGCATAAATTCTGTTTTTTTTTTATTTATATTTATGTATTGTTTTTTAGTCTGTTGTATTATATACATAAATTAGAAAAGTTATATTCAAATTACTGTGAACCAGCCATTTTTTAGGATATTTATCATAGATGAGTGGCATATGCCAGGCTATGATAACCAGATGAGTTGCCCCTGGCTGGCATAGATTTCAGTGTTCTTCTACGGCAGAAAACTGGCTTATAAGATGATGAATGTGGCAAAGCCGGCGTAGTGATGGCACTTGAGCAAAAATTGTACAAGTGCCATTGAAAAAGTCGCTAAATGCACGTTTGCGACTTTTTGATTCCAGAATAGTGGCATATTCTAAAGATAAATGTAACCCTTAGTATTTTATACATGTGTACATGGGTAAAAATTGAAACAAGTCCATGAAATTCAACCTTTCTTTATCATCATACGTCATTCAGAGCTAGATTATTTATAACCCTCAATGACATTTGTCATTAAAATGCTGACATAGTACCGCCCCTCCTTTCTGACAACCTAGGCACATGCCCTCATGTGCCTTCTTATAAATACAGCCCTGATCTTCTATCGATTTATGTTTTTTTCATGGTTATGAAGATTTTTTAAATAAGGTGACTCCTCTTACATAAAATTAGTCATTACTCATTACTACTAGGTGCTAATAGAAGTAACCATAGTAAGTTGGGTGCTCAGTTATCCTCTCACCCAAGGTTGCTCAACCTCATTCCTGGTCTATCATACCAGTGAGTGCATAGATCTTGTATTGTTAGTGATCTCATCAGTATTGACCATTATTAATTAAAGGTGTTATCCAAGATCTATAATGCCACCCCATATGCCTGGGCCCCTCACAAAGTTTGTACTTACCTCGCTCCCCGACATCCGCATTGCTTCTCATACCGACTTAACCAACTCTGCATCTCCCCGTTGCACAGATGAAAACATCAGGGTGATGCTAGGGTGGCTCGTTCCTGTCGTGGCATGCTATTGACGGAGATGCAAGCTGGTATGAGAAGTGACACGGGAGCGATGGAGCGAGGTAAGTACAATCTCCGTGAGGGGCCCAGGCATATGGTGGTGGTGGGGGGGGGCATTATAGATCTTGGATAATCCCTTTAATGGTTCTAAGCTAAGAGGATTTGTAATGTGTGGGGAGTTCTTAACTCTCCCCCGACAGATGATGTCAGGGGAGAGACGGATAGGGTAAAGTGAATATTTTCTCCTGATCCTTTTGATCCTCCAGGAGATAAGCCACCGCCTGAGGTGTCTGGCAGCAACTTTCTCCCCTTTTCCCATTAAATACACATACACAAGGAACAAGTTGGAAGAGACAGCTATCTCGAAATGATCTTTCTGCCGATAGCTATTGAATGTGTACCGGAGCCCTCAAAGAGGTTGTCCAAGTTATATTTATTGATGACCTATCCTCAGGATAGGTCATCAATATCAGATCGGTGGGGGTCCGACACCCGGCACCCCCGCCGATTAGCTGTTTGAAGAGAAGGCGCGCGCCGTGCCAGTGCTGCCTCCTCTTCATTGTTTACCTGCTGGCCGTCGCATCTGCAGCGGTGAGCAGGTGTAATTACACCCAAGCCGTCTCATTCATTTCAATGGGGCGGTTCGTTCCTATACAAGTGTATACTACAGAGCCGTCCCTTGGACCATTTTTTCCACTGCCTCATTCATTTTAATGGGACGGCTCTGTAGTATACACTTGTATAGGAACGAACCGCCCCATTGAAATTAATGAGACGGCTTGGGTGTAATTACACCTGCTCACTGCTGCAGATGCGACGACTAGCAGGTAAACAATCAAGAGGAGGCAGCGCTGGCACGGTGCGCGCCTTCTTTTTAAACAGCTGATCGTGGGGGTGTCGTGTGTCGGACCCTGCCGATCTGATATTGATGACCTATCCTGAGGGTAGGTCATCAATAAATATATTTTGCACAACCCGTTGAAGGGTCCAAAAGTTTGCTAAATGAATTTATTTTAAAAGGGTTCTGCAGTTCTTTTCAACTGATAATCTATCCTTTGGATAGATCATCAGCATCTGATCGGCGCAGGTCTGAAACTCGGGACCCCCGCCAATCAGCTGTTTGAGAAGGCAGTGGCGCTCCAGGAGTACCGCATCCTTCTCTCGGTTTATTCTTAGGCCCAGTGACATCACAACTAGTATCACTGGCCCGGGCGGGTCTAAGCACTTGAATGGAGCTTAGCCAGGCCCAGGCCAGTGATACAAGTCGTGACATCACTGGGCCTGCGGTAAACATTGAGAAGGCCGCGGTGCTACTGCCAGCTCTGCTGCCTTCTCAAACAGCTGATCGGCGGGGGTCCCAGGTGTCGGACCCCCGCAGAACAGATGCTGATGATCTATCCAGGGGATAGATTATCAGTTTAAAAGAACTGCAGAAACCCTTTAAATATTGTGCAGTAATGTTTGGTAGTAACGAACGATGACACATGCTGGATATAGTGTCTGTCTTCCCCTGGATCTCTTCGTTTGTTATCTGTCGGCTCACATGTTTCTACTTTTAAGCTATTTGAGGTTTAAGAGGATAACGAGGTCACAAATGTCAGCCCTTAAAACTGTCCGCTCTCCTTCTGCTATCACATTTGAGTGGTGAATGGAGCCAGGTCTTGTCTATAAGGCAACACAGAGCCTCCTGACACCTTTCTGTATGTGACAAGGAGACAACAGTCAGGTCTGAACGATAAGCACTTTGGCCCCGCTGTAGAAGCCTTGGGGCCATGGTAGATAAGGAATATGCTCTCTCTATATATATATAGCTACAGATGAGCGCACACAACCTTGCATCTTTATACCACAAACACACAGTTATGTTGCTATGTATTACTATGCAATTAAGGCCAAGGATCCTGATTCATTAAAGAGGTTGTCCACAGTGGCGTACATAGAGAAGTGGGGGCCCCATAGCAAGGATCAAATCAGGCCCCCACACAGGACAGAATGGTTTCCGCCTAAACCCCTTTCAATGACCCTTTGACCATTTTTCCACTGCCTCATTTACTAACAATTGTTCCTTTAGAGCAGGCATGCTCAACCTGCGGCCCTCCAGCTGTTGCAAAACTACAACTCCCATCATTCCCTGACAGCCCACAGCTATCATCCTACAGAAGGGCATCGTGGGAGTTGTAGTTTTACAACAGCTGGAGGGCCGCAGGTTGAGCATCCCTAAGGTTAGAGTCCTGATCAAGTTTTCACCTCCAGTAGAAGAGAGGACGATCCCAACTGGGCCCCCTCTTGGCCTGGGCCCCAGTGCTGGTGTTTGGGGGTAGAGGGGCAAACAGGGCAATTGCCGAGGGCCCCCACTGCTGTTTGAAAGTTAAATGGGCCGATGGTGGGAGTCTTTTTTCCTCCATATGCTCCCTGTGACTGGCACTCTAACATGCTGCAGTGGTCCGCTGCTGTCCATCCCACACAGTCTCCCTGTCTCACCAGACATCGGTCACTGCACAGCATTAGCATCCTGCTGCCACAGACATCGGATGTTCTTTGTGGGCGGAGCTAACTCCACCCCCATCCATTGCCTGCACTTGCTCCAGGCTGCAAGGCCCAAACATTAGACTGGGATAACTGGGCCTTCTGCTGGCTCTGACCTCAGCTGCTGGACTGCAGGAGATCCCAGCACCCTTTCTTATGAAAACACCTGGTAAGTCCATCCAAGCATGCAGCAGTGTCTGTGGAGGACAGTGCAGGGCTGCTGGTGGTCACTCTCATTGTAACAGCCCTGCACTGCCCTCAAAATTGATAGTCAGTGATCTGTAAGTTCCCTCTGTGAGCTCCCTGTGCCCCTCTGTGAGCGCCGTGTGCTCCCTGTGCCCCCTGTGTGCGCCCCCTGTATATGCACCTTGCAACCCCTCTGTGCACTCCCTGCCTGCGGTCCCTGTGTGTGTTCCGTGAAACCCCTGTGTGCGCTCCCTGTGCCCCCTGTGTGCACTCCCTGTGGCCTCTGTGCTCCCAGTGGAAGCTCCCTGTGTGAGTTGTGTGTGCTCCCTGTGCCCCCTGTGCGCGCTCCCTGTGGCCTCTGTGTGCGCTCCCTGTGGCCTCTGTGCGCGCTCCCTGTGGCCTCTGTGCGCGCTCCCTGTGGCCTCTGTGCGCGCTCCCTGTGGCCTCTGTGCGCGCTCCCTGTGGACTCTGTGCTCGTTCCCTGTGACCTCTGTGCGCGCTCCCTGTACCTCCTGTGCGTGCTCCCTGTGGCCTCTGTGCTCCCAATGGGAGCTCCCTGTGTGAGTTGTATGTGCTCTCGGTGCCTCCTGTGTCCCCTCTGATCCCTGTGTGTCCCCCCTCTGTGAGCTGTGTGTGAGCTCCTTGTGTCCAGTGTGCTCCCTGTGACTCCAGTATGAGCTAGGTCTGCAGCACTTTTAGGACACCACCAAACAGCATGCTTGTGACGTGGCTTGTGGTGCTTGTGACGTGGCCGTTCTACGTTCAATTACCGCGTTGCTGTCTGGGCCATAGAGGGCTCTAGTTAAACTATTGTAGACGGCATTGGAGTATAGATCTGAGGTCCAAATTAGCAGTGTCTTTTTTTTTTTTTCCAGTAATTGGGGGGAGCAGACCAGGGCTGCTAATAAAGTAATCTGTAAAGCTATGTCACACATTATAACTGTCATCCATAGATCCCCCATAACAGTGTTGTGTCATCAACAGATCCCCCATAACAGTGTTGTGTCATCCACAGATCCCCCCCATAACAGTGTCATCCACAGATCCCCCATAACAGTGCCATCCACAGATCCCCCATAACAGTGCCATCCACAGATCCCCCATAACAGTGTCATCCACAGATCCACCATAACAGTGTCACCCACAGATCCCCTTAACAATGTCATCCACAGATCCCCCATAACAGTGTCATCCACAGATCCCCCATAACAGTGCCATCCACAGATCCCCCATAACAGTGCCATCCACAGATCCCCCATAACAGTGTCATCCACAGATCCTCCATAACAGTGTGTCATCCACAGATCCTCCATAACAGTGTGTCCTCCACAGATCCCCCATAACAGTGTCCTCCACAGATCCCCCATAACAGTGTCATCCACAGATCCCCCATAACAGTGTCCTCCACAGATCCCCCATAACAGTGTCATCCACAGATCCCCCCATAACAATGTTATCCACAGATCCCCCATAACAGTGTCATTCACAGATCCCCCCATAACAATGTCATCCACAGATACCCCATAACAGTGTGTCATCCACAGATCCCCCTATAACATTGTGTCATCCACAGATCCCCCCATAACAGTGTGTCATCCACAGATCCCCCATAACATTGTGTCATCCACAGATCCCCCCATAACAGTGTGTCATCCACAGATCCTCCATAACAGAGTGTCATCCACAGATCCCCCATAATAGTGTGTCATCCACAGATCCCCCATAACAGTGTGTCATCCACAGAGCCCCCCATAACAGTGCCATCCACAGATCCCCCTTAACAGTGTCATCCACAGATCCCCTTAACAGTGTCATCCACAGATCCCCCATAACAGTGTGTCATCCACAGATCCCCCATAACAGTGTGTCATCCACAGATCCCCCATAACAGTGTGTCATCCACAGATCCCCCATAACAGTGTGTCATTCACAGATCCCCCCCCATAACAGTGTGTCATTCACAGATCCCCCCCATAACAGTGTCATTCACAGATCCCCCATAACAGTGTCATCCACAGATCCCCCCCATAACAGTGTCATCCACAGATCCCCTTAACAGTGTCATCCACAGATCCCCCCCATAACAGTGTCATCCACAGATCCCCTTAACAGTGTCATCCACAGATCCCCTTAACAGTGTCATCCACAGATCCCCTTAACAGTGTCATCCACAGATCCCCCATAACAGTGTGTCATCCACAGATCCCCCATAACAGTGTGTCCTCCACAGATGCCCCATAACAGTGTGTCATCCACAGATCCCCCATAACAGTGTCCTCCACAGATCCCCCATAACAGTGTGTCCTCCACAGATCCCCCATAACAGTGTGTCCTCCACAGATCCCCCATAACAGTGTCATCCACAGATCCCCCATAACAGTGTGTCATCCACAGATCCCCCATAACAGTGTCCTCCACAGATCCCCCATAACAGTGTGTCCTCCACAGATCCCCCATAACAGTGTGTCCTCCACAGATCCCCCATAACAGTGTGTCATCCACAGCATTATCTCTAATCTGCTATGAAATTGCCAGTGATCAGCTATTTTCAGTATAATTGAGGATGACCATGCATGCACATTGTGCTCTCCCTTCACTTCAGGGGCCCGGATGAGATAACCCCTTTTTTTCTGCTTATAAGCTGCACCATGAAAAATACTTTATGCGGGTTCCATGTCCAGAATTCCCATTGAAAATGGGCAATAATGAAAATTTACAGCAAAACTGCATCAAAAAGTGTGTTATAAAATGCATCAGAAAAAAACACATCCAAAAATCCTGAAGCAGATTCTGCATTAGGTTTTTTTAAGCACAGGAAATACTCTGCATGAACATACCCAAAGAGTCCGCAGGATCATCAGCTTACAGTGGAAAGACTAAATAGAGATAATGTGGCAGTCTTCACTCAGCTGCTGTGGTTGCAACCGCTCTCTGTGCCTACAAAGTTCTGTCAAACTTCTGGTCCAATATTTCAGTATTTGGGGCCCCACTTTAAATTTTGCCCAGGGCCACACTTTTGTCTAAAACCGGCCCTGCTGGGACCCATAGCAGTCGCATGGTCTGCCGCTTTGGTAGTTACACCCCTGGTTGTCCGGCCTAGGAACCAGTTTAAAGGGGTTTTCCACTATTTAGATATGGATGACCTATCCCAGTATGAGTCATCAATATCAGATCAGTAAAGGTCCAGCACACTGCACCCCAACCTCAGCTTTTTTGCACTCAATGGCTCCAAAATCTATACAGAGGACAGAGATAAAGCTCTGTCCACTGTGTAGTGGCTATGCTGGAGTACTGCAGCTCAACCGCCTAGGCAAGTAAATAGGAGCTAAGCTTCAGTATGCTGGTGTTGGAAACTAGAGAGTGGATGGAGCCTCCAGTACACTGTATCGTTTCGAGCAGATGCCATAAACAGCTAATTGATAGAAATGTGAGGTGTCAGACCCCTATCAATCTGATACTGATAACCTATCCTGAAATCCCCCAAAACTCCTGTAATTTCTGCCCATAACATTCACCCAATTTTTTTGAAAAAATGCACACACCAGTCCACAGTTTCAGCAGCAAGGCTCCCTTTCTGACCGCTTGAGGTCTCTGCTGGATCGGAAGTGGCATTGTCCAGTGACCACTGTGGCCAGTCCCTGACCTCAGCGGTCACATGTGCTAGAGTCGCACAAACACAAATATACAGATTACTTTAATTTGCATGTGCACCTGGCAATTTATTTGACTTTGTTAGAAAGTGCTTACTAACTTTGCCTTTTGCAAAACCCCTTCATGCACCTTGACTTAACAGTATGTCCAAGATGCACAAGAGGAGTATGGAGACAGCTCACAAGCTGAACCCTCTTCATATGTGGTGGGTGTCCACTGTGTTATACAGCCAGGCTCGGACTGGCCCACAGGGGTACAGGGGAATCCCCTGGTGGGCCCCTGAGCAAGGTGGGCCCCTAGTCTCCCACCCCCTGCACAAGTGGCACATAACACAGTAGACTTACTGCACTACATACATATATTCATTGTACAGCACCTACACCAGCCTCTGTTCGTATAAAAAAACTTAAACAAAGTTAAAATATTTATTATATTTGAATGTATCCGTACGGTGGGCCCCCAAAATAAATTTTACTGGTGGGCCCTAGGTACCCCAGTCCGACAATGTATACAGCTGACATGACACTCAGAACCCCTGCCGATCAGCTGTTTGAGAAGGCATCGGCGCTCCCATTAAGACTGCGGCCTACTCTGTGCTTACCAAGCACTGCGCCACACAATGTATAGCATCTGTGATTGGTATTGCAGCTCAGCCCCATTCAATTCAAAGAGGTTGAGCTGCGCCTCGGCCACGTGACTGATGAATGTGTCACCACATGGGATAGGAAAAGTTGAGAGAAGGCCACAACGCTACTGCGAGCACCGCTGCCTTCTCAAACAGTTGACTGGCGGGGGACCCAGGTTTCAGACCCCCACTGATTAGATACTGATAACATATCCAGAGGATAGGTCAACAGTACTTAAGTCTGGAAAACCGCCTTTAATCCCTTAGATGCCATGGTCTATAGCAACTGTGGCATCTGAGAGGTTAGTTGGAGGGAGCAGGTTCTATAGTAAAATTGTGGGGTGCCGATCGGTTGCTATGGCAGCCTGGGGCCTTATGAAACTCCCAGGCCTACCTTAGTAAACTGATTGTTTCAAGACTTTAAGGGGTTATCTAATGAAAAAATATTTCTATGCAATGAATAGGACACTATTTTTGCTATATACAGTACATTCCCAAAAAAATACTGTACCTTAAATTTTCCTTTCTGGTAGCGCCCCCTGCAGTTCTTTATTTTTTCCCCATTTTTCAATACATGATATGGTAAATTACATGGTGCCAAATTAAAATAAAACTTGTCCTGCAAAGAACAGATAAGTAAAAAGGTTACAGCTCTTGGAATGAGGGAAGGAAAAAATAAAAGTGCAAAAATAAAAACTGAGGTTGTGTTTTTTTTTTGGTTGTTTTTTTTTTATAGCGGGGGCTGGTATTTTTTAGGTCAGAAAAGGAGCGAGAGGGATCAGTGGGGGTTAATATCACTTTTTAAAAATTTTTTGCCAACTTTGATCCATTTTTATAGAATGCCCACCCCTGATGAACCCCTTTAATACTACGTTGGGAATGAATTGGATACTTAACACTTTTTCCCGGTAAAATACCCGACTTACCCCCTTTCATCATTGCTTATTGTAAAACTCCACCCTTATTCCATTCAGTCATTTCTGAGATTCCTGAAGGATAGACTATATGGCCTCTGCCCCTGGAGTTCTACATAGCAAGAGGGTGTAGTTATGTAGTGATAAGTAGGAAGAGAATTAAAGGGATTTTCTGGAGCTTTAATATTAATTAGAATAGGCTATTTTGAATGGTTGAGATCTGACTCCCAGCCAGTTATCTGAATGGCACAGTCACAGCCATATGTATGGCACCGTGCCTGGGCAAACAATGCAGAGAATGCAGCGCTCACAGTCCTTTCATCCAGTCGATCGATCGGGGAGCTGAGATCTGGACTCTCAAAATGAAATATTGATAGAACATGCTAATCAGTATTAAAGTCCCAGAAAACTCCGCGAGTTGAGATGTCTTCTTTGTTCTATCAAAGTGTATTCTGTATTTAGTTATAGGAAAGGACATTATGACTTCCCTTACTGCTATGTCATAGGCTTCACGCAGCTTTCCTGTGCTCCAGGATCTCAGACCTGTACAAGCTGAAGTATCTGGTGTTCTCCTTTCTCCAGGAAAGACCTTTTTTAGGAGAAGAATGCTATTCAACCATTTAATGACCAGGCCTGAAAATGCTTTAAAGGGGCTGTTCAGACCCCCACCCCATGTGACTGAACCTGCAACGGGAAGCTTACTTACCTGCTCCTCACTGATGCGTTTCAGCTCCTTTGCTCCCCCGCTGCACCTCTCCGCTCTATCTGTGTCAACATCAGGTTTAACCCAGCTGACTGACTGTTACTAAGGACGGCCAGTTAACCATTGCTTTCCCATATACAGCCTTTTTGGATCACAAGGTGCATAATACAACCATATAACCATCTGTACCACTGAAAATGCATAGTTAGCATACATGAACTCTCGGCAATGAACTATACTATATTAACTCTATATCAGAACGACCATGTCAATGCAGGTAGATAGATAGATAGATAGATAGATAGATAGATATTAGATAGATAGATAGATAGATAGATAGATAGATTAGCAAAGGAACTCTTCACACAGCTGTTCCCAGCAGTTGTCACTGTAGACAACAAATTCCAGACGTGTCAAAGGAAGACCATTTGCAGAATGGTGACTTGAAGCCACTTGGTATAGATGACGTATTCCATGGAAACAGCTGAGGGGCAGTAAAATTTAAGTAACTTGGTTAAGACATGAAGACAATGGAGGAAGGGTCCCGTAAGTGAACATTTCCTTGGCATCAGTTCACCTCTACTCCATTTAAACGGGCGAACACAGGACCCTTGTTCCCATGATTGGAGGGAAAGGATGAGCAAACCGATTTTACTGGTTCGGAATTTGTACCAAATTTCCCCAATTTTTTTTTTATTATAACGCATCCAAATTTTTTGTGATTCGTTTTTGGGCAGATCAGAGAGAGAGACTCTAGATCTGTGATAGCTAACCTCCGGCACTCCAGCTGTGCTAAAACTACAACTCCCAAGATGCACACTTGCTTGGCTGTTCTCAGAACACCACAGAAATGAATAGAGCATGCTGGGAGTTGTAGTTTCACCCACCGCTGGAGTGCCGGAGGTTAGCCATCACTGCTCTTGTATGCTATTTTTTCATATTAATATTTTTTATCTATTGCTGTGCTTAAATCCCCACATAATAAATCTCTGAAAAAGACCTGCAAGGTAGTCTCCTTTCCAAAAAGAAAGGAATACTGAGTGTCTCATACCAGGAACCACCCTTTAGCAGAACTGATCAAAGAAAACTTGCTCTCACTCTATCTCTCTTTCTCTCTCTCTCTCTTTCTCTCTCTCTCTTCTCATCCTGTCACTGCAAAAAAGGTGAGACATTTAAGGACAATACTGCTGCAAGTGGTGGAAGGATAGTCAGGTGACAAAAATGCTTGGTATTTGGGGATGCACTTTGTTGTGTGGTGCTGTTCAGAAGGTATTTAGTGCTGCACTGCAGTATTTATATGGTGCTGTTCAGACGGTATTTAGTGCTGCACTGCAGTTATTATATGGTGCTGTTGGGGCGGTATTTAGTGCTGCACTGCAGTATTTATATGGTGCTGTTGAGGAGGTATTTAGTCCTGCACTGCAGTATTTATTTGGTGCTGTTGGGGCGGTATTTTGTGCTGCACTGCAGTATTTATTTGGTGCTGTTGGGGTGGTATTTTGTGCTGCACTGCGGTATTTATTTGGTGCTATTGGGGAGGTATTTAGTGCTGCACTGCAGTATTTATATGGTGCTGTTGGGGCGGTATTTAGTGCTGCACTGCAGTATTTATATGGTGCTGTTGAGGAGGTATTTTGTGCTGCACTGCAGTATTTATATGGTGCTGTTCAGAAGGTATTTAGTGCTGCACTGCAGTATTTATATGGTGCTGTTGGGGCGGTATTTAGTGCTGCACTGCAGTATTTATATGGTGCTGTTGAGGAGGTATTTAGTCCTGCACTGCAGTATTTATTTGGTGCTGTTGGGGCGGTATTTTGTGCTGCACTGCAGTATTTATTTGGTGCTGTTGGGGTGGTATTTTGTGCTGCACTGCGGTATTTATTTGGTGCTATTGGGGAGGTATTTAGTGCTGCACTGCAGCATTTATATGGTGCTGTTGGGGAGGTATTTAGTGCTGCACTGCAGTATTTATATGGTGCTGTTGGGGCGGTATTTAGTGCTGCACTGCAGTATTTATATGGTGCTGTTGAGGAGGTATTTTGTGCTGCACTGCAGTATTTATATGGTGCTGTTGAGGCGGTATTTAGTGCTGCACTGCAGTATTTATATGGTGCTGTTGAGGAGGTATTTAGTGCTGCACTGCAGTATTTATATGGTGCTGTTGGGGAGGTATTTTGTGCTGCACTGCAGTATTTATATGGTGCTGTTGGGGAGGTATTTAGTGCTGCACTGCAGTATTTATATGGTGCTGTTGGGGAGGTATTTAGTGCTGCACTGCAGTATTTATATGGTGCTGTTGGGGAGGTATTTAGTGCTGCACTGCAGTATTTATTTGGCGCTGTTGAGGAGGTATTTTGTGCTGCACTGCAGTATTTATTTGGTGCTGTTGGGGCGGTATTTTGTGCTGCACTGCAGTATTTATTTGGTGCTATTGGGGAGGTATTTAGTGCTGCACTGCAGCATTTATATGGTGCTGTTGGGGCGGTATTTAGTGCTGCACTGCAGTATTTATATGGTGCTGTTGAGGAGGTATTTTGTGCTGCACTGCAGTATTTATTTGGTGCTGTTGGGGCGGTATTTTGTGCTGCACTGCAGTATTTATTTGGTGCTGTTGGGGCGGTATTTTGTGCTGCACTGCGGTATTTATTTGGTGCTATTGGGGAGGTATTTAGTGCTGCACTGCAGCATTTATATGGTGCTGTTGGGGAGGTATTTAGTGCTGCACTGCAGTATTTATATGGTGCTGTTGGGGCGGTATTTAGTGCTGCACTGCAGTATTTATATGGTGCTGTTGAGGAGGTATTTTGTGCTGCACTGCAGTATTTATATGGTGCTTTTGGGGCGGTATTTAGTGCTGCACTGCAGTATTTATATGGTGCTGTTGAGGAGGTATTTAGTGCTGCACTGCAGTATTTATATGGTGCTGTTGGGGAGGTATTTAGTGCTGCACTGCAGTATTTATATGGTGCTGTTGGGGAGGTATTTAGTGCTGCACTGCAGTATTTATTTGGTGCTGTTGGGAAGGTATTTTGTGCTGCACTGCAGTGTTTATTTGGTGCTGTTGGGGAGGTATTTAGTGCTGCACTGCAGTATTTATTTGGTGCTGTTGGGGCGGTATTTTGTGCTGCACTGCGGTATTTATTTGGTGCTATTGGGGAGGTATTTAGTGCTGCACTGCAGCATTTATATGGTGCTGTTGGGGAGGTATTTAGTGCTGCACTGCAGTATTTATATGGTGCTGTTGGGGAGGTATTTAGTGCTGCACTGCAGTATTTATATGGTGCTGTTGGGGCGGTATTTAGTGCTGCACTGCAGTATTTATATGGTGCTGTTGGGGAGGTATTTTGTGCTGCACTGCAGTATTTATTTGGTGCTGTTGGGGAGGTATTTTGTGCTGCACTGCAGTATTTATATGGTGCTGTTGGGGCGGTATTTAGTGCTGCACTGCAGTATTTATATGGTGCTGTTGGGGAGGTATTTTGTGCTGCACTGCAGTATTTATTTGGTGCTGTTGGGGAGGTATTTTGTGCTGCACTGCAGTATTTATATGGTGCTGTTGGGGCGGTATTTAGTGCTGCACTGCAGTATTTATATGGTGCTGTTGAGGAGGTATTTTGTGCTGCACTGCAGTATTTATATGGTGCTGTTGGGGCGGTATTTAGTGCTGCACTGCAGTATTTATATGGTGCTGTTGAGGAGGTATTTAGTGCTGCACTGCAGTATTTATATGGTGCTGTTGGGGAGGTATTTAGTGCTGCACTGCAGTATTTATATGGTGCTGTTGGGGCAGTATTTAGTGCTGCACTGCAGTATTTATATGGTGCTGTTGAGGAGGTATTTAGTGCTGCACTGCAGTATTTATATGGTGCTGTTGGGGAGGTATTTAGTGCTGCACTGCAGTATTTATATGGTGCTGTTGGGGAGGTATTTAGTGCTGCACTGCAGTATTTATTTGGTGCTGTTGGGAAGGTATTTTGTGCTGCACTGCAGTGTTTATTTGGTGCTGTTGGGGAGGTATTTAGTGCTGCACTGCAGTATTTATATGGTGCTGTTGGGGAGGTATTTAGTGCTGCACTGCAGTATTTATATGGTGCTGTTGGGGCGGTATTTAGTGCTGCACTGCAGTATTTATATGGTGCTGTTGGGGAGGTATTTTGTGCTGCACTGCAGTATTTATTTGGTGCTGTTGGGGAGGTATTTTGTGCTGCACTGCAGTATTTATATGGTGCTGTTGGGGCGGTATTTAGTGCTGCACTGCAGTATTTATATGGTGCTGTTGGGGAGGTATTTTGTGCTGCACTGCAGTATTTATTTGGTGCTGTTGGGGCGGTATTTTGTGCTGCACTGCGGTATTTATTTGGTGCTATTGGGGAGGTATTTAGTGCTGCACTGCAGTATTTATATGGTGCTGTTGGGGAGGTATTTAGTGCTGCACTGCAGTATTTATATGGTGCTGTTGGGGCGGTATTTAGTGCTGCACTGTAGTATTTATATGGTGCTGTTGGGGAGGTATTTAGTGCTGCACTGCAGTATTTATATGGTGCTGTTGAGGAGGTATTTTGTGCTGCACTGCAGTATTTATATGGTGCTGTTGGGGCGGTATTTAGTGCTGCACTGCAGTATTTATATGGTGCTGTTGAGGAGGTATTTAGTGCTGCACTGCAGTATTTATATGGTGCTGTTGAGGAGGTATTTAGTGCTGCACTGCAGTATTTATATGGTGCTGTTGGGGCGGTATTTAGTGCTGCACTGCAGTATTTATATGGTGCTGTTGGGGAGGTATTTAGTGCTGCACTGCAGTATTTATATGGTGCTGTTGGGGCGGTATTTAGTGCTGCACTGCGGTATTTATATGGTGCTGTTGGGTTAGGTATTTTGTGCTGCACTGCAGTATTTATTTGGTGCTGTTGGGGAGGTATTTTGTGCTGCACTGCAGTGTTTATTTGGTGCTGTTGGGGAGGTATTTAGTGCTGCACTGCAGTATTTATATGGTGCTGTTGGGGAGGTATTTAGTGCTGCACTGCAGTATTTATATGGTGCTGTTGAGGAGGTATTTACTGCTGCACTGCAGTATTTATTTGGTGCTGTTGGGGCGGTATTTAGTGCTGCACTGCAGTATTTATATGGTGCTGTTGAGGAGGTATTTTGTGCTGCACTGCGGTGTTTATTTGGTGCTGTTGGGGAGGTATTTAGTGCTGCACTGCAGTATTTATATGGTGCTGTTGGGGAGGTATTTAGTGCTGCACTGCAGTATTTATATGGTGCTGTTGAGGAGGTATTTACTGCTGCACTGCAGTATTTATTTGGTGCTGTTGGGGCGGTATTTAGTGCTGCACTGCAGTATTTATATGGTGCTGTTGAGGAGGTATTTACTGCTGCACTGCAGTATTTATTTGGTGCTGTTGGGGCGGTATTTAGTGCTGCACTGCAGTATTTATATGGTGCTGTTGAGGAGGTATTTACTGCTGCACTGCAGTATTTATTTGGTGCTGTTGGGGCGGTATTTAGTGCTGCACTGCAGTATTTATATGGTGCTGTTGAGGAGGTATTTAGTGCTGCACTGCAGTATTTATTTGGTGCTGTTGGGAAGTTATTTAGTGCTGCACTGCAGTATTTATATGGTGCTGTTGGGGAGGTATTTAGTGCTGCACTGCGGTGTTTATTTGGTGCTGTTGGGGCGGTATTTAGTGCTGCACTGCAGTATTTATTTGGCACTGTTAGGGAGTTATTTTGTGCTGCACTGCATTATTTATATGGTGCTGTAGAGGAGGTATTTAGAGCTGCACTGCGGTGTTTATTTGGTGCTGTAGAGGAGGTATTTAGTGCTGCACTGCAGTATTTATTTGGTGCTGTTGGGGAGGTATTTAGTGCTGCACTGCAGTATTTATTTGGTGCTGTTGGGGAGGTATTTTGTGCTGCACTGCAGTATTTATATGGTGCTGTTGGGGAGGTATTTTGTGCTGCACTGCAGTATTTATATGGTACTGTTAGGGAAGTATTTTGTGCTGCACTGCAGTATTTATATGGTGCTGTTGGGGAGGTATTTTGTGCTGCACTGCAGTGTTTATTTGGTGCTGTTGGGGAGGTATTTTGTGCTGCACTGCAGTGTTTATTTGGTGCTGTTGGGGAGGTATTTAGTGCTGCACTGCAGTATTTATATGGTGCTGTTGAGGAGGTATTTAGTGCTGCACTGCAGTATTTATATGGTGCTGTTGGGGAGGTATTTAGTGCTGCACTGCAGTATTTATATGGTGCTGTTGGGGAGGTATTTAGTGCTGCACTGCAGTATTTATATGGTGCTGTTGAGGAGGTATTTAGTGCTGCACTGCAGTATTTGTATGGTGCTGTTGGGGAGGTATTTTGTGCTGCACTGCAGTATTTATATGGTGCTGTTGGGGAGGTATTTAGTGCTGCACTGCAGTATTTATATGGTGCTGTTGGGGAGGTATTTAGTGCTGCACTGCAGTATTTATATGGTGCTGTTGGGGCGGTATTTAGTGCTTCACTGCAGTATTTATATGGTGCTGTTAAGGAGGTATTTTGTGCTGCACTGCAGTATTTATATGGTGCTGTTGGGGAGGTATTTTGTGCTGCACTGCAGTATTTATTTGGTGCTGTTGGGGAGGTATTTAGTGCTGCACTGCAGTATTTATATGGTGCTGTTGGGGAGGTATTTAGTGCTGCACTGCAGTATTTATTTGGCGCTGTTGAGGAGGTATTTTGTGCTGCACTGCAGTATTTATTTGGTGCTGTTGGGGCGGTATTTTGTGCTGCACTGCGGTATTTATTTGGTGCTATTGGGGAGGTATTTAGTGCTGCACTGCAGTATTTATATGGTGCTGTTGGGGAGGTATTTAGTGCTGCACTGCAGTATTTATATGGTGCTGTTGGGGCGGTATTTAGTGCTGCACTGCAGTATTTATATGGTGCTGTTAAGGAGGTATTTTGTGCTGCACTGCAGTATTTATATGGTGCTGTTGGGGAGGTATTTAATGCTGCACTGCAGTATTTATATGGTGCTGTTGGGGCGGAATTTAGTGCTGCACTGCAGTATTTATATGGTGCTGTTGAGGAGGTATTTAGTGCTGCACTGCAGTATTTATATGGTGCTGTTGGGGCGGTATTTAGTGCTGCACTGCAGTATTTATATGGTGCTGTTGGGGAGGTATTTAGTGCTGCACTGCAGTATTTATATGGTGCTGTTGGGGCGGTATTTAGTGCTGCACTGCGGTATTTATATGGTGCTGTTGGGGAGGTATTTTGTGCTGCACTGCAGTATTTATTTGGTGCTGTTGGGGAGGTATTTTGTGCTGCACTGCAGTGTTTATTTGGTGCTGTTGGGGAGGTATTTAGTGCTGCACTGCAGTATTTATATGGTGCTGTTGGGGAGGTATTTAGTGCTGCACTGCAGTATTTATATGGTGCTGTTGAGGAGGTATTTACTGCTGCACTGCAGTATTTATTTGGTGCTGTTGGGGCGGTATTTAGTGCTGCACTGCAGTATTTATATGGTGCTGTTGAGGAGGTATTTTGTGCTGCACTGCGGTGTTTATTTGGTCCTGTTGAGGAGGTATTTTGTGCTGCACTGCGGTGTTTATTTGGTGCTGTTGGGGCGGTATTTAGTGCTGCACTGCAGTATTTATTTGGCACTGTTAGGGAGGTATTTTGTGCTGCACTGCAGTATTTATATGGTGCTGTAGAGGAGGTATTTAGAGCTGCACTGCGGTGTTTATTTGGTGCTGTAGAGGAGGTATTTAGTGCTGCACTGCAGTATTTATTTGGTGCTGTTGGGGAGGTATTTAGTGCTGCACTGCAGTATTTATTTGGTGCTGTTGGGGAGGTATTTTGTGCTGCACTGCAGTATTTATATGGTGCTGTTGGGGAGGTATTTTGTGCTGCACTGCAGTGTTTATTTGGTGCTGTTGGGGAGGTATTTAGTGCTGCACTGCAGTATTTATATGGTGCTGTTGGGGAGGTATTTAGTGCTGCACTGCAGTATTTATATGGTGCTGTTGGGGAGGTATTTAGTGCTGCACTGCAGTATTTATATGGTGCTGTTGGGGAGGTATTTAGTGCTGCACTGCAGTATTTATATGGTGCTGTTGAGGAGGTATTTAGTGCTGCACTGCAGTATTTATATGGTGCTGTTGGGGAGGTATTTAGTGCTGCCCTGCAGTATTTATATGGTGCTGTTGGGGAGGTATTTAGTGCTGCACTGCAGTATTTATATGGTGCTGTTGGGGAGGTATTTAGTGCTGCACTGCAGTATTTATTTGGTGCTGTTGGGAAGGTATTTAGTGCTGCACTGCAGTATTTATATGGTGCTGTTGGGGAGGTATTTAGTGCTGCACTGCAGTATTTATATGGTGCTGTTGGGGAGGTATTTAGTGCTGCACTGCAGTATTTATATGGTGCTGTTGGGGAGGTATTTAGTGCTGCACTGCAGTACTTATTTGGTGCTGTTGGGAAGGTATTTTGTGCTGCAGTGTTTATTTGGTGCTGTTGGGGAGGTATTTAGTGCTGCACTGCTGTATTTATATGGTGCTGTTGAGGAGGTATTTAGTGCTGCACTGCAGTATTTATATGGTGCTGTTGGGGAGGTATTTAGTGCTGCACAGCAGTATTTATATGGTGCTGTTGGGGAGGTATTTAGTGCTGCACTGCAGTATTTATATGGTGCTGTTGGGGGGGTATTTAGTGCTGCACTGCAGTATTTATATGGTGCTGTTGGGGAGGTATTTAGTGCTGCACTGCAGTATTTATATGGTGCTGTTGGGGAGGTATTTAGTGCTGCACTGCAGTATTTATTTGGTGCTGTTGGGAAGGTATTTAGTGCTGCACTGCAGTATTTATATGGTGCTGTTGGGGAGGTATTTAGTGCTGCACTGCAGTATTTATATGGTGCTGTTGGGGAGGTATTTAGTGCTGCACTGCAGTATTTATATGGTGCTGTTGGGGAGGTATTTAGTGCTGCACTGCAGTATTTATATGGTGCTGTTGGGGAGGTATTTAGTGCTGCACTGCAGTATTTATATGGTGCTGTTGGGGAGGTATTTAGTGCTGCACTGCAGTATTTATTTGGTGCTGTTGGGAAGGTATTTTGTGCTGCACTGCAGTGTTTATTTGGTGCTGTTGGGGAGGTATTTAGTGCTGCACTGCAGTATTTATATGGTGCTGTTGAGGAGGTATTTAGTGCTGCACTGCAGTATTTATATGGTGCTGTTGAGGAGGTATTTAGTGCTGCACTGCAGTATTTATATGGTGCTGTTGGGGAGGTATTTAGTGCTGCACTGCAGTATTTATATGGTGCTGTTGGGGAGGTATTTAGTGCTGCACTGCAGTATTTATATGGTGCTGTTGAGGAGGTATTTAGTGCTGCACTGCAGTATTTATATGGTGCTGTTGGGGAGGTATTTAGTGCTGCACTGCAGTATTTATATGGTGCTGTTGGGGAGGTATTTAGTGCTGCACTGCAGTATTTATATGGTGCTGTTGGGGAGGTATTTAGTGCTGCACTGCAGTATTTATTTGGTGCTGTTGGGAAGTTATTTAGTGCTGCACTGCAGTATTTATATGGTGCTGTTGGGGAGGTATTTAGTGCTGCACTGCAGTATTTATATGGTGCTGTTGGGGAGGTATTTAGTGCTGCACTGCAGTATTTATATGGTGCTGTTGGGGAGGTATTTAGTGCTGCACTGCAGTATTTATTTGGTGCTGTTGGGAAGTTATTTAGTGCTGCACTGCAGTATTTATATGGTGCTGTTGGGGAGGTATTTAGTGCTGCACTGCAGTATTTATTTGGTGCTGTTGGGAAGGTATTTAGTGCTGCACTGCAGTATTTATATGGTGCTGTTGGGGAGGTATTTAGTGCTGCACTGCAGTATTTATTTGGTGCTGTTGGGAAGGTATTTAGTGCTGCACTGCAGTATTTATATGGTGCTGTTGGGGAGGTATTTAGTGCTGCACTGCAGTATTTATATGGTGCTGTTGGGGAGAAAGTTTTTGGTGCATGGTGGCATTGGATGCTGGGGAGGTATTTAGAGGTTTATCCTGGTATGTGGTGCTATAGGGGAGGTATTGTATGTCCCTGACTGCAGGATTAGGCATTTATTTGTTCCACTCTTATTTCCATTCATGTACTGATGGTTACATAGGAGCAGGCCAAGTGAAGGAAAATTTGTCGCAGCATTTATTTGACACTGTAATTCCAGTCCGGCCTTGATGTTATAGGAGATTCCTTGAAATGTTTAGTTTTGATCTTCACTGGTTCTTGATGGTTCCCATACATGTCCCAGTTACCAGCCTGATAATGACATCAGTGCACATACATGGCAGTGTTAATGAAGTGCAAGGACTGAGGCTGTTCTTCATGTCTTATGCTTATGGCTCAATATACTTTTAAATGAGACAACAGCTCACACTGGGTGATACAAAATCCAAATTACATTGGCGCTTAGGGCTCCATTGCTGTTAAAACCGTATAAAGATCTGATTGGAATTGATTCCAGGTCTTACGAGGTTGCAGTGAAACGGTCATATTTGGACTGGCTCCTAGATCTCCTCTCTGATACTTTCACAGGCTATAATGTGGCACAGCAGGAGATTTCTACAAAATAAAATAATGAAGAGGAAAATGATATATTACTGAAAATGCGTTCGAACATTTTTATTTCATTATTGAATAAAATACCCTTTCCCTGTATGTAATGATGTGTATTTTGGCTTCGCTCTGACAACTTGAAACGTAGATTTATATACACAACTATAATGGGTTAATTACTGCCCCTTCTGTTTTAGACGTTTTTAAAATGAACACTGGCATATTTGCTATGTTCGCGTGCTATGTGGAGCTCTTTTTGAATACTAGGACACCTACTGTCATGAGAATGGTGGACCTCTCAACCTCCTCCACCATTACGACTGAGAACAAAAGGATCTGGCTTGTTTAAATCTCCTGGAAAATCTGTAGTTAGGGGTGACTCAGGTGGCCCCCATACAAATTACATGTTCCCGCCACAATCAATGGGTTTGGCCAGCATTAATCTAATGTGTATGGCCAGCCTTATGGCTGTTCGGGAAAAAAATGTCACTCCAGTAGTGTTAAAATGTGAAGGGGAAGGGTGTCTAAGAGTGACTAGTTGCCAGAGTGAGCTGACGGGTGGAGGCCCAACATATAGGCCCCATGAGAGCCAACATGACTTTATTTGGTCACCTCAGCATATGGCCTCTTGCACACAAACGTTTTTTTTTCCGTTTACGTTCTGTTTTTTTGTGTTCCGTATATGGACCGTATACCGAACCATTCCTTTCAATGGATCCACACAAAAAAACGGAAGGTACTCCGTATGCCTTCCGTTTCCGTATTTCTGTTTTTCCGTTCAAAGATAGAACATGTCCTATTATTGTCCGCATAACGGACAAGGATAGTACTGTTCTGTCAGGGGCCAGCTGTTCCGTAACACAAAAAACGAAATGCACACGGACGTCATCCATATTTTTTGCGGATTCGTTTTTTGCAGACCGCAAAATACTGAAAAAGCCATACCTTCGTTGCAATAGGCCTAACAGAGTAACATCCAAGTTATAGCGTCACTTGGTGCAGTAAAGTTATAGCACAAGCATAACAAAAATACCTGCCCGTCTATACTCTACCTAAGGCTACTTTCACACTGGCGTCTTGTGCGGATCCGTCATGTATCTGCACAGACGGATCCGCACTGATAATACATCCGCATGCATCCGTTCAGAACGGATCCGTTTGTATTATCCTGAACATAGGCAAAACGGATCCGTCTTGAACACCATTGAAAGTCAATGGGGGACGGATCCGTTTTCTGTTGTGTCATATTGTGTCATTGAAAACGGATCCATCCCCATTGACTTACATTATATGTCAGGACGGATCCGTTTGGCTCAGTTCCATCAGACGGACACCAAAACGCTGCAAGCAGCGTTTTGGTGTCCGCCTCCAGAGCTGAATGGAGACTGAACGGAGGCAAACTGATGCATTCTGAACGGAGCCGAACTGATGCATTCTGAACGGATCCTTATCCATTCAGAATGCATTGGGGCAAAACTGATCCGTTTTGGACCGCTTGTGAGAGCCCTGAAACGGATCTCACAAGCGGACCCAAAAACGCCAGTGTGAAAGTAGCCTAATACACAGGCGGTTCCTGACTCACCTATAGAGTCCCGTTCACACCAGGGAAGATCAGTCACCAAGCTCTAACCACACAGGTCAGCTCTCCAGGCTTCATTCCCCCAGACTGGCGTCCCACTACCAAACCGTTCTCCCAGTCCAAAGAAATCCAGCAAATATTAACTTAAAGAGCTCCAGCAGACTGTGCTCTGCTGAAGCAAATGCATCTTTCTGGATTTCTGCTACCTCACCCAGCCAAGGAACTTGGGGAGATATACACTCCTTCCACTACTTTCACATACATATTACCACAATTGCTATATAGTTTTATGGAGAAAATGCAGTGTAACTTGTTCATTTAAATCTCTGCGCATTCTGGGTTTAGGAGTCCAGTGGGCGGGCCTATTAGTGATTGACAGCTATCTCTGTATGACTGTGCACACAAAAATAGCTGTCAATTACTGATAGGACCACCCAAATGACTCTTAAGGATAGATAGATAGATAGATAGATAGATAGATAGATAGATAGACAGACAGACAGACAGACAGATAGATAGATAGATAGATAGATAGATCAGAAATTGTAATGAATAAATTACATGTTTTACTGAATCTTTTCAAACTACAATATATTATGGCAGTGGGTGAGGAGGCACTGTGTCAGCCAACCGGATTTACTTGGGCTAAATCTAAAGACGTTATCCTGGAGGCTCCCTGGTATTCATCCTTTATCTCTTATACAGGGATCTGGACTTTGCTGCAGGGAGCCCATAGGGCGGTACCTTGGGGAGTAGTCCTAATGTGGTTGACAGCTGACCAATGAAAGTCAGAGGCACTCGTTAAAGGCACCAAGTGATCAGGTAAAACACATAGTCAGAAAAAAGCCAAGGTCAGGGCTGCATGTGTATCCAAGATACATATCAGACGTCAAGGCTGGCAGGAGGGGGTCACAAAGGTAACAGGCACTGGTCGGTACACAGGCAGAAAACAGAGAACAAAAATCTTAGCAAGGAACAGGCACACTTGGAACCTAATTGCTCAGGCAAGGAAATGAGGTCAGCAGCTTAATGTTATAGCAGAAGCCGATAATCAACTAGAAGTAGCTATGCATCTGCACACACAGCAAGAAGAGGAGGGGAGTGATAGGACGGCAGGTTATAAAAAATACAATCTCCAACAATGTCCAAAGTACAACCAGATAATTATAACCAGCAAGAACCTTACCAATAATAAGGATAATAAATCTCAAGTAGGTTGGTTGGAGATTGTATTCATTGGCTAGGGAGCAATCTTAAGAGCGCAGCTCCCTCCCTTTTTGTATAGAAAATATTAATTCGGTGTATATTGTTAAAAATAAATCTATATTTTTATATAAAAACATGAAATTGCATGGATCTGTATTCCCAGCTCCCATGATTCGCCTCTCCCAAGGCTTTTTAATTACCAATACAAGTTCATAGAAACCCGAGCTTCGTTAAATCGTGAAGGCGTGCTCCCCGAACACTGCACTGTCACAGTTGTATCTAAATTAGCATCTGACTGACCCTCTTTTATACTGGTTTTAAATCCCATCTGACAGGCATTGGTGAGTGATGCTAATTGGCAAGGTCTGCCAGGGAATAGTGGGCTTTGCCTTTTCGACAAAAGAAGAAATGTTGCTTTCAATATGCTTCCAGATTCACTCAAGTGCCCATTTTTAATGATCTCGGGTTATTGATAAATCTTGTCAATGGAGTAAGTGACCCTTAAGATTGAACTTGTAAATGGTAATTGATGATGGCACAGGCCAAGTCACAGGAGCAGGTGAGATCTCTGGGCTGGATCTGCCCAGTGGAGTCCTTACATCGGGGACTAATTTGAAAGACTGCAAGACTATATGTTGGGCTCATGAACGAGATGAAAGACTAGTACATTAAAGAAATTGAGAAGGTTCATCGACACTTTTTGTAATGAACTCAGTGTGACAGGATCTGAAAAACAGGTATTACTACAATAACCAGGGGTGAACATCGAATGAGATTCCAGCCCTTTACATGGAAGAATTAGGCTGTGTTCACATACTGTATGCAATGTGAATTCCAGCAGCCTGATCTCGCAGGGGAACAGACTGCCGCAGTTCACCGTGTCTGACATAGCTGGATAGGGCAACCACCAGATCCTTCTTGACTACAGGTGGGATCTGATGAGGATCTATCGCTTTGTGGTATAAATGCTGGCTTTCGGATGGACAAAACTTTGGATGGTGCACAACCCTTTGGCCAGTTAAAAGCTAGCATTTATGGGCAGCCCTATCCAGCTATGCCAAATTTAGTGAACTCCAGCAGTCTGTTCCTCTGCCGGGTTGCCAGAGTTCACATTTCATATGTGAACGTAGCCGTGGTTCTTATTGGATAGACAGTCAAAAACTCACTATTACATTAGGGACCATCTACAACCATTTAAATTTGTGTAATTACAAAGTATAGGTAATCTTTTTACACCTTCAATACCTATTGGCGAATGATGGTTGTTCAGCCGTCCGCTACTCCTCCCCACTTCTCCATAGTCGTCATGTACCTGTTGCCAGCGGAGAGAGGGGAGTTGGCCACTGCCAGACACCTCTGGTGGTGGCAGCTTATCTGATCTGAAAACTAAAGGATCAGACATTGAACTTCAACCAGCCCAATCCATCATTTCATCTGACGTCATCTCTCACAAGTGAGCTTGAAGGCTTCCATACATATAACATAGTTGTCCTGGTCCACCAAAGTCAATGGGTTCATCCGACTTTTATGGGGGCCTCTTTTATTCTTCAAAAGTTACTTATATTAATTATTCTCAAGAAGTTCTAAGCTTCTAAGGGCATATCAGACAGCACATTTTTACCGCAAGTTTGCACAAAAACCGCACTGAATCTGCTCTGAAACCGCCCCCCATTGCTTTAAATGTAGGGGTTCAGGAGGCTGAGGTTTTAGTTTTTATGTGTGGATTTCCAGACCACACCAAGAATGTACAGAGCATGTCCATCGTTGGCACAATTCCCACGTGGACACCTCAGGAAGCGGTGCCCACGGTTTAGCTCCATTCAATGGAGACAAATGGAGAACTTTGGACAAACCACGGCAGAAACCCCAGCGGTTTCTGCTGTGGGATAAGCAGCGGATTTTGACACAGTCAAAATCTGTTTTGTGAACATACCCTGTTTCTCCTAATGCTCCATATACATACATGACCCATTATGCATAATCAGACCTGTAATTTGCTATGCAAACAACACAAAAAAAAATCTTCTTTTTACATACATTAGTCATTCGATCCTTCCAATAGCAACACAAAATAACAAAGAGCTACAGAGCTTTCGCACTTTGAAGATAGTTTGTAGGTAGAATTTACAATTTTCCCAAGATCTCTCCCCGGTAGCAGGTCTGAGAATTCACTCAATAGGAGCAGCACATAAAAGCCACTTTCATGATCGCTTTATTATCCATTAATTGGATTTTGTTTATAAAAATGTCACAATCATTAAACTACACGCACACTCACCTAGAAAAAGAATGTCAACCCACCAGCAGATGTTCTTATTAGAGGGATTAGTTCCAAAAGAAAGGAAAGACTAAATGAAGACTTCTTATCAGTTGACTGCACTGCTCGAGAGTCTACTCTTCTCATCTTGTCAGCTGGACGTATGACTTTTGGGACCTCTGTGTTTATAACACATTCCATCATATAAAGGCACACCAGGAAACCGCTGTCACTAGAGCATTGCAAGAATAAGACATAATTATCTCTCACAATATAGAGCAACGTCCTTATCATTATTGTCAGATAACCCTAACCTCATACAGCAAAACCTCTTTAAGACGACCACCCAAAATCGCATAGAAACGTGGTCTTCCAAGGGTTCGTCTTCTCAAAGAAGATGGCCAGTATGCATAATTTTTGGTTATGCATACTGGCCATTGAAGGAAAACTGGCCTGGACAAGGCGGTGGTCTTTTGGAAAGGTATAATTGTACATATCACCACAAACAAGAATGAATCTCATAAGAGGGAACTATAAGAGCCTTCCTTTTGGAAATTCCCACCTTGTTCCTCTTGCTGGGAACCGTTCCAAGTTTGGTTAAAAGATATGAAATGGAAATCGGACATGTAGTAGTGTTATGTAAATGGGCCTAAGTGCAAGAAAATTAATGTTCCAGCCAATATTCCTTCATGATCTTCCTTCATCAATCCTAAACCAAGTGAGCGTAATAACGGACCTGGTTTACTTCAATAATAATTGATTACCATTTTGCATGTGGGAGCTATGTACTGTTATCTTTACATACCAACACAATGATTACGCTTTTATGTACATTTAGGCAGTGTTTGGATTTTGCATATGAAGTCCTGAGAACTTGATAATCAAAATGTATTTTTAGAGACTGTTTTGGGTCTGTTGGGTCTGGCCTGTGCTATAGATGAAAGGAACGTAATTCCTAATGATGGCCTTGTGTAGTTGGAGCAATAAGTATTGCTTCATGAAAGCAGCCTAAAATAAGGGGTTGGCTCATGATGGCAAACCCTGTCCATATGCCTGTTAAGGACCCACTCCCCATGAGCCATCTCAATGACCTCCATTAATACATTTCCTTTGCAGTGGGGAAATATATTACCAGACCCAAGGCAATTAGTAAATAGTTGCAAAGGATCCATTTAGAGAAATGTAGTCTCTGATTAGGCAACTCCTTTAAGAAAATATGTTGTTAACGTGATAGCTGATAGCTCCAAACAGGGCCAAGGTAGTGAAAATTGGTAAAAAAAACTGCCATGACATACAAAATGGTAAAATTTTTACAACTTGATACCTGAACACCTTCAGTAGGCTAAGTGCTTGTTCAGTGGACAACTATCTCTACTGACTCCTCCATACATGCTCGCCTGGGCGTCTGTGTTTTCAATCTTATAGGAGGAAGAAAGAGTGGGGGAGGCTACTGACAGACACACCTGGTGGCGGCTTGTCTCCCTGAGAACAAAAGGATCGGGAGTTGTAATTCTACGTGCTAGATATTTCTCTCCCCCAACATCATCTTTTTGGTCAAGTCATGAGCTTCCCATACACATTAGATTGGCTGGTCCGACCAAAAATGTGTATGGCATGAAGGTATTATATAGCTTAATGATGTTGGAGAGTATTGTCTCATTGATAGGAATGCCTGGGATATCTAAGATCATCGGAGGGAGTGAGGTAGAATAGATATTGAGGGCTGACTAGAGCCATACTAAAAACCAAACCAAGTCTTTATCACCCCTGAGCAAATTAGTCCTCATTATACTCAAGTACATTCATATTTGAAGGGGTTGTCCAGTATAGAAGAATTCCAAGTTAATAGCTGAGAGCCCCCCATTCATTACCCACTTCTATCAGCCTCAGGGGAGAATGGCTATGAAGAGCTTGCCTTCCCCTGGAGAATCTAACATGTCAGAGGAATACAACAACAGCTCATTGATTCAATGGGAACTGTGTAATGCTTGATATGCCCTGCTGAGGCGTTGCACGGGAACTGAGCACTTGCTGCTATGGTCTCCCACATATTACAGCTAATTGCTAGGGGGGTGAACTCTGTGATTACCCTATTGTTGGTAAATCCTTCTACCCCAAAAAATGGCATTTAGCTTTCAAGAGGTTTCCTAGATGCTGTCTACTGAACCAAAAAGTTGCCAACATATATTTCCAGCAAAGTTCTGATGATTAGAAAATAGTAGATGCAACATACTATATGTAGGCTGGCCTCAGCCCTCTGTGCATATGGCTATAATATGGTTCTGTATAGGAGCTGCATATTTAGAACCAAGGGTTGGATAAGATCCCATCTTGAAGTAACAGGAACACTTTGCCTAAGGCAACATTTGGACAGCATGGCTCGACCCCTCCATCCATTTGCCGATTGCCAGACCTCATCCATCGAGGAGTCCACATCAGACTTCTGTGCCCAAGAAATTGGAGATGCAATGTAATTTTAACAAGGAGCTTAGAAAGAAATATCTGACCTACAATTATACATTTTTGACTGCTGGAATTTATACTTTAGATTGTAACTTTGACTCACAAAATTAGTTTGCTAATTATCTATTTTCCTATATATTATGGGAGAAAAAAGCAAAGAAGTTACACGTTCCAAAAAGAACAGGACACGAAATGTAGAGGACAATTCCATGTGGATATTAAATTGGGAAGTCTATTGACTTTGCCTTCATAGTGTGTTGTAGAGAGGCCCACAGATGGAAATGGCTTGTAAATTTCTTTTATGTCATGTGAGTCTAGCATTTGTAAAATATACTGATGCTCATGTTACTCGTTGACTTGATTTCCTTCTCTTATATGTTTTTTTTCCACTCAGAATTGGTTAAAGGGCACATAGCCATAATGAGAGGAACTGAGCCTCCATATTTTAGTCATCTGAGAACCCTGTCAAGATCTGTCCAGGCAGCCAACAGAATATGTGCCGGGCGAATATCCATAGTTTTGGTAGAACATGTTGAAAACCTCGACTGCCAAATTGCGTGCCTACTACTCCAATATCAACATTAGCATTAAATTGGTTTTCTGAAAAAACAAGTGTTTGATTGCAAAGTGTTTTGACTGAGTATGTGTTACGCAGACTGGGCTGGAGAAGAAGGGCTGTTTTCTTAGTACTTAGTGTATATGTCAGGAAATACTCATAATACAATTTTGTTGTGCTTGCTCGAAAAGTAGGCATCTGCAGTGGCTAGGTGTGAGGTGGCCTCAACACTTCGCTGGATCCCCCAGACAAGATTGAGGTGCCACCATTTGTTGCTGCTCACTGGGGGTAGGGATAGCATGGTGCATGGCATGGTGCACTGAGCTGGCTTCTCCAGTCTCCTCCCTGAGCTAGCTGTCCCTCTCTCTCAAAAGGCTGGTATCCTGACCAAAAGGCTGGTGGCCCAGGGTCTGTGGCTCAGTTGTTGGGCAGGGTATCCCCATCTAAGCATCTTCTTTTGGTCACTCATGTAGTCTGGCAGAATCGCTCTTACAAAAGACTGGTTCCTATCTGGTAGCCCACGGACTGTCTCAGCATCTTCTTCTAGTTACTCATGCAGTCTGGCAGAGTCTTTCCCTCTAAACACTAATCCCTATCTGCAGACCAATAGGGACTTTGACTGCTCTACTTTCATACAGTTTCTAACTGATCCAGAACCTTTTAGCAGGAGGGGTGTTGCTGGAGAGTCACCGCCTAACAGAAACAATGTTGCAATTCTTGGCTGCCATAGACCTGTATTGTGCCTCGATACAAGTCAACGGGAATGACTAAGCAGTTTCCAGATATAAACAACTGTATGACAGAGCTAAACCAGGCGGTCAAAAGTTCACTGTCTCTGTTTTTCCCTCCAAATCTCTGCATAGTTCCTTATGGTAACTGTGGAAAATTACTAGCTTAACTGACTGGAAAGTCCCAAAATCTCTCAGTATCAGCTGACTGTGCATTAACCCTTACCACAAGGCAGTGCAAATACAGTACAACTGAACAGGATATATTACAATAAACTTAAAATGTTTAACAATATAAAACAGTATAAATGTAACAACGGCATGAACACAGTACAAGTTGACCCTTCAAAGTGCAATAAAGTAGTGAGTTGATGGCTTTGCATAGTAGCAATAAGGGACAATGTTCACAAATGTTCAGACTCCAGGGCAAATGATTTGGGTTGGAAGACCCAGGTGCTTTGCTGAGCTGATGAAATGGCTTGCATAAGAAAGTGTTTTTGGGTCTGACAAGCTTTAGTGTGCTTTATCTAGTGCTAAAACTTCCATATAGCGGTGTAAATGTTGGTCAGTGCACCAGTGGAGCATGCAGCCTACTTTTGGTGATGCAAGTAGGGAAACCCTGAAGCTAAATTTATTAAAAGCCAGAACTTTTCTATCAGAAAGATAACATTTAGATATAGAAGAGTCAACATATGTAGTGTTCAACATATATGCCAGGAAATGCCCCCCACATATATACGCCCAATGTCTATCAGCCAGAGTAGGTTCACATCTCCGCTAAAGGTAATCCAGGGGTCTGCACATTGACTAAAATGGGATCCGATGGGGATCCAGTGGCTTTCGGGCATAATATCACAACATGCAAAGGTATTTATCCAACCCAAAGTCTGCATTTATTCCATAGAGCCTATTATAGTCACAGGGATTCCAGTGGTGCCTGGCGGTGTGCGGCGGTTTCCTGATATGCCAGATACAGGCATTCCAGTAGTCTGTTCCTCTGCCTGACAGGCTACTGGATTATGAACATAGCCTAATGTGACCCAAAAGAGTGCCCTTTTGGTCATGTGTTTGTTTTTTTAAATAACAGGAGTCAATGGACATTTTATGTCACTGTATAACTTGCAGTTGTGTACTGCGAAGCTGGAGTATATGTTGAAAATTATCCCAGCATTTGGAGCAGTAGATAGACTGTGATATCACCTATTGTTAATGGTGGATCCTGTGTTATCTGTACAGAGGTGATAGTTATGATTGTTATCCTGCCTTTGATGATAATGAGATGACTGCTGAAAAGGCATTTGTACAGAATAAGAAGTGGTGCCCCCACTGCCTATTATTAGGTTGAGTGGTCAGTGTGAAAACTACAGAACTTTAGGATTTTTAAAAAAATATATAATGACATAGAAAATTAAAAATAACATGATCAAAAAAATATGTTTAGTATTCTAGGGGTCGTCTCACTTCAACAAGTGGCATTTATCGTGTAGAGAAAGTTAATACAAGCCACTTACTAATGTATTGTGATTCTCCATATTGCTTCCTTTGCTGGCTGGATTCATTTTCCCGCTGTAGGAAAAACTGCCAGCCTCTCTGGTACCCGGGACCATGGGAGCGCACATAGGCTGGTGCTTTTTCCTATATTGTGCAAGCACAACTACCATTGATGGATTGCAGGGTGGTCTGTAACCATGGAAACGAGCCGTATATAATGTGATGGAAACATGAATCCAGCCAGCAAAGGAAGCAATATGGATAATAACAGTATATTAGCAGGGCCGTCTTTAACGCGGGGCAAAAGGGGCAGCTGCCCCGGCCCAGTTGCTCCTGGGGGGCCAAAGGCATCTGCCTCTTGAGCCCCGCTGGCCAGTGGCTTAGCGTGGGGGGGGGGGGGGGCGGGGGGGCCGTTACCCTGTTCGCAAAATTCCAGGGGCACTAGCAGGGCCGCACCGCCAATTAGGAAAAGTGAGGCGATCGCCTCAGGCGGCGCGGCCCTGTTGACAAGTGGGGGTGGCAGTTGAAGGGCACAGGGAGCTGAGCGCTTTTTTATTGTGGAAGCGCTCATCTCCACAGTCATCTGTATCGCCGTCCTGAGGACAGCGATACAGATGGATGCTGTTGGGCAGGGGAGAGGCCTCTCCCTTTCCCGTTCCTCTGATAGGCTGTAGGCACTTGGCCTGCAGCCTTTTAGAGGCCATTGCAGGCGGCGCGATGACGTGCAGGCGGCCTGAACCGTACAGCGTGGGACACAGGCCGGAAGAGGCATCCATCGCATCGCTGCCAGCACGATGGAGGTAAGTATAAGTGTTTATTTTTTTATATGGTACTAGTTACTGGCACATGATTGGGGGCATCTATGGGGGCACTTCTTATTGGCACATTATTGGGGGGCACTGTGGGGCATCCATGAGGGCACTTATTACTGGCACATTATTGGTGGCACTTTTTACTGGCAGATCCGTGGCATCGGATGTACATAACATGGTATGAAATAAAATAAAAAATTTAAAAATATATACCTGCTCCATTTGCCCGCAACGGCTGCCCGCCGCCATCTTGCTTGACGATCTGCTGAGATGATGTCATCACCCTGGACGGCATGGTGATGTCATACGTCACTACACACTGGATTTCAGGCGAGATCTTCAAGCAAGATGGCGGTGGCTGGCCCATTGCTAGCAAATGGAGCAGGTAAGTATGATTTTTTTGTCTTTTGCTCTATTTTAGGTTAAATCGATTCGCTACCACAAAGCGTGAGGAAATTCGGCTTTGTGGCGAATCGAATTTATCCTGAAATTTAGATCAAAGTACACGGATTCGGTCACGAATACTACTGATCATAATTGATTGAACTTACCTAAAAGTTAGGATAGGCCTGTGATGGCTAACCTCCGGCACTCCAGTTGTGATAAAACTACTGCTCCCAAGATGTACACTTGCTTGGCTGTTTTCAGATCTCCATAGAAATGAATGGAGCATGCTGGGATTCGTAGTTTCATCACAGCTGGAGTGCCGGAGGTTAGCCATCACTGGGATAGGCCATCAGTGTATGATCGGTGGGGATCATATCTCTGGAACCTTCACCAATCAGTAGAACTTGACTCCTTAATTGTATGTCTAGGGACAGCAACATCTATACCAGTATGGAAAAGCCATTCATCAAAACAATCCCCTCGCTTCCCACCACCACCACTTAAAATTGTAGACACTTTTTACTCCCTGCCTTCATTTCCTCTTCCAAGGGTGTAATATGTAATATGTATTATTATGTAGGTGCCTCACTAACCAAATGTATAACCCGCTTGTACATATTCTATGAATGTGGCTATATCTGACATACTTCATGGGGACGAGGAGATTCTATAGCTATGGGATCATTAGTGGACCCTCCGGATGGAAAAAAAAAAAGCGAAATCTGACGTTAAAATTTTGTTTATCTAGACGTAGACGGCTAAAGGGAACGCTCCAGGTAGAAATCATACATAGCTCTATGCCTGGTGAAAGAGCTATGGATACAGGCTTATTATTACTGGCCATAGTTATATCAAATTATCAGTCATCCCACTGGAATTGTAGACTGTTATCTGGCGAAATATTTTCCTTCGTTTTCAACTACATGGAGAATTGGTAAACGGCGGGTATTGGATTCACTGGAATGAATACAAAGGCAATGAAGGCCCCTAGAATACCTTGAAATATTTCACTCGCAGCAGGAAGCCTGTCACCCACAGGACGGGTCATTGTAGTGAATTCTTTCAAGAAAATAGACTTGTCAATCACGCTTCACCTCCTAACAGCCTGGCCAGTCAGTAGACCTGTGATTGACAGTTCTGATTTCCAAGAGATGCTTTTTACGTTTTTTGAAGGAAGACTACTGAGACAGGTACATTGCACTGGTTTCCAGCGAGATGCAGAATTTCATAGTGCCGTAATGTCAGCTCTGTCCATTACCTGATATAGCTTTTACAATATTGCCATAGAAGTGTAATTTTCATTGCAATTATTACAATAGTATTATGTCAGGTTTATGTTAGCGTTATGTTTAGTGCCTGTAAAACAAAATGCTTAAATCCTTAAAGGGGTTGTCCACTCCTTTTATATTGATGGTCTATACTCAGGATAAGCCATCAATATCTGATTATCTGTGGTCAAACATCGAATCGGGTTAGTTCATTGGGATCAGTGCTTCGTCCATTAGCTCACTGGAGCTTCTCCCAAACAGCTTAAAGGCATTATCCAAGACTCTAAAATGCTCCCCCATATGCCGGGCCCCTCGCAATGAATATGCTTACCTGGCTCCCTGCGCTGCTCCTGGTCCCCGCACCGCCGCTGCTACTTCTCCCCGTGCGTGGATTAAAACACCCGGTGTCGTTGGGGGTCGCAGCCAATGGCAGATGGGGATGGGGACAAGCCTCTCTAGCGTCACCCACGCTGCTAGGGAGGCTCGGCCCCGTCCCTGTCTGCCATTGGCTGCTGCCCCCCCCAACAACAGATGCTTTCATCCGCGCATGTGAAGAAGCAGCAGCGGCGCGGGGAGCCAGGTAAGTAGATTCAGTGTGAGGGGCCCGGCATATGGGGGAGCATTTTACAGTCTTGGATAACCCCTTTAAGCTGAGTTCACACTTAAAGGGTTTCTGTCACCAACTTTTGACATTATAAGCTGTCTGACATTAGCTATGTGCTAATGTCAGACCAGCTTGATAATGTCTTTTTTATAAAAATCCGCTGTATATATAGTCTGAAAAACTTACTTTTATATTATGTAAACTAGCCTCTAGGAGCAGGGGCGTGCCCTGCTCCTAGCGGCTCAGTCCGGCAACCTGCTGGCACGCCCTTCACACTTTGATTGACAGTGCAGGGCAGCGATCCTCCTGCACTGTCTCGTTCTGAAATCGCGCGCCCGCGCCGCTGCTCTGTATTCGGCGCAGGCGCGGTGAGCAGAGGACAGCAGGCACCAGCGTCCTCTGCTCACCGCGCCTGCGCCTGCACTGTCAATCAAAGTGTGAAGGGGCGTGCCAGCAGGTTGCCGGACGGAGCCGCTAGGAGCAGGGCAACGCCCCCCCTGCTCCTAGAGGCTAATTTACATAATATAAAAGTAAGTTTTTCAGACTATATATACAGCGGATTTTTATAAAAAAGACATTATCAAGCTGGTCTGACATTAGCACATAGCTAATGTCAGACAGCTTATAATGTCAAAAGTTGGTGACAGAAACCCTTTAAGTTATTTGGTCAGTTATTTCCATCAGTTATTGTGAGACAAAACCAGATGTGGGTCAAAAACACAGAAGCGCAGATCTTTCCTGTATACCTTATCTGTACTGTTTAGGCTTTACTACTGGTTTTGATTGACAATAACTGATGGAAATAACTGATCAAATAAGGCCTAATTCACACATCCGTAGTGTGTTGCAGATCCGAAGTTGTGGATCCGCAACACACCTTGCCACCAGCCCTATAGCGATGCCTATACTTGTCCGCAATTGCGGGCAAGAATAGGACATGCTCTATATTACTGTGGAGCCGCCGGCTGGAAGATCAGCGGCGCGCTCCGCAAATGCGGATGCGGAGAGTACGGTGTGTGCTCTCCGCATCCATCACGTCCCCATTCAAAATTAATGGGTCCGCACCTGTTCCGTAGATTTGCGGAACGGGTGTGAACGAACATTGCGGACGTGTGAATAGGGACTAACTAAAGTGTGAACTGAGCCTTATCATTGGGGATGTGGGGTGTAGGCCACCCACTGATCAGATATTTATAGTCTCTCCTTACAATAGACCTTCAACATAAAGTAATTGGATGACCCCTTTTACCCCTTCCTGACAGAGCCTAATTTTTACCACTTTATGTGCTAATAACTTTGAAATGTTTTTACTCATTCAGGCAATTTCGAGAATGTTTTCTTGTGACACATCGTACTTAATATTAGTGGTAAATTTGAGCTGATATTTATTTATTTATTTTATGCACATATATAGCGCTACTATATTCTGCGTCGCTTTACAGACATTAGCATCAATATGTTTTACCTTTAAAATAAAATCCAAAATATACAGAACATTTGGAAAAATTTGCTATTTTACAAATTTGAATTTTTCTGCATTTAAGACAGATTGTGATGCCTCATAAAATAGTTATTAATTAATATTCACCATATGTCTACATTATGTTGGCATCATTTTGTAAATGGAATTTTAGTTTTTTTAGGATGTTAGAAGGCTTTGAATTTTAAAAGCATTTTTTCAAGTTTTTAAGAAAATTTCCAATGCTGGCTCTTATAAAAACCAAGTCAGTTATGAGGTCATTTTGTGGGGCTTAAATAATAACCACCCATAAATTACTCCATTTTAGATACGACATCCCTCAAATTATTCAAAACTGATTTTACAAACGTTGTTAACCATTTAGGTGATCCATATGCATATCCATATCCATGATGAAAATTTAGTTGAAAATTTCCCTTTTTTTTTTGCAGTTTAGCCATTTTAATCCATTTTTGCTGTAACAAAGCAAGGGTTAACAGCAAAACAAATGATAATATTTATTACCCTGATTCTGAAGTTTACAGAAAAACCCCATACATGGTTATAAACTGCTGTATGGGCACAGCGCAGGACTAAAGAGAGAAGGGGCGCCGTATGGAAACCACCCCTTAAGGAATATATCAAGGGTATACTGAGTGCTTTCCCCCCACATGCATTTTATAGAATTTAGAAACATTTGCCCGTGAAAATGAAAAATTTCATTTCTTCCAATAAAATGTTGCATACATCTCAAATTTTTCATTTTCACAAGAGGTAACAGGAGGAAAAGCACCCCACAATGTGTTACTTACTTTCTCCTGAACACAGCAACACCCCGTATAGGGTCGTAAACTGTTGCAAGAGCACACAGCAGAGTTCAGAAGGCTTTTGGACATAGAGCAGGGCTTAGGAGTAAGCAGGGCTTCATATTATGATTATTGGCAGGCTGGGTGAACACAAAAATGGCCATTCTTGCACAGTTTTAGGGCATTCACCTGATGAGAAAAACCATACGATATTTATTTATTTTTTTAAAGAAAAAATCATGTTTTTATGTCCCCATATCTTTTTACTTTTCTAGTGATGGTCTTGTGTAGGAGCTTGTTTTTGCAGGTTGAGGTAACATTTTCAGTGGTACCATTTTGGGGTAAATTTGAACTTTTTGATCACCTGATATGCTTTTTGTGTGGAAAGTTGCTGTTCTGGCACGATTAGTATTTTGTTTTTTATGCCGTCCACCTGACAAGATAGATCATGAGATATTTTTATAGAGCAAGTTATTGTGGACACAGCAATACCTTATATGTCTATTTTTTTATTCTAAATGTCTTGACGAGGGGAAAGTTTTTTTTTTTTGTTTTTTTTTAGAAAACACTTGAAATCAGTGTGCTACCCAAAGGGAGTGCAGTTCTTTATAGCTGCTCTCTGTTCCTACATACTGTAAGTGACAATAATTGGACCGCATTAGACATGAGGTATGTTTACACATATGAACAACAGCATTGTACTCATCATCTTAGTCAGTCCCACAGACATGATACCCCTTTGCGATTGTCCAGTGAGGAACAATGGGAGTGCTTAGACCTCCATTCTAGTGGTTGCAGGGGTCTCAACAGTGGACTGTGGATAGGCGATGAATGTCCAATGTGGGTTGTTCACCTTTGGGGGGCCTTTTGACCAGACCCCCATGTCGTTGGACCTGTGGAAGAAAGCATACATACCTACTCCCCATCGTAGGTTACCAGCTCCTTTATTTCACTGCTGGGAATCGGGGTTTATGGGGGGGTTCACGTGTGCTGTTGCAGCCAATTATATGTTTCCCATGTCAATAGGTCACATAAGGGACATGTCACCACTGCAGCCAGTCATTAGCTGCAGCAGTACACATGATCCCCGTCAAACCGCATGTTGACAGACAAGAACATGGCAGGGGATCGAATGAGTCAGAATCCTGCAGCAGGAAGCAGATAAGTATGCTTCCCTCCCCTGGTTCCGCAATGTGGGGGGGTCTGGACGTAGAGCTACTGAAGTTGGAGAATAACTAAAAACGTCTTGTCTGTAGAGAGGTCATCTGCATTTAACTATATCATACAACTTCAAGAAACTATTGGCTGTTCTAGTGATTATATGTATGAAGGTAATGGGGAAGAATAACTATGCATTCATTTATTTTGCACAGTAATTGTGATTATAGATCATTATGAAAATCTTATTTAATACCAACAAGTTACTCAACATGGCCAGGGTTGGTTCTGTTCTTCACTACGGTGTGGAACCCTCCAAGACTAACTGGGTATCGAGAAGGAGACAGTAGAGTCTGGGAGGTTATACCCATCCAAGAAAGTCTATCTTGCATCAACAATGGCCCGGGAGAATGTCATAAAAGCTTTTCTTCCCAGACAGAAACTTTCCGCAGGAGTCTCTGAAGCAGGGGCGTAGCTAACAGCTCATGGGCCGTGGTGCAAAAGTTCAACTTGGGCCCCCCTTCCATCAGTGCTTTGTGTGTCTTCTTATGCGGCACAAGTGTCTTTGGGCCCCCTCAGGCTCTTGGGCCCGGTAGCGACTGCTACCTCTGCACCCCCTATAGCTACGCCCATGCTCTGAAGGCACTGGGTATATCTAACACATCTTTCACCCTAGACCTTATAGCTAGCTTTGTTACCTCAATTATGGTAATTCACTGTCCTCCACTGATCCATCTGTTTAACTATTAGTACAAATTGTGCTAGCTTCAGGTTTTGTTATTTATAGGAGTCCATGATATTGTGTTCTGATGGCTATTCCAGCAGTACAACCGCTTTTGTGGATTTTAAGCTTAGTATGGCTTGGTTTTGTTCCAGCTCTAGAGGTTGTTTTCGGTGGGAAATAGTGAAGATACATGTTCAGATAATTAGGCGTTCTTACTACTCCCACTATTTAGGTGTGTCGGATCTAATGCTGTCCCATAGCTAGCATTTCGTTCATAACTATCTTCTTTTGTTTAATTGTCTAATTTCTGGAACACATTGTTGGCCGGGGCAGGAGATCTGGACTATGAACCATATGGGAGAATTCACATGTCATGGATTTACAATGTAAATTACAATGCGTATGGATAGTGGGTTTCAGACCCCACATGTAACCATTTCGGGCATGCTGCAGATTTTCATACCTGCTTTATGTTATATCTGCTGTGGATTTCAATGGAGTCTTTCACCTCCATAATCAAATTCAAAGCAAGCATTCTGCCATGTACGGCAGGTGCCTCAACACATCACCATACCTTTCTTGTGAAAATTGGTCCTCTAATCTTGAGAAATGCTTCTTTTTATAGTTTTAGGAAAATAGGCTCTCAGTGCACCATGGGCGGGGCCGCTCTGTTCAGTGCACCAGACTTTCCCTTGTCATTGTTAACGACATTACTACAACAGCTAATAGCTTCTTGACGTTGTATCATACAATCAAATGCAGATGACCTCTGTACAGACAAGAAGATTTTTTAGGTATTGTAATACAGTGATCCCTCAAGATACAATGGCCTCAGGATACAATATTTTCAACATACAATGGTCTTTTCTGACCCATCGTAAGATGAAACTAGACTCCACATACAATGTCTCAGACTCAGATCCAACCAATCAAGGCCACTTCTCTGATAAAATAGCTTATCAGTTACTAGTTAGCAGCTATTCTTGACTGTTATATGTAAGGATTTGTTTTATCTGTTTTAGTTATCTGCTTATTTTTCGTAAATTATCACTTTCTCTTATTTCGGATTATATTTTTGAGCTTTGGTACTGATTACTAAAGTTACAATGGTTTCAACATACAATGGTTGTCCTGGAGCCAATTAATATTGTAACTTAAGGGATCACTGTACTAAACGGGTTGTCTACCTTCAGAGCCTTTCGGCCAGATGCCCCAATGTTGCCAAACCTCTTGAGGGAAGCATAATTATCTGCTTCCCGCTCCAGGGTTTCGGCTCCTTCAGTCCTCTAACGCTCTCTGGTCCTTCTCGTCCACATCCATTTGATGGGGGTCATGTATACTGCGGCAGCTAATGACTGGCTGCAGTGGTGACATGTCCCTCATGCATCATGTGACCCATAGACATGACACGTGGGGGACATGTGACCCCTATCAAACCTTATGCTGACAAGCGGGACCCGAGCATGACAGCGGCAGCATGGGAATGAAGGAGCTGGAACCCTATGGTGACCCTGAAGATGGACAACCATGATTCTGGGATTGACTGAGATGGCCGAGTATAATGCACTTGTTCACAGGTGTCAACATGTCTCAGCGACTGTTAATCAAATAAAAGGGGGAGTCACTTGGCAGCAGAACACCAGTGCATCCCCACTCACCGTGCGTCAGTATACATAAATGAAAAAAAAACTTTCATCCTGCCACAACAGGACAGTTTTTATATGGTGGCAACAAACTACCCTAGACTGAAAGGGAACCTGACATTCACACACACTCCTAGACCACCAGGGACCTTACTGTTCCTTTCACTGCCTTTGATCACCTTTAAACATGCCATTCACCCTTCGCTGGCCTAGATCACCATGGACTTTACCATACAACCCATCACAGTCCTAGACCACCACTGAATATGCCTTTGACCACTTAATTGGCCTAAATCACCAAAACTGTACCAATAACCCCTTTATTGCACTAGACCACCGCCTTCATATTATTTAAGCATTGTATGGTGGTTTCATTTGGGCATTAAATAGCTAAGATGTGTTGGAAATTTTATTTTATTTTTTTTGCTTCTTTGTCCTTCTCTCATGTCTTTCTAGTTTTGCGCATCAACTAAACCAAATCTGTTATTGAACTTTTTCGGAGTGGATGATATGTGCATGGTGATGGCTCACAGAGTTAGAGAGATTAGAAGAAAGGATCTGCTTTTTCCCAGAAACAGCGCCAGTCTTGCCCATGAGCTGCAATACCACGGCCGAACATAAGTAGTGTTGCTTCTAGGGGGAAAAAGAGTTGTTTTATTTCTAGTCTTTTAAAACTCTTTGGGCTGGAAACACACATGCAGGTTTTGATGCAGTTTGAGATACAGTCAGGGCATCTGTCAGCAGATTTGTCCCTATGACACTGGCTGACCTGTTACATGTGCGCTTGGCAGCTGAAGACATCTGTGTTGGTCCCATGTTCATATGTGCCCGCATTGCCGAGAAAAATTATGTTTTAATATATGCAAATGAGCTTCTAGGAGCAACGGGGGCGTTACCATTACACCTAGAGGTTCTGATCTATCTGCAACTTCCATGCCCTCTGCACTTTGACAGGGCCAGGCAGTGATAACGTCATGCCTGTTCTTGTCAATCAAAGAGAGGGAGCTTCGCAGTTGTAGAGAAAACTGAGCCTCTAGGTTTTATGGGAATGTCCCTATTACTCCAAGACGCTCATTTGCATATAATAAAACATCATTTTTCTCAGCAATGCGGGCACATATGAACATGGGACCAACACAGATGCCTTCAGCTGCCAAGCGCACATGCAGCAGGTCAGCCAGTGTCATAGGTACAAATCTGCTGACAGACGCCCTTAAAGAGCGTAGCAAAATGAACTTTTCTGTTCTGACTCTTCCAGGTAGCACAGGCTCGATGGGGAGGGACTCGTTCTAGAGAAAGATCTCAGGATCTCGCATCAGACACTTATGTTTATTAGGTCATAAATGTTTGAGATGGGAATACTCTTTAAGATAATTGAGTTAGTTTAGCTACAGTGTAAAACCACGTATATCACATGGTCGTAGTTGCCAAGTTCCGAAATAGCAAGAACCGTCCCTAATTTTTAAGTGATACTCCCAGCACATTTGGGCTGTCCCTGGCCAAAAATTGGCATTCCCAGTTGGGCTTGGGACATTCCGAGGCACGAGTATCACATACCCCGAATTTATAACTACAGCTTTGATAAGTAATGGACACACTCAGCTCTGCTACATCTGGATGTTCTAATAGAAAAGGGGAAACCAAAATTTAGTGTGGAAAGGAAACAGCTTCAAAACAGCAGTGAAAGACATAACACTGGATTTTTTTTATTAGTGCATTAGGCAAAATTGCAATGCATGTGCATTTATTTTAGTGGGATTATATACATTCTGGAGTTTAAAGGCATTCTTCGTCTTGGCGGGATTCTAATGAGACAGGCAGCTGTCTCGCACTGTTGAAAGATATGTTGAAAGTGCCCAATCAAAGTCTCTATTCACATGCGATGCAGCAGCCTTCCAGGCCGGCACCAGAGATATGTCAGTGACTTGTAGGATCCTAATAAGCGAGCGGCTTCTATGGATTCCTATCTTCCTCACTGACACGGAGGAGAAAATAATAGACCTAGCACCAGCTGTCATATAAAGCCGAATAAATCTTGTCCTACACACAAGAAGTATTTTTATGATTTTTCTTTTAAACCCATGAAAAAGATTTGTATTGGCTGCTTGTAATAAGTGCGTGTTCTTCTCTCCATTCTGTTCGTCTTAGAGACGTCTCGGAAATGTGTGTGACGTTCATGTGTGTGAAGTCGGCTGCTAGGCTTTAACACTACAGACAGTTTTTGATGCAGCAATTTTTAATTGTTTTTTCATCCCCGCCTTCCGAGAGCCATAACTTTCTTTTTCTCATTGATATAGCCTTATCGGGGCTTGTTTGTTGCAAGATGAGTTGTATTTTCTCGTCGCACCGATAAAAACTTTTAGTAATTTTTCTTTGGGGGCATTGGAGCTAAACAGCAATTCTGCCATTTTGGGGCTTTTGTTTTTATGCCATTCACTGAGCAGTATACACGACAATCTTAATTTTCTTCTGTGGGTCGGTACAATTATGAGATACCAAATTTACAATAGTTCTTATGATTTTAAAAATTTGCACAATAAAAACAATTTTAAACAAATTAATCTGTTTTTATGCTGCCATCGTTTGAGAGCCATAGGTCGATATTTATGTGCCAGGCTTGATGGTCCCTGCACTGTCGGAGGATGCTCCCAATTTACAGTATATATATATATATATATATATATATATATACAGTGAGCCCCTGAGGAACCAGAGCAGAGGATAGAAGTGATAGTGGCCCTAATGATAATGTGCCACAGTGTACTCCCTCACGCCATCACTCCCTGGGGTCAGTGCAATAAAGGAGGGGCACCACTCCCTGGAACTTTGGGCTCCTGACCTGATGGTAGTTTGGAGGTGGCCATGGTGTTAAGGGTGCTTGGCATGGAACATGTAGGAGATGCAATGGCCAGAGTTTGCATCTTCTCCCCGTGTTTGTAGAATATAGTAGCGCTATATAAGTGCATAAAATATAATACAAATAGGAGAGTCAGAGACCAGGCCAGATGTAACTTAGCAAGAGTCTCTCTTTACCTTATGCCAGGGCTGGCCAACCTGCGGCTCTCCAGCTGTTGCAAAACTACAACTCCCAGCATGCCCAGTCTGCCTACAGCTATCAGCCTACAACAGGGCATGGTGGGAGTTGTAGTTTTACAACAGCTGGAGAGCCGCAGGTTGGCCAGCCTTGCCTTATGCAGAATTTAAGTTGTTGTATAACCAGCACTAGTTTGTATACAATGCAAAGTCTTCCCAGATGTCCCAGCATGACCTAAGCAGATGAATATGGTATTGACCCTCAGATTACTCTGGCTAAAATATCTGCTCTTTGACTAATAGCAGCGCCCTGGCAGCTGTGGTTGTAGTGTCCACTATTTTGGGGTTCATAAGGTGTCTTAACTTGTTATCTCTCTGCAGCAGCAGGGGAAAAAAAACTATCCAAAGAGCAATGGGAGCTAGAGTAATTAATGAAAATGCGCTTTTGAATAAAAGTAGTTTATTGCAAAACCCCTTTAATATATTGACCCGCGGTGCAGATTTAAATGATTTATGTTCCGACTTTTCACTATGGATTTCACCCCTTGCAGTGCAGCGGCTGAAATCTGCTGTAAACCTACAGCATTTACAATTAATTCTGCAACCAAATTTGCACCATTTTTTACGTCATTTTTGCTGCTGTAGGATTCCTGGCAGATACGCTGTGGATTTTCTGCTGTAGAAAATCCTCATTGAGCCCATCCTGTGTGGACGTACCCTAAAAATGGAGAACCTTCTGGAAGTTAAAAATATAATTTTATTACAGAATTTGCTTTATTTTTATTCCGAATTCCCTCTACCTTGTCTTCTGAAGGTCCACATTGTGTTAGCGCTCCAGACTTTCTGGAATCTCCGCTGACTTTGATATGATCCTCATGTTCCCTTCTTTTTGGACTATACATTTCTCTGTTGCAACCCTGTCTACATCCCTTGGTGGACATAATACCCATGCCCCTGCCACGCCTGCCGTTTCCCACCCTTCCCTGAATTTGCAATGATACGTTCGAAAGTATGCATTTTTCAAGCACTGCCATAATTGGGGGGGGTCCAGACACACCGACGAGAAGCCCAAACGCCATAAATAATCCTACCGCAACCACAACTACTGTGCAGTAATCAATACAATGCATAGAAGTGGTCTTTCTATCTTTATTGTATATAATGGTCCAGTAGACTCCACTTTTTCCTCCCTGTAAATAGCCGGCAGGTCACTACGCCATTTGCTCAGACCCAGCAGTGATCTTGCTGAAATACCATATTCGGTCTCTGCACAAGGCAAAAGCTAAGGTCAGCCCTGTGGATTCTGGTCCTGTCTGGGCTGATACATTATACAAGGGGTTTAAGACATAAGCACCCAACACCTGTTATCACCCAAGACTAGAAGGCAGCGCTGCAGCTGTTCTTCTCTGCTAACATGTGTTACTGAGGTTAGTGGAGCGCTCACTGGCAAAGATCTCAGTGTCTTATTTCTCCATGCCCTGAGTATATAAACTACGAATAAGAGATTCATGCAAACACCAGTGAGGTAAAGGTATAGCAGCAAACCACTAGCCGGCATCACAAGGTTCTCATTATTAATACTCTAATAGTCATCAGTAATATCTATTATAAATTATTATTAGTTGCCCACTTTTTGTTGCATGGGTCCTTGGGACCCCCAACGATCAGCTGTGATCTGCAGGAGAATGCACCAACCAAGTTCTTCACTTTCCCTGCAGCACTCCCACAGGTGAAATGAAGCATTACACCATTGTCTTTTAAGGAGGACCTGTAAATAATACATTCATGTAATATGAAAATAAATGTCAAAGCCTAAATGAATGGATCTCTCTGACTAAGGCCTCATGCACAGCTGTGTATGAATGTGTATGGGGAAGGGGGGCTTCCGAGAGCTGCATGGTGAACTGAAGAGTTGGAGCTAATACGCAAACTGATATCTGTTCACTTGTCTCATCTTTTGGCTATGACCTTGTTTAGGCCTCATGCACATAACCATTTATTACTTTGTGGTCCGCAAAACAATGATCCTCAAAATATGGGTGATGTCTGTGTCGCATGCATTTAAAAAAAAATTTTACGGACCCATTGACGTCTGTGGCCAAATATAGGACACGATCTATCCATACATACGGATGCGGAAAGCACACAGCTGAAGTCAATAGGTCTGCAAAAACGGATTCAACATGGACGTCACATTGACGTCATCGGTGTTTTGAGGATCCGCATTTTGCGAACAGTAAAAAAACACAAGGTCATAGCCTGAAGATAAGACAAGTGAACAGATAAGAATTTATGCTCATGTTTTAGCTCCAGCTCTTCGGCTGGCCATATATTTTTGATAACTCTTGGCGGCCCCCTCCCCATACACATGCACACTTAACTGGGCTTAGTGCGCGTGTGTTCTCAATGGGCAGTGGCAGCTTAACTCCGCTGAGAATAAATGGATCAGCTATGTAAAATTCAACATTTCCCAGACATCCTCTGTTGAGTAAGAGTTGGAGACCCCATATATATCAGATAGACAGCTCCACCAAATGCCTGCACTGTAGTCACCCTAGCTATACTGCCTTTAAAGGGGTTATTTTACCCCTTTCAAATTACATCCAGTTCCATGACCCTCAGCAGGCAGCTGATTTTACAGGAGGAAACCATAGCCACTAAACGTTCTCCCTGTGAGGCCGGGGATGTTAAATTATTATGTGTGTTCAACACTAAGGGGTGCAGTGGTGGAGGAGATACTTTGGGTGGGGTTGGCCAGCCACGGTTACTAATGTTGGAGTCAGTGCCATAGTGAGTGGGTATTGCTGCAGCTATGGTTTTCCGGGGTGGGCACTTGGTGCGTAGACAAAGTGACCCACCTCAAGGGGTGGGCAACAGACACTTCTGGGGTTAACTGTAGCCGACCCCCTCTTTTACAGCAGCAACTACAAGGGAAATGCAGAATTGCATGGCAGTCATGCGCATGAATGGCTGTCCACTGAATTCATTCAAACGTCTACATGTTAGCAGACTCATAAAGGGGCGTTCTGAGCCCTTGTGCAGGGCTGGGACAAGGTCCACCACCAACAGAGGCTGAGCTGCCCAAGTGCGCCCCCCCCCCCCCCTCCAACTTGTGGATGACGCTGCTATGGGGGATCTGTGATGGATGATACTGTTATTGGGGAATCTGTGGATGACACATATGTGTCATCCACAGATCCCCCCTCCCCATAACAGGGTCCATGTAGGAATGACCCCCAATACAAGGGGTGAGGCTGTGGGGTTGTATCTGCTTTTTTGATGACAGCGCCAGCGGGGCCCGTGCAGTGACTGTATTCTACTACACCCCCCCCCCCCACACACACACACACACACACACTGTATATAATCCTAACTATATAACTGTAGTGATTTACTACAGTTATATAGTTAATAAGATTATATCCAGTGAGCGGGGGGGATGGGGGGGTGTAGAAGAAAACAGTCACTGCACGGGCCCTGCTGTCATTATGAAATAGCATATGTGACCCCCACCTCTTTTATTGGTGGTCATTCAGTAAATTAACCCTGTCGTGGGGGTGGGGGTGTCTGTGGGACAAATATGTGTCATCCACAGATTCTCCCCATAACAGGGTTCATTTACTGAATGACCACCCAAATTGTGGTGACCCAATACATGGGAGTTGCATCTGCAGAGCTTTTGTATAATGCCACCCCACACTGTAGTGCCCCCACACAGTAATGTCCGCCACACTGCCCCCGCACAGTAATGTCCGCCACACTGCTCCCCGCACAGTAATGTCCGCCACACTGCCCCCCGCACAGTAATGTCCGCCACACTGCCCCCCGCACAGTAATGTCTGCCACACTGCCCCCACACAGTAATGTCTGCCACACTGCCCCCACACAGTAATGTCCGCCACACTGCCCCCGCACAGTAATGTCCGCCACACTGCCCCCCACACAGTAATGTCCGCCACACTGCCCCCCACACAGTAATGTCCGCCACACTGCCCCCACACAGTAATGTCCGCCACACTGCCCCCGCACAGTAATGTCCGCCACACTGCCCCCACACAGTAATGTCCGCCACACTGCCCCCGCACAGTAATGTCCGCCACACTGCCCCCCGCACAGTAATGTCCGCCACACTGCCCCCGCACAGTAATGTCCGCCACACTGCCCCCGCACAGTAATGTCCGCCACACTGCCCCCCACACAGTAATGTCCGCCACACTGCCCCCGCACAGTAATGTCCGCCACACTGCCCCCCACACAGTAATGTCCGCCACACTGCCCCCGCACAGTAATGTCCGCCACACTGCCCCCACACAGTAATGTCCGCCACACGCCCCCACACAGTAATGTCCGCCACACTGCCCCCACACAGTAATGTCCGCCACACTGCCCCCCACACAGTAATGTCCGCCACACTGCCCCCACACAGTAATGTCTGCCACACTGCCCCCACACAGTAATGTCAGCCACACTGCCCCCCCACACCCCCTCAACCACACAGCAGTGCCCCCACATAGTAATTTGTCATGCCCCCCTCTTGTCATGCTTTTTCTGCCCCGTCATTCTCCCCCATCTTTTCATGCTCTTTTACCCCCCATGATGTCATGCTCTTTCTGCCCCCCATGTTGTCACAGACTTAATGAAAGGGGGCCCGGCATTTTCACTGTACTTAATGCCGGGCCTCATCAGAGCGCTCCTCTCACCTCCATTATGGTCACTGCTCCAGGCTTCCAGGATCAGGCCCCGGCGCTGCCTCACATTAGCAGGTGGGCGGAGCCTAACGGAGGTCCGTTAGGCTCCGCCCACCTGCTTACTCTGTTTCTAGTTAGAGCCTGAGGCAGCGGGGCCTGATGCTGGGGGCCTGAAGCAGCATAATGGAGGTGAGAGGAGCGCTCTGACAGGGCCTGGCTCAGGGAATGACAGGAGGGAGCGCTGAGCGGTTCCCCCCTGTCAGTCCCTCTCCCTCTCGCCGGCCCCTGCCTGTGCCCTGAGGCTGGAGCGCCCTGAGGCTGGAGCCTCCCCAGCCTCTGTGTCGGCCCGGCCCTGCCCTTGTGTTCCTTATGAGACAACCCCTTTAAATACAATGTATCTGTCACAGGGATCATTAAGTTAAAGCCTCATATCCTCAGTCTAGCCAGCTGTCAATCATTTTTTACTTGGTGGCACGTGAATAGCTGAGGTGTTCGATGTGGAAAGTGTTGGAATCTCAAGATTTCAACTGAAATCACACGAGGTCTGGCAGGCGCCTTGGCATGTTTATTCATCTGTGCCAGCACGGACAACAGTTGGTTTACACTGAAACAGGTGTCAGCTGGACAGAGCATCTCACCCAGGGCGGTGACATTTTGGAATATATGGGGCTACCTTTTGCTCCAGGGCCTGATATTTGTGTGGTGAGGATTTATGGAGCTTTTCTAAACAAACAATGTAACATACCCCAAAAAACGTGTTGTCTCCTGCATGGCGGCCATATAACATTGTCCTGTCTGAGCACACTGTCTCTACAGGACAAGATAAGCAGCTGGTATTAAAGGACGGGTAATGCCATGAATGTCATATGTCAGTGTCACAAAGCTGCTGTAAATCAAAGTGCTTGAAAACACGGTACGCCTTGTTCTACGAGGTGCCTAATGTTAGACAACTGGGCTGTGCGCTCGAAGGGTTTTCGATACAAAGTGTGGCTCCAGTTTTAATAGATGCCAACGCTGAACTAGCTTGGAAAACGCAAAGATCATGTTATTTGCATGACAGAGGAAAGCAGGTTTTTAGTCCATGTTCCTTGGGTGGTCCCCTCCTGTTACGTGTTCTGCTGTGAAGGCTAGAGCCTTCATTCAAGAGCAGAGAGCCTGGGACTCTTCACATGAAGCCCCAGATGGATTAGAACTTGTTTTTCTAGGTCGAGTAACTAGCGTAATTGTCGCCATTGGTTTGGTGGTTCTGTCAGCAGTTTTGAGGGGTCAAAACTGCTAACAGACTCTTTTTAAACCATACTAGACATGAATGCACTGGTGATCCCTGCAGTTTTGTATTTCTTTTTTTCCAGCGATGTTCTCTGCGGTGCTGGTCCAATATTCCCGCCTGGATTTGGTACATGACTGCTGCAGCCAGTCACTGTTCTCAACAGAGTACAGGAAGACCATGATTGGCTGCAACAGTGAGATGCCGAATCCAGGCACATCACTGTAGGTTTTACCGACTACGCTGGAGAAACAGGTGAGTATATAATGTTTTTTTATCTTAATTGTAGGGATTGTTCAAGATTTTTAATTATTTCAGACAACCTTCTTAAGCTGGCTATATTTCTGAAACACTTGGTTGGTCTGAGAAGGTTGTTGTTTTGGAAACTCTGCCATGATCTGTCACCTGGCATGGCCTTTCATTGATGAGATGCAGATCTGTCATAGGGCATGACAACAACCAAAAAAATCCAACACCGCAGATCAACTTTTTAATAAATATCTGACCAACATCTGTCACACCTGATCATGTCATGAAAAAGAAATAAGGGTTGACAGAAAATGGTCAAAATCTATGCTTTTGTATGGCTGGCTCTAAATTTTATCCTTTCCTGTTGTTTCTGCTCAACCACTGACACCAACCAGTCAGTGGAATATGGAGGTGTGTGACCTCTGTAGTGCCAGATACATAGATGAGGCTTCCATAGAGGGAAGATTTTTCCACATATCCCCCTGGAGTTTTATCTGGGTGCTGGTCAGCGGCAGAGTTTACACTGAAAAATATTCATCACAATGAAAGTGATTTTCCATAAGGAAGACTGTTTCCAGTGTTGCAGATGTCGGATATCTGATGGTCATAAACAAAATGGCTGGCACTCCTACTTGTAGATGGTGCTCTGTGTTACGGGAATGCCCCAAATCATATGAAATGGAAAAACCCGGCACTCAGGCGACAGCTTGATTATGATGCAATAAGGTTTTTTATTCAACCACCATTAGGGTTACATAATAGTAAATGGCCGACGTTTCGGTCTAACCAAGACCTTTTTCAGGGCCTAGAAGCAGATAGTAGCGCAGGAATGGGTGGCATATCTGATGGTCACACCATTACCATTGACCTAGACATAAATGGTCATGGTTTCCCGTTGGATTGGTAATAATTACCATGAAGTGTGTGTTTACTGACTACGGTTGGTAAATTAGATTGGACCAATAATCAAATTCCCAGCTACGGCTACTGATCGTGGATGTGGAACGGGGGCTGAGGTGCAGATAGTAGACAGGGAGGCCTGTTTCAGGTTTTTAATAGATGTCCAAGAGTCTCAAGTTACATCTCTGCTGCGCAGCACCTAAACTTGTAATGTACCTAAATATAAAAATGAGAACACTTACGTTAGTATCAACAGCTTGGCTTGTAACACCTTTGGGCAATCAGATTCAGGAAAGTAAAGTTTTAAAAAGTAGTTGCTGTAAAGTGCTTGTTTCCTCACATCAGACACTAAAATGACTGCCTGGGGACAACGCCATAAAGTTACCAGCATGATACCACATCCTATCCAAACAGAGCAGGGAAGTGTGTGCTGCCCTGTCACATACATGAACATTTACAGGAATACACAAGAAAAGAAGGAAAGAAAGAAGGAAAGAAAAGATGGATATTAGATAGATGGGTATGAGATGAGATAGTCTAAATTTGCTTACTGAAATGTATCTATCCTTGAGTCTAAAGGCAGCAGAACACTAATTAAGTAATCAGACTAATTAATCCCCCTATAAAGCAGTGCACACCCGCTAGGCAGACGTGTTTTTTCCCAGCAATGTCTTTTTCAGGGAGGGATATATGTGCTGCCTTTGGACTCAAGGAAAGGTAAATTTTGGTAAGCAAATTTAGACTTTCCTTATTGTCCTACAGGCAGCACAACACAAAGGGATCTGAAAAGCAGTGGGTCGAAATTGCAGCCTTAAAAATAACTTGTCTAGCAAATCACTTGTCTGAATTGCAAGCACCAGATACATCCAACTTATATTGTTTTGTAAAGATGCATGGAGAAAACCATGTAGAGGCTCTGCATAATTGTTCCAATGTTTTTTTTGTTTTGTTTTTTCTCTTTCCTCTGCCCAAGCGACTAAGTGGACTGAGTTGAGTGTGCTGTAACTCCACCTGGCAACTGGAGTACTCGGAATTTAGAAGCAGACTTTAATAGTATTCTTATTCCAAGCAGTGTAGCTTGCTGGCTTTTATACTACTGTATATAAACAGCTGGTCAGCTGACCTGAAGGACCCTGGTTCTCCAATGACCAGTAGATGAAGCTTGTCTTGTTCAGATGATTGAGGATTCTGACAGATGAATTTCTTAACTTACATTCATGTCAGATGAGAGCCTAAAATCGAGTCTTCTTGATGTACTTTCAGATATGGCCCTTGCAAAGTCTGACACCTTCTTGGCTGATACCAACCTTACTGGTGCTTCTGTAAGAGGCTGAAATAGAGATTCAACCAGGGTCTTGAGAATAACAGCCCGATCCCAAGCTGGAATAGGAGGCTTCACTGATTAAATTGAATAAACAACGTAAAAAAAAAAAAGCATGAATACACGAAAGCTCCATCTATGCAAGCAGTAGGGCTTGTGAAATGCACTCTTAGTGTTGGATTTCAACCCAAACTGGAAACCTTCCTGTAAAAAAATGTAAGACTTCAGACCGATCAGGGTTCTGCAAAGTTTCCTCCACCACATTTTATAAGCCTTTCTCCAGTCCTGAACCGTCAGATTCCAGGTTATAAGCTGAAACATCTCTGGTGGATTCTGTAGGCCTGCTTGAACCAGAAGGTCTGGCTGGACTGTATCTCCAATAATTTCCTCTGGAAAGTTGTAGCCAGTGGGGGATAATGCCCTCTTGGCCAGATGAGAACTATGGCTCTAAGGATATGAGAGGAAATGGAGGAAAATTTGGATGAAAAATTCCTTCCCAACTGAAAGACAGGCCATTGATTCTTTCTGGTGGATCCACTGGATTGAGGGAACTGAATTTATTGAGCTTTGTATAGGAGGCTTTCCCCTTAGCATCTAAATGGGGGTATCCCATCTGCACACAATCTGTTAAAAATACAGTCGCCACGCGCCGGCTGAAGACGAGCGCATCCTCTCTCCCTTCTAGGCCGGGTTTGACGCTCGTCGCTGCGGCTCTACAGCGCTCATGGCGGTCCCCCTATCTGTTGTGGGTGGGATCCCTCTGGCTGGCCTGTCCCAGGGTCGAGCTCGCTCCGAACAGGAAAAAATAAATAAATAAAAAAATACAGTCGCTGAGACTTCAACTGTGACCTACAGATCCGTCTGAATATTCAGAATACCTTGAATGTGGATGGCTGTCTACGGTTTGCATTCCACTGCCCAAGTAAAAGATTGACTGCATTGACTGTACTGTGGATCAGAACGAGTCTTATACCAATTGTTGATATAGCACATGGTGGAGATTATCTGTTTGCTCCCCCACTGACTGATTCTTGAGCCTAAATGAAGAGCTAGATATATTGCTCCCAGGTCTCTGATCACAGATACATCTCTTGAGGAGACCGCCTCCCCTGAACTCAAAGACTGTGAAAGTGTACTTCCCGACAAGAGCTATCGGAATGGCCAGAAAAATCTACTTTGTACAGTATTTCTTGGACGAAGCCATCAATACAGGTCTTCCCGAGTTTCTGGCTTGATCACCACAAGACGAACCAGACTTGATAAACATTGGTTTCTCCCTGAAACAATGCTGGTTTGCAATGTACACTAATGCCCATGTTACGGCTTCTATCTAAGAGGTCAGGAAAGTATATATTTGTAGACAGAGTGGCTGCCTGGCCTGATCTGATAGCAATCTTGACTAGCGACAGGAGCGGCAGTTGCATGGGAGGAGGGGGGCTTGCACAGAAGATGCTGGGGGAGCCCTGTTCAAATATTTGCTGTGGGGCCCAGTTATTTCTAGTTACTGCACTGGCAATTGGTGATGGGACCTTAGAACTCACATCCACCTTGATTTCTGGATCTGCTCCTGTGAGAGCTTAAGCAACCAGTTTCTGGAGTCTAACTGGAAGCTAAGGTCTGAGTTAGTGTCACCACTTAGTAAAAAGACCAGGCGATGAAACCAAAGGCCAGTGAATAGAAGGTGAGATACCCTGGTGAGTGATGGCCAACCTGGGAACTTGCGATGAGTTGGCAGTAACGTGATATAAGTATATATGAGATCTTGGCTATAAAGTCATCCTGCTGGTGAATGTTACATCATGAAATTTTCCGAGAAGGTATTTATTTAAACACGTCAGATCTAGCCTCCATCTTACCCGTCGCTTTGGCACTGCATACACTCTTGAAAAGACCCCAGAAATTTCCTGGGAAAGAGGTCAAGATTTTCCTGTGAAGTCCTGAAACAACCACCATATGAGGCTTGGTGAAGGGTTGACCATTTTTCCTTGGGGGGCAACTTCTTTAACCTGAGGGAGTGACCTGGGTACAAAATTCTATCCAGGAGTCTGACGTAATCCTTGCCCAATTTGAGAAAAGGTTCTGTAATCCCACCGGAAGCCTGGTGTCCTAAATTTGATGATTCCCTGTTCCAAATTCCTAGTTTCTAGTGCTTGGAGAGCCTGAACACTTAGAACCCTCTGTAGGGAGACCCCTCTGTAATAACGAATGATTCTTAATAGAATTAAGTTGGTGAGGAAAAAAATGGCGCTAACAGAATGTCGCTCTGCAGAGAGTGTCTATGGGAATCACATGAACTGAGAGGGACATTCAGGGCCCATTCACATGAAAGAATTCCGATTAATGATCCCCACGCATATACTACAGCCCCCGTTGCCTGTATTGCAGCCAGAGTCACGTCAGACATGTTCTGTTTTATGAATGTCATTTCTCACACATCCCCCCATGTGTGTCTTTAAGATAGGATCCCATTAACTGTTATTGCAAGAAGTCCACCGTATCCGCTGCCTCGCAGGTGTATAAGGCTATTAAACGTATAATAGAGCCTTTGAAAGATGCTGAAAAAGTTTACACAAATAAACTCTTTCTGTGTGTGCCAAACCCTCTGTTCAGTGTTCCCCGGGGATCCTCTGCTCCTTTTGTGCCTGAGTTTGATAGGACCCAAAGAGGATAAAAGCCAGACGGTGCAGAACCTAATATTTAAAGCAGATTTCCCTTCAAGTAACATAAAGCCATCAATACGCAGTTAAGCAGTGTAACAGCGCATGTTCTTGTGTGTTGGGCTGGAGAAGCTGTTTTCCAACACCGACGTGTTTTAAAGGCAGTCAACCATCAGAAGAGACAGGAACTCCTACAACACAGCATGGCTCAGTGACTCTGCACAGGACCAGAAAGCCTTACACCTAGAAGACGCCTTTTACATTTCATTCCAGGTTACAGCGGCGGCTGAAAGTCATCTCCACCTGACAGATCTCTGAGGGCACTTGTGAAAATTAGTTGGTGGTCCCAATTTATAAAGAAAGGCTCAGAGCGTTAGTGGTCATCATTAAGTGATAAGCAGGTTTGAGATATGTGAAGGACAAAGGAGAATATGTGTTTACAGGGAGTCAAGGCACTGCAGCTTTGTCAAGTCATATCATTATTATTATTTATGGTATTTTCAAGCACCATTAATTTCAAGGCCCTGTACATCTTCAAAGGGCATATACAAAATATATATAAAATAAAATAAGAGCAAAACCAAGTACAATAGGCATGAACTTATTAACAGATGGGAACAGTGGGGGAGAGGATCCTCTAGAGCAGGGATGCTCAACCTGTCCGGGTATGCTGGGAGTTGTAGTTTTACAACAGCTGAAGGGCTGCAGGTTGGGCATGCCTGCTCTAGAGTTTACAATCTACAAGGGAAGAGGAAGGTAGGTGAGGGTAAAAGCTGCTCATCTGGCTGTGTGGCGGCAGCATGCTCCTTGCAGGATGGTAGGCTTTTCCAAAAACGTGGGTTTTCAGGTTGCTTTTGAACGTTTGGATGTTGGAGAAGAGTCTGATGTGTTGGGGTGGAGAACACTTGGAGGAACTCAAGTGCAAAACAGTACAGGCAATGGACTGAACCTACTTCTCCAGTCAACTACTGGGCAGAAGAAGGGTTCATGCTGGGGAAAGGCATGAGCTAGCTGTCCCACTCAGAAGGCTGGTACCTTGGTCAAAGGCTGGTGGCCTAGGATCTGTGGCTCAGTCATTCAGCTGGCTCTCTGGTCAACGGGATGGTAACCTGAGATCTGTGGCTCAGCATCCCCATTATAGCATCTTCTTCTAGTCACTCATGCAGTCTGGCAGAGTCTCTCCTACTAAACACTGGTCCTAATCTGCAGACAACTAAGGGCTCTGACTGCTCGCCTTATATACAATTTGTAGCTGAAGTAGAACCTTCTAGTTGGAGGGGTGGAGTGGAGAAGCACAGCCTAAACAGAAATAAAGTTACAATTTTAGTCTTAGACTTTTATAGAGTTTCAATGACTATAAAAGTCAGACATAAGAAACAGAGCTAAACCAGACAGTAAAAAGGTCAGTGTGTCTGTTTTTTCCATAGATAGAACTTCAAAGAATCTCTCAGTGTTACCCTTTCCACAGTGCAGTTATAGTGTCATAACAGTGCAAATGAACAGGATATATTACAATAAACATATAAATGCAGTTTAACAATATGCAACAGTATAAGTGCACAGTGCAATTTAACCCTTCAAAGTGCGATAAAGTAGGAAGTTAATGGTTTTCCATAGTAGTAATAAGGGCAAATGCCCATTGTCCAAAGTACCCTTGCTCCAGGGAACTACACATGCGCCAGCATTTTAGTTGACTCCGGGTTGAGGAAGGAGCAAAAATAGGAGATGTTCTAAAGATGGAGGTGACAGGAGGTGGTAAGAGTCTACTCCTTCTTTAGCGGTCATCTGAACCACATTAAGTCCTTGAATTCTCCATAAAATAACAATTATGGAGCATATAGAAGTATGCTGTACCTTCCCTCTTTTATTCCTACTGTAATTTTATTAATTAATTGGCAGCAGTCTGCAATAAAGGTCCAATGGGGGTTGTAACCAGTTGAGGATGTGTCTCTGCACAGTCTGACAATATTTAATCAAAGCTGCCAGTTACAGAATGTGCAGGACACCCCAACCAAGGCAGTGGTGTAGAAAGTAACTATAGGGCCCTGGAGCAAAGTTTTAAAATATGCCCTTCATCAGCTGTATGCTGTTCTGAGCCATGGTTAGGTTATGACCATTACTTTATCTGCTCTTATTTTCTGTATTCACATATTCAGATTCCAACACCTGAGTGGTGTACCTAAAGGGTGGTGGGGCCTTTGCCCCAGGCGCTAGAAGCACCACTAAATGATGGGCGAGTGGAGTAAACTGGATCTTTATCATGGATGAAGGGAAGCCTCGTTCTTACTCTGGTGACATCTTTGGGTAGAGATACATTAGGTGTTGGATCCCAGGTCAAACCTTAAATGCATTTTTTGAATTATACATTAAATAGCTGTTGACCAAAACTGTGATTTAAATAAAAATAGTCTAAAGAAATGACACATTTCCAATGTACCTTGAAGATAAAAAAAAGATCTTCCAACTTGTGGGAATTTTCTGAATTCCACAACTAGGACATTGGACAATGCAAAACCAGCCCAGGCGCCTCCTGCTTCTCTTCTGTATGTGAGTTAAGCAAAAACAGCCGCTCTGAGATTTCAGCTGACAGAGCAGCAACAATTTTACAACCAGCTTGTCACTTTGACAACAGCCGAAGGATTTAGCACCTAACATCTGATAAATGACTATGTGACCACCTGCCCTTTGTCATCCTTGAGCTGCTAAGTAGGACTCAATTAATGCACTGCCGCCCATAAATAAACCTGCCTTGTGTTGTGCCTACAGACCTCCTGACTTCTACAGTGCTAATGGGGTCTACAGACACATTTAGAGCTGGAATTGTATGACTTCAGATGTTCCAGAAGGTGCAGGGCTAGTGCATTCTCCATTAAAAAATACTGTATACTCTAGCGAGGAAATTTCCACCTTATTACCCTCAGATACTTAGCCTCAATTAATACTTTATGCCACAATGCAAATCTGTAATTGCACTGACGTTCTCATATAAAGCAGAGGGACCTTTTGGCCTCCCTCAGACTCCAGGACCTGGGTGCATCTCCTACTTCTTCCCTTCCAATAGCTATGCCTCTGGTTAAAGGAGTGATGCCATGATTGATGTAAGATAACCTCTTTCTAACAAAGCTAGAACCAGCTCTGTAGCTCACATGGATCTAGAGATCTCCTCATTCATTGATCCAATTGTTCTCCTAGATTTATTTCAGGCTGACAGCTCAGAGGACGAGGCCTTTCTGTTACAGCTCTCTCCCTATCACTGTTCAGAGGGTGTGGCCTTTCTGCTGAGGCTCTCGCCCTATAACTGCCCCAGCTTCTAACAAAAGAAGGGCAGGTGACAGCTGAAGAATGAAACTGAGCGCGTGCGACCACCTCAGTGAGGTGGACAAGAAATAAGAATAAGATCAAACAGAAAGTGGTGCCATACAGATACATTGTACTGAATAGCTCAGTGGCTATACAAAATGTTTACCGTAATTACATGCAATTACAAAAGTATTCAAATCTGAGGGCTGGTTTGAAAAATGTAGATTTTTTTTTTGTGGGACCTTCTCTTTAATCCCTCATCCAAGTGCACCATATTTTAAGCAAGTTTAAGAAAAGATTCCCCAAAAAGGGGAAATCAGCTTTAACGTAATAAGGTGGCAGTCCATAATGCAATTTTTTAATACAAAAAATAACAGTAATAAAAAATAAATAAAATGAATTCATGTAATGAATAATTGCAAAATTTGAGTCTATTTGTGTTTTATGGTCTCTGCAAACTACTGTAAATTCAACAGCTGTCCATGTGCGACCAACTTGTCTTGAAGTGTATTTATCACACAACGTTTGACTGACCTGAATTTCAATTATTTCCAACTGCAATCTAAGAAGCTGATGTTTGCAGCTCAGAAACGACCCTTCATTACCCACCTTTACTGGTAGATACAAATAAGCCATGTGCGGTACATTGGACCTCTGTGGATACATAGTCCTAGGGATCTTTTCTGTCATACCAAACATTCTGAGTTTCACAGATATGAGCTATGGTGCTGTCTCTTTCCTCATAACTATTTCTTTATTCTAGGCTGCGATGGTGCTGAAATGTGGATACTTCTGGCTTGGATTACTGCTGGTCCCTGCTGCTTGCCTCCTACGAGACGTGGTGTGGAGAGCGTAAGTTACAGTGTATTTGCCATCATATTTTGCACTCTGCTCTTCCTCCCTCTCCCCTCTCACAGCACGTGAGCTGCTGTAACCCAGCACGGCCACTACACGTTTGACAAATCTGTACTTTCAGCCCCATCAAAAAGTGTTAGTTCCGGCACGGAGGCTGCAGGGAACAGCTAATCGGTGGAGTTGCCGGGTGTCAGACCCCCCACCAATCAGTTATCAACACAGAAATGTCAAAACTCCAAAATGTAACGATCTGTGTTCAGCACGTCAAATAGCTGTGCATCACAGGGAACGTTCCTGGTTGTTGTTACAACTTTCTATGTTCATAAGTTTTGAACTACAAAAGATATTGCAAAGCTAATTGTGGCAATCGATTTCTCAGAAAAATAAATTCTTTGATATGCTACATGACCCCCTTCCCATTGGAAAAATTTGCCCTTGATCCAATATGGGGTCTTTCAAGATGGCGGCCATGTTCTGGACATAGCCTGAAAGATAGGCCCCCCCACTCACTACTTGCTGGGGTTTTCAGATATTCCATTTTCCCTTTCCTTTCTGAAATAAATGGGTGTCCTGCAACTTTGTCTTACCCTTTATATATCAGAGTCCCAACCGGAACACTATGGGAGCATTTAGATGCTGCAAGGAGCAGCCAATGGTTGGGAAGGAAGTGTTCTTCCCGGCAATCGGCTGCTCGTTATGTGGAGGTGAAGCGCTGCATTTACATTAAGCAATCACCTTCACAGTATGCAAGTTCCAGATAATCGGCCAGAACACTGGGCAGTGTAAATGCAGCTTATAACTATCCTGAGGATAGGTCATCAATATGATTCACCTAGAAATCCCCCTTAATTAGAGGTGATATCATCTCGCTTCTCTTTAGACTGGACGGTGACCATTGCCAGACATTGCAGCTTACATGAGTTTCTCAGCGTTGTATTCCTTCAAATGATATTTGCACACAGAGAACCTTCTAATGGAAAGCACATATTGCATCCCGTGGTATGACGGCACCTGCTGCTGATCCCGCGTTCTAGTTCTTAATTTGTCTGGACTCAACGAGTGACTGTTCCTGCAGACAGATTGCTCCCAGGCGCAGCTAAGAAGTCAGCACAACTGTCAGCCCATTAAACTGTGCAGATGCAAGACAAGAGTAGAAGGGCACATCTGTTCATACAAATATTTGCCTACTCGACAGTCTGACCAGTCACTGAACAATAATCTCTCTACTCCTCGTAGTTGCACACTTTAACCAAGGCAAAACAGTATAATCGTGCAGGATATCCCTACAAGAAGTCTGTGTTGGCAGGGCAAGTATCACATATAGCATAAATGCAGGACCAGAATGGCAAGCTAGGCCCTCCATTTCCTAGGTACCTTCAAAAAGCAGGTCCCCACGAGCTGCATGAATTTACTGTTTCCTTTTCAATGCCGTAGACCACCATGGATTTTAAAAATTAGAGAAAACTGTCTAAAATTGGTGAGTGGGATGTGGAGTTTGTCACTCTGGACACAATTTCCTATAAAAGTTCCAGAGATCTGAATATACTTCTACACAGTGGTCAAGATTATGGAAACAGCCAAGGGGGCTGTGCTATGCTCTTGCCATAAGTCCCATTTCTCTCTTGTGCAGCGAAGCACAACCAGCTCAGCTGTTTCCTTGGTCCCGACTACTTCTAGCAGCCACATACAATGGGTACAATAGGAATAAGGAGTTTTCCAAGAATCAGAACTTATCACTAGAGATGAGCGAAGATCTCAAAACTTCTATTTGCCTGCTTGAACCCCTCTGATGCCGGATTCATCGCTGATCGCAGCACCTGAGATGACCATTGAGGGCTGTCAAATCTTCCCTGAAATTCGAATCGAAGTCCACTTCATGAACTTCGATTAGCTCAACACTACTTATCACCAATCCATAATGCTCGGCTATCTCCATCTGTCATATAGACTTTAAATGGAGTGGCAGTGCACATGCTTGAACACTACTTCTTTCATTTGGGGGAGCAATTTTGGCAGAACTAGAGAAGGTGCTCATAGGGTAAAAAACATCTCGAAAAAATGCATCCCCACAAGGTAAGATAATGCTCACCTTATCTAGTTGTGCTAAGGCACAACACTGTCAAAGGGCTTGTAAGGTAGCATGAAGTCAGACGATGCTGCCAAAGTTGATCACGTCCTCACCAAAAGAGTGCCAGCCATTGGGAGGAGTGGGATAGCATTAAACAAGTAGGTAGATTCAACTCAGGGTGGATCTACAGCAAGTCTCTTAGGGAAACTTCAAATGGTGCAACACGACCATAAGGGATGAAAGCAGATTCTTTAATGGATCCACGCGTTTTAGAATACAAGACTCCTTTTTCATGTCTGTAGAGATGTGAGGTGGTAACCTTGCTGGATTCCTTCAACCAGAGTACCAAACGTGGGTTGGTTGGTAGCGGGCCGTATAGAAGATGAGACCCCCATTCTCATGATTGGTGGGGGAGCTACATTCGTTTTCTGCTATAGGGTGCTATTTTCTTTACTTATGTTCTTACAACAAAGAAACCCCCAAAGTTGTATGTTTTTGGGTGACCAACAGTCATTAAAGGGGTTGTTCCATCAAAACAACGTATCCCCCCTGTTCTCACAAGTTGTTGTAATGGAGTGCCCACTTTTATCATAGGTGACAATACATTGGACAATGCATGTTCTATTTCATTCTCCCTGCTAGCCATAGTATTGCATGACCTATAACAGCTGGAGTCCGTCTATGGAAAAATACAGCGCCCTTCCTAAAACCGGAACATAAATTGTATTAATATATTAACCACAAGTAAACAGTCTGCAATAAACTGTATATTTGCCCCGTTACTATGACTTATAAAAGAAAATATTTTACATGTGCAAATCATTAAACATTTATACATCTGCAAGAAATATTCCTCGATAAAAACAATGTTATAGAATTTGGAACGTAAACCGAAAACCAATGGAGTCCTACAGCCGAGGCGTTTAAATGGGACTTGTCATAGCTTAGTCTGGAGCTGTCAGAATAAATTCCCTTTTAAGCAGGGTTTCCATAACACTTCCCAACTAATTGATGTAACAAGCTTACTCAAGCCATTAGACAACAAAGCCGATTGTGATGGATTTGCTCAATATCTTCTCAGGCAGGGCTAGGAAGTCCTCCACAAATCACCGGTTGCACACAGCAGGATTAGAAGGTTGTCAGGGTAGCAATAACATAACTCAGCCCGGGTGACCCCAAGCACTTCTGCTACCTCTGCCTGAGTGTTAGCGTCTGTGCATTGCCATAATCCATGGAAGGATAAACATCCAGCACAGTGGGGGGTACACGCTGGGCTGTTATCTACAGGGTACATTAAGGAAGATTTGACCATGATTTATAAACCATCAGGGAGAGTAGGACCTGGGATTTTAAGTCATAAATGTAAGACGGGAGGCAGAAGAAAGCTTTGTTCTGTTCACAATTTATGGCAGAGGTACTGTATACATTGGATATATGCAGCCTGATCATGTGCAACAAGATTTCCATTTTTTTTCTAACATTGGCGCTAAAGTCATAACACAGACAAATCTACTATTTTGGTGCATGGACCTTTGTGAATTTGGAGCATCGTAAACCTTGCGGCAGATATACACTAGATGTCTGTCCGTGCATCAAAACGTTTACACCCCCTATAAGGGTGCATTTAGGCCAAACTCTTTCCCACTCACCCACCCAGTCACCTTTGTGCCTCCACGTAGTTATTCCCCCTTAGTGCTCCCACACAGTAATTATGCCCCCTGATTGCTGTCACACCAAAGTTTTACCCCCTTAGTGCCCCTAAAAATAGCAGAATGTCCCCTAAGTGCCACCCACAGAGTAGATATGTCTTATTAGACCTCCCACATTGCCCCCTTAGTGCCCCCACACAGTAGAATGCCCCCTTAGTGCCCCCACACAGTAGAATGCCCCCTTAGTGCCCCCACACAGTAGAATGCCCTCTTAGTGCCCCCGCATAGTAGAATGCTCCCTTAGTTCTCCCATACAGTAGAATGCCCCCTTGTTGCCCCCACACAGTAGAATGCCCTCTTGTTGCCCCCGCACAGTAGAATGCCCCCTTAGTGCCCCACACAATAAAATGCCCCTTAATTGTTCTCACACAGTAGTTATGCCACCTTATTGCCCCCGTAAACAGCTGAATGCACCCTTAGTGTCACCCACACAGTAGAATGGCCTCTTAGTGCCCCCACACAGTAGAATGCCACCTTAGTGCTCTGACACAGTAGAATGCCCCCTTAATGCCACAAACAGTAGATGTGCACTGAAGCCTGTATTAATAGAAATAATAATCACCTAGCCCTGTTCCCCCGGTGAATTGACCTCATCCTGCTGTCCCCAGCAGCAGGCACGATGAAGTGACGTCACTGCACAGGTCGGGGATGATCATCATTTTTTGGCATGTGCTCTCTGTTATTCAGCCCTACAGGTGCAATGAGGTCACCAGCCTGATGAATGGTGCAGCCGATTGCACCCTGCTTCACCATTGCACTCAACTGTCTCAGCATCCTCAGGATGTAAATACATACCTCAGCCCTCCTGGGACCGCAGGACAGCCTCTAGGATCCAGTACTGTCCTGCCGATCCAGGACAGTCAGAAGGTATGTGGATTTGGCGTGGTGTGACACTACTGCAAATGCCTAGACTTTCATGAAGGAGTCCAATTCTAATGAAATGGACCAGTGCACAATTTTCTTTGGGTGTGGCACAGTTGCCACAGAAGCGTTACTACCCAACATGGATGAACATTGCACCAAGCCAGATGATCAGATCATGTGGGAGGACAAAAATATAAGTTCACTTTAGGCCCATTAGGTCCTAATCATTCCCGGAGTTAAGGGCCACAGCATTTGTTTCCAGACCCCACATTTTCATCCTTGAATACACTTACCTTTTTTAGGCCTCATGCACACAACCATATCCGCTTTGCGGTCTGCAAATCACAGATCCCCAAAATACGGATGCAGTTTCTGTTGAATCAGCATTTGTGGCAGACCCATTGACTTCACTGGGTCTGCAGTCCGTATTTTGTCGACAAGTTTAGGACATGATCTAACTTATTGCGGAACGGACATACACATGCGGAAAGCACACATGATCCATACAGACTGCATCCGTATTTTGCGGATCAGCAATTTGACGACTTCAAAACAGATAAGGTTGTGTGCGTGAGGATCATTTGCATTTGTGAAAATCTTTAAGCAGTGGTACATGCAGAAGATTATATACTACATGCGGGAAATCCGAGCCCGGACAAGCAGCTGTGATAATGGATGAGCAACGAGCAGCACGACAACGTTCATTCTCCAGATTTTCCACCTTTTGCCATTTTCCGCTTTGCACTTAATCATCTTTTGCATCAAGTGACACGTGTTGAATATAGTTATATTCTCCCAGTTTCTTACATTTTGCTGCTGTCATATTTTTGTAATGTCTCGTTTTATGATGTTTTATATCCCCTCAGCGCACTAATGCATTGCTGTTCCAGTAGGCTTCTGTCTTCATTTGCGGCATTCCGTAACTCTCTACTCTGTGGCCTGACGAGCTCATTTCGGGACACCCTGGTAGAAGATGATTGCTCTATTATCTGATTAGCTCCCTTTTTTGTGATTTGACATCCCTGGTGCCTGTCTGAATAAACAAATCTGGGGCATGCTGCACTTCAGTTCACATGCTATGACATTACGGAGGCGCAATTATACCTCCCGCTTCTGGCGCGGCTCCTGTACAATTTCTCACTGTCAATAATTGAAGAGAATGTCATTCCCTGAAGATGGGATCTGTGTTTGTGAAGTGAAGCTTTTTGTATCTCGCGGTGCTGAGAGCCTCAATTATTTTATTTCTGCCTTTCCCGTGTCTTGTCTTGACTTTTCAGTTGAGATTGGTTTTCTGGTTACGGGATTTTGAGTTATTTTAACCCACCATCTACAAGTAATGTCAACTGTGCTGAGCTTCTTCTTTTATACGAGCAATCGAAGGAAAAAAAACTTGGATTCCTTGCAAATGTTGTGCTGTGGTGGTAGCAACTTGCGTATTGCAGTGTGGTGCCATTCACCTACATTGACGCTGAGATCTTTAGCGACGTGTCATAGCCAGAGTCGCTGTGTAGCGCCATCACTAAATAATTGTGCGGTAACTTCTGAGCTCCTGCCATGCCATGATAATGAGATGACTGCTGAAAAGTTACCTGTACTGAAGATTCCTATCCTGGCCGACTTTTCCCTATAGGGAATATGTCATTATTGAATGACCTATTGTTTAAATCATGTTTAAAGGGTTTTCCAAGATCTTTATACTGATGACCTCATCATGATGTCATCAGTATCCAGTCGGTGGGGGTCTCACAACCGGACCTCCGCCAATCAGCTATCTGAGAAGGCACCGGCGCTTGCAGTAGTGCCGCAACCTTCTCTGTGATCACCAAGCACAGCGCCATCCATTTGATAGCGGCTGTGCCTGGTATTGCAGCTCAGCCCCATTCACTTCAATGGGGCTGTGACCATGTGACCGATGAACGTGACGTCACTCGGGTGAGAGAAACCTGCAGCACTACTGGAAGCACCCATGCCTTCCCAAACAGCTGGTCAGCAGGGTCCCAGGTGTCAGACCCCTCAGGTGTCAGTAAAAAGATCTTGGGAAACCCCTTTAAACTTTTTTTAATTTTTGGTGATTTATTTTTTTATTTTTCTATGTCACTATCTATATTTAAATAAAAATCCTAAAATCCTGCAGTTTTCGCACTGGCCACTAGGTCTTAAATATGTAAAGACTTCCTGCTTTTTGAGAGCAGCCGCATGAGCCATAGAGACAATGGGCAGGAGGGGACCGCACTGACTTCTATGGGAGAGTTTTCTAGGCATTGCTCCTGTGCAGAGATCAGGTGGGAAATAAGCCTATTGTGAATGGTGAATGCTGTGTTATTTATACAGAGGTAATAGTAATGATTATAATCCTGCCTGTAATGATAATGAAATGACTGCTAAAAAGTTACCTGTACAGAACAGGAAGTCGTGAACTATTTTAGGCCTAGTGGTCAGTGCAAAAATTGCATGATTATATACAGTTTTCAAATACAGACACGTGAAAAATTGAAAAAAATGGTTTACTCTAAAGACATGATTTAAGCAATAGATCATTTTCTGATGATTTTCCCCTTTAATGGGAAGGTGTCTCAGGCTTATGCTACCGAATCTTCAAGTAACATAAAGTTATGACAAACACCCTCGTAATGGCGGTCTGTCGCTTAGTTGGTGTCGTTTTTTATAAAACCACAGTTCATCAGCTGTAGGGCCAGGAGTCAGTATTCATGAGCAGCAGCCTTCCCCTACAATATCCCTTTATTGATTGACATCTCTCTCCCTTTTAGGCCTCCTGCACACGAACGTGTGCGCCCCGTGGCCGTGCTGCGCCCCGCAATTTGCAGGCCGCAATGCACGAACACTGACTGTGGGGCAGCCGCAGCGGATTGCGGACCCATTCACTTCTACAACAGTTTGCTTATCCCTTTTCAGAATGTTATATTGGCAGCCCATGCCCACCACAGTCCTTACCCTGCAGCTGCTGGTCTTCCTCTGCCCTCCAGCAGCAGGCCTGGCCGCAGGAGTCCCATGTCTTTCTCTGGCAGGCTTCAGCCTGCTTTGTGGCAGCAATGGCCTCTTCTTCCTGTCTATAGGGCATGAGCGTGCTCATTCTTGCTCTTAAACAGTGAGCCCATGCACACCCTAACTCTTCACAAGCCTATGGCTGGTCACTTCTGAGTATTTAAGGCTGTGGGAATGTACCTGATCAATAGGTTATTCTAGCTTCTAGTTCCTGTGAAGGTTTGCTGTTCCATTTGTCTGCTCGTGTGCTGACTTCTGCCCAATTCCTGACTCGACCTGTGCATGATTACCATTTTGACCCTTTACTGCCTGCTGTGACCTCGGATTGTTCTTTGGATTGCCTGTACTCTGCCTGCCCTGACTTCAGTGTGTCCCGGACTACAATTTAGCCTCTATGCTCTGCAACAATGTCTCTGACCTCCGTAGATCAGTTGTCAACCACACACAGACTGTTTCAGGAAGAAATGGCCTTGTAGTTCACCTGCAACAAAGTCCAGATCCCTTTATAGGGGTTAAAGGGTGAATATCAGGGTACTGCCAGAATAACAGCCTTAGATTTAGCCCAAAGTCAAATTTGTTGGTTGGCAAAATGGTTCCACACCCACTGCTATAACACGGGACAGATAAGCCTGCCCTGGGAACGTTCCCAAACAGAATGGAACAACCCATTTAAAAAACCCTGCCCATTTTGGCCGAGGACAGCCCGAATTTGCAGGAATTTTCTCTGATGAATTAGGAACAGTCCCTGCAAATCCATGAATGTTGGCGACTATGTAGTTGGCCCCAGAATGTGGAGGTAAAAGTTGCACCTAGGCCCTGGTTTCTGGAATGGTCCAAAGATGCCTCTACCACACAAGAGTTTAAAGTTATACCTCTGGTTGACAAATCTCATCAAAACCAGGACGGGATTTGGCATATTTTTATCTGATCTGTTAAAAGGTCATATATTTTCATATAGTGCCTGTGAAGGTTTGGATCTCTGAATGTCCTGACCATGGCCTCGACCCACAGAGGAGCAGTTCTCGGATCACAGCAGTGAATACTATAACATTGAAAGCTTTTATAGGATTATATCTGAATGGTTTTTTATGCTTTTCTATTTGCAGAGTCAAGCACAGCTGTCATAAAACACTTTTAGAGCAAGTCCAGGAGATAGAGACCAGGTCCAGGGAGATGAAAAAAGCTGCACTTCGTGATTCCAATGGAAAAAGGTAAACTTGTTGTATTTCCATCCTTTCTCAGATGCTGGGTGTAAGCAGCAGTGCAGTAAAGTGAGGCTCAAAGAAGGGAATTCATCAGGTTTGTATATGTAGAGTTCACTGAGGTGAGCACAGGATCAGTGCCCTGGATATCCAGAAATACCTAGTCCTGGACATGATCTGGGCAAGTTCTTTTGCATTCACACTACATTTGCAGCGGCTGTTTGCCATATTCAATTTTGGGAAGCTTGTGCACATACATCAAATGTATCTCGATGCCACAATTCACCTGACAGAGGCCGAAAGACTGTCTTCTTGGCCTTTGTCTGGCTGGTATAAATCAGTATACCTTTTTTTTCTGCTCTATGGCATAGCACAGTCTGGTGTGCTATTCCTTATATTGTAATCCTGCCTGTAATGATAATGAGATGACTTCTAAAAAGTTACCTGTACAGAACAGGAACTTGTGGCCTAGCGGTCAGCGCAAACATTCCATGATTAGATACAGTATATTTTTTAAACATGAGGGCCTATCAGCAACATGTGTCACTGTATGGCTAAACTGCGGCACACATCAAAGGTAAAGGTCAGGAACTAATACATTGCAAACGCAGTGTGAATGCAGCCTAAGCAGCGCTGCTGTTCACATGAATTACATTAGACTTAGCGGCGCATCAAAGGGCTTTTCCAGGAGTTCAGTATCTGATTGGCGGGGTTCCAACATCCACAACCACTGCCGATCAGCTTTTCGAAGAATCTGTGGCGCTCTGGCGAGCGCTGCAGCCTCCTCACAACATATGAAGCACAGCGCCATACATTGTATAGTGGCGGTGCTTGGTATTACAGCCCAGGCCCATTCACTTGAATGGGACTGAACTGCACATTGACCATTACCAATGAATATGACGTCATTCACATCACTGGAGAGCCACACCTCTTCAAATAGGTCATCGGCAGAGGTGCCGGGAGTCGGATCCCCACCGATCCGATATTGGGGACCTATCCTGAGGATAGACCATCAATATTCTACTTACTCCCATAAAACCCATTTAATACAGATGTGCATCAGTAACAACATAAAATGGTGGCCCAGTTCACCAATATATTGTATGGTGGACCCAGCGCATTCATGTATGACTAGCTGTACTTAATACTACATGTATGGCCAGCCAGAGCCTTATATTGTTGGGGTGTCCAGTCAGACCCGCTGGTCCGTCTTCAGTATACGCAGGGATTGTCATAATGGGACAAGTCCTTTATGGGATGATAATTGTAGCAATATATAAAAAGTGGTTTTATATGGACCCTAATAAACCCAAGGTATAATTAATGTCTGCATGTGAATTCCTCCGGATGGGAATTGTTTCCAATCAACACTTCCACGAGTTCTTGAGCTCATTTCTTGCTTGAGATCCTATCCCTGCACTGATGATATGAACCTCTGCAGTTGTGTATCATGTTCCATGGAGCCACGTTGTGTCTGGCCTCCGTTCCAGTAACCCTTATAATGACGTTCAGTGTTTTATGTTAATTTTTTTTTCGCCTTGTATTTTTTGTATTCTCAACGCAGACTTTCATTTCTGTTCCCTCAGATTACATTCACAAGGCATGCATACATATGATGTAAGCAACCCACCTCCGTTCTGCTTTTCCCCCCTCGAAATCCCGCCATCCCTTTACACCCCCCCCCCCCTTTCCTAATTACTGCCAGATTCACTGGGTGGTCTAACTGTGATCTAGATAATGGTGGAGTGCTTAAATCTTGCAGAGTTTGCAGTGTGTGCCATGGTGTGGCCTCTGGAGTGCTCTCTCTTTCATCTGTCCCTGTTTGCATCTTGGCCCTTTCACACCTGCTTGGATTGTGCATGTCTCCGGGGAGGGTGCTGGCAGTCTCCACTAGATGAGTAGTGGAGTGGGATTTTGCTCTAAGGCTTGTTTGTGTTTCCAGCCTGCACCCCCCACTGTTCTCATGGAGTGTGTTTATCTGTGTAATAACCGCCCCGCTGCCCGCTCCTGCTGGGCACCCCCTGCCAGTCACTCTCATCGTTTTCTTAGCTTAGGAATGCTCCCGTACAATTAAGTAACCAGAATCTCTTTGTTTCCAATAACCTTGCTCCAGTTTTATTAGAAGCTTCCCCGCCGGGACGCTTCTTTCTATCTCAGCTTCTTTACTGATTTATCACATGGTTGCTGGAAAACAACAGGTTGTAACTTCATTCACCGTGTGCCATGTGTAAGTGGATAGGCACACGGTGCATAGTACGCGCAGGTTTTTCCAGCGCAATACAGTACCGGCTTAGTAGATGAGATTTTCAATATCACATGTACAAGGTGCAGAAAGTTTCAGCGCGGAAATTAACCTGCAGTGAACAATAATAATAGAAGCAGATCAAAATGTTGACCAGGAAAAACACAGCCTTGTTCTCGTCAGTGAGGATGGACTGCAGTATCAGGCACAGTACACAAACAAGGATGCCCATGGTCTTTCGTATGTATGTTCCGCAAAGGATAGAATATGGTCTATAAGATGCACATACACTTGCATACCGTATGTTCTGAAGGCCACCTGCACACGTTGTGGATTACATGCAGGTTTTTCCGTTTAGATTTTCTTGCAGAAAAGCCACAGCGTACACAGTATACAGTATCGGCAAAGTGAATGAGACAAATCTCATGTACAATATGCGTTTTGTTCTGGGTGGAAATTGACCTACTGTGCAGATTTTGAAATCTGTAGCATATCAATTGTTTGATATAGTGGTTTTCCCCATACACTTCAAGGGGATTGTTAATGTAAACAGGAAATCTGCTCCAAAATTCGCACAAAACAGGCACCAAAAATGCGATAAAGAGTGCAGACTTATCTACATTTTTGTATGCGATTTTGGTGCCAATTTCATGCTGATTTTTTGCATACAAATATGCAGTGGCCCCCCATACACATTAGGTCACTGGCCGATCCTACTGAAAATCAGCAGGTTTGGCCTACATCTATCTAATATGCATGGCAAGCTTAAAGGAGTGTGCAGGTGATATCAACTTATCCTTTATCCACCATCCCTGGGACACCCACCATTCACAAGAATGGGTCCCCGTGGAATGAATAAAGCTGCTCATCAGACATGTGCGGTGCCACTCCATTTATTCATTTATTCTCCAGGGGATTGCCAAAGATGGCCAATTACTAGCTCTCAGCTATATTCAGCAGTCCGATACAAAGGAATGGAACGTCATTGTGAATTCTCAACCTGCCACTCTATTCATTTCAGCGTGATATAACCCAAATACCCCTTCAAGTTTATCCAAAGTCTACAACATGCCAAATCCGTGTGGTTGTCACTTTGTTGGGGTTATAAAAATCGCCCCCCTCAAAAAGAAGTCTATTGGAAATGGAATCAAGTGGAAGCCCAACCAAACAATGCACATAAGCCTGAATTCTACTTCATAATGCAATAAACCAGGGAAATGCTACATTTTGCAAGGCTAGGTTGCAAACTGAGCATAAAATTTTTTTTTTAACGATAAGCATCAATGCCAATGTGGAAGAATGCAATGTAATGTCAGTCATATTACAAAGTATAATGAAGTATTGGACCTGATATGACCCCATCAGTACTCTTACAATACAATGACACTGAGACATAAGGAGACAGGATGAGCATGAGACAGAATAACAATACAAAGTGCCATACATACAATACACTAAGGTAGAAACAAGACCTGCAAGAGACCCCCTCAGTAGCGGGGCAGTCACCATTGCTTTATTAGTGATTACAACATCTCTTATCTTGATTTTTTCTTAAGAACACTTATGGAAACCACATTACACAAAGGTGAACAAACATTCAGAAGTCAGCTTGTGATTACAAGTCCTAGCCGAGGTCCACAGATTACCTGCTTCATTGAAAAGCGCTGTTTGATGTTGCCTGTCCTCAGTGGACTGCCGATCCGATCACAAGTGGAGGTGTGTTACCGGAGATGAAAGAACATGTTGTATTCCAAGGCCTGTACCCAAGATAATACGCACATGCAGCAAGGAATAGGCTCATTGTCATGTTAAAGCTCAAAAAAACCTCAACAAAGTCATGTTCTATGTGCACCGAAAATGATAGAAGGAAATACATACATACAAAAAGCCGACACCTGGTCTATAGAAGTATTTTCGGTAAACATGCCATCTGAGCTCTAGATCCTCTAACAAAACATCTCGAACATTGTTTGTTCATTGGCTTTCCTTGTGCTGTAATTGTTTGTTAAAATGTGTCTGTGTGTGGACAGTTGAAGAACATGACACTCCTCCATGGAAGCTGGCCCAGTCTAGTGAAGCCCTTGACATGGTTCATACAATAGAAAAGGAGTTGCATCAGAGGGAACCTGGCACCATCAAAATGCTACTAAATCCACCAGCATTGTGTTACAGAGCAAGATGAGCTGAGCAGATTGATATATAGTTTAATGGGAAAAGATTCTATAGAGCTTGTCATTTATTGAGTGAAATCCCTGTGATTTCTATGCTTAGGAGTCCAGTAGGCCCAGTCCGCCCACTGGACTCCTAAGCATACAAAGATCTGAGAGATAAATGAATAAAGTTATAAGTTAGGGTCCATTCACACGTCAGTATTTTTACCTTTCCAGATAAACGTTCCGTTTTTTTGCGGATCCGTTTTTCTGTACAACATTCCGTTTTTGTACTAAAGTGCATCCGAATCCGTTCCGTGTTTCCGTTTTTCTGTCTCAAAACAGAAAGCACATGGCACAGAGGGCTGGGTTAAATTTTTTTTTTGTTTCCTGTAAACGGATCCGCAAAATCGGATGACATTTGGATGGTTTTGTGCATGTCATCCGCATTTTTGCGGATCCATTGACTTAAATGGACAACGGACCCGAAAAACGGACAGAAAGTAGGACAAGCTTAATTTTTTTTCAGGATCCGCATCCTGGAAAAAACGGAAACGGAACGGATTCCGTGATTCGGACAGCACCATGATTGGTGTCCGCATTTTTGCGGAGGCAATTGAAATTAATGGATCCAGAAAAACGTTCCGATTTAATTCGGAACGGAAACGGAGTGTAAAAACGGATGTGTGAATGGACCCTTATACTGAATCTTTCCCCACAAAACTATATATCACTCTGCTCAGCTCCTTCTGCTCTATAACATGCTGCCTGCAGATTGTGCTGCATTTTTTAGATGAAAGATTCTCTTTCAACCAATTTTGATCGGGGTCAGCCATCAATCTAATGCATATGGCGAGCACCTGACTCTCCCCTGACAGATGATAGCTTTTGAGGGTGTATGGGCACCTTAAGCAGTGGTGGGGATGTCCCACTCATGTCACAGCATCTCCTGCTGCCAATAGATTAGCGGCTATGCTACTGTGGGAAATGATGGTAAATTTTCTCAAAAAAGGTGTGCAAATCCCTATTGTTTAGAGTTAGAATTTCTAGTCGTTTTTTTCTTGTGTAAAATCTGAAATTTCCATACCAAATGACAAATCCTTTCCAGTGGGAGCCTTGGTGGCATTTCTCCAATGTTTCCATCACACTGTCTTCATGTTTACCTTACAATTGTGACCAAATGGCTTCAAGAACCATTTGCAGGATCATGAAGATAAATCACAGCCTTACATTGTGTATAGATAGAGAAACATTTACAGAACCGGATTCCTCCAGATAATCAAACGCTGTTTCCTTTACAAGGGTTTTCCAGTTTAGAAAAACATAATTTCATGCAATCCTTCTAGGGAATTCTGAATTTATAAAGGAGAGTCCTCTGCTCAGGATCCTGATCTCTTGGCCAGAGTGGAGAGCGGTTACATAGATCGTCTCTTGCTCTGGAGGACCTGTGCTTTCCTGTGTTACACAGACAGCATATTGATTTGAATGAAGAATGTGTAATACTTCATTTCTCCTGTGGTGGCACTGCAGGAAAAACTCAACATTTACTGCCATTTTTACAACAGATCATAGCTGATCACTGGGGTTCCCAGCAGGGGAACCACTTTGTAAGCAGCTTATTGTCAAAGGAACTCTCTTAAGAAGTGGGGTCCACTATATGTGAGTGTATATTTTACTAATAAAGACGGAGCATTGATATCCTCTTCAAGTACTGGACTATCGTTTCTATTTTGCTCTCTTAGGAAGAGTTTTAAACCAATACAAAGTTTTTTTTTTTCCTACAAATACCAACCTGTACAGTTATAAAATTGAGGACATGCACCAGATTCACTGCCTCAAAGAAATGACCCGTATTCAATTTATATATATATATACAGGGGCGTAGCTAAAGGCTCATGGGCCCTGATGCAAGAGTTCAGCATGAGCCCCCCTTCTCTCAGTGCTTTGTGTGTCTTCTTATGCAGCACAAGTGTCTTTGGGCCCCTCAGGCTCCTGGGCCCGGTAGCGACTGCTACCTCTGCACCCCCTATAGCTACGCCCCTGTATATATATTAATATATATATATAGTTCATCAATATCAGATTGGCAGGTGTCCAACTCCCTGCTCCACTGCTGATCAGCTGTTTCAAGTTGTGTAATTGTACTTACATTGCACCGCCTCTACAAGTGAGATGATGCACAGGTAACTTTGAAGCGGAAGCAGCGCATGCACAGCTGATCGAGATGGGTGGTCGCCAGGAGTCAGACCCCCACCTGATTTTGATGACCTATCCTGAGGATAGGTGAGCAGCATTATAGCATTGCACAACCCCTTTAAATTATCAGCATCACCAACACAAATCCAGTGCCTGTGTCTGTGTCCCACTTCATCGCTTCCACAATCAAAACCAAAGTCCTGACGGGAAGGGAGATATCACATTTTAGGACATAGCTCTTTTGCATGATATTGAGTCCTGCTGATTGTTGATAGATGCACTGCTACATATATTGATTTTTGGACTGATCGATGACACCTAGGTTCATATTAGGTTTTGTTGACCTCCTCCCTTTCTCCTTTGTCAGACGTAATCTCCAGCTCCACCCTCACTTGTTCTTGTTCTGTACAATCTTCCCTAGACACTCTGTCACCACCGGCCCATCGTGTCTGCAACCTTTTTTTTCCCAGGCCAGGACTTATCTCTGTGGCTCTTAGCCCTTTAGTATTCGTCAAGAACCTCTCTGTACTTTCTTAAGTCTCTTTCTAAAAACATTATTTTGCAGATAAGCATTCCAATTATAATTTGTAAGAAATTCCATTGAATCTTGTACGTGTGATCTCATCTTCTCATACCATAGTCTATCGTTCTCTGCTCCGTATCCTCTCTAGTTTTTATAAAAAGTTTCCCTTCCATCCAGGGGGCATTATATTTAATCAGAATTTCTAGAAACAATGTACAGAACTGAGATGATGTTGTGACCTCTGCTGAGGAACTAAGTAACACAATAATATAAAGTAACATAAAGCACAACTATGAAACTGTTTATATAAAATACAGTCGAAAAAATTATAGCAAATTAACATGGCAAGTCATGTCACCCACTGTCAATGAGCTTCCCCTAAAAAATGTGTGCATTTTTCTCTATGTTATCATCCATTAAGGCTCACCTATTTGGAAATATAGGTCATCAATATCAGATTGGTGAGGGTCCCACACAAGGTACCCTCACTGTTTTAGGCTGCTGCTAGTGACGGAAACTATACAGTGTACTGTGTACCGAAGGCTCCATCAACAGTATAGTGTCCGGCACCAGCATACTGAAGCTCAGCTCCCATTCACTTGAATGTAAGCTGAGCTGCAATACCTCGACACACTCGCTACACAGTGGACGTAACCTTGTGCTTCCAGCTCCATCCACTGTATATTCTAGCCCAAAACAGCTGATCAGTTGGGATGCCAACAAAGATCTGTTCTTGATGACCTATTCTGAGGATAATATCTAAATTTCGAAAATCCCCTTTCCGATGGGTTCCTATTTCTGGACAGTTGGCCACCAGACTCGGCCATCACCAAAAATTCCTATTACTTACATAATACCTGTTTTAATGAGGTCCAGAGATTGCACAAAGACGTTTTGTGCAGATATTAAGGTAGTCCATTGAGTCTTTGACATTGACTCCGCTTCCCTATGTTGTCCCCACCAGTTTTCTGCAGCCTCTTCTTGCAAAGCATCAGCCAGCTCTCCTATGCCACTACTTGGTTAATACGTCAATAAGTCTCCAACCTGGAGAGAAGTCCATGTTGTAGGCAGATGGTCCGCGAGTACAGCCACTGCCATTACAGCCTTCAATTACGGGCAGATGGAAGGAGGAGCAGGTTGTAGCTAGATAGGCTGGAGAGGAGTACATGGAGCGGGTGGTCCAGGGGGACAGAGGGGTTGCAAACATGTATCCGGTAATTTTACATGAAATTGTATGAAGTGTGTAGCATGTACTAATTTAAAGGTGCAATCACACCCCCCCAAAAAAAATGAGCAGGCTGCTGTTGTTGACACCTCTTTGAGGCTCTGTTCACTTCTGTTGTTGTTTCCATTGTTCTGCTCCATCATTGGAGTAGAGCAGAGATCAGCAACCTCCGGCACTCCAGCTGTCCAGAAACTACAACTCCCAGAGTGCTTCAATCAATGCTGGGAGTTGTAGTTTCACAGCAGCTGGAGTGCCGAACGTGGCCTATCTCTGGAGTAGAGCAACGAAAAAATAAAAGCAGAGCCGGGTCTGTTGCATGACGGACACCATGTCTGGCCAGTAAACTCCATTGACCGTAATGGAGTTCATCAGGTTTCTGTCATGGCGTTCGTCAGTTTACAGGACAAAATAATGCAACATAGCATTCCCCGAATTGGGGGTCCATGCAGGCCTCAGGTGTGTTTTGCCTACCCCCTGTGCTGAGTCCCTAGCTACACCTCCGATCTGCTGCCACTACCACAGGAAGCTTAGGAGCCATATGAGCTGAGTTTAATGTATAAGCTGTATGCAATTAGAAAATCTAAGTAAGGGTGGGTTCACATCAGCATTATGTATTCCATTATGGCTTTCCGTTATAACATGGTCATAACGGAAAATAACGGAATCCATAAGACGGAAGTCAAAACGGAAGAGGCATTCTGTTTTGATCAGTCATAAAAGAAGTCTTTGGGAATCATAACGGATCCGTCTGGTTCCCATTATGCAGGACTGTCGACATGACTTTTTTTTCCGTTCTGCATAAAGGAACTTCTATTATGACGGAAAGCAATATGGAATGCCTTCCGTTGTGTATTCTGTCATAATACAAGTCTATGGGCAGCATAACAGATTCGTCCCGTTTCTGTTATGCAGTACTGGACACCTGCATAATGGAAACCAGGACGGATCCGTTCTGCTGCCCATAGACTTGTATTATGAAGGATCAAAACGGAATGCCTCTTAAAGGCTTCCGTTTTGATTTCCGTCTTATGGATTCCGTTATTTTCCGTTATAACAGAAAGCCATAACGGAATCCATAACGCTGATGTGAACCCGGCCTAAGCGTAACATAGTACATAAAATCATTCCAATAACGTCTGCTCATTTTCTCATTTTCATGTCATCTGCTGGTGGAACGGGCACATGAGAGAATAGACTTATTTACGGTTTGGTAATACTATGCAGCACTTTTATGATACAATTAGACCTACTTCTTCTTCTGAGCTGTGAATTAACTTACCCGCATCCCCCCCGGAGCAGCCGTCCAGATGTGCGGATCGTCTGCATATTCCTACCAGGTCTTATTTTACTGACTCAAATATGCATGGATTACAGAAGTGGAAAAAAATCAGTTGTATGTGCTGTATATTATCACATTTACACCTCTCACCCCTCATTCATTTCAGAGTTGCTCCCTCACAAAGTCGTACTTGTTTCCATCTCTTTTAGCTATGAAATAACCTGGGAAACTAAGAGCACTGTCTTTCTTCATGTGTCATAGTCTTTCTTTTTAATGCATTGGTTTATGCGTGCAGAATTATGCACATGCTTTATATTAAAAACCCTCCTGGGAGCAAACAGATTAGTAGAAAACAGAGAGAAAAAATGGTGAAACGGGGTCATTTAAATATACGTTTTATTTTTTGTTTTAAAATGGTTTTTATTGGGTTTTCCAATTTTTCAAGAACATAAGTAGAGACTTCCTGTCCTATTCTCTTCCAAGTCTCCAGGTGAATTACTGTCTGTGACCACCAAAGTTTGGTATGAACTTAAGCATGCCGTACACTTAAAGGGGTTGTACCATCTCAGACAATGGGGGCATATCACTAGGATATGCCCCCATTGTCTGATAGGTGCGGGTCCCACCACTGGGACCTGCACCTATATCGAGAACAGAGCCCCGAAAGTGAAGGAGGGCGCACCGCGCATGTGCAGGCACCCCCCATTCATTCTCTATGGGGTCGGCGAATATAGCCAAGCGTTGGCTCGGCTATTTCCGTTGTCCCCATGGAAATGAATGGAAGCATGGGCCGCGCATGCGCGGTAGACTCCCATTCCCTTCTATGGCAGCAGAGATTGGTGGCAGACAGACCCCGGAAAATTTGGGGTCCTCCAGCCACAGCTCTCCTCGCTCCGTTCTCAATATAGGTGCGGGTCCCAGCAGTGGGACCTGCACCTATCAGACAATGGGGGCATATACTAGCAATATGCCCCCATTGTCTGAGATGGGAATAGCCCTTTAAGATAGCTGTGGGCCGAATGCTTGTCCACTGCCAGGTATTTCTTCAGACTCCAAACATACATACCCAGCTCAGCTGAGTATGCATAGTTCATCTCTAGTGGTCTTGTGTAAGAACCAATGGACAGGTATGTAGAAATGTAATATGTCTGATTCTTTTTTTTTCCTAGTATCTACTGTCATGGGCAATTGTGAGACCCCCCTAATGCATTAGATATTTTTCGACAATCCCACTGAAATATGCATGGACCACCTCTATCTTTTAAAGGGCCTGACCTGTTGCATGTGCGCTTGGCAGCTGAAGGCATCTGTGTTGGTCCTATGTTCATATGTGCCCGCATTGCTGAGAAAAATAAAGTTTTAATATATGCAAATGAGCCTCTAGGAGCAACGGGGGCGTTACCATTACACCTAAAGACTCCGCACCCTATGCAACTGCTGCACCCTCTTTACTTTGAAAACATGATCACACCTGTCAATCAAAGTACAGAGGATGCAGCAGTTGCAGAGGGAGCAGAGCCTCTAGGTGTAATGGTAACGCCCCCGTTGCTCCTAGAGGCTCATTTGCATATATTAAAACTTCATTTTTCTCAGCAATGCGGGCACATATGAACATGGGACATTACTGTGGTGCACAGTGCCATACATTTCATAGAGTGCAGTAACAAGCACAGCCACTATAAAATATATGGCGCTATGCACCGCGGCTTTGTCAAACAGCTGATCAGTGGGGGTGCTAACAAAGCTATCCTGAGGATACATCATCAATAGTTAACTTTTAGAAACTCCCTTTAGGGGCGGCCATTGGCAGCTTTCCCTTCTAGAAGAATATAGCAGTATCATTTTAGAATTACTCCAGAATTACTCGCTACCTTTCCTTACATGATCCGGTTCTTGAATTGTGTCCCATCATATTGGTGACTTCAGGACACATTTGTGTCATTGCCTATAAGGAGACCCCTCAGTGAGAAAACGGTTCGGGCCCTTGGAAAAAGTACATCTTGATCCACCAGCCATAAATGTTTGTGGAAAGCAGAAGCTGAGATGCTGGTGGTGTCGTCTCATCAGTGATCTGCCGTGCCCCCAGAGTAGTGCTGGTATTCACATACTTCATCCATTTGTTTCCCGCTAGTTACACTTAATTGTGGCTGTTAAATGTTCTGCTCCAGGTCTGACCAAATTGGTCGCTGTGACAGATGTGTGTATTTACACTTACATATAATTGGCCGAAGCCCGGTGATTGATTGCCACCATTTCCAGGGCGTAAAATGAAGAACAGTTGTATCTGGAGAATCAAGTTGGTTCTTAATATAGACATACGCCAGGATCGGTATATCAAAAAATGATGTAGACATGTCAGATAACATGGAGATCAATATGTCCTCCACAATTTATCATTACCTGCAGCTAAAAAAGTCATCCCATTTGTAAAAGTTTATATTTACCTTATATTATATGAATATTTACACAGAAAAGCCATAAAACCATGAATAACATTGATTATCTGGTGACAATGGCGCCTGGCAAAGAGCGGGATATATGAGGCAGTAAATGAGTAGTCAGTTCTTTCCAGATTATGTTTTTTAAGCAGAAAAAATGGGCGGACCATCCATTCCCGATAATTGCCTGCTCATCAGAGGAGGTAAGAACCGCGTTTACATGCACAATCACCTAAAGATGCCTTAAAGAGGACCTGTCCCCTCTCCTGACATGTCTGTTTTAGTAACTACTTCCATTCCCCATGTAATAACAATTCTGGAGCTTCTATTTTTACGCCTCTTTGTTGTGCTATTCCTTTTTTTTTCCTGTTAGGAGTTTGCAGTGAAGGTCCAGATGGGTGTTACCAGTTGGGAGTTTGTCCCTGCACAGTATGACGCCAGTACTGCCAGTGTCAGACTGTGTAAGGATAACCCTCCCCCCAGCTGCTAACACCCAGCTGGACCTTCACGGCAAACTGCTAGCAATTCATTAATAACTTCTAGCAGGAATAATACAGGAATAGCACATCATAGAGTCATAGGAATAGATTCTACAGAATACTTATTACATGGGGGATGCAAGTAGTTACTAAAATAGACATGTCAGGAGAGGGGACTGGTCCTCTTTAAGGACAAAGGCCACCTTGTGACAGATGGTTGGGTCAGAGCTCCAAAACACAGGTCATTTGGGGTGTTCCTATCAAAAGTGGTCCAAAAGAGGACAACTTGCGAATCGGCAACAGGGTAATTGGCACTCAAGGCTCATGGGTGCCCATGGGAAGCAAAGACTAGCCCGTCTGGTCCAGTCACACAGAGCTATTGTAGCAGAAATTTGGTGAAAAAGTTCCTGCAGGCTGTGATTAAAAAAAAGGCATCGGGACACACAGGGCGTTGTGCCTTGCTTGCTGTGTATGGGGCGGTCAGAGTCCTGTCAGAGAACTAAGAAAGCCCACATAGGCATATAAGCATCACAACTAGACCAATGGAAGTAGGTGACCTGGTTTGATAAATCACATTTTCTTTTACATTATGTGGACAGCTGAGCACCTATGCACCTATGGTTCGAATCCGACCAAGGACAACATCGGCATGGAGTTTGTATGTTCTCCCCGTGTTTGCATGGGTTTCCCCCCACACTCCAAAGACAGACTGATAGGGAACTTAGATTGTGAGCCCCACTGGGGACAGTTTGATCCTAATGTCTGTAAAGTACGGAATATAGCAGCTATATATAAGTAATAATTAATAAAACTTATCTGGGTAAGCGATTGCACCAGGACGGAAAGAAGACAAGCCAGAAGAGGCAGTGTGATGCTCTGGGTGCTCTGCCCGGAAACCCTTTGGTTATGTGGTTGCTACTTTGACACGTACCACCTACCTAAACCTTGTTGTAGACCAAGTACACCCTATCATGGCAGCCGTATTACTCAATGTCAGTGATAATCCGCCCTCTTACTCTGCAAAACTTGTCCAGGAATGGTTTGAGGAACATGACATAGAGGTAAGGTGTTGACTTGGCCTCCATCTCTCCAGATCTCAATCCCATCGGGGCATCTGTGGAATGTGTTGGAAAAACAAGTCCGACCACCAGACAAGCCCTTCAGGTGACCACGATAAAGCCTCATTTATCTTCCCTATCATGGCCCCGCAGACGTGTATGCCAAATTTAGATTACCATGGGGTCTTCTGAAGATCGAAGTTCAATTCAGTAGAATTACAGGGGCCCTGGGTCTTGCTGCTACTATAATACGGACGCCAAAGTGCAAGTGTGTCACGGTCATCAGAAGAGCCAGCCAACGAGACAACGATATTAATGGGGACTGAGGGAATTATTTTAAATTAAAAGTATAGGTAAAGGCATCACCAGGATGACACATCAAGAGTGGGCAAATTTCGTAAATTACATTGGGAAGTTTTTGTTATTTTTTAAATATTTTTTTATTTAAAATTTTTATCCGTTTAGAGAAAAAGAACTTTTTAATTGTAAAGTGACATGAAGCAGCCACAAAGCAGCCTCAGTGTTCAACGCAATTAAATTAGCTCCAGCGCAGAAGTACAAACAGGAAAGTATGTTAATGTGTCTTTACATTAAAGAAAAGATGGCCGTTTGTTCCTTTCTGTAGCTTTGATATGGGCGGCTCATGTCGGGCCCGGATTAAAGAGCGAGGGCCACTCCTTCTGTTCTCTTTTCTTGTCCCTTTTAACAAGGGACACAATTACTTGTGAGATTCCCTTTCACTTAAGTGGTTTTTCTGCTGAACTTTAAAGCCGCTGCACGGCTGATTAAGAGGGACTGCATGACTAGTTTCACCCTTGTACCGAGGTATGTTACTTATCTCCTCTTCCTTTCTGCTCCGCCAATGAATACAGATGCATATCTAGTCATTTCAATAGCCGTGACCCCAGCATCGACCAGTCAGCTCCTATTATTGGCCCAATTACTCAATGGGCCTCTTGAATCCATAGAGAGAAAAGTAATGGAGAACTTCTTCCAAACAGAAAGCAGGAAATCCAATGCTCCGGGGCCTCCCTCTTCAGAGTATTGTGAGAGGACTCTCTCCGGCATACCTGAGGCCCGGCTAATGTGTGCCGTCGAGGAGGTGGATGGAGCCAAACACTTTGCCTGGTTCAAAGCAGAGACTTTCTTGTTTGTATTCACGTACGGGTTGTCCAAGTGTCTGCGGATGACTGACGGCATTATAAGTAAGAATGGGATAAGGTAATGACAGTAAGAAAAGAGAGATTTGGAGATTCAGAGGTAGCAGTCACACCCAAGCGCTGGTGTCTGATAGGGCTTTAGGGAATTTTCACGCTAGCGTTAAATTTTTCCGGCATTGAGTTCCATCTTCGACGCTCAATACCGAAAAAAAAAACGCTTCAGTTATATCCTAATGCATTTTGAATGGAGAGAAATCCGTTCAGGATGCATCAGGATGTCTTCAGGATGTCACTGACAGGCGTTTTGGCCGGAGATAATACCGCAGCATGCTGCGGTATTATCTCCGTCTAAAATTCTGGAACACAAACATTAATTTCCATTTCAATGCATTAGTGCAGGACGGCAATAAAAATACCGCAATGACGGATCCGGCATTCCGGTCTGCGCATGCGCAGACAGTGGCGTACGTACAGGGGTCGCCGTTGCGACCGGGCCCGGCCGGCCGTTGAACCCTTGGCCCCTGCAGTAGTGCAGCTCAGACTCAGGTGTGGGCCTGCGGCGGCGGTGGCGGCAGATGACAGGGAGATGAACGCTTCCATTGTGGAAGCGTTCATCTCCATAGTGATCTGTATCGCCGTCCTCAGGACAGAGATACAGATGGCTGTGCTGCGGCCGGGCAGGGGAGGGAGGCATTTGGCACTTACTGACAAATGAGGGGGGTTGGCTCTTCTTACTGGCAAATAAGGGGGGGGGGGGGTTGGCACTTCTTACTGGCAAATGAGGGGGGGGGGGTTGGCACTTACTGGCAAATGAGGGGGGGTGGCACTTCTTACTGGCAAATGAGAGGGGTTGGCAGTGGCAAATGAGGGGGGGTTGGCACCTCTTACTGGCCAATGCTGCAGACAGTGGTCATTAGTATTTATAGACAGTTGTTCCCACCCCCAGCAATGGACGATAATGTGTAGATAGGTAATCCCGGCAGTTATTGACATCACATGAGTGCATCCAGTCGGCTCCCGATAATAATCTCTGGAGATTATACTCCGGCGCTGGCCATTTTATCATTTGTAGCAGATATAAACAAGTGCTCAGGATTATCTGGGTTTAGATAAGATTGTAACGTTGGACATCAATCAATACTGCCTTCAATGAAAGCTGACTCGCTGCCCACACCGATTCTGGCAATGGCTCAGTATGACACATGGGTGGGGATTACTATTTATCTACCAATTATGGGTGTGTTGAATAGGTTATGAATGAACATGTACCCGGTCAGGAATTAATTGTCTATCGTTCTCAGGTTCTGTGAAGGTGGCCATCAATGTAAACAATGGTGCTACTACATCCAGGCATATAAAGTATCTGTACAGGTCTGCAGATCCCAAATATGACACCTAAAGAAATGTGTGAGCATCTGCTGTTCCTCCTCATGCCTCTGATTTCATTGAAGTGGGGCATACCCCAAATCATGCCATATTACTAAGTATTCTTCTGTCTAAGGGTCTATTCACACATCCGTGTGTGTTTTGCGGATCCACGGATCCGCAAAACACGGACACCGGCAATGTGTGTTCTGCATTTTGCTGACCGCACATCGCGGCACTCTCATAGAAAATGCCCTTTTTTGTCCGCAATTGTGGACAAGAATATGACATGTTCTATTTTTTTAGGAACGGAAGTGCGGATCCGCAATTTCACATCCGTGCGGGACATAGTGTGTCCCGATAGAAATGAATGGGTCCGTAATTCCGTTCCGCAAAAGGCAGAACAGAATTGCGGACGTGTGAATGGAGCCTTAGCATAATATAGGTATGTGCATGAGACCTTATGAATGTACTACATAGGTAGCTCTAGTAGACCAGGCCTGGACTAGACCAATTACAAAAATTAAGATTAGAAAAGTATTTTTCAAGGGCTTATCTATAGGGGAAGCTGGGGAAGCCGCTGCTTTGGGGGCCGATCTCAGCAGGGGCCCACCCAGGAATAGGTTTTCCCCCCCTCAACAGTATTATACCATGACATTATATACAGTGATACTGTAGGAAACGGAGGGAGAGGGCTTCTGGCCTCGTCTGAGAGCGCAATCTTGACTAGCCACAGGAGTGGGGGTGGCACAGGAGGAAGGGGTTGTGATGAAGTTGCTTGAGGGGAGGCAGATTGCATTAAAAATTTTCTGTTGGGCCCAGTCATTTCTAGTTATGCCACTAGTCTTTTTCAAACTTATTTGGAGACATTTAGATTCAGTGATCTGCTTGACGATATCCTCACTCCAGTTTGGTCAACATCTATTGGTCTCAACTCCATATGCAGACTCCACTGAGCACAAATATCTTTTCAATGAGAAAAGGAAAATAGTCTCAAATGTTGAAATCTAACATTCCCGGTCCTTCTTCTGCCATTTGGGAAGAGTCAGTACACCGCAATACGCACTGGATCATCGGACCCTCTGAGATCAGTAGGGCTTTCATCAGATGTGTATGGTCACCTTTGCAGCCTATGTAGTTCCAGATTATGGATCATCTTATGATTAAAACATGGAGAAATTTCCAAAGGTCAGCGTTGGAGATGGCCATGATAGTATGATGGAGATATTTTCCATAATTGATAAGCCACTTGGACAGAGTGGCAAAAGTTATAACAATATTGGGTTATCTTTGGTCCTCCTTCATTTTGCCAAATTTTAGATCACACTAGGTAATCAATATTGTGACCTGGTCTGAATTTCTCAAAATGTTTTGGTCATCAGGAGAGGATATGAGGAACTTGAAGAACAGGTAAATTAGCTCCACTTAAACCTTTGTCGCTGGTATTTAAGTCATCAGACAAAACAAATGAGTAATCATTCAGTGCCATTATATCATTAGTGCTAATTAGTCTTTTGTTGGGTAATTGGTGTGGAGGTGATTGTGGATACAAGAGCCAAGGGGCACACTCCATTTACATCAAATAGGAAACTTAAAAGCTCTGCATGGCCTGGTCCAGAGAGACAACACAGGATCAAACCTATGATCATCCACAAACATTGAGAATGACACCTGGCAGATCTTATTGTGTAAACCGTAAGAGATCAGGAAGAATCCTCAAGCTCCTTCTGTCTCTTTTTTTCTTGTAGGTGAGAACATACAGAAAGCCAAAAATACCAGAAAAACGGTGATAGGTCTATTAAGTCCACCTCCCCGTGCTCCCTTCTTATTATCTGGTTATCTTCAAAAAGAATGTCCACTAATATTTGAAAAAGGCCAAAACTAGATTTGTCATTGACAACTGTGAGATGTCTACCAGATCTCAGACCACCCCTACTGAACTCCACATGGCAGGGGTCTGAGCCTTCCTCTTTTCTATTAAAAAACATAAATATGTGGTCACTAGAGGTGATTGATAATTCTCCATATACGCTGCTTTATTAAAGGCACCTTTGTAAACCACTAAGGAACCATTGGTTGTTTGTAAAATTGTGGCCTAGGAACTGATATATCCTTCAGTTCATACATTACAGCTGGCCAGGAAAATAGGAAAGCCCTGACAGGGATTTTCACAGGATAGTTCTTTGGGCCTTTGTTTGGACAGGGGTGACAAAAAGAGAGGTATCAAGTGATCATACACATCAGATGAACATCGGCCAAACCCGTCTAATTCAGCCATTTAAGGTGTCTGGGTATGTACTCAATCTCCTGAAAAAGCAGATGTTGGGGCATGTTGATTTCAAGGTAGACAAGCCACCACCAGAGGTGTCTAGCAGCAGCTTATTCCCCATGTGCATAGAACAGAATAGCTGTTGCCTTCCATGGTTGACAGATATCTAAGGCTTTTGGTCTTGTTTTGATACACAATTGGTATTGATTGTGGAAGCTTAAAGAGAGTCTGTAACCTCCAAAATCAGTTTCAAAGTAAACATACTGTCATGTAGGGTAAGGCTAGTTTCCCACTAGCGGCAGGGGTTATCAGTCAGGCTGTTCCGGCAGGTGAAAAAAAGGTGCGCTGCCGTGCTGCCGCCAGAACTCCGTCCCCGCCCCCATTATAGTCAATGAGGACGGAGCGGCATTTCGGGGGCACATTTGAACTAGCGGCAGGACGGATTCGATAGGCTGTTCACCCGCCGGAACGGCCTGACGGACTCCCCTGCCGCTAATGTGAAAGTACCCTAACTGCCCCAAAAGATAAGCATATCTTTTTTAGACATTGCTATATTAGTTTCCAGAGCATATATTCTTATGCAAATAAGGTTTGTGGTGCACCTGGGCCACTCTGTGTGGTGCATCTGGCTTGCCATGCATACCTGCATCGGTAGCGTATCGGTGGTGCACGAAACAGAGTGGCCCAACCAATAGTGCACCGTAAACCATAGTTGCATAAAAAATAATAAAAGCCTTTATCAGGATTAAAGGACCAGATTTTATTCTCAAGAAAGGTATGGGTATGTTTCAGAGCACCTACCCTACATAGTGGTACACTTACTTTGAAACAGATTTTGGAGGTCATTGACTCCCTTTAAGGGCTAAATGACTGGGACTGAAATTTCTCCAAACCCAGATCAGTTATCGGTTTTCCGAGTATTCCTCAGTCAGGATAGGTCATCTGTATGTGATCGGTGGAGGTCCAACACCCTGCACCTCCACTGATTAGCCTTTTAAAGAGGCCCCTTTGTAAGGGGCGCATTTAGCAGAGTTTCCAGAAGTTCAGCTATGTTAGGCCACTGTACGTGTAAGACCTTTAATATGGAGGATACGGCCATGTGTTAGGCTAGATATTACAGGTATGAATATGTGGCAGTTGCATTGTAATTAGGGCTCATACACACCCATACTATGGTCACGCAGCGCAGATGATGTCTTTGATCGCTTCTTTGAAATTCCGAACATCAGTGTCTATCAAGAGAAAAGAAGGTATAGCACCAAGGAACTGTATAATTTTATACAGTATTTATTGTCAAAAAATTCAAATTTTTTCTTCTCTAGCAATTTTCCAAACGGATTATGAAATTAGCTTTGTAGATTCTGCTGTTGTCAGGAATTTCTAATGCCATCATATATATTCGGGCAGCTTCAGTATAGATTCCTGCATTTAATTATATGCTTATGTGGGTTATGAAATAGTCTGGATTATAAAACAGTCATAGAGAATTAGATAAAATTGACTTATAAATGGAAAGAACCTCAAGAAAAGACTCCAATAAAACTCAAATTTTTTTTGGGTATGGCTTCAAGAAAGTCACGCAACTTTTTATATAGTATAGTTCAGTTATATCACAATGCGACATGCTGGGACTGTGATGCAATTAGCAAAAAATTCCAACTTGGATGTTTTTTTTGCGACTGTTGCAGTAGGTTACTTTGTGACAACATTGAAATACATTATATAAGATGTTGCGAGACTTTCTTGTCGCCTGACAAATGTCACACGCTACAGATTTTCACGGATTTTTCAGAAACCCAATTTACCTGGATTAAAGGTGGGCTTTTATTAAGTTTGACGCAGGGTTCCACTTAAATCCATGGCAAAATCCGTGTCAGGTCCTAAGTGTGAGAAAGGGGCCTTATATGTCATTTATTATACTGGTCTCTTGTGTGATAGAGACCATTGGGTCCCCTTGTGGATCAGAACCTGGGTTCAACGACTACCTTTGCACCCTCTATAGCTGCACCCCTGGTGGGAAGGTTGTTTTCTTTAGTCATCTCAGGAATGTTAAAGGGGTTTTCCAGTACTCCTGTCCTCAGGATAGGCTGTCAATATCAGATCGGTGGGGGTGAGACAACCCCCACCAGTCAGATGTTTTGGTTGGTCAGCCTGCGGCGTCAGACACCACAGAGTGAAGAAAAGGCTCCATCCACTGTAGTTTTGGGGGTACTCTAGCTCAGCTTTCATTCACTTGAGTGGGATCTGAGCTGCAATATCCCATCATGGTGGACAGAGCCTTCTGCTTCCTGCTCCATCCATTGTATTGTTTCTGGTGCCAACGGTTGCCCAAAACAGCTGATCCGTGGTGGTGCCCTCAAAAGATCAGATATTGATGATCTATCCTGGAGATAGGTCATCAATATCTAAGTATTGGAAAACTCCAATGCACATTCTAAGTAAATATTGAAGTCACTTTTATGTTACTAAGGCTACATGTACACGACAGTTGTTTTTTGCTGTCCGCAAATCACAGATCCGTCTTCCTTTTTTTTCACATCCACATCCTTTCCGTGTGTCCGCAAATTTTGTAGGTTGTGTTTCCGTGTGTCTTCCATTTTTTTTGCGGATCCGCAAAAAAAAAACAGAAGGCTTGAACCAGTTTCTTAAAGTACCTGTACAAGTGCCCTGGTTTCCAAGCAACCATCCGCAAAAAAAAACGGATGCGGATGACAAACGGATAGCTTCCGTTGGTCATCCGCATTTTTTGCGGACCCATTGACTTCTATGGGTCCGCAAACCGTTTTTTGCGGACAAGAATTGGACATGCCATATTTTTTTTGCGGACGTAAAATGCAGACAGCGGACGCGGACAGGCAACGGAAGAGGCATCCGCATTTTTAACGGATCCATAGAAATGAATGGGAAACCATCAGATCCACACAAAAAAACGGAACGGAGGCTGCAAATAACCACTGCCGTGTGCATGTGGGCTAAAAAGGATATATGGCCGTTGCTTGCAATATTACAGGGAGGTTTGAGAGTTGTAGAATACCTGCAGTCATGGGCGTAGCTATAGGGGGTGCAGAGGTAGCAGTCGCTACCGGGCCCAGGAACCAGAGGGGGGCCAAAGACCCTTGTGCCGCATAAGAAGACACACAAAGCACTGAGGGGAGAGGGGCCCAAGCTGAACTCTTGCACCAGGGCCCATGAGCCGTTAGCTACGCCCTTGCCTGCAGTATATAACAATCCTGCTACTGATATTACTCTACATGCATAACTGAATATCTGCACCATGTGTCTTAGCGTTAGGTAAATTCATCGAGTCCTAATCATCTCTCCTCCAGTAAACGTACGCAGCTTCAAGACAATGAACGAGCAGGAAATGAAACACATTAAAAGCTTCATGTCAGTCCGGCCTGAGGTCTGCTGATTGTCATCTATAGCTGGAGAATATATAGAGTATTATGATTCCTATGCAGAATATGATATGTGCTGACATTCGCTTTACTGCCCGGAGCAGATGAAACATTTAAAGTGGGCGAGCTCCCTATGTATCGGTATCAGTTATACATCAAAGCTGGCGCCTGAGATGATACATTACTTCATTATTTCCTCAAGATATGCTTCCTTCTAGTAACCAGAGAACATGGCCGCCTGCTCTATGTGTTTCGATAAATCTCTGTAGTACAGCAAAATTAAGAATAAAAACCTGAGGTCAGAAAAGTACATATAAAGTGGGCTATACACATTATTAGTGTTGAGCACAAATATCAACATTTCAAGAATTAGCAGAATCTGCCTTGTTTTTCAGCTGAAACACTATTTGCATGTCTTTCCCATATGCCCATGTTTATGCAAATGAGTTTACATGACAAAACAGTATATAAAGGTTATTGAAAATAACGGTTAGGACAATTAGAAAACTGAAAATTTGTATGCAGCCCTCCGAAGCAGTGAGAGAAGTGTTAGCTGGCATCCAATTTTTTTTTTTACAATTTTTGTCACCCTAATGATAATGATCTAGGTGTGCAGGTCTCCCAAGCCATCCAACAAAAGTCAAGCAACTTTAAAGGCTCACTGGCTCTCAGGTCTGCGTGGATAGAGAGCTGGTCTTGAATGTCTCATAGTGCACAAGGTTGCCATTGTGAGGTATGCTGACTGTACCTGTCCCATGGATAGGTTATTTGGCTTTTGGCATACAGCCTTTGTGTGATTGTCTGTTTATTATATGTTATAGGTAATAAAATTATGCGTATATATTAGATTATCAATTTTTGCAATCATGAATTTATGGCGAATATTTGGCCAAAAATTTGCAAAATAGGGTGAATTCAAATATTGCCTATGCCACTCATCACTACACATTATCTGAGACTCAGATGACCTGCCATTTTCGGTGAGACTGGCAACTCTCCCCCAATGGCCACGTGTCCCTTGACTGCAGCTGGCCATGCTCCAAACGGACTACGACCATGCCCTGTGGTCATAATAGGCTAGTTTTAACTCTAGTGTTCAGAGACCCGGCAGGCTGCCCCCAAAACAGGTGCAGTTTTAATAGTAAATGCGACTAAAAAAATAGTCTGTCTAAGGGCTCATGCACACGAACGTTGTCGGCTGGTGGCCGTATTGCGGCCCACGAATAGCGGGTCTGCAATATATGGGCACCAGCCATTTGTGCACCACATCACGGATGCCGACCCATTCGCTTGAGTGCCTCCGCACCGCAAAAAAAAGAACGTATGCATCCGTCTGCGCCAGCCACATGGGCGGTGACAGTGCATTGGGGAGCGCAAATTGTGTTCGTGTGCATGAGCCCTAAAACAGCTTTATTTCTTAGACTAAAACAGGCACAAACACTTTGGTAAATGTGCCCCATTGATGCGGTTCTAGCATTAGTTTTCTGCATCTTGGATAAGTAAAGTTCCCCCTTGGTTGCCGAAAAGCCTGCCCTCCGGTAAGAGGAGCCCATCTGAGAAGGGAGGCAGCAGCTGTTTCCGCCCGGGTTGACAAGCATTGAAAGTAATGTTTATTTGATCTCATTGCAGCTTGAACGAACGTGACCACTTGTTGAAGAGACTTGGCAGAAAAACCCCTCCGAGCCTGTTTCGTGCTAATTCCGTCCAGCAAAGTGTATCATGTAAGTATGTGAGCGTAAAGAATCCGGCCGGACGCTTCCTGCAGGCAGGTGGGGGGGGGTCTGAATTTAATTAAAGCAGGTAGAGCCAATACCCGAGGAAGCTTTTAGCTCGGAAACTTGAATTTGCATTGGGATCTCTATCTGACCCCAGGCTTATAGGTACGCTTTGTAAGAAAGGTAAAGCCTGTTTTCTTGTGCTTCATAAAGGCATTCTGCTTTCTGGTTTGTAAAAGTTAGGACTCATACACACGCCGTTGCTCGGCCATTCTGCAGTCCCAAATGCACGGGCAACATTCGCGCAGATTCCGCCAACGGATCCAGACCCATTCAACTATTTTTTTGCGGTGCGGAGGCATGGAACCCCACGGAAGCACTCCATACTCCGCTCCGCACCTCACCTTCCAGATTGCGAACCTATTCAAGTGTATATGTCCGCATCCGTTATGTGGTGCAAAGACGGTCGGAGCCCATGTATATTGTGGACCCGCTGTTTGCATGAGCGCATGAACGTGGGCATGAGCCCATATACTGGATAAAGGCGAATCAGTGGGGACTTTATCCTAAAATAATTTTAATTACCTGGAAATCTAGATCCTGGAGCCATTCTCTTGCATGAAGTCTTTTTAAAGAGGAGCTGACTTAGGCCTCATGCACACGAACGTATTTTCTTTCCGTGTCTATTCCGTTTTTTTTGCGGACCATATGCGGAACCATGCATTTCAATGGGTCCGCAAAAAAAGCCGAAGGTACTCCGTGTGCATTCCGTTTCCGTATGTCCGTTTTTCCATTTCACAAAAAAATAGACCATGTCCTATTTTTTTATAGTTTGCGGACAAGGATAGGCATTATTACAATGGATCCGCAAAAAAACGGATGCCATACGGAACGTCATCCATTTTTTTGCGGACCGCAAAACACATACAGTCGTGTGCATGAGGCATTAGTAAAAACTTCTAATCTCCATGAAATAATTATTTACTGTCTTCTCTTTAAAGGGTTTCTGTCACCAACTTTTGACATTATAAGCTGTCTGACATTAGCTATGTGCTAATGTCAGACCAGCTTGATAATGTTTTTTTTATAAAAATCCGCTGTATATATAGTCTGAAAAACTTACTTTTATATTATGTAAATTAGCCTCTAGGAGCAGGGGGGGCGTTGCCCTGCTCCTAGCGGCTCCGTCCGGCAACCTGCTGGCACGCCCCTTCACACTTTGATTGACAGTGCAGGGCAGCGATCCTCCTGCACTGTCTCGTTCTGAAATCGCGCGCCCGCGCCGCCGCTCTGTATTCGGCGCAGGCGCGGTGAGCAGAGGACAGCAGGCACCAGCCATTCCTCTGTTATTCCTTCTAGAACTTTGTGAATGAAGGTCCGTCTGGGTGTTACCAGTTGGGGGTGTGGCCCTACACAGTCTGACACAGGCAGCACTGATTGGATAGTGGTTGATGTGATGTGTGCAGGGACACACCCCTAACTAGCAAAACCAAGTTGTAGCTTTATTGATAGACGTCTAGAAGGAATAATAGAAGAATTGCACAGAGTCAAAAATATGGACGCTCCAGAACTGTCATTTCATGTAGAATACAATTATTTGCTAAAAACAGACATGTCAGAAGTAGCGACAGGTCCTCTTTAAAGAGGACTGCATTAGTAAAAACTTATACTTCCAGTGAAATAATTTTCAACCATCTTTTCTTAGAACTCTGCTTTGTGTTATTCCTCTGTTGTTCTTCCCGGAAATGTCAAATATTCTGTGAACTATAGAAGCATATTATAACGCTTCCTTCCCGACAATTGGCTGCTTCTTGGCACGTGTAAATGCGCCTTTAGTATTCATCACGCGGTCATTGGGCTTTAGGTCCCTTCAAGAGTTGCTGAAGCTGAATGGTGCCGGGAATCTTGGACATGTCTTATGTGACAGTCACTGGCAGCTGGAAGACGTATGTTTTTCTTGCAGGACATATAACGAGGGGCACTTCACAGGGCAATGTCAGGAAGGGGGAAGGGGGGGGGGGGAGGGTATAGGATTCCAAATCACACAGCAAGTCCTCAAGAAAATCAGTTCTGCCATAAGGTAGCCATATACATAAGTTAGCTGACCAGTGGTGTCTCTTCTGACAACCCCACATGGAAGATAAGCAGCTGCCAGATATCTCTGCCTTTTATCTCCTTGGAAAAGAAAGGGTTGTACAGGTTTAAATCCAACCAGTCCAATTCTTCAACTGGGCTGCAGAACGTGGCACGTCCATTACACACTGGATGGAGCCTTCTGCTCTCCGTTCCGTCTACTGTTTGGTTTCCGGCGTTGGTGGCTGCTGCAGACAGCTGATTGGTGGAGGTGCTGGGTGTTTTGAAGATAGGTCATCAATATCTCAAAGGTGGAAAACCCCTTTAAGGGGCCTTTTACGCAGGCTGACGATTGGAAACAAAAATAGTCATTCACGATTATTGACCCATATATACATGCTGCCACCACCAATCACCAGACAAATGACACGCCGCGTTGTTAATTCCGGTATTGAGATATGGCAGAGGACCCTAATACCGGAATTAAACGGTACAGTTTTCATTTTGCACATCAGGATGCGGTTGTGTGAAATCAAAACGGAAAAAAAAACGGATCAGTCACTAAATACATTGAAAGTCAATGGGTAAGGCTCCTAAAAAAATCAGATCAGTTACCCTTGACTTTCATTGTTTTCAGTGCCGGATTCAGTTTTTATGACCGGACACAAAACCGCAGCTTGCTCGGACACCCCTTTGCTCGGCTTTCCTTCCTTTGAGGGATATTCATTGTGTTGTAGACCCATAACTGGGGCTCCACATTTATTTAGCATATTACTGTTTCCCAGGGAGCTTTGCACTTCCGATTGCTGTGTTGAGACTCTTAACTGAGGCTCCGCAGTGTTTTTTGTAGCTGGTCTCCCTGAGATCAGCTATTGGTGTGTTTGGTTAAACGTGTGAAAGTAGCCTAACCAAGAGATTGTCCATAAACACAATCAATACGATCCGGCTGACGACTGATATCAGACCTGATGTCCACCATTAAAGTGGGGCATGAGATAAGCAGCTAGCACGTGCTGGCTTTTCACTCCCCTGATAGCTGACCTCAGCCAGGGATCGGCCAGGTCTATAGACATTACATTGTTTGCCGATCCTGTCAAAATGGCAGAAAAACATCTCCAACGTCCATCAATGCATTAAATTGTTAGGCCTCATTCACACGAACTGGCAAAATGGCACGTGACGGATGTTTAAGTAAAGCCTGTCACATGGCAATTTTTAGAACCAATTGAAGTCAATGGGGCTGTTCACATAGCCGTGAATAGGGGCTGTCAAAAAATAGGACATGGCCTGATGGACCCCGTTGCCATTTTTAACAGGTGTTTAGACAGAAGTGCACCCGTCTAGCATATGTTAAAACTGGGTACACTATTTAAGGCCTTTCAGCGGTCAAAATCTTCTTTATACTGGGAGCAACTAATGGAGGTATGAATAATACTGGGAGCCACTAATGGGGGTGTTAATAATACCGGGAGCAACTAATGGAGGTATGAATAATACTGGGAGCCACTAATTGGGGCATTTATAATACTGGGAGCAACTAATGGAGGTATTAATAATACTGGGAGCCACTAATGGGGGCATTAATAATACTGGGAGCAACTAATGGAGGTATTAATAATACTGGGAGCAACTAATGGAGATATTAATAATACTGGGAGCCACTAATGGGGGCATTAATAATACTGGGAGCCACTAATGGAGGTATTAATAATACTGGGAGCCACTAATGGGGGCATTAATAATACTGGGAGCAACTAATGGAGGTATTAATAATACTGGGAGCCACTAATGAGGGCATTAATAATACTGGGAGCAACTAATGGAGGCATTAATAATACTGGGAACCACTAATGGGGGCATTAATAATACTGGGAAACACTAATGGGGGCATTAATAATACTGGGAAACACTAATGGAGGTATTAATAATACTTTCAGCCACTAATGGGGGGCATTAATAATACTGAAAGAAACTAATGGAGGTATTAATAATACTGGGAGCCACTAATGGGGGCATTCATTATACTGGGAGCAACTAATGGAGGTATTAATAATACTGGGATCCAATAATGGGGGGCATTAATAATACTGGGAGAAACTAATTGAGGTATTAATAATACTGGGAGCCACTAATGGGGAGCATTAATTATACTGGGAACCACTAATGGAGGTATTAATAATACTGGGAGCCACTAATGGGGGCATTAATAATACTGGGAGCCACTAATGGGGGCATTAATAATATTAGGGGCCACTAATGAGGGTATTAATAATACTGGGGGGCACTAATAGGGGCATCAATAACAGTGGGGGACTCTGAAGAGGAAATTAATCATACTGGGGGCACTACGGTGGGAGATTTGATTGGCTGTTTTTAATGGCTGTTAAAAATGGATGCAAAACGGCCGGTAAAATGCACAGAAAATGAATGCAAAAAAGCCTTAGGATCTTTCACAGTCTCCTTATAGGTCAGATAATACGCTCAATCCTTTTGTTCCAATGTGCCGTTCTTGAAATATTCTTCTACCCTTTCTCGTTTCTGTTTTTTCAGATGGATTTGCCTTTTCTCAAGAAGAACACGGCGTTGTTTCCCAGTCTCAAGTTGTCCGATCCTATGACACAACAAAACAGAGAAGTGGGATAGAATAACAGAAGACCTCAGTGACCGGTGGCAGAAATAATGAGCTTTGGACAATACTTCTACTGTTAAGAGATATTTCACTACGTTTGGCCGCAGCAGCCAAAAACTGGGAAATCCATTTCTGTGGCCTTTGCCAATAAATTTCTTAACTATTATTTTTATTTTCCCCAGCAGGACCTGCATGAGATTTCAATTAAACTATGCATTACAGGTCTGGCTGGGAGCTTAGAGGTTAAGGTGTGTACTTCTCGCTGGGGCACAGCCTGTTAAAAAAATGATTCTTTGGCTGTGTCCTGCTTCCGACTTTTTTTTTTTTCTTTTCTACCACAATTACATACCTGTCTCGCAGCCACGTTTTTCCATCGCTACTACAATGGAATGCTGCAGTTAGGGGCCATTCTTCGTAAAACAAGGGAACATTGTGGAGAAAAGTTTGTCAAAGATGCAATAGGTGACATTTTTGTATTTTTTTTCCTGTTTTCCTGTTTTTGACTCTTAAAGATCCTCATACACATAAGAGAAACATTGGCTAATTTTTGGTGGGATCAGTCAAGTATCCTATATGTATGAGTCCCTCTGATCCTCTTCAACAGAATATGTTGCAAGAAGAATGGGTTGTGCATGTTGAGTGTCTGGAGGCATCTCTCCATTGGCAATGCATGCATATTAAGCCAACCGAGCGTGCATGCCAATAGAGAAGGAGTTAGGGAGACAACTTTTTGGGCTGACAGCAATTCTCACCTTTACTTCTAAATTGGTCCATCAATCAGACTCATCAAAATGACTAAAGATTTACAAAACGGGCAAAGTTGAGCCTATAGAGCTAAGTTATAAAAGTCAGGACCAATAAGTCTTTTTGAATCTACAGTAAAGGTTGGAGATTTTTTCCATAAGATTAAGGCATGGTTGACCGAAAGCAGGCCCTATACTTAAAATACTTAAGATGTGTTTTGGACAATAATTGTCAACCCTGATCTCCTGACTAGCGTCCTTTAGACTTGGCAAATGTGTAGGATATTTAATTGTTGGAGGTGGAGTAGTGGTGCCTATCTCAAGGTGGAAAATAAAAAATTTGTCTGAGAAATATCAGCATAGTCTACAAATTTTACTACCGTTCTCCTCAATAGGAGCAGCTTCAATAACCTCCATCTACTACACAATGGAAAGAGCTGTGTAGTTATGGCACCAGGTCAACAGGGGTGTGCCGATAAGATATTGATGGCCTATCCTGAGGATAAGCCACCAATATAAAAATCCTGGACAAGTCCTTTAGAGGGCTTATCCAACCTCTATAATGACCCCCCCTGGGCACCTAATTTAGATAATACTTACCCCACTCCCCGGCACCCACGTCACCTGTGTTCCCTGCACGGCTGCGGCTGTATCTCCCCGTTGCGTGGATCAAAACATCTGATGATGAAGCCAATAGCATGGCGTGACAGGGATGAGCCTCGGGCCACCTGCGAGATGCAGCAGCAGCCATGCAGAAATCAGGGGTGACGCGGGTGCTGGGGAGTGGGGAAAGTAAATCTATATGAGGGTCCCGAGCATGGGGGGGGGGGGGCGACAGCTATCTCTCCCATCTCCCTCCTATGTCGGCTGAACCTGCTGTTCTCAGCAGGTTTGACAGACAAAAGTATAATGTGTATGGCCAGCTTAACAAGTCTTAATTTCATACTGGAAATGTTGGGACAGGACACAAAGATAAATCAGTGATGGTCTATGTTTTGGTACGATATCACTGACAACTAAACACTCTTCAGATATCAGAGTGAAGTGCCACATATTGTTTATACAAACCAGTACGATGCAACCACTACTTCTATGGGCATCGTTAGATGAAAGATGCAACGTTCTGGTTGAATATCATCTATGGTCATTGGCCAATAAATGGTTCCCATTGACCCACAGTGCTAGATTTGGACGATCTACTTGGATAGACTAACATATAGTGTCCATGACTTTGAAGGGTATTCCCATCTGGACATTTAAGACATATCAGTAGTAAATCACAACCCATTCCTACTTACTTACATGACCCCAAAATCACAACGAAAAATAAAAGTTTTATTTTAATTATGTTTTACATGCCTACTTTTGATTAGACCCACCTTCCTTGGCTTCCTAATTCCCGACCTAAATTTCCACCATGATTGTGTCTGTCTTACTATTCTAGATTCTTACAATTAATTTAGGACAGGGATTGTGTCTAAGGCTCTGTTCACATCTGCATTGCAGTTTCCATTTATCACAGTAGCCACATCTGTTGATACCACTCATTGCGTATAGACTTACCATGCTTTCTGACGGGTTCTGTCACAGTGTCCGTTGTTTTAACGAGAAAATAAACCCCGTATAAACTGCTATTTAGCCTTGGATGCAAATGTGAGCAAAGTCTTACTATAATAAAAAGAATATAAATCTCCTTGCGTAATCTGAATTATAAATGTCACAAATCTCAAGTTTCGCAGAAGATACAAGAACCCTTTAGAGAGTCACGACCTGAGCCCTACTGTCTACATTGGTTATGTTCATATAACAGTGCGCATCCTAGCATTTATCCTATGTTAAACTATAGTCCTCGAATTCTGGTCTCAGGAACTGAAGATCTCTGGGAAGTATATATGGTCAACCATACAGATAGCTCAGGATGTGGATTACATTCATGGAAATCTACGTACATATCATAAACATGGAGCTGCCTCCTTCCAACCCCTATGTCACCCAACTGTGTGAAGATTGAATTCCTAAATTGTATGCATTAATAAGTTGCTCTACAGCATTAGCACTTTATATGGGACAACGTGTGGCATAGGACCCTCACCAATCTTTAAGGCAATAATGGGGGAATTGTAGGAACTTGCATACAACAAAAACAACGCCTTTGTGGCTTGGTGCTTCATGCCCTTTATCTGCCAGTTTCTGCCAAGTTGCTTGACTACAAAGCTTGCAATTATCATATATAACCTTGGAGCTTGCGATTAATTGGAGACTTGGCAGCCAGCTCCTGAATAGCCATATAAGTGCTACACTTCCGCTGCATACCTCGTAGTAAATATAAGATTCCTTTGGCTTAATGCCATCACGCAGGAAGAATGGGGAACCAGGAAAAAAATAAATGGCCACATGTGCTTCTCAAGCCTCCATATCTGACTATTGGAACTATCATATTGTGTTACTTGCAAAGTTGGCATTTCCTCTGTCTTCACAACATGTGGTGTTTCACTTATTGACTGTATATTTTGGTTTACATTGGTTTTGCAAAAATGTACCTGGCTTTCCAAAAATAAAAGAAAAAGAAAAAAAATTGAATTTCCTATGCAGTTGATGTTTCTTGTGTGTGTACAGAATGTGAGGCCGATAAAAATGATGTAACCAGACGGAGGGAATGCTGGAAGGGGGAGCAAAAATATTGCAAAAAGTCAGTAATAATGGAAATCATTTCATTTGGATCAAAATACAATGGGGAAGTTTTATTAAAACTGGTGTAAAAGAAAACTGGCCCCCATGGGAACCAATTAGATTCCACCTTTCATTTTTTCAGAGCTCCTTTGTATCTTTGAATCTGATTGGTTGCTTTTGGCCACTAAATCAGTTTTCCTTTACACCAGTTTTGATAAATCTCCCCCAAAGACATCTAATGTGACTAATGGATAAGTCAGAGAGCCAGTCGAGTTATAGGGTTAACTCTGGGGTTTAGTGGTTGCATTACTACACTGGGGTCCTCGATGTGAAGGACATCATCATGGAGCTACCCAGCTTCTACAGCCCCAACTGTTGTCTGGTTCCTCTCTTTCTTAAATTACGGGCAGGACCTTTTCTTCTGTCTTGACACTCCAGGCAGCCCCCTTGACTGTGCTGTCGTCAATTTGACAAGGTGGGCACAGACGTCTGCCCCCTTTCTCCAATCTGCAGCCCAAAACAAGAAGATGACACATAGGACCTCGGGACTAGCTAAGTACGGTCTGGCCAGTGTCCGTAACCCCTTCTATTTCACATGTACAACGTACTTGAATTATAAACTATGATTAAATATGGCCCCTCTGGTTTATGATAATGATGCCATCATTTAAGACATTGTATTATGTTATTGCAGGAAATGTTTTGTGGTGGTGACCCAAGTTGTGTTGTCGTCCATGGGGTGGTGGCATGAAGACAATCCCTGTCCATATGCCCTAATACATGAGAGAAGGGGGGGGGGGGGCACTGCTTTGGACCCAACTCTATGAGCCAGAACAGCAAACTGAACGATAGTGGCTCCTTTTCTTGACAACCTTGAGTCACCCATGTACCAAACATGGACAATTTCTTCATCTGTCCAAGGCTTCCCATGCCTAAATTAGCTTGGCCAGAGGCGAATCTGTGAAGATCAGCTGATCACCATGGTGGCACCAATCTGATGATGAAACCCATTTAAACTACACTATGTTTTTCTTTCACTAAAGTTTCCCATAAAATGTAAAATGTAATTTTTTTTAAGGTGGGTCAGCTGTCCTTACTATGTGATTAGTTGAGACTTCTTTTATTTGAAGTCACTAATAGTATTGCTCTTTCCCGTGGACTAAGCTATTTTACATACGGTACTGAGGGAGAAGTCAATGGGAATTGCACATGGCTCCTATCACTTGGTCATTGACAGCGTGACACAGGGTCGCACTTTATCAGCATTTTAGGACAGTAAAGTAAACCAATGCTAAGCCTGGAGATCCTGGCAGGTCAGGACCCTGCATTCCTCCTGCCGCACTCTATCTAGGTGAACAGAGTCACTGACCTCAATCTGATACTTTATTCTTTTGTTTTCTTGCACAAACTTGAAATCAGATGAAATTAATGCTTCCTGCAGGATCAGCTACTGAATATATGGGGGGCTTGGCTTGACCCAAAGTATAAATTTTTTAGTAAGAAAAAAGACAGGCATTTTTTGTGGGAATATTTTCCAGGTTCATGACAAAAATATATAGAGACTGATTCATTTCAAATTTCTACAGAATTCGATGGCATCGTTCATCTGATGGAGAGATGAGCAAATTGATTTGTTAGAATCTAAATTGGGACCGAATTAAAGAAACAAAAAATGCTGACTTGGTAGAATCAGAATTTCTTCAAATTTATTTGGGTAGAATTTTTCTAGATTTGTACTCTAATCAAATTTCTCGGCTGATTCTGAGGAATCCGACTAAAACGAAGTTTAGGAAATTCACTAATCTCTCATCTGATGGAACATTGTCAATACATCCTAATAAGTTTTTTTTTCTTTAAAGGGGGATTCTCATCTTAGGAAGTATTATTTATTATTTAGGGCCTAACTGATGTGGTCCCAACTCTGGCACCTTCACCTATTGAGAGAAAGGGGCGATCTGTGGCTGCCACAAGTAAAATGGAGATGTATCCTCCCGGGAGGTGAGGCAGGGTCGGCCCTGGGGGGAGGGTTCCTGTGAGTATTCAGCAGGATGCCCTCAATTTCTCATACAGACGACCCCTATTAGGGGATACAGTCATCATAGGGGGGGTGATACTAGAATCTTTCATCCCGGCACGTATCACATAGTCAACCATTCTGTATTACTAGCTGTAGCTTCCCCTTGATCACATTGTTGGCTTCATAAGAAATCATTGGATTTCATCTTTACTGGTATTTTTCTAAATTATCTTTTCAACCATTTTTTACAGTTTGGATGTATATATTGACAGGTAATAAATGTGAACCCATTTATTACCCTCTCCTTTCTGCGGTCAGACCCTCCCTCGCTGCTTTGATTGACAGGGTCAGGAAGAGGCAAAGCTGCAGGGAGGTGCTGGCCACAGAAAGGAGCGGAGCTTGGGTGCAACAGTGACACCCGTGTTGCACCAAATGCCCAATCTGCGTGTTACCAGGTGAACCACAGCTATGTGTCTGTGCAAGGTCGCTGGTGACAGACTCCCTTTAATGAGTATGTGCTGTGTGGGTGCTGGCCGGATAGCAAACGGACATAAATCATTACCGTCAGAATCAGACCTAAGAGTGATGATTTTTCCAGCACATTTAAAGTTTAGCTTTTCATGGTTTTTTTTTTCATCATATTTGAGGTCAGAAGCGCTTCCATCTCCTGTTGCACATTCATAATACAAAATGATACGGTTTTACCAGATAATTTTGAGATAATTGGGATGTAAGGGATATACTGTATAAGGTGCATTTACAGTTCACTGATTTGTTGGCCGGGGATGAAAAGATTATCTTCTACTGAAAGTAAAGTAGAGATGTCTAAATGAACCTACTACCCACTGTGTACTTATCCTGCGAATGTTCTCGATGAACCCAGCAGACTGCAGAGACCTCTGGAAAAGTGTGGGGTCTGTGAGAATTGCCTAATACCAACAATTATACTAATGAAATCAAATAAAGAGGCATAAGCAAAGTGCTTGGAGGGAAATGGGGGGGGGGGGGCTCGTCCATGGCTTTGCTTGCTATGCAGAAAGAACTTTGCCCTAATTCATCACTATTTACTCACATCCAGGATCCCATTGGTGGCAACTTATGGGCATGAGATTGGGTCAAATATCAAGATTTGGGATGAGCGAATCGACTTCGGATGAACATCCGAACTTGACTCGCATAAAACTTCGTAAGAATACTTTATGGAGCAAGGTACCATTTGGAACTGAAACAGAGTCCGGTAAAAGGTTTTTAACAGTAGAAACTAATTTCTGAAGTTATTACCCGAAGTTTCGCGAAGTGATAACTCCGGCTCATCGGAGCCACTACATTCTAGTACTGTACGTATTTCTCGCTCCGTACAATATTCTAACAAAGTTTTATGCGAATCGACTTTGAATGTTTCATCCGAAGTCGATTCGCTCATCCCTAATCAGGATGAACTTGCCCCTGAACACTTGTTCCCCATAATTGGCCTGTGTAAATGCAGAACGCTCATTTGTCGGACGATCCTGTCTAAAACCATTGTGTAAACAGGCATGTGCTGTCGACAATATGGAAATTGATCGGGGGAAGAACGATTGTAAGGATCATTATTCATCCCCCATTCACATTGCATCAAATAGTGTAAAAGGCCCTTTAAAAAAAACACTAGTCAACTTAAATATCGTCGATCACTGCATGTTAGTGACCCGGCATCGGCCTGTGTATGAGGAGCCTATGTTCTTCCTGACCAATGGATGATTTTCTTCTTCTGGGTCCACCAAAGGAAATGTTTCAAAGGTCCCACCCTCCAAATGTGTGTGCACATCGACTTATAATTGCATCAGGACCTTGGTTGCTACCATTTTGCACAATCAGATCTAATAGGATATATGTGAATCTACCCAAGAAATAGACCACAGTGGTAAGTGATCTTCGACAAAGTGACCTCCAAAGGAAGGAATACCTCCAAGAAATACATTACAAAATTACAGCTATCTTCATAAGTGATTGTTTTAAAGGATGTTGATGCAAACTGGAGAGCCCCTTTAAATGGGTTTTCTGATCCTTTAATACTGATGTCCTATGCTCCAGATAATACATCAGTATCTGATTAGTGGGGGTCTGACACCCGGTTCCCCCGCCAATCACCTGTTTGAGAAGGCACTGGCTCTTCTGTGCTTGGTATCGCTGCTATGGGGCTGAGCTGCTTTTAGGCCATGTGACCTATGAACGTGTTATCACATGGCCTAGGTCTGAAGAAGGCCGTGGCGCTACTACAAATGCTGCTGCCGTCTCAAACAGCTGATCGGCCGGGGTCTCGGTGTTGGACCCCCACCGATCAGATACTGATGACCTATCCTGAGGATAGGTCATCAGTATATAAGTCCTAGAAAACCCCTTTTTATATAGATACGGATGTTACCTTCCTTAACCCAAGTCTTGGTTTCAGGTATCCCGACATGAGTGACACAAGATGACCAACCATGACGTTTGCAATTTTTTTCCAAAGCTTTTCCACCACTCATCTCAGGACATCTCAAGCCAAAAACCAATGTAAGGAAGGAAACATCTGTATATGAAAATATCTATCTCTCTGTCTGTGTGTCTAGTCAATAAAACTTTATTTTGTTGCTTTAAATCCCTGGTGATTCTGGGCTTAGGAGTCCAGTAGGCGGGCACATTTAAGTAACTGACAGCTACCTCTGTATGATTGTCCATACAGAGATCAGTCTACTCAGCGCCTCCTGCTCTATAACATGCAGCCTTCAGATAAAAGAATTATATGTAAAAGGTGTAAAAGGGCCACCTGCCCACCACCACCCTCTATGAGCCCCGTACTCCATGGTGGATTTAACCTGCTGTTTTGGGGATACAACGGTACAAATCCCACATTAGCACAACGCACTTTACCAAGAACTATAGCGCTAAATCCATTGTTTTACTTTGGTCTTTGTTGATCCTGACCTTACTACAATGCAGTGCAGAATCCTCGGTATAGAGTAACATGGAGACATCTACTGAGACCCACAAGCTGAGCACGTCATTCCCCAGCAGTAACAGAAGTAACAGGATAGACAGCAATGTCCTGCATCTATTTCAGGGATCGGAACGGAGCAATAATTCATCTTTGTTTTCTTTTTGAAATCCTATTTTTGAGAGTCGGTCCAGTCCAATAATGTGACTGGTGACATGTTTATGCTGGGAAGAAGGCAACCCAGTGATCTATAGAATCTGTGGGAATGTATTATGTCAGCTGGAGTTGTCCTTCAGGGCTTTGGGGCAGTGGCATTTCTCAGTTGACGTTTTAGATGCTCTCCCTTATTAAAGCTGACCTGACAAAACGTTCTCAATGCAGAATGTGAAGGCGACAAATATTCAGGAATGGATTTCTATTAAATTCCTATAATCCAATGAGGACCGGTGAGATGTCCGGTTTTAAAGAACTGCGGATTTAGTATTTCTTTTAAATAAAGTTCATCAAGTTCATCTCATGTGCATCTCCAATAAGCGCCCCCATATGCATCTTTAGACAATTTGGATTAATGAAAAATTCCATCATGCATGAAATCACCATGTCCCATTATAAGGCTTCATGCAGGTGACTCTGTTTTTGATCCGTGCTGTCTGAAATTTTTGTGGGTAGTGCATCAAAATATTCATTTCTATGGGGCCATGCGCACATCAGTATTTTTTGCAGATCTGTGTTGCATCCCTGTTTTGTGGACCGAAATATGGATACAATCGTATGCGTGAGGCCTGAGGGTATGGTCACTCGGTCAGGTTCTGCATTGAGTTTTGGAAGCCCAAAAAAAAACAAATAAAAAAAGTTGCATCTGTCCTTTATACTTTTATGCTTTTTAGACCTTTATGATCCACTCCTGATTTTGGCATCCAAAACTGCATAAGGAAACTTCACCGTGTGGCCGCACCCTAACAGGTTTTTTTCTTTATTATACCTCATTCACACATCAGTGTTTTAGTCAGTGATTTCCATCAGTGATTGTGAACGTGTAGGCCACACAAAGAATAGGTGGAATGGAGAGATCTGCACCTATTCTGTGTTTAGAGCCGCACCTGGTTTTGGCTCAAAATCACTGATGGAAATTTCTGACCAAACACTGACGTGTAATGAGGCTTTATACTTTTCATCATGCCACCACCACTAATAGCTTTTTAGAAGAAGACATCCCAGCTTCTGTCCAACACCCTTTTCAATGATAACCTGATCACAGCGGGCCTCTATGCTGTTTTGGATCAGCAGTAAGCTACAAGGAAAGCCGGACACACATATTCCAGAGCTGGCAAACAACAGATTGTTCAGCCAACGACCATCTCTCCTGACTCCTCCATACCACACATTCAGTTCAATGGAGAGGAGAAAACCATGGGAGAGAGAGCTTCTCCTGGGAGAACAAAAGGATTGACTCAAAAAATTCAATTCACCCGATCAGGAGCTCCTCATACACATTAATTTGCGGCTATTCTCCACAGGTACGTGCAACAAGATAATAAAATGAATGGGGGCCTTTAGTGATCAGGTTTATCAGTTCTCCTATAGCGCAACCACAGGGGAAAATAAAGGGGATGTCTCACTTCAGCAAATGGCATTTATCGTGTAGAGAAAGTTAATACAAGGCACTTACTAATGTATTGTGGTTGTCCATATTGCCTCCTTTGATGGCTGGATTCATTTTTCCATCACATTATACACTTCTTGTTTCCAGGGGTTATGGCCACCCTGCAATCCAGCAGCAGCGGCCGTGCAGGAAAAAGCGCCAGCCTTTCATCTTGCATCTGTGCTGCAGCGGTGGGCGATACTCCTGGATAAGAGCAGCGTATAATGGGATGGAAAAATGAATCCAGCCAGAAAGGAGGCAATATTATTATTATTTATTTGAAAGCTCCATTAATTCCATGGTGCTGTACACATACACATACATAATATAAAACACAAATACGATAATCAAGAAACTATTAACAGACTGGTACCGGCCATAGCTATAGGGGGTGCAGAGGTAGCAGTCGCTACCGGGCCCAGGAGCCTGAGGGGGCCCAAAGACCCTTGTGGTGCATACGAAGACAACGGTATTATAGAAAGTGCATGCAGGTCAAGTTACACATTTGGCTGGAGGGAAGGGTTTAGGTCTAGAATTTGTCATTGCGGGGGGGTGCCATTTCAATTTTTGCCTCAGGCAGTATGAAGGCTATGTGCTTCCCTGCCCACAAAGCACTGAGGGAAGGGGGGCATTAGCTGAACTCCTGCCCCTGCCCACAAAGCACTGAGGGAAGGGGGGCATTAGCTGAACTCCTGCCCCTGACCACAAAGCACTGAGGGAAGGGGGGCATTAGCTGAACTCCTGCCCCTGCCCATAAAGCACTGAGGGAAGGGGGGCATTAGCTGAACTCCTGCCCCTGCCCATAAAGCACTGAGGGAAGGGGGGCATTAGCTGAACTCCTGCCCCTGGCCACAAAGCACTGAGGGAAGGGGGGCATTAGCTGAACTCCTGCCCCTGCCCATAAAGCACTGAGGGAAGGGGGGCATTAGCTGAACTCCTGCCCCTGGCCACAAAGCACTGAGGGAAGGGGGGCATTAGCTGAACTCCTGCCCCTGGCCACAAAGCACTGAGGGAAGGGAGGCATTAGCTGAACTCCTGCCCCTGCCCACAAAGCACTGAGGGAAGGGGGGCATTAGCTGAACTCCTGCCCCTGGCCACAAAGCACTGAGGGAAGGGGGGCATTAGCTGAACTCCTGCCCCTGGCCACAAAGCACTGAGGGGAGGGGGGCATCAGCTGAACTCTTGCACCAGGGCCCATTAGCCTATAGCTACGCCCCTGTTTGGTACAGAGGAGGAGAGGAGCCTGCCTGCAAGAGCTTACAATCTAAAAGAGAAGGGTGAATATGGACAATCACAATATATTTGTGTCTTGAATTAACTTTCTCTACGTGATGACAAATGCCACTTGCTGAAGTGAGACAACCCCTTTAACTGTTACATAATTCCCATGGACATTAATGGACTGTCTATGTAGTGTACAAAGGTGTTGGGTGCTTCAAAGCCCAAGAGGCGCTCTTCCCTGTATGACTGTGCATAAAGATAGCTGTCATTCACTGATAGGGCGGACCACTAGACTCATAGGTATAGAAAGAGAAGGGATTTAAATTAATAAATTACAAGTTTTACTGAATCTTTTCCCATAAAACTATATATCAATCTGCTCAGCTTCTCCTGCTCTATAACATGATGCCAGCAGCTCAGACTCCATGTTCAAAGAGAAAGGTTCCCTGTAAAATGGACTTCCATGCTATTAGTCCAATAAGCAGGGGCTTACAATCTACAATATCTCTTTTTCAAGAGGGTGGAATAAAACAGTAGTCATTATATTTGATACGCCCACATACATGAAGTTGTATATAGACTTTCTATAGCTCTGAGACAGATGGAGCTATTTACTGCTTCATTTCTTGAGAACTTTCCTCCAGTACATCATCTGCACTGGATGAACATCCAGCCTGATATTAATACTGGAGGACACACGCCAAGCACAGTTTGTCAAAAGCCAAAATGTCTTTGGACGTGCTGAACCAGGCAGCTGACAGGAAGCCCATGAACATGTAGTAAGAAGATCTTCAAAGAGAGAGTACTTGAGGTGACATTAAAGTCCAGCTCCACGTGGGACAAAAGTGTTTTGACTCCCAAGTCAATGATGCTGAAATGTGCTAAATCTTGTGTGGTCAGAGAAAAGCAGCATATCGATGAGATCATTTCTGTGGGTTTTAGGCTGTCATGCAGTCATGGATCCAACATGGTTGCATTGAACTCAACCTAAGTTATCTAAGAGGGACGAGTCCAGTGGTCACTTCATGACCATCTAAAACGAGCCTTGAAGGGGTTGTCCAAGATTTTTATTTTGATGGCCTATCCTCAAGTCAGTGTTGGAACCACACAGCTTCATCCATTGCATAGTGTCTGTTGTAGTGTTTCTCCCATGGGAGATGAACTGCAATAACCAGCTCCATCTAGGAGTTGGACCCATTGTAGAACAGCTAATTGGCGGGGGTGCAGGTTGTTGGATCCCCTTGATGGCCCATCATGAGGTTAGACTATGAACATAAAAATGCTGGACAGCCCCTTTAAGTTGGCTATTAACATGCCATAGCATTTGGCTAGATACTGTTTTACTTTGCTTAAATACTTTTAATAAAGATGGAAACCTGCCACAGCTGAGGGTACGTGTTTATTTCAGTGGGGAAGAGGAATGAGCTGCTGCCAGATATCTTTGACAATGGCTTATCCTATGTTGAAATCCAAGGTGTCTGACGCTTCTTCCCCCCACATCTGCTGTTGGGGGACATTGGACCAATCCTACCAAAATTTGTGTTTTTGGCCAACTTTGATTTATTGCGCATGGCCAGGTCTAGAATGTGTTAATTGAATTATAGAAAAGTGCTCCACTTAAGACATTGATGATGGTAGATAGACAGTTTTTCTCAGCTTAGTGTAATAGCATTGTATCATTTGTTGATCTAGCACCCTCTACTTGGTGGATGGCCATTGACTTGTCTGTCCTAACCTTGGTTTGGCCACCATTTCACCTCACGACCCACAATTTGTGGAAAGTAATTTTGTGCTCAAGAAAAAGGCAGGTGTGGAGCGTGTCGGACCCCTATTAATCAGATTTTAATGACCTATCATGAGGATAGACCATGAATATAAAAATACTGAGCAGTCCCTTTAAGCTGGCTATTCACACACTATAGAATTTGGCCAAATACTGTTTTACTTTACTCCCCCTTAAAGATGCAGACCTGCCTCAGCAGAGGGTGCATGTTTATTTCAATAGAGGGGCTGGGGGGTGAGCTCCTGCCAGATATCTTTGACAGTATCCCATGTTGAAATCCAATGTGTCCGATCCTTCTTCCTCCCACATCTTCTGTTGGTGGACAGTTGACCAATCCTTTCAAAATCTGTGTTTTTGGCCAGCTTTGATTTAATGCGCATTGCCAGGTCTAGACTGTGTTAATTGATTCTTGACGATGGTCAACAGACAATTCTTCTTAAAAAGTCCCCAGCTTAGTGTAGTAGCATTGTATCATTTGCTAATCTAGCACCCCCTACTTGGCTGATGGCCATTGACTTGGCTTGGCCACCATGTCACCTCACGACCGACAACTTGAGGAAAGTAATTTTGTGCTCAACAAAACTTTGCTTGCTTCGGTGGCAGCCAAAAGGTCACCATATTGTACATTTATACTGAGGCATAATTACTGTCCAGTTAGACATTCATGAGTCTAGACTGTATTAATCGATTCTTGATGATGGTCACCATATTGTACATTCATACTGAGACATAATGAATATCCAGTTGGACATTCATGGGTCTAGATTGTGTTGGACATTCATGGGTCTAGCCTGTGTTAATCGATTCTTGATGATGATCAACAGACAATTCTTCTCAAAAAAGTCTCCAGCTTAGTGTAGTAGCATTGTATCATTTGCTGATCTAGCACCCCCTACTTGGCTGATGGCCATTGACTTGGCTTGGCCACCATGTCACCTCACGACCCACAACTTGAGGAAAGTAATTTTGTGCTCAACAAAACTTTGCTTATTTCGGTGGCAGCCAAAAGGTCACCATATTGTACATTTATACTGAGACATAATGAATGTCCAGTTGGAGCTTTTATTAAAATATAATTTCTTTCCAATGCCCTCTGTCTGCATTTTCGTGCATTCTTGGCCTGGTTTCAGCAAGGACTTAAAATCATATATGTTGACAATACTTAGCCATGCGAATGATTTAGGTCATAAAAGATCTTTGTCTGGTTCCTAAATAGAGTCTCTGTGAGAAGTAATGACATACAGAGCAGCGAGGGGGCAAGGGAATCTTTATCTCAAACTGAAATGAGAGATGCAACAATATGTTCTTGATCGTGATAAATTACTGGTTGGGCGCCAGGATTTTTTGCACAGACACAAGACACACAGACAACCATGTCATTGTACGAGACTGGGGCAATAGTGTAATACCCTACAAAACCACCATTAAAATGATAGACCATTCAGGATACTGGGCCTAGAATGGTTTGTATTTCATTTGTGATGCATATAATGTCCATAGTGATATGTAAACCAGGATGACCAGCTCTAACCGTTGACCTTTTTGGTAAAATATATATGCAGTTATTAAGGAACCAAACACATGGCAGACCCACACGACTTTGGATGGCTGTACATGGGGTCCCTAAGTGTACCTCTTATGGCAGTGCCTGATCTCACATGGGAAGGAAAGACTGGGCATGTCGTATTCCAATATGGCGGATCCTTCTTTCCTTTGAGTTCTGCCATCTTAGGAGACCCCATACACACAATATTGTTGACCAATCCCACCAAAATTGGTCAAATTATTCCAGGCCAGGGGAATAATTAAAAAAAAGGTCTGAATGACTTAAAAGAGTTTTCCGATATTTTGGTGGGGGTCCGACTCCCAGGAACCCAGCCGGTCAGCTGTTTGAGAAGCCACTGGCCCTGACAGTAGCACCCCAGCATTCTCAGAGCTTTCCTTAGGACATGGACGTCACTTTCATCAGTCACATGGTCTAGGCACAGCTCAGTCCCATTGAAGTGAATGGGGCTGAGCTGCAATACCAAGTGCAGTGCTGTAAAACCAACGTAAAATCTTTATCAAAGTCTTTATCAATAAATTTTCAACAGCTAAATTCTTATCACTTTGATAAGAATATGGTATAAATAGGTGTTTATGAGCTGTCAGGACTTCAGAGATGATGGCTACAGATCAAGCCGACAGAGAATCACCCTGACAGATTCAGTGTGAGGTAGAGAGCAATAGTCTGTAGATGCACTAAAAATAAAAGCTGTAGAGAAAAAAACTTTTGAAAAATTGTGATAAACACCAACTGAAAAAAAAATATTTTTAGCCCAAAATGCATAAAATGCAATAATAAAAAAATGCTCCCAAAGGTGTCCCTAGCCTTTAAGTTCCTATAACAGCATAGTTTATGATGCAGTAAAAAGTTTACATATACATGGTTTGCAAAAATAGTGAGCCCTCAAAGAGCCCTCAAACTCATTTCCCCTAGTGGGCTCATGATATACTTATAGCCTTCCCTATGAGAGTGCATCAAAACAAAATGGACAATCCCCTTTTTAGACAGATCCCCTAAAAATAAATTGACCGCAGGTTGAACCAGGGGGCAACCAGATATGTGTCTTAACACAGCAGTTCAGAGAACCCTACTGACCCTATGGGGCTCCAAAGCAGAAAAATGTTCATTACACCTCTGCTAAAAAAGTTTCAACAGCAGAAAAGACTTCAATTTTCATGGCAGCATTGGAATTGGAGCTCCGCTGATTTGGCAAAGGGTTGTTTTCTCCGATGAGTCCTGTTTCTGTTTCATCAAACGGATGGACGTTGACGTGTCAGGCGAGATACATCAGGGAACACACAAGCTGGCGGTGGCAGCGTTATGGTCTGGGGAATGTTTTTGTTGCATTCTCTGGGACCACTCATCCATGTGGAAGGCAGTCCATCCTTGCAGATCCCTTACACCCATATATGCTAGGACAGATGGGATCTTCCAGAAAGACAATGCAACATGTCACACGGCTAGAAATGTCCAGGCCAGTATTGGTTGGAAGAGCATGACCAAGACTTCCAAGCACTACCCTGGTCCCCTAATTCCCCAGACTTGAACCCAAATGAGCATCTGTGGGACCACCTCGATCTTCGTGATCACTCTGTGGATCCTCCCCCCATGCACCCTCCAGCAGTGGTGGGATGCACAGCAGTCAGCATGGCTCCACATACCTGTGACAACCTACCAGGACCTTACTGAGTCACTCCCAGGCCGTCTAGCTGCTGTCCGTGCTGCACACGTTAGTTACCCTGGATTTTAGCAGAATTTGGCAGTACTAATTTGAATTGAATCTTAATTTTCTCCATTGAAGCACTAATTATATAACAATCGCTTTCCCAGTGAAGACAACATGTATTTTCTACATGATCGCCATCATATACTGGATGTTGCCATGTTTCACCATAATTTCTGATTTGCCCTAATGTATATACGGTATATTGTAATTTAATTATATCGTTTTACATACATTAATAATATATCTGAATGCAAGGCACTGAGTTTCTAGCAATCGTGGTAAGAGTAAGAAAATGAAAGGTGACAAGTGTCATCTTGAAGGGGGGTGGTAAGTGAACGGCATGATGCTGACAGCATAGCACGGCTCATTGTGTAGGGGGTCACATACTTAGCTTGAGTGACAGAATGCTCCTAGGGACCATCTCATCAGCAGGCAGAATCATGTGCTTGCTGCTGCTCCCCTGCCTTGTTCATGCTGCCTAAATATTGTCTTAGACATGGAAGTATTAATCTGGATATGCAGAAAAAGACACGCTGTGGGGAGATGTTTAATTGGCTCCCAGCAGAGCGCCGGCTGCTTCAGTTGCTTGTTTTTTTCCCTCTCAAATCAGTGCCATTTTCACATCCCATTAATGCCTTCTGGTAGTTTAAATACAAAACTACATTGGGCCTTTTTTTTCCCGTTTCCCATAGTAATTACCAGAGAAGGTCATATTGTCCTAGTTTTGTTAAAAATGGATAATTTTGTTGATAGCCCGGGGTCCAAAAGCCACAAGCAGCTCCACTGATTTTTTTAAAGACATTTTAGCTCATTTTCACCCGCAGAGATAAACATGGAGCGATGTTTTTTTTTTACAACTGCGCACATGAAGGTGTCGTGTGATTTGAGGTTTGATTCGGAATCTGGAAATTGTTGGGAAAAGGAAAATTTCTATTAAGTGAAATCCCATGATGAACATAGAAATCTTCTTACAGGAGCAGAACGTGCATAGAAAGGCTCAACATGTACTGCTTACTGGAGATTTGCATGACGGAAGCGAAATTCTGAAGAGATTCTGTATACAGTTCCGTGACATGGTCATATGATGCGGTAGCGTATGCTAATCAAAGGGACATATGGACAAACACCATGGAGGGTCATCTTTCCTCAATGCCACCTTGTATGTATGGATGTGTAAGCCAGGCAATTATGGGGTCCCTATCAACAAGGAGAAACCTGCCCTTCACTAGTGATGAGCGGGAGGTGCCATATTTGATTTCGCGATATTTCGTGAATACTCGATCGAATATTCGTCATATATTCGTCGAAATAGAATATTCGTCATCATTCTATATATTGCGAATGTTACGCGAATTTATATTCGCATTGCGAATTAAACTTAGAGCTGAGTTCCTAATGGTTGTATTGCTAGAATTGACGAAGATAACGATCGCGAATATATCACTATATTCTCAATCTTCATATATTCTAGCAATACAACCATTAGGAACCCAGCTCTAAGTTGAATTCGCAATGCGAGTAATTCAGGTTATATTAATCGCATTGCGATTACAACTTAGTCAAATTTGTGAGATCGTGATTCTCACATCCAACAGTACATTTTAGCATGGAGGTGTTCCCATGCACATGGGAAGTCGGCAGAAGCGGCAACGGGCATTGATTGGAGCGGGCAGGGAGACAGGAATCCTCCGAACAGATAAGGTAAGGTAACAGCTTTTGGAAAGTGGAAAGACAACCAGAGAGCAACAAGGATTAACAACTTAAAAAAAAACAAAAAAACGAATATTCTAAATAGCGAATATATAGCGTTATATTCGCAATATTCGTGAATTTGCGAAGTGCCGATATTCGCTAAAAAAAAAATCGCTATTCGAATATTCGTGCTCAACACTACCCTTCACTGCTGAAAAGGTCATCGGAGAAAGTGGTCTGAAATCCAGAGGCTGGTGCCCAGTGCTGAGCGGTGGCCTGTCATCTGAGGCTGCAGTGGGCTTTCTAGGAGCGAATTTACTGTGGGCAACCCCTCTACTTTTCTCTGTGGGCAACCCCTCTACTTTTCTCTGTGGGCAACTCCTCTACTTTTCTCTTGAAATAGTGGACAGCATGGTGGCTCAGTGGTTTTGACTTTGCGTTGTAGCACTGGGATCCTGGGTTTGAATCCAACCAAGGGAAACCTCAGTATGGAGTTTGTATGTTCTCCCCTTGTTTGTGTGGGTTGCCTCCCTGCAAAAACATACTAATAGGCAAATTGGCCCTAGTGTGTATGACAAGGGGCCCCACAGAGTGTTATAGCTTGGGGGATGCATGGTAACAGTCCCTGGCAATTGATTATTAAGTAAAAGTGGTCATTTGTGCCATTCTTTTCTTCCTATATGTTCTCTCTCCCCCCAACCTACTTTTGTTTTATAGGTGTTAATGGATCTTTCCTGATGGGGGCCATTATTGGGTCAGCTGTATGGAAGTATCATCAAGTTCTAAAATCTTCCTGCATCGCCATGCTGTTTCTATGGGTTGGCAGATTGGTAGGCTTCTACAGAGGCGGGAAGAGTTCTTTATGGCTATTGGATTGAAGACGACGGCGATGGTGGGAAGGATCTCCTTTATATGCGCACCACATAGGGGTTGGCATGTAAACCGTGGAGCTATTAAACCGGGCTCCTGCCCACCCTCCCTCGGTTTTAACTTCATTGCAATGTTTATTTGTTTTATGAAGTTTACATCAATTGCTTTGTTTTAATATGGTTTTAATAATTATTAAATTAATATATTGATTGGTAATTTTTATTAGTTATTTAGTGTTAACCTAGAGAAACATCCAATCTACTGTCCAGTGTGTTTATTTCATTGGGTATTATTTCTAAGGGTACTTTTACACTTGCGGCCGGACGGATCCGACAGGCTGTTCACCCTGTCGGATCCGTCCTGCCGCTATTTCGTCGTGCCACCAGATTGCCGCTCTGTCCCCTTTGAGTATAATGGGGGCAGAGCTATGGCGCAGCACGACAGCGCACGACGAGAGGCCGCCGGACTAAAAGTACTGCATGTCCGACTTTTTAGTCTGTCAGCCTCTGCCGTGCACTGCTGTGCTGCGCCGTAGCTCCGCCCCTGCCACCCATTATAGTCAATGGGGACAGAGCGGCAGTCCAGTGGCACAGCGAATTAGCGGCAGGACGGATCCGACAGGGTGAACAGCCTATCGGATCCGTCGTGCCGCAAGTGTGAAAGTACCCTTAAGGGTGAAATGGGACTGGTGTTACCATTAGTTTGGGTAATTAGGCTAGAAGCCATACTGTGGACAGTGCGTAATAATGATCTCTGTTTCAATATATCATGTTCTTTGTTGTCCCTTAAAGGGGTTGTCCGGGTTTAGAGCTGAACCCGGACATATCCCCGTATTCACCCAGGCAGCCCCCCTGACTTGAGCATCGGAGCAGTTCATCCTCCGATGCTCTCCTTTGCCCTGCGCTAAATTGCGCAGGGCAAAGGCATTTTCCGGAGTTCCGGTGACGAACCGGGCTCTCCATGGGGCTGCCAGGAAGCCCGAAGATATCATCGCCACTGATGGGCAGGCTTTAGCGCTGCTCTAGCCTGTAAAACGGCTAGGGCAGCGCTAAAGCACGCCCATCAAACCCGGTGACATCACCGAATACACTGCCGGGCGGAAATTATGAGTATGTCTGAACCCGGATAACCCCTTTAAAGGTGTTTTCAAAACTCACCTTCAATCACATTTATATTCCCCCGTAACAATTTTTTAATGCATTTGTTTTAACTTTACTCTTATGGTGGGTTTACATAGCCCAAAGAGCAGCCGATTATCGGGAAGGAAGCATTCCTTCTCGATAATCGGCTGCTTGTTAGTGAAGTATAAGGACTAGGCATCGCTATTGCAATCCCTCGTACTCATACAACTGCGTTTAGTTGTTCAGTTTTTTCCACACGAGTGCAATGCGTTTTGATGCGCTTTTCACGCACGTGATAAAAAACGGAAGGTTTACAAACAACATCTCCTAGCAACCATCAGTGAAAAACGCATTGCATCCGCACTTGCTTTTGGATGCAATGTGTTTTTCAATGAAGCCCCATTCACTTCTATGGGGCCAGAATATAGAACATGCTGCGTTTTTCACGCAACGCAGAACTGATGCGCGAAAAAAAAAAGCGCTCCTGTACACAGACCCATTGAAATGAATGGGTCAGGATTCAGTGCGGGTGCGATGCGTTCACGTCACGCATTGCACCCGCGCGGAAAACTTGCTCCTGTGAAAGGGGCCTAAAGCATTCTCATTTAGGAGGTGAGGGAGGTTAGTTACTTTATATACCTCCGTGGAGCGAAGGTATTTTGGTAGGACAAGGGATATTTGGACCAGCAGCGTGGGGGGGAGCGAAAAGGTGTAGGGGGAGAACTAAAGATGGAAGAAAAGCAGTATGAGAATTGTTGACGTAGCGGCTCTGGAATGAAGTGGAGGTGGAGGTGGTAGATTAATAGAAGATGCTGCAGAATTATCATTCTATATACCATGGAGGAAGGGATTATCATTAGATTTGTGGAGGACCTAGGTGTTGGAAAACCCTCTATGTTCATATTTGGGAATTATTTTGCAGTTAAAAATATTGGAGTACTTATCTTGCAAGGGCCTTTAGTTGCATCCTGTATGGTCCACAGCTACATTCAAAATTCAGCTAATTGTTACTGAAAACAGTTGACAAGGGAAATTAGAAAGTGGTTGGTGGGATGAAGCAGATGATAAATACATGGCTCTCACCCTAAGGCCTCATGCACACGACCGTTTTTTTATGCTGTCCGCAAAAAGGGGTTCCGTTGTTCAGTGATCCGTGTCCGTTTTTGCCTTCCGTTGTGTTTCCGTGTGTCTTCCGTTTTTTTTAGCGGACATGACCCAAAAGATTTTACCAAAAGACAGGCTGACAATGTTTCCCAAGTGCCTGCCAAGGGATCCGCAAAAAAAAAGGACACGGAACGCGGATGACACACGGATGGCCATCCGCATTTTTCACGGACCCATTGACTTGAATGGGTCCGTGAACCGTTTTTCAAGGACAAGAATAGGACAGGTTATATTTTTTTGACGGACTGGAATCACGGACAACGGACTCGGAGGACAAACGGTGCATTTGCCGAGGTTTCCACGGACCCATTGAAAACCAATGGGTCCGCAGAAAATCACGAAAAACGGAGCAACGGACACGGAATCAAACAACGGTCGTGTGCATGAGGCCTTATTCTGTCAATGATATTGTTACCTAGTGTGAACCTCTAGTAATAGTACGGTAACCTCGGTGCCATTAGAGCACAATTTTGGAGCTGACATAAGCCGAGGAGTCACGTACAGAGAGCCAGAGGGCTCCAGACCCACTGGTTGGAGAACAGTGGTGTAGATCATCCAGAAAGTCAAGGTCCTCATTGGGTTCTAGGAATTAAGAAGACAATCTAGAATCTCAGTTGAGTGGTGACACAAGAATGGGTTTGGTCGATTAGTAACTAGTAATATAGTGTCAAGAATGAACGAGAGCTGAGGGGTAAAGACTCAGAAGTCAAGTAGTATAAAGGAGGTTTGGGGTGAGAATCATTTGTGGGTTCCAATGAGTCTTACTAAACAGCTTTGCTTAGTGAAGCTGAAAGGCAGAAGTGCATAATACTTAACCTACACCCAGTCAGAAGGCTTCATAGGCAATGTCACTGTGGACGAATACAACTTGGCTGGTTAACTATCTAGAACAACGGAGCAGACGGATGAGTTATGTATTGTTCCTCAATCCTCTATATGGCCTCAACTGAAACCACCAGTCTGTGATCTTTGAGAAAGCCAAGTCTCCTTGTACAGGAATGGAATAATGGAGTGGTGCATGTTTCCTCAGTGGTTGTCTGTGGAACGTTTAAAATAAATGCCAGGGTATATGGAAATGGGATATTAATGTTGAATTCAATACTAATGTACAACAACCATACCCTTTGCCAAACCAAATTTACAATGGCAATGAATCTGCGCTCCTGGCAACATTTGCATAAAAGAACGGGAAATGAGCGCGGAAGACTAAAATCTAATTGAAATTGTGTGCCAGTCCATTACAAGGTTAGCTACGTTTGGAGCATCCATCAGCCATTACACTAAGACTGCTCGTTATACTTATGTTCAAACAGGTCTCCGAGTATACAGATGTAGCAGAACTGGGACTGTGATTGCCTACAGTTCTTTGTAATTGGCCACAATTTATCCTGTTGCATGTGTGTGATAACTACCACTACTGAGATATCGGCCTCCTCTGCCATTAGAGAGGATTTCCTATCCTTAGGAATTGTCATCAATAACAGACTTTGATAGATGGCATCTACTGATAGGGTCTGCATTATCTAAAGTATATATGGTACCTGCTGATAGGGTCTGCATTATCTAATGTATATACAGTATGGTACCTTCTGATAGGGTCTGCATTATCTAATGTATATACAGTATGGTACCTTCTGATAGGGTCTGCATTATCTAAAGTATATATGGTACCTGCTGATATGTCTGTATTATCTAATGTATATACAGTATGGTACCTGCTGATAGGGTCTGAATTATCTAATGTATATATGGTACATACTGATAGGGTCTGCATTATCTAATGTATATATGATACCTGTTGATAGGGTCTGCATTATCTAATGTATATATGGTACCTGCTGATATGTCTGTATTATCTAATGTATATACAGTATGGTACCTGCTGATATGTCTGTATTATCTAATGTATATACAGTATGGTACCTGTTGATAGGGTCTGCATTATCTAATGTATATATGGTACCTGTTGATAGGGTCTGCATTATCTAATGTATATATGGTACCTGCTGATATGTCTGTATTATCTAATGTATATACAGTATGGTACCTGCTGATAGGGTCTGCATTATCTAATGTATATATGGTACCTGCTGATAGGGTCTGCATTATCTAATGTATATATGGTACCTGCGGATATGTCTGTATTATCTAATGTATATACAGTATGGTACCTGCTTATAGGGTCTGCATTATCTAAAGTATATATGGTACCTGATGATATGTCTGTATTATCTAATGTATATACAGTATGGTACCTGCTGATAGGGTCTGCATTATGTAATGTATATATGGTACATACTGATAGAGTCTACATTATCTAATGTATATATAGTATCTGCTGATAGGGTCTGAATTATCTAATGTATATATGGTACCTGCCGATAGGGTCTCCATTATTTAATGTATATATGATACCTGCTGATAGGGTCTGCATTATCTAATGTATATATGATACCTGTTGATAGGGTCTGCATTATTTAATGTATATATGGTACCTGCTGATAGGGTCTGCATTATCTAATGTATATACAGTATGGTACCTTCTGATAGGGTCTGCATTATCTAATGTATATATGGTACCTGCTGATAGGGTCTACATTATCTAATGTATATATGGTACCTGCTGTTAGGGTCTGCATTATCTAATGTATATATGATACCTGTTGATAGGGTCTGCATTATTTAATGTATATATGGTACCTGCTGTTAGGGTCTGCATTATCTAATGTATATATGGTACCTGCTGATAGGGTCTGCATTATCTAATGTATATATGATACCTGCTGATAGGGTCTGCATTATCTAATGTATATATGATACCTGTTGATAGGGTCTGCATTATTTAATGTATATATGGTACCTGCTGTTAGGGTCTGCATTATCTAATGTATATATGGTACCTGCTGATAGGGTCTGCATTATCTAATGTATATATGATACCTGCTGATAGGGTCTGCATTATCTAATGTATATATGGTACCTGCTGATAGGGTCTACATTATCTAATGTATATATGGTACCTGCTGATATGGTCTGCATTATCTAATGTATATATGATACCTGCTGATAGGGTCTGCATTATCCAATACTTACTGATAAATACTTATGTCACATTACAATCTCTTGATCAGTAATGAACGTTGTGTAACTCCATGCTGTCTCCTGAGAGATTTTTGGCCTGGGTACCAGGACAGTCTAACATACCGTATTTGTGACTTTTCGGTGCATTTTATGCTGCACTCGCCAAGTCAAAGAAAAGGGGGTGTTGTGAGGACGAAGTGGGGACGTGCAAGGACGGGACCATCATCATTATTTATGCCAGAAACTGGAGTAAATAATGACTGATAAAATCCACGGCAGCCTGGAGCTGGAGGAAGCCTTGTCATATATTACATGCCTCCTCCTGCAGCCCAGGCATTATTAAGGCTGGTGCTTCATGCGCCGGTCTTGATAAATCAGGGCCTTATATTTAATGGGAAATAATTGTGCAAATTAGCTCATTCATACCAGCCAAACCAGAGACACCATCTGTAAACAGCACTGTTTCTGGGTTCTTGCCCCTCATCAGTACAGAGCTGGGTAAGCGGCCTTAGATACAGTTTTCCATTAAAGGGACATAGTAGTGATCTGTGCTGTGTCTAAGGCATCTCATCCAGCCAGTATCCTGCCCTGTGCTGATGAGGGTCAAGAACCCTGAAACAGTGCTGTCTACAGAAGGCTGTCTCTGGTTTGACTCCTATGACCTAATATATTCAATAGAGCTAAAGCAACTGAACACAAATAGTGCTGCAGCTGTCCAATGGAGTGCTACTATATTTGGCCATAGACATGTATGTCCAGCTCTCCCAGTTCAAACATGAACATGCATGATGGGCTTTATGAGGAGAAGTGAATGGGAGCAGCTTAAAGAGCTTCTACCACCAGATTTTACAATATAAGCTGCATACATTATTAAATAGATCTATTAGACATGACAAGGCTGATGTCAGGATAGGTGACGATAGGTCTTCAATATGTGTGGCTCTGACTTACAGTAAGCGCAGCAGCCTCGTCCCAGCTCACCGAGCACAGCACAGCACAAGCTGTGCTTGGAATCACAACTCAGGCTCATTCACTTGAATCGGGCAGAGCTGCACATAGGTCATGTGACCGATGAACGTGATGTCATTGGCCTACGAGGAAGCTTTGATGCTCACTGGAACGCAATGGCCCCTCCAAACAGCTGGTCGGCGGGCGTGTCAGGAGTCGGACCGTACCAATCACCTACCAATGACCTAGCCTGAGGTTAGCTCTTCAATATAAAACAGATTATCCCTTTAAAGGGGTTTTCTGAGATTTATCGGATCTGATCAGTGAGGATCCGACACTTGGGACCCCCACGATCAGCTGTTCGAGAAGGCAGCGACACTCGCAGCAGCCCAGCAGCCTTCTTGAAGCTTTGCCTAGGCCAGTGACGTCGCATTCGTCAGTCACACGGCCTAGGCGCAGCTCAGCCCCATTGAAGTGAATGGGGCTGAGCGCAATAAGCACAGCCCCTATCCAATGTATAGCACTGTGAGAAGGCCGCGGGCCCAGGGTTGCCAACCGTCCAGAACTTTGTGGACAGTCCGTAAAAACAGACAACTTTTTTTCTGCGTCTGTGAATTTTTTTTTTATGTGTCTGTGATTTTTTTTCCGTTTATTTGATTTCTTAATATAAAAAAAATAACAGCCATATCAAATACATTAAACATCTAATTACTCAATATATACCCTCTCTCTTGGCTGCTGCCAAACAGGACATTTTCAAGAGAAAACATAACCCCATATTTCCCCTTGTGGAGCGACGTAAAAAAAAAAAAGGAAGAACCCCTTCAAGCAACTACCATAAGGACCATAATTTGGACCAAACTTCTAGCTTATTTTGGGAAGAATATCAGATTTTTTCATATACCTTCACTTTGTTAACCAGACTAAGCCAGTTGTTAATATCAGGAGCAGCTCCGGCCATCCACCCATGTGCTATAATCACTCTAGCCAACATAACCACCATAGAAAAGGTTTAAATCTCTGAGCTGAACCTCGATCTTTCTCTATATCCCCTAATATAGCAACTTGGACATTAAATGGCGGCTGTACCCCAGTCTTGTTTTTGACAATTCCATATACACCCTGCCAAAATACCTGAACATATCTGCAGTACCAGCAAAGAAGCATGAAGTCGCCGGACTCGTGGTCCCCCCTAGGGCAACCCGACTTGGGCCCCCCATACATCCTTGCTATTCGAGCGGAGAATAAGTATAACCAATGTACAAAATGAAACTGTATTGCAGCATAATTAGTATTCACTAAACATCTACTCATATTACTGTAAATCCTGTCCCAATCTGTCTGTACTAATCCAGGAGCCTCACGTCTCCATCTCCCCCAACTAGGAAATAACTCCCTACTTGCTCCCTACTTGCCAATCTTCCCCTCCTGTGCCTTAGGGTACTTTCACACTGCCGTTTCCGGGTCCGCTGTGAAATCGGTTCAGGGCTCTCACAAGCGGCCCAAAACGGATCAGTTTTGCCCCAATGCATTCTGAATGGATAAGGATCCGTTCAGAATGCATCAGTTCGGCTCCGTTCCGCCTCTATTCCGTTCTGGAGGCGGACACAAAAACGCAGCATGCAGCATTTTGGTGTCCGTCTGACGATGTGGAGCCAAACAGATCCGTCCTGACTTACAATGTAAGTCAATGGGGACGGATCCGTTTTCATTGACACAATATGGTGCAATTGAAAACGGATCCGTCCCCCATTGACTTTACAAGCGTTTGCATTATCGGTGCGGATCCGTCTGTGCAGATACAAGACGGATCCGTACCAAACCCATATGTGAAAGTAGCCTTAGTCAGAATGTCTATTAATCTATTATATTCTACTGTAAATAGTGAAGACTGACCTGTAAAAGGGTAAGCAGAGTATAGTTGGCTACATCTAAACCAATTCATCTTGCGAATACCCTCTAAGTGGGAAATCTCATCTAGTGTAAGGATAACCCCATCCCTAAAAAGTTGAGAAATATAAATAATACCCGAGTTTATCCAAAACTTATCTTGTGAGATAGCCAAAAATTTAACAAAATGAGCGATTCCCCAAAGTGGCATGAAGTCTAGTGCAGCAGTAACCTCTAATCACTTTCTCGTGTAATCCCATACTTTAGTGATAAGATTCACCATGGCACGGCATGTAGGTCCAGATTCCAGCAACACAAATATATTTTTATATCCTAATTTACAGACCAAATTTTTTAACACGGCATAAAGCTGCCATTTCATTATCTTTTGTAATGGAGCTGCCAGATAGTACCCTCTAAAAAAGGGCACACCCAGCCCTCCCGAACCAACAGGATAATGCAGGTATTTTATTTTCATTTTCTCCCCCAGATCAGCTCATTAAATAGCTTATCAATAAGTGAAAACGTTATCAATCCAGACTGGAGCAGCCATAAATTGGTACAAAAATTGAGGAAGGATAATTATTTTCATAAGTGATACGAGAGTCTGTGATTTTATTTTTGAGGCTAAATTATTTTGGTGGTAATTTCCAGCATTTAACAGCTCACAGTAAATGCTGGTAATGAGTTCTGGTCAAGATATTCAAAGATATAGACCTGTATTACTTATAATCTGTGCCAGTCATTATAATTTTCCAATTTGTCCGTAAAAATGTTGGCTGTCCGTGATTTTGGGATCAGTTGTCCAGAAAAAAGAAAAATTCTGGTTGACATCCCTGCGCGGTGCTCACAGGAGCGCCGGTGCCTTCTCAAACAGCTGATCGGCTGATGGCCTATCCAGAGGATAGGTCATCAGTATTTAAATCTCGGAAAAAAAAGTTTAAGGCCCCATTCAGACATCCGTAGTGTGTTACGGATCCGCAACACACCATGCCAGCACTCCCCATAGAGATGCCTATTTTTGTCCGCAGGCTGCGGACAAGAATAGGACATGCTCTATCTTTTGCGGAGCCGCACATAGTGTGCTCTCCGCATTACGTCCGGCCCCATTCACAATGAATGGGTCCGCATCTATTCCGCAGAATTGCGGAATAGATGCGGACTAAAATGTGGATGTGTGAATGGGGCCTAAGTCTCACATACCATGTATTGACATTTAACCCTTCTTTTCTCCAACATTTGTCATCAGGACACAGTAAGGATGCTCCCATACATATTAGATCGTCAGCCAATTCCACGGCCATCATCAGGTTTACATACAGATGTCCTATGGATGGCATACTTGGTATAGATCCAGTTCACCGAGCAGTCTGTGTACACAGTGGGGGTCATAAAAAAAAAATATTGGCGTTTCACAGGACAGTCTTAGTAAAAAGATGCGACCAATTTATTATGAGGCACAGGGATCTTATTACATTTATTGCATCTGCCGTAAATTACGGTATATGAAATATTAATTTGACTGTCATGGCAACACTCCTTCGGCTAAGCCTAACCCACTTTTTAAAAACATAGCGCGAGTGGCATAACATTTGCTCCAAATTTTTATGGACAAAATGGCATAAACTGGATATAGGCATTCCTTGCAACTAAGGCTACTTTCACACTTGCGTTGTTGTTTTCCGGTATTGCGATCCGGCAAAGGATCTCTATACCAGAAAAAAAATGTTTCCATTTAGCTCTCATGCATTCTGAATTCTGCGATCTGTTTCGTCAGCATTCCATTTTGTGACCGGACACAAAATCGCTGTAAGCTGCCTTTTTGTGTCCGGTCATAAAAATGGAAAAAAAACAGATTACTGAAAACAATGTAAGGCCTCTTGCACACGACCGTATGGCTTTTTTAGTATTTTGCAGTCCATTTTTATCGGTTCCATTTTTCCGTTTTTTGCTTCCGTTGTGTTTCCGTTCCGTTTTTCCGTTCCATTTTTCCGTATGGCATATACAGTATACAGTAATTCCATAATAAAAATTGGGCTGGGCTTAAAATTCTCAATAGATTGTTCAGCAAAAACGGAATGGATACGGAAGACATACGGATGCCTTTCCGTATGCTTTCCGGTTTTTTTGCGGACCCATTGACTTGAATGGAGTCACTGAACGTGATTTGCGGACAAGAATAGGACATGGTCTATATTTAAACGGAACGGAAAAACGGAAACGGAAGGCATACTGAGACACTTCAGTATTTTTTGCAGACCCATTGAAGTGAATGGTTCAGTATAGGCTTAATTCACACGTCCGTAGTGTGTTTTGCGGAAACACGGATCCGCAAAACATGGACGGCTGCAATGTGCATTCCGCATTTTGCGGACCGCACATTGCTTGCACTATATAGAGAATGCCTTTTCTTGTCCGCAATTGCGGACAAGAATAGGACATGTTCTATTTTTTTGCGGAAACGGAACCACGGATGCGGAAACACGGATGCGGAAATGCGGATACGGACATCACATAGTGTGCTGTCCACATCCATTCCTTCCCCTTTGAAATGAATGGGTCTGCAACCCTTCCGCAAAATTGCGGATGGGATGCGGATCCATTTTGCGGACGTGTGAATAAGGCCATACTGTTAGTATACTAAACTGAAAAAACGGCCAGTACACGGTCTGCAAAATCCTGTGCAAGAGGCCTATGTCAATGGTGACGGATCCACTTTTTTAGGAGCATAAAAAAACGTATCTGTCACCCATTGACTTTCAATGTATTTAGTGACGAATCCGTTTTTTTTACCGTTTTGATTTCACACCACCGCATCCTAACAGAACAGAGGCATCCTGATGTGCAAAATCAAAACGGATCCGTTTTATTCCGGGTATAGAGATCCTCTGCCGGATTTCAATACCGGAATTAACAACGCAATTGTGAAAGTAGCCTGATTTAGAAAGGATGTTTGTGGGCCTCCAGAGGTTCCCCAACATCTTCCATTGAGGGAAACGAGGGTCCTGCAGGAGGTTGGATTTTTATCTGTCCAATCTTTTGTTCCCCTGGAGATAAGCGGCATCAAAAGTGTCTGGAAGCCGCTTATTCCATCTTTAATGAAGTAGGAGTAGTCAGGGAGGTAGCTATCAGCCAAACAGTCTATGGCAGGTATGGCCAACCTGAGGCTCCCTAGCTGTTGCAAAACTACAACTACCAGCATGCCCAGGCTGCCTTCAGCTATCAGCTTATAGCAGGGCATGGTAGGAGTTGTAGTTTTACAGCAGCTGGAGGGCCGCAGGTTGGCCATCCCTGGTCTATGGCTTGGTTATTGATGGATAGAACTTGCAGATGAAGATTTTACGTGATGTCTCCTCCTGTAGAGGTGTAATTCACTTCCATAATGTGTGTAGTCAGACATTTCCGGATTGTGAGCATACGTCTGGGCAGCCTCACAATGTTATCTCCCTTGGCTGAGCTGCGCATCCTTCTCAGCATCTTCTGTCTGACTTTAATCCTATAGTTTGTTTGTCTTTCATGTGAAAATCCTCCAGCTATGTCCGCACCTCCGCTCTTCCGAATCACTGGTAATCCGCATAATGACTGACGTTACCTGAGGACAATCTTCAAGCAATGTTTGCATTAACAACCTACAAGATAATACGTTGGGCTTATCTTCTGTGCGTCCCGGAATATAACACAGCCAACGCGGTAAAAAATGTGTCCCTAATGATTAATTATTGCGCCAAATACAAGTTTGCCAGATATTTTAATATAAAAATGATGTTCATGTCGAAATGTTGTAAAATACTTTCTATGTTCTGCGGATAAGGTATGTTGTCCAACTTGGGTTTTTGGGGGATTTAAAGGGGTATCCGGTAATAGGTATTGACGACTTATCCCCAGGACCGACGGGAGTCCGACATTCGGGACCCCGCCGATCAGCTGTTAGAAGAGGTTGGTTTCTCAATGAGCGCTGTGGCGTCTTCCTGGGCCATGTGATGTCACCGTACATCTGTCATGTGGCCTAGTTGTCGCTAAGCCTCATTGAAGTGAATGGGACTGAGCTGCAATACCAAGCACAGCCACTATACGATGTACGGCGCTGTGCCTAGTAATGTGTGACGAGGCCACAGCACTCAACTGAGAAATTCCCAGAAACCACTATAAATTCCATTTTTTTGGTTAATATCTTTTAATTATCTATTTGGCCAACTTAAAGAGGCCCTTTCGCCTCTCCTAACGTGTCTGCTGTATTGCAATAACGATTCTGGATAATTTTCTTATATAACGCTATGTTACCCCATTCCTAATTTATTGTTATTGCTGCTAGATGTTAATTAATGGATCGCTAAATGGGAGTCTCCAGTTGCGGGGGTGTTCATGCACAGTCTGACATTGTCCATTCAGAGCTGCCAGTATCAGATTGTGCAGGGACACGCCCCCAAATTGTAACACCCAGATCCATTATAAACTAATAGTAGAAATAACTGAGGAATGGAACGACAGAGAGTTATATAAGAAAGTGATTCCGAATTATTACACGGTGAATGCCAGTAGTTAATAAAGCAGATATGTCAGGAGAGGTGACAGGGCCTTTTAAGAGGGTTATTCCCATTTTCAACATTTATAGTCCCCTCTCTATTCACTTGTATGGGGAAAGAGGCCAGCACGAGTCATTGACCAGTGTTCATGACCAAGGGTGGATTTTGGGCCCGGACAAAGTTATGCCTGAGGTGTCCTAATGTACCGCTAAAGTCTTCCCTGTTGAACCACTAAGCCCCACCCCATCACACCACTAAGCCGCACCCATCACACCACTAAGCCCCACCCCATTACACCACGAAGCCCCACCCCATCACACCACTAAGCCCCACCCCATTACACCACTAAGCCCCACCCTCAGGAGCCCGTCAAGCCTCACTCTAAGCTTAGTAGTGGAGCCTGGGCGCCTCTGCTTCTGCTCTACAGCGGGAAAGGCCACCTGCCCCCCTGCGGCCCTTTGGTTATTTTTTCTCAGGCAACCACTTGTGGCCAGGAGGGGGCGCCCTGATCTCTGGGGGTGCAGCCGTTAGCTTAAAGTCTACCCCTGGTCATGAGGTTCTCCTAATAGGTTAGGGAAGGGATGGGCAAACTGCGGCTCTCCAGCTGTTGTAAAACTACAGATCCCACCATGCTCTGCTGTAGGCTGATAGCTGTAGGCAGTCTTTGCATGCTGGGAGTTGTAGTTTTGCAACAGCTGGAGAGCCACAGTTTGGCCACCCCTGCTAGAAGCAGGACCCATTTCTGGGATATCCAGTGAGTATATCCGTTTGGACAATCTCCCCCAACATTGTCCACAGATGATGAGCTGATTGCAGAGGACGAGTGTCAAGGGGGATTTTTGTTGCCCATGATCAAGAAAGTGATCCAGAAGATCTTACTAATAATTGCCCATCTGCATAATGCACAGGTGAGCCGGGTCCTCGAGTAGGGCCACCATTTGCCTGTAGGGCCGCTATGCAGCTGCACAGGTTGCACATACGTTATGTTGCCCCTGTAGAAACAGACCACGCACTGTATGGCCGGGATGTACAATATAATATAACCTATTGCTTTCCAAACTAAGCTCCGTTTTGGCTGCTAAAAAAATACATCTGTTTGTCCGCTCTAATATATCCAAAATGGAAAAATATTCAGAAACCCATGAAAAAATAGTCTCCAACAATAAGGTTGAGTCATAGCAACAAACAGGGAGCTGCTTAATGCGGCTCCCACATATGGAAGGACAGTTAAGTATAGATATGTCTTCCGTACACAGACACATTCTGTTCAGTTTCCAGGACTTGCCCAATTTTTCTGTCTGCTCTTCCAGCAGCCAGAATAAACACGCTTCCTAGTGAGCTCACTTGGACGGTTCATACTGAATATGTGCTCTCACTCCGTGACACCGAGATTTATGGCCCTTAAGGTAGACTGGTCAACATTCATTTTCAGTAACACGTTTTACATTGCTCGCTTCTTGAGTCCAGTGCTACATGCTGAGAATTAAGTGCTGAAACTTAGATGAAAGGCATTATTTTCCTATAGATTTTTGGAGTAAGCGCCAAGCAGTGCGCGCCATGTAACCTAGAGAAAAGAGCAGCTCCCATCATGTAACCTATAGAAAACAGCAGTCCCCCTCATGTAACCTATATAACAGAGCAGCCGCCGTCATGTAACCTAGAGAAAAAAACTGCACCTGTCATGTAACCCATACAACAGAGCAGCACTCATCAGGTAACCTATAGAACAGAGCAGAACTCATCATGTAACCTATAGAAGGGAGCAGCACTCATCATGTAACCTATAGAAAAGAGCATCACCCATCATGTAACCTAGAGAAAAAAACTGCACCTGCCATGTAACCCATAGAACAGAGCGGAATTTGTCATGTAACCTATAGAAAAGAGCAGCACTCATCATGTAACCTATAGAAAAGAGCAGCACCCATCATGTAACCTATAGAACAGAGCGGAATTTGTCATGTAACCTACAGAAAACAGCAGCACCCATCATGTAACCCACAAAAAAGAGCAGCACCCATCAAGTAACCTGTAGAAAACAACAGCACCTGTCATGTAACCTAAAGAACAGAGTAGCACTCATCGTGTAACATAGAAACATAGAATGTGTCGGCAGATAAGAACCATTTGGCCCATCTAGTCTGCCCAATATACTGAATACTATGAATAGCCCCTGGCCCTATTTTATATGAAGGATGGCCTTATGCCTATCCCATGCATGCTTAAACTCCTTCACTGTATTTGCAGCTACCACTTCTGCAGGAAGGCTATTCCATGCGTCCACTACTCGCTCAGTAAAGTAATTCTTCCTGATATTGCTTTTAAAACTTTGCCCCTCTAATTTAAAACGATGTCCTCTCGTAGCAGGTTTTCTGTGTAACCCACAGAAAAAAGCAGCACCCATCATGTAACCTATAGAAAACAGCAGCCCCCGTCATGTAACGTAAAGAAAAGAGCAGCACCCATCATGCAACCTATAGAAAACAGCAGCACCCATCATGTAACCTATAGAACAGAGCGGAACCAGTCATGCAATCTATAGAAAAGAGCAGCATCCATCATGTAACCTATAGAAAACAGCAGCACCCGCCGTGTAATGTAGAGAAAAGAGCAGCACCCATCATGCAACCTATAGAAAAGAGCAGCACCCATCATGTAACCTATAGAACAGAGCGGAACCAGTCATGTAACCTATAGAAAAGAGCAGCACCCATCATGTAACCTATAGAAAAGAGCAGCACCCATCATGTAACCTATAGAAAAGAGCAGCACCCATCATGTAACCTATAGAAAAGAGCAGCACCCGATGTGTAACCTATAGAGGAGGGGACAGGGGTTGTATGATAGACATTGACTAATCTGCAGGTCCATTGTTAGAAACTGATACAATGATGCATTGTAGACTGTACAGTAGGTTTACTGTAGTGTGACTATAATGATTAGAAATGATCAGATCTTTATGTATCTGACTGGCGGCCTTGTGGAGGGCTTTGGCGGACCCTTGGGTGTCGACCCACCAGGCAATTTTCCTGTAGGGTCTATGGCCAGTCCATTCCTGAGAGGGGCACAGAATGTTTTTGTACTCTGTAACCCTACAAGATCAGCATCGGAGCTGTATACACAAAACGATGAGCTTTTTAATGAAGACATACTCTTTAAAGGGAATCTGTCAGCATATCTAACAAATGACAATGTGCGACTGTGCAGAGCAGTCGACAGGCAGATTTCGGCAAGATGCAGGAATAGCAGCGTTTTGGTTAGCTTCTGAAGTCGTCGAACCTTTTAAAACAGGCAACTTCTTTAAAAAACAAAAATAAGTCTATAATGATAGCGTTCACATATCACACCCAAAACATTTATTGACTTCACTTTAAGAAACACTCTAAGTGCCCTTTTCCAAAAAATGATGGCAAACATGAATAATTATTTTACACTGTTACACATTACACATAGAAATTGTGCAAAACACCACATATCGCAATTTGTATTTCATCTTTTTCAACCCCAACAAATGGAAAATATTTTTTAAACTTTTTAGAAATTGAACTTAGTTTTATTTTTTACAGTCTATAATATACAAATGATTGACCCCTGACCGAGATGAATCAGAAAAACGCAGGTTTGTGCAATGGGTGCTTTTTTCTAGGAGGTCTATAAAATGGGCTAATAAAAGGTCACCCCAACATTACAGGTGTACGGGAGATACAATCAAATTTTAACTTACAAATATAAATTTAGATATATATATTTTTTTAATTCTATTTGAATTGAATAGGAAATGCTGGTGATGTCCTAGCATGGTTAAGATGTTTATGAGCAATTTGGCACATTTATAGTATGTACCCAAAAAAATCACTGCAGGGAAATACACGCCTTATATTGCTTTAAGGGGACAGGAAACTTAACACAGATGCCCTAATAATAACGTCTTATTATTGTACCCACTTAAATATCCCTATTTTCACCCAGGCAGCCCCCCTGACATGAGCATCGGAACATGAAATACTCTCCTTTGCGCAGGGCAAAGGTATTTTTTGGAGATCCGGAGACGTACCGAGCTCTTCATAAGGACTGCTAGGTGGAGGCTTTCGCCCAGCAGTGAGCTCGGTGGCGTCACCGGCACTAATGGGCGGGCTTTAGTGCTGCCCTAGCCTGTAAAATGGCTAGGGCAGTGCCAAAGCCCGCCCATCAATGCCGGTAACGTCACCGGGAACATTGATGGGCGGAAGCCTCTGCCAGCAGTGTAATAATATAAACAAAAAAGCCCAATCCAGCGCAGGGCAAACCATTAAATGCTCCGATACTCATGTCAGGGGGGCCGGAGGGGTGAAAATGGGGATATGTCCGGGTTCAGAGCTCCTTTAATGAATCCCACAAATGGCAATCAAGGGACAATGGAATATCCTGCCACTTATGCCATTTCTCTTTATGAGCTCTTTCAACCATTCAGCATAGCCAAAATGGGACGGTTCTTATTTGGAAGTGTTCGGGGATGAGCTTTTGCACTATTAGGCCCCCTGACTGGCACATATTGTGGGTGAGCAGGTAGAAGTAATGTAAAGTCATGTCCTGTTGGTGGACTACAACCTGCACATTACAAGTAGAGTGGTTCTGAGACACCTGCCTAGTTTTCATTGACGAAGGAAAAACTGAGGGGGGTTCCAATGTAATCTATTGAGATACTTACAAAATTAAGAGAGATGACCCCCTATAATTGAAGTCTTGTACACCAAACAGCTTCTATTATTCTAATAGGTTCCCCACCTCTACAGTGCTGGAAAATTATGGGCACCAAATTGCCAATATAATTAGAAATTTGCTGCTGGCTTCCAAGTTTTTTGGGTTTTCAATTGATGTTCATGGAATTTATTTTTGCCTGCTTACTAGAAAAATCACACTGGCTCCAGTAGTGGTCTAATATGCTCTTGGGGGGGAAGATATCACGACCTGCACTTCAGAAGTCTGGCTTTTAAAAAAGTCTCAAAAGAGGGCATTGAGACTTTTTGGAATTATTTGTGCATAACCTTTTACATTTTGTGATTTACACCCGTCACTCCAGTTTTAAAAAGTGGGTGGGAAAGTTGGCATGGTTAGCTAAGTGATTAGTTTCACTCCAGATTTTCAAAAAGTTGCAAAAATTGGCACAATCTTAGTACAAGGCAGAGTAAACATCTCAAGACAGAAGTGGTAAACGTAAAGATGCAGCACATTTATCAAATATCATGTGACAATTGATAAATTTGACCCAAATAATGGCAAAAATTTCCCTCATGACAAATTCTCCCCACAAAGTTTACAGTACTTTGTTTACTCTGGCCTGCTAGTGGTCCTTACAAAGATTGGACTCAATGTGACCAAGCACGGTAAAAGTCCGTGGGTGTTTGTGAAATGGATGACCAATACAAATATTTCTGCACAGGAATCATTTATGAAAAGAACCAATATGACAGAAGGAATTTGGGGGCAAAATCAATGTTATTATCTGCAGCTATTTTCATTTATGGCCTCATGTATAAAAGGCTAATATGTTGGTGGGACCGAACAGTAAGGTCTGTTTTTGGTGTTTTAAAACATGCACTTCATATATGTGAATATTCTATGTATTTTTATTAAATTGTTTTACAAAAAAACTGGTGGATGGTTTTTCTGGATAAAATTTTAGAAGTTGCTCTGTGTATTCTACTTCCTGCCCTGGCACTTTAACTTCCTCCCTTTTGTGGACTTTAAGCACAGTAAATAGCCTCACTTGACTTTCTCAGACCATCGTATCTTCCCCTTACAGCAGCAGTAAACCGATGATGGGTTCCCTATCTATATAAGGAGTTTTATCTGCCTGGGCTGGCTGCTACAGAAGGACTATATCATTGGCATATTCCTCCTGAAATGATAAAGACAAATAGCCAAATAGTCTAAAAAGAGATAGACAGCAATCCAATGTGAGTAATGCATACATATTGAATTCAGGATTAGCAATGTTTTGAATACAACATGTCCTTCATCAGGGTGGATCAGAGAAGAGGAAGAAGTCGCCAAAAGAATTTGGCTCTTACATCTGCTGGAGGAAAACGTTTCTGTGTAAAGTACAAATCTACATTAGCACTAACGACCTTATTACGATTCCATGCAGCATCCATATATTTAGGGCCAAGGACAGAATGAGAGGAGGAAAGCTGTTTCCAAAGCTTTCAATCCAATCCCACCCTTGGCACTAAATGCATGACCCTTGTGTAGAATTCGCATACGCCCATGGGCACGGGACCCTATAAGATCAGCAGATTTAAAGGCTATGTACACCTTTGGGGGTAATTTTATTAGTGCATTGTACTCATTATGAGCTAAAAATCATTTTTTCAATTGATCTTTATTAAAAATATGGAGTCATTTTCTCTGTACAGAGCTGAGATGCTCTACTAGCAGTATCTGAATTTTCTCTCTGCTCCGTCAAGCAGGGAATTTACGGCCTCCTTATCTTTGACATTATAAACACTCATCAAAGCTCAATCCTTATGTTACTGATAATATTGTGGCTTAAATAAATGTTTATGACCTCTTAGTAATTTAGAGATAATGGTTATTAGATGTCCGGCACAAAGTGAAAGTACCAGTCACACAGCTAGAAAAACAGTTAACACTTTTTGACAGAATGTCTCAATATTTTTAATAAATACCAATTGAAAAAATGATTTTAGCCCCAAATGAGTAGAATGCAATCAAATTGTCCCCAAAGGTGTACATAGCCTTTACGTCTGTACCAATCCTGGATGATGATATAAACCACATATCACAAAGCAACCTATATATGTTAATAAGGCCATAAATTCAGTCTATGCAGAGTTCTTATGGTTCCTGGTTTGTTTTTTTATTTGATTCAGTTATATTGTTAATTCCTGGACAAATTCAGCACAAAATTATGGAATCCTAACAAACAATTATGTGGGGGAAAGAATTGTGGAAAACAATTACATCTCTGGATGCTATGTGAAATTCTTAATAATGTTAGCATATAACAAGATGGCCTCTTCTACTGCAGGTAACTGGTGCACGTAGTAGAGAAACTGTCATAGTGGGGCATTTTTTACTCAGAAATGGAGTATGCTCTGCTGTGCCTCTGGGATATACTCAACCCTAAACCCCAATTTCCCTTCATGGGCAAAATCCAGGGTCTAAAGATCCAGACCTCCATGTATATTGCAATAATGCAATGGCATAGCTAGAGTAGGGGGACATGTGGTTTAGGTGCCCCTGGAGCGAAAGTCGGGAAGGGTGGAGAAATAAAGACACTCTACCATGGCCAAGGTATAGAGACACTGAGAAAGGACAGCTAACTGAATTTGCCCCCAGGTGAAGGAAACTTCATACAGCATGTTGGACATTTGATGGAGGGCTGAACCCTAATCTGTGGTGGACAAAGGAGATTTTGCCTTATGGCAGGACATACTTCATCAATAATGAGGATTTCAGAAGAATAAATGGAATTTCTTGGGTCCCAATGCAAAATCCGAGAGTTGGTCCCCAACCTACCATGTGCCATTTATAATACTGGTGCCTTCTTATGTGGAAAAGGGGCCTTTGGGCACCAGGCAGCAGGACCCGGGTGTGACTGCTACCCCTGCACCACCCTATAGCTACACCCGTGGAAGTATCACAATGTTGGAGATTCTCTTTTGGCTGAGGCTACACAACTTTGGCCTTGTGCAGCCTCATAAATGAATGGGATTACTGCATGACTTGCAAATTGCCACAAACATGATCTCAGAATTACAGAAAATCCAGCAGTTTGGGAATCTGGGGTCACGGTTGCAGCAATCTGTAAGTTGTGCCGCACCGCGCCCCCCCCCCTCCCCTCCCCATTCACTTGTGAGGCTACATTGCCTCACAAGTGAATGGGAAGATTATTGAGGCCAGTCGTCAAGTAGCTACGACCTTAAAGCAAATAACGCATCTGTCTACTGGAACTACTGTCATGGCTTGTTTCCGATTCATTTTCTTTTTTAACCCTTAATAATAAGAATCATTACGTTTATATCACTTTTATTCAGGCCTGACACGAGTAATTGCACTGTATTCATGTTTTGATTGTCTGAATGATTGTCTTTTTTTGTATTAAATATAAAAAATGTTATTTTCACCTTATTTTATACACTTCAAATGTATGGAAAAAAAATTATCCCTATACCTGCTATACCACAATATACGAAACCTGCTCCCTGCTGAAATGGCGTAGCGTAGTTCTGCAGAGAGCAGGTTATTGGCTCAGGCAATTTAAAGTAATACGTATCCCCTCCCCCTCAACAATAAAATAAAAAGCATATGCACAATTGTTAAAAAAAAACAAAAAAACTTTCGTCACCATCATGCATTTTACAATAAAGTTTCCCTGTAAAATGCCATGTGTCCCATAGAGTCCATTTCCGCGCAGATTCTGCCGCCTATGGCTCGACTTAAACAGTGACTGCCGGGTACATCATCTGTTCAGGGTTACTGTGAGGGTACGGCGATTGCATTTGTCTGTATCCACCTTGGTGTCCATCTAAAAAAGGTGGCATTGGGGTCATGGGGACAGAGTCATGATGAGGTACGGCATATCCCATAAACTGAGGGTGAAGATATTGTCCTTGGTGCGGGACCATTTGGGTCGCCTGCTGACAGTTTAACACTGAGTAATTGGTGGGCATGTTTACGTACACGTTATTCATGGCACCTTCGGGCAGACAGCAGTTGGTTTGTGATCTTGTTGGAGGAGCCCTTGCCCCTGAGTTGGCACTTGAGCTGGAGCTGGTGGCTGTGCTGGACTGCCGAGAGGAAGAGCCGCGTGAGGTGCTGGCGCTGGATATCATAGGGATAGTTTCCATAAGGCGATTGCTTCCCGGAGCTCTGCTCTGCTGGGGTTCCTGCTTCGGTCTCAGGCAGCGACAGCAGCAAATGGCAACCAAGGACCCCAAGATGATAAATGCAACAAACACCGATCCAACAATCAGGAATGGCACATAGATGGGAACTGGAAGAAAAACAGAACAGCAGGTTTAGAATGGAGAAACTAAGCTCTGGTAGGTCATTAAAGGTGTTTCCCATTAAAGGGAATGTATTACCTACAGTTTTGTTACTCATTAGCAGTAGATTTTTTATATTCTATTTTCTGTCCATGTCTGTCCAGTCATCTTGGACTGTTAACAGTATACATACAGAGATATGCTTTACAGATGCCATGTGGACCTAGAAACCTTCAGAATGAAGCTCTTCATTGACTTGGGAGAGTGTTGAGGGTATGCTCTGTGACCTGTGCAGAGGTCATTGTGCAGGGATGGGGAGGAGGTGAACTGTGTCCATTCCTATTGGGTGGTTTCTGTGTTACTTATATACATTTGTTATCTCTAGGGATGAGCGAACTTCAAGTTTTGAAGTTCGGGTATATGCTGAATTGCCTTATGGATTCCGTTACCACGGACCATAACGCAATTCCGTTATGGAATGCATAATGGGATGCCTCTAAAGGCATGGCCGGCATAACTGATCCGTCTGGTTTCCGTTATTCAGGAATCCTCTTGAAGTTCGCTCATCCCTAGTTATCTCTCAATGTAATTCTGCCCGTGATGATAATGAGATAACTGCTGAGAAGAGATCTCTACAAAACATAAAGTGTCAGTCTATTATAAGGATCTGTAGTCAAAGATTTTAGAAATGTTCTTAAAAATATATTTCACATAAAAAATTGATTTAAATAGTAAGATACCATAAAACATGATCGGTGGGAGCTACCTCTGGGTTTTCTATCAAACCCAAGGCAGTTCGACTGTTTCCCCAAAGTCCTTTTCCTACACTTAAATCGAGAGTGGCGGAGCATGGGTGGCAACTTCTCCACTGAAGACTGGGCACATGACTCATGAGGTTGTGGGTGTCCCAATAGTTGGACCACCACCAATCACACTTCAAGTAATTTGCCCACCACACATTGTATCACATACCAGAATTCTCAAATATTAAGTACTTGACGACATAGTCTAGAAATAGATGGCGGCATCATGCTTAGGCCCGTCAATAAACTTGTCCTAGGCAGATTGTTCTCTACCTGGTGTCTGGTTATGGGGGCTCTGAGCACCTCTCTTACTTGGAGGTAACTTAACCCAACAACCAGACCACTGTATCATTCCATTAATCTATCTTCAGGCAATGAACACTGCTCTTCCCAACATATCCAAGGAGTGGACGGGTCACATATCATGTGAGTGAATATAATCTGTGTACACATGGGCGCACTATGGCAGGAGACATCTAATTAAACATATAAATAATGAACTAACCGCTGACTGTCATGCTATATCTCAACATGTCAGTCATCATCAATAGGGTTACAGACATAACAGTCACACCCAGGTCCTCGTTCCTGAGGGGGCTCTATGGACACCAGTTTTATAAATGACACATGGTGGGGGGGAGGCACTGTTACAAATTTTTCTTTTAGGCCTAGGAACCTCAAATTACATCTCTGGTGTCATTTGTTCCATCCATTTGGGTAAGGAGAACGTCTACTGCAGCTAATGAAGGGAAGAGGAGAGACAAGGAGTCTACACTTGAATGAGTGAGTCTTGTAGGGAAAATGGGACAAAGACAGAACATGCCATGACACTCTCTGGTCCGTGTGAAGGCTCGCCCAGGTGACTACCCCCATTCAGTTTAATGGGTCAGTGTACAGCATGGGTGCAGTCCGTTCTAAATCTTGGACAGTATCCAGATGGAAACATCGCCTTACTGCAACGTTTTGGCGAGGGACCTATGCCAGGAAGACAAAGGGTGAATATTTCATAAAGGTAGACCATGTAGCCACTATTGGGGTCCACTGCCTTTTATTACATTCGAGGGATCTATGCAGGACTCCTTTATTTAGAGAAACAAAGGCTACAAGTAGCAGCACACTGCTTTATGCACAAAGACACATGCAAACATAAAGGACAACTGCATCACTGCTATACTTACTACACTTGAAAAAAAAAAAATACATATTATTGATCAAAAATATGCACAAAGAGCTTCTAATTTTTTTTTTTTTTATCCAGAGAAACAGGTAGACAACGAGCCCGAGGGTCATAGAAAAGAGGTAGGGGGAAAAATATACAGTTCTTCTGACTGGTAAAGCTGCCCATCTACAGATCACAAATCTAAATATACACATCTATTCTGTCCTATTGTTAATGCGAAAACACCTTTAAGGGTTCATGAACATGGAACCCTGTGTGGCACAACCTATGCATCCGCATTAGGCCTCATGCACACGACCGTTGGTGTTTTGCGGTCCGCAAACCGCAGATCCGCAAAACACGGAAGCTGCTCCGCGTTCCGTTCCGCAAATCGCGGCCTATTGTAGAAATGCCTATTCTTGTCCGCAAAACTGACAAGAATAGGACATGCTCTATTTTTTTGGGGGGGGGGGGGCACGGAACGGAGCAACGGATGCGGACAGCACACGGAGGGCTGTCCGCATCTTTTGCGGCCCCATTGAAGTGAATGGGTCTGCGCCCGAGCCGCAAAATATACGGCTTGGACGCGGACCACAACAACGGTCGTGTGCATGAGGCCTTATGGGTCTGTATTCTGTAGGCACTATATGAAGCACCCGGTATGAGCCCATAGGTGTCTATGGGTGCTGTATTATAAAACTGTACAAGGAGCTGTAATATAGCAGCGTGTATGAGTGTTGTTTTTTTCTGGTACCCCATTTGTCACGCACTATTTAAAATATTGGATCCTCTAAATATTTGATCAAAATTATGACCGCCATGGGCAGCTTTACCAATCAGAAGAAAGGTACTAGCGCTGCTTAGGGTTGTCAGCTTTGTTCCCGATAATCTGCCAGACCATCGATCCGTGTAAAAGGACCTTTACAGAGTAAATCAATGTTTTTTGCCTTGGCCAAGCAATCTTATCCCCTCGTTCATACTAATAATTGGGTAAGCTCCTAAAATGAATGCAGCCTGCGAAACCAGAGGCTGTAATTATAGGATTAGGGGATTCCGCGCATTAGACTGGAGGGATCAATTCACTTATTGAACCAATTTTTGTCTTTACTGGTCGCCACGGGAAAGACTATGCATCAAGTAACGGAAAGGAGAATGTTTCCACTTCTGCACAAGTGTGTAAATGGCTACTGAGAAGATCATACCATAGACCCAAAACCTGTGGCTGTTGAAAAACTACAACACTGAGCATTTTCTGACTGCCTTTTAGTAGTAGATGCAGTTTCTCTACAGCCCGGCAGCCATAGACGGCAGTTGAACAGATGCATGCTATATAATCGATGAGCTAGGATTACTCATTATGAGGCCCATTCAAAATAATAGTACGCAGGCATCTGCAGCAGTACACTGCATCTTGTCGCTGTCCTGCCATGCTGGGAGTTGTAGTTGATTGAAAAGCGTAGATTGCAGATCACAGCTGTACATTATGGCCGCTGCTTCCAATGCAGCTAAGAGCATCTGGATGTCCTCCCCTCTTAATGCCATCTGACAGCAGTGATTTATCCTAGGAAATTAGCCAGGCATCTGTTTCTCTCTGCATATGGAATCAGGCACCATATATTGATATTTAATATCACAGCGTGCCTTTTAATCCCACTAATACTCAGTTTGGGATGTGCACAGAATAACAGGCTTACACTGAAATCACTCCCATAATTCTCTATTTCCCACCTAATTTCTGTGGCTTCATATATGTTCAGGTGCTTTACAATGGAAGATGTGAAAGAAAGAAAAAACAGAGTTAATAGAGAAGGAAGGAAAGGGGGGAAAAAAAGAAAGGAAGGAAGGAAGGTAGGGAAGGAAAGAAAGAATGGAAGGGAAGGCAGGATAGAGAAAAGAAGGAAGCTCCTGGGGCAGGTTGGGAGGCTAAACAGGCATGGAGGAACGAAGGAAGGCAGTACGGATGGAAGAAAGGAAGGTAGGGAGGAAGGAAGGATCGAAGAAAGAACTCAAGAAGGCTACTTTAATTTCAGTCTACATTACACCTTATGACATAATCCTAGTCAATCACATAATGGTTATACATATTCATTTCCATGACTGCCACCTAGCCACACAGATATTGATAACACATGAGGGATAGTAAACTGGCACAACAGGAAAGTGCATGATGTGGATTCCTGGGACACAACTTTCTAGGAATTCTTCAATGGATCTTCTCTCCAGAAGAGAACTTCCAAGGTGAATTCAATGCTTTTGACATTGAGCTACCATTACTACTTCTGGTTTTTGAAAACCTGGTGCGGTCTGCCAGAACACTATGAAATATTGCTGGTCCCCTGCCGGAAGAAAATCGTTGGAGGTCTCCTCAGTGGTGGCTGCATTATCTTAAGGCAGAGGATACTAAAATCTAGAGGAAACCAAGCTGGCTATGGTGTTTTCACTGAGGCTTGTGGAGTCCATCATCACTTAAATGTTGAAGCTGCTAAGTGGCCTCTTTCCATGAATGCTCTTAGAGAGTGTATGACAAAGGAGTATTGGAGAAATCGCCGTAGGTTATATATCCAGTTTATTTCAATTTATTTCAATTTATTCTCCTCCAGGTCCTTCATCCCCAGCAGATTCATTTGTCTATGTCTGAACAACATTTATATTCCAAGATCTGAACAAACTGCGAGATGCTGAAAGTGTTTATCCTATAAAAGTGCTGGGTGATGACTGCTCGGAGGTCCCACATGGGAGTCTACTCGCTGCTCTTGTTGAACTATGTAGGTGTGACAAGCATTCTTTCCGCTGACAACCATATGTTTGGCTGATCTTTGGTAGAAACAGGTGTCTTTCCTCGACTTTCTTCGCAAAGGTTCATGCTAACAAGCTTAGTCAGTACATATATAAGGCTGGGGCCTCACACAGATTTTAGTCAAAAAACTTTGGGGATTTTGAAACGATATTCAATCTTTGCATCAGATATAAATTGCCGACCTTACATTGGGCAAAAGCCAGATTTGCCTGAGAGTAGGACTTGACTGATCGGATTCTCCAAACTTCCTACTCTTCCCCCACCCCAAGCTCCATTTCAGTACAGGGGCAGATCAAGTTTGGTGGAGGCCCCTGGCCAATAAAATTTGACACCTCTTTTATGCTGTTTGCAATACACCTGAAACGTTTCCAACTCTGGTGTCTTGTTGTTAGAAGTTTATAGAAAGGACTGGAGGAAGTAAAAGCCCCTAGATGGTGAAGGCAGTGGGACAGTTGGCCTGTTCCTATAATTTGATAACCTGCTCTGTAGACATCACATTAGGGGCTATGTTCAGCATATGCACCGGGGGAATCTTCTGGCGTATGCCCTGTATGAAAAGACCCAGCTTATGCCACTGTGCTATACAATGCCATACGCCATCCAAAGGTCACATGCAAGAAAGAATCTTTGTGGACAAAAGATGTTTCTTTGAAAGAATGTTCCCAGGAAGATATTTTGTTCAATGCCTGCTCATTGAATGTGTACGGGCAGTTTCAACAACTCATAATTGGCTAATATGGAGTAAGAATGTGTATGGCCGTTAGAGTTGTTTCGATACCAAAATTTTGATTCGGTATCGATACCATAAAAAAGTATTGCGATACTCGATACCACGCGGAAAAAAAAAAAAAACTTTTTAAAAATTTATTTGTCAATTGTGCTTTTTTTTTTACTTTTCTGTCACGATGTTCACCGCATAGGTTTTTTTTTTTAACAGTTTGGAGTCGGACTTTAGATATGGCGATATGTTTATTTATATATTTTATATGTAAAATTGGAAAAGGCGGCGATTTATACTTAACCACTTGCCGCCACGCTAACACCGATGGGTGTCAGCGCGGCGGCTCTCTCAGGTCTCACTCATCTCGTGAGACCCGAGATTTCGCATGAACGCGCGCGCGCCTGATCATGCGCTGGCAGGCTGTAGATGCGGAAAAAAAAACGCATTTAAAACGCATATCAGACGCTGTTTTGTAAAACTTCAGTTTTAGCTGTAAATTTGGTAAATTATGGACAAATAGACCCGGCCCCTAAACCGTGCATAGGCCATGCCCATTTTTGGTCCCTAAAAGCCCAAATTGGCAGGGACTGTATAAAAATTAGGTACATTACCGGCAAATTTGGGACTATATGAAAATACAGTAAATCTGTCTGATCATGATACACCCTGTCACCTACAACTTAAACCTTGCCCTTTTCTCTCTGCAAATTACAGGTTCACCATAATTGACTTCAATTGTATGGAATAAAAATCTGCCTCAAAGAACACGGACTACAAACACATAAATACAAATAAAGTTGCAGATTTATGAAGCTGTTTAAAAAGAGAACTGGTTCTGTTGCAACCAATCACAGCGCAGCTTTAATTTTCTAAGAGCACTATTAGAACTGAAAGCTGTGCTGTGATTGGTTGCTGTGGGCAAAAAAATTGAGTTTTTCTTTTAACTCTAATATATAAAGCTGTGTGTGTGTGTGTGTGTATGTCTGCTAAAGGAATCCGCACCGTCGCATTTACAGTCGCGAAATTTGGCACTCAGGTACATCAGGTGTCCGGGAAGGTTTTAGATCGGGTCTCAGCTCTCTAGCCCATACCGTTCCTGAGATATTCCCAAAAAATGCATTAGCCAATTGAAGCCTGGTCACATGACCTTTATCAGCCAATAGAAGCTCGCAGGCCCTTAGTTTCCACATACAAACAGTTTTACACCAGGTTTAATAACAACCCAGCCATTTTTCTTCACTGCTGTAGGTCAGCATTAAAGGAGCGGGGCGCTATGGATGACACTGTTAAGGTAACGGAATGCTGTGAAGGTCACAGTTAAGGGGGCAGGTAGGGTGGCCATCCAGGCCACCCTCAAAAGACGGACTTAAAAACCCCTCAGGTCCCGCTAAGCTACACCCCCGACCTGGTTAGGCCCCACCCCCTCCCACTCCGCAGCCGGTGACCTTTGGCCACCCTAGGGACAGGCTGCTGTGGAGGTCACAGTTAGGGGACGGTACGCTATGGAGGTCAGTGTTAAGGGGCAGATTGCTGTAATGGCCACTGTTAAGGAGAGGGGGTACTGTGGAGGTCACTAATAAAGGGGCAGCTTCTGTGGAGGTCACTGTTAAAGGGGTGGGTTGCTGTGAAGGTCACTGTTAACGGGGCATAATGCTGTGGAGGTCACTGTTAAAGGGGCGAGCTGCTGTAGAGGTCAATGTTAAGAGGCCAAGATGCTGTGGAGGTCACTGTTAAGGGGGCATGGAACGGTGGAGGTCACAGTTCAGGGGACGGTCTGCTATGAAGGTCAGTGTTAAGGGGCGGGGTGCTGAAGAGGTCACTGTTAAGGGGGCGGGGTGTTGTGGAAATCACGGTTAACGAGAAGGGGTACTGTGGGAGTCACCAATAAAGGGGCGGCCGCTGTGGAGGTCACTGTTAAAGGGGAGGGCGCTGTGGCTGTTAGTGTTAAGGGGGCAGGCCGCTGTGGAGGTCACAGTTAAAGGGGCGGGGTACTGTAGATGTCACTGTTATAGTGGATACTGTCGATATCTTTTGACGACACACACAAACATTAAATGAAATAGATTAAATATACCCGTGCGAAGCCGGCCCTTCTGCTAGCAACTTTATAAACCTGCCCCAGAGGTATTCTGTAGTAGAGTTGGGCTATGTTCACAAGGCAGATATGTTCCATGGATTTCAGCGCACATTTTGGTTTTTAATGGTAGTCCGTGCTGCCGTTCAAGCGACAACGGACCATTTACGTGTGGTTTTCCAGACTGCGCCAAGAATGGACATGTCCACTCTACACCATTTCCTTGCTGACACCACAAGAAAGAGTCTGCTCTCGGACTAGCCCCAGTGATTAATGGGGCTAAAACCACGGCAGAAACCAGGGGGTTCATAGCGTGGATTCAAGGGCGGGTTTTGACACAGAGAATATAGCCGTAGACTTCAAAATTACTCATCACAATGAGCCACCTACATGATACGGGTATGGGGGGAGGACCCTTGGTGACATTTTTCTGATAAACCTTTCCTTATACATATATATAAATATATATAGACAAAAGCAAAAATCCGGCAGCACTCCTTCAATGTGTTTCAATGGTGCACGCGTCCACCCCTGGTCATGGGGTCTCTCTACAAAACCAACAAATTGGCGCAGCACTCCTTGGCATCAATCACATGTAACTAAGGAAGATGGAGACTTCAACGTTCGAGTACGTTGAAGTCTCCATCTTCCTTAGTTACATGTGATTGATGCCAAGGAGTGCTGCGCCAATTTGTTGGTTTTATATATATATATATATATATATATATATATATATATATATACACATATATAACCCTTAAACATGCATGACCCTATGACTTACTGCAAATTGCTATGCACTGATGTCCTTCAGGAGGAGCCCGTATCTGCGTATACCGCTCCTTCAAGCACAATGAAGGGCAATTAAGACAATAATTACCATGTCGTGTAGTGGTAATTGCTGATTAGTGGCCACAGATATTATGTCAATGACCTAATTGGAGACGTAATTTAGTAAAGTCAGTGAAAGGTGACCAGCTCGAAACGGTCGTCCTCATTATTATGGTAATCCTCTAGCTCCTCCGTATCTACAAGCCCTTCATCACCTTGGAGGTGAGGAGAAAGAAAATATGTTCAAATTGCTGCGAGTATGATAATTGGTGTGCCCGGGTAATACTGTCATAATCCCTGCAATTCATCAAACACATTCCTTAAATTCTCCAGTTTGAAGTGTTGGTTTTTCTAACAGGCATTTGTAGAATATAAGACTAAGGAAGGGGCGAGTCGGGCAGCACAGGAGCCGCTACCAAGTCCTAAGACCCATAGACAACTACGGCCATCATCCCCTTGTGGGGAGTAGTTGGCCTTTAATGTCCTAAACTTATCTCTGAAGTATAGGAGTATGCCACCCTAGAATATTGAGGAAATAATTCACTTAAATGGGTACTCTGACATAGCGTAAAATTAGGCAGAGAGCCGTTGATCGTTCCCATGAACGCTGCAGCCAACCAATGGCCTCAGTGGTCATGTGCCGTTCATACACTACGTGAACGCCGAAGCCAGTGATTGGCTGCAGTCTAATGAACCTGTGGGGATTTTACAAAATCTTGGAGATCCCCTTTAAACAAGACCTCTCAGTTCTCTCGACATGTCTATTTTAGAAAATACTCATACAGTCAATGAAATATCAATTCTTACAACTTAGTCTTGGACCATTCCTCTGTTACTCCTCTTGATAATGTAGAAATAAATTGAGAACCAGGTGTTACTATTGCCCTTGTGAAGAGGTTGTGTCCCTGCACATTAGTCAGATGGTAAAAAAATACCAAAAAAAAAAAGCGATGTTGGTGGGTAAGACGAATCAAGTGAGAATGGATGTCGTTATGGGGTCATGTTAGCTGTAGCGTCAATGGGGCGCATCATTCAGGTCACATAATGAAAGTTGCATCAATTCTGTACACTCTGAATTAATAAGAGGCTTCCTAAGGGCCACATCTCCAGGACTAACCGCAGCTCCCCTGACCCAAACTGACTGCATCATAGCGATTTATGATACAGTCAGTTCCTATCTGATCGCTGCTCTATTGTACTGTACTCAAATGATGATGTGAGCACAGTACAACAGAGCCACAATCAGATAGGAACTGACTGTATCATACATCACTATAATGCAGTCAGTATGGGTCAGGGGAGCTGCGGTCGGTCGTGGAGATGCGGCCAATACATGGGCCATGTTTCCCTGATCGAGCACGGTCATGTGAGTCATCTCTCACAATTACCTCAAGGGTGGATTCTCCAGAAGATACACACTGCTCATGCCTTGGGGGCATTTGCTCCTCGCGGTCAGGCTGATTAGAGGCCATACAGTGGTAGTTGGTGCAGTAGTCTCTATTGAATACTGCACTGGACCATCTCTGGTAAGGGTGCTGCCTCTGATGCAGTTTTTGAAGCCAAAATCAGGAGTTGATAATAAAAAGGAGAGAAAGTATTAAGGTCACATACGACTTCTCCTTTTATTAAATTCTCTCCTTTTTTTGGGCTTCAAAAACTGGATCGTGTGGCCGTACGCTCAGGAGTCCTACTATCCACGGAAAACAGGTGAATTGTGCGGATCTGGTATTCTGCAGAAGTAGCTGCAAAGATCACAAAAGACATAATATATTCTAATAAGTAAAGATTGTTATAAAGTGGTGCTCCAAAATGTGGGGCAAAAGCAGCTACTATGGGGCACCAATAACATTAGAGACTGCATACCATTGCTCAAAATTAGGCCTCATGCACACGACCGTTTTTTTATGCTATCCGCAAAAAGGGGTTCCGTTGTTCAGTGATCCATGTCCGTCTTTGCCTTCCATTGTGTTTCCGTGTGTCTTCCGTTTTTTTAGCGGACATGACCCAAAAGATTTTACCAAAAGACAGGCTGACAAGTTTTGCCAAGTGCCTGCCAAGCGATCCGCAAAAAAAACGTACGCGGAACGCAGATGACACACGGATGGCCATCCGCATTTTTTCACAGTCCCATTGACTTGAATGGGTCCGTGAACCGTTTTTCACGGACAAGAATAGGACAGGTTATATTTTTTTGACGGACTGGAATCACGGACCACGGATGCGGAGGACAAACGAGGCATTCTCCTGAGTTTTCCACGGACCCACTGAAAACCAATGGGTCCGCAGAAAATCATGAAAAGCGGAGCAACGGACACGGAATCAAACAACGGTCGTGTGCATGAGGCCTTAGTACGAGGTTTAGGACCATAAGCTGGAAACCGACATCAGACAAAAAAAACACTTTATATCGCAATTTTAGGGAGGGGGCAGGCTAGGACGTTTGTTCCCAATAATTTCCCTCGGGAAAGGTGTCATTGATCAAAGAATGAACGAGCAAATGCCCATTCATCAGGTGAAAGCATCTTTGATATGCTGCAGATTGTGCTGTGTTCTCAATATATATGCAGCTCTTACCTACTCTGACAAGAAGGCAATTATCAGTCAGAGCTGAACCCAGACATACCCATAATTTCACCCAGGCAGCGCCCCTGATGTTAGCATCCTATGCTCCGATGCGCTCCCTTGCCCTGCGCCAGATCGCACAGGGCAAGGGCTATTTTGTTTACAATAACACACTACCGGGCGGAGGCTTCCGCCCGGCAGTGTGTTCGGTGACGTCACCGGCACTGATGGGTGTGCTTTAGTGCTGCCCTAGCCGTTTTAAAGGTATCCGTGTTTTGCGGATCCGCTATTTGCGGACTGCAAAACACATATGGCCATCTGAATGAGTCCTTAAACTGAGCGCATTCGACCAGCTCAGTGAGAGGGACAAAAAATACGGAGAAGAACACACGGCAGGTGGCGCTACACAGATACATTTTATTGAATAACTCAGCGGCTATACTAAATTTTTTATTACAAGGAATTACAAAAGTATTCAGATCAAGATACTGGTTTGAAAAATGTAAAGTTTTTTTTGTGATACAACCCCTTTAAGAACCATGGTTAGTAGCCATAGACATCAACAGAAAACACCCCAAAAATCTAGGCCAAACAGCACATTTTGCACTATTTGTAAGTGCATGTGAATGGTAGGGCTCATGTCACCATTCCAGCGTCTGAACCTCCACCTAGAGGAGACTTCACTAGGATCGCCTAATTATCTCTCATTTCTGTTACCCAAGGCTTTGTCTGAAGGAAAAAGCTCAATACATTGAGGAATCATCGGCGTCTCTTATGACCCGTGTTATTGATTGTCAGTAGTTGCCGGGTTGTCAGTATTTGTACTCCATAGTGACACCACCATTCTGCCAAAACCTGAGCTCTGGTTCCAGGGAGTCAGATATGGACATTTTGCTTGGACTTACAGATCATTCTGCCCATCACATTTCATTATAGAAAGAACATTTCTGTTCCAGAATTGCATATATCTCCACACCCATGCTCACCTCAACATAATGACATCTGTTATTCTATGACGCACCACATTTTCTGACTTGCCAATCAGACATGTAAAAAGTAAAAATCATATTTATGGGGTTCAAGAGGTAAAATTCCAAAAATGTCTTGAACCGGAAGTCCCTGATGTATGTTTTCGGCAAAGAGATGGTTAGGCACGAGTAGTCACCTCGGCTTGGAAACCTGTTGGAGTTTTGTAGAGCACCACACCCGTGTCATTCAATGCATCTGTCCCAAATATAATATACCATTTTGTTAAAGGGGCTGCCTTGTAAAGCTAACCCTGCTCTAAAAGTAGTGGGATCTGGGTCCGTATAACCTGATGAACTGCCGGGGAGATTTTGTTCAGTCATTAATAGTAGCCATTTCAATGACTGACTGATCATGAAATACATGGACAAGCCAGGTCCACCTCAACAGAAGTTGCTCCTAAGGCCCCATACACATTAGTGTATTGTCAGCTGAACCCGATAAGAATGGCGGGTTCGGTCAACAGTCTACTGTGTATGGGAAGCTCCCAACTCGGATCTCGAAGGATTGGGCGAAGTGAATATTTTTTGCATTTCTGACCTACAGAGAGGTATATGGACCCGGGTAACCTATATGAGACAACCCCCTCAAGGGGTGTAATTTTGACGAGATATATAAGGGGTTTTCACGCGATCTGTGAGAAAAACGAAATGAGTGACCATCTAAGGCTACTTTCACACTTGCGTTGTGAGGATCCAGCAGGTAGTTCCGTCGCTGGAACTACGCACCGGATCTGTCATACCGCATAACAACTGACATTGCGCAGACCGGAAGGACGGATCCCTCCTTCAGGTATTTCTTAATGCCGGATCCAGCACTAATGTAAGTCAATGGGATTTAGGCATGTGTTCCGGCATTTCAGGACAGAGAAAATACCGCAGCATGCTGCAGAATTATCTCTGTCCTGAAATGTCAAAAAGACTGAACTGAAGACATCCTGATTAGAGTTGAGCGAACTTCTGTTTCAAGTTCGTTTTCCAAAGTTCGGGTTCGGGTTATCCAAGCATCCCGTTATGGATTCTGCTACCACGGACCATAACGGCATTTGGAACAGGGGGTGAAGGACCTGGGGTGACGTCACCATCATGTGATCAGTGCAGGGGGCGTGGCTCAGTACTGGATTGGATAAGAGGTCGTAGGCTACCACCTGTTATCTAATCCAGTACTGAGCCACGCCCCCTGCACTGATCACTTGGCGGTGACGTCACACCATAATGCCGTTATGGTCCGTGGTAGCGGAATCCATAACGGGATGCTTCGATAACCCGAACCCGAACTTTGGAAAACAAACTTAAAACAGAAGTTCGCTCAACTCTAATCCTGATGCATCCTAAACGGATTTATCTCCATTCAGAATGCATGGGGATGTGACAGCTCAGTTTTTTTTCGGCATAGAGCCCCGACGACGGAACTCTATGCCGGAAAAGAATAACGTAAGTGTGAAAGAGGCCTAAGGCTAGTTTCACACTAGCGGCAGGACGGATCTGACAGGCTGTTCACCGACGGAACAGCCTGTCTGATCCGTCCTGCCACTAGTGAACGTGTGCCCCCGGACTACCGCTCCGGCCCCATTGACTATAATAGGGGCGGGGCGGAGTTCCGGCGGAGGCACGGCGAGAGGCTGCCGGAATAAAACTACGACATGTAGTCCGGGGGCACACGTTCACTAGCGGACGGACGGCTCTGACAGGCTGTTCCGTCGGGTGAACAGCCTGTCGGATCCGTCCTGCCGCTAGTGTAAAAGTAGCCTAATACATGGCTGGGCCAAGCCTGCTGAGAGGGTCTGTAGGTTCTTACTTATCAGTTGAGCTTCCTGTCGTCTAGAAAGGGTTTTCGAGCGGGGAAACCTCCTTTATGATGTAAAAAATAGGGCATATGGATCAGAAAACATGTTCTCAAAAGTTAGTGGAGAAAGTAGTGTCTATATGAAAAGTCGGAGCAGGCTCCCCACTGTTGTGTCCTGGGCTGAGGACCCCCACTCCAATACAACATGCTCCTGACACCTTTCTCCCAGCAAACAGCTCACAAACACCATGTGCAACGCCGTCCAAGTCACATCCAGTGGCACGGCAGCTGCTGCTCTACTTTCCTTCAATGCCCAGGAAATATTTTCATCAAATCTCAGTCCCCAAACCTCCTTCCAGCCTCAGTCACTGCACAGCTCATGTATTGATCTTGGAATACCCCAGAGAAATGCTTTATGTATTAAGAAGTGGAAAGATCTGCCAGTTTTCTACCCCTCTCATGTATAAAACATGAATACACTAACACCTTTGAAACACATTCTGAGCGCTGAGCCGACTCTTCGCGCTCCTAGTATTCACACAATTTACCAGGAATAAGAGCAGAATCTACAGAGTCAAGGTAGGGGCACCTAAATGGGTCGCAGCCCGCTCCTGCCACGGCAAGTGCCACTAGTCTGCCCATAGGCGTCCCGTCATCATGAACAACCCCTTTTTTAAATCGGGTTTGAATCTGTATCCTGCCAATGAAACAAGTAAAACTAATGATGCCATGCCCTCCAGTCCGGTCACTTCAACCGCCCTAATGGCAAAATATCACAACTCAAAAAACAGAAACCTGGTAATAAAAGTGTAATAAATGTCCAGATAATGACAGCGACATGGCTGCTAAATGGTATCACTGGGGCTCAATATTGTCAAATAAAAGTACACAGGATATTCCGTAAATGAAGATAGATAGATGGAAAGATAGATATATGGAAAGATAGATAGATAGATGGAAAGATAGATAGATAAATAGATATATGGAAAGATAGATAGATATATGGAAAGATAGATAGATAGATAGATAGATACACATTAGATAGATAGATGGAAATATAGATAGATATATGGAAAGATAGATACACATTAGATAGATAGATAGATAGATAGATAGATAGATAGATCTTCTTTCCAGCAATCTGATTTCCCCACAGTTGGCTTACTTATGAAACTGCCTTTACACATGCAGATATCTGACCAATTTCCGTCCAATCAGACCATTACCAGTCTACACTGGGGTGTAAATGGCTAATTAATGTCTCATCTGCCAGACAACTGATTCTATTATAGGGAATAGAAAGGTTTTATTTTAGGAAGACGATAGCAGATAAGGAAGATGAGGATTGTTGGTTCTGCGGCAACAAAATTCCCGTGGGTATAAACGGCCAACTTAGAACAAGTTCATCATCTGTAAGATCGGTCTGACGGACCAGAAAAGAACTCTAGAGCAGCATGACTATACAAAGCAGACAGGAGGACCCCGCCGATCAGTATGGGGTCTTCTACCTGGTGGATACATAGACTTTATATTTAACATCTGTTACTCTTGTTACTCAAACTCTTATGTAGGTGCAGACCATGGGGCAGGAACCTTCTCCAACCAATACATATATCTACCGTTGTGTGCAAAGTAATAGCAGTGTGTATAAAAAAGTGAATAAAGCGCAAAATCCGTCTAATAATTCTAATCATTTCCATACACACAAGCGCATTGGGAACACGACACATTCTATTCCACATCAAAACATGAAGAAAAATATATCAAAGAAACTGAAGAAAAGTGAATATTAGACTGTTCAAAAAAATAGCAGTGTTTGTATTCTTCTTTACAAACTCAAACATTCACTTTATAAACTGAGAAGTGTTTGAAGATTTTGCTTTCCTTTGAATCACTAATATTTCGTTGTATAACCGCTGTGTCTGAGAACTGCTGGACGTCCGTGTTTCATGGAGTCAACCTACTTCTGGCCCCTGTGAACAGGTCCTTCAGCCCAGGATGATTGGACTACTTCCACAGTTCTTCTCTACTTCTTGGTTTTGTCTCAGAAACTGCATTTTTGATGTCACCCCACAAGGTTTCTATTGGATTAAGATCCGGGAATTGGGCTGGCCACTCCATAACATCAGTCTTGTTGGTCTGGAACCAAGATGTTACACGTTTACTGGTGTGTTTGGGGTCGTTGTCTTGTTGGAACACCCATTTCAGGGCATTTCCTCTTCAGCATAAGGCAGCATGACCTCTTCATGTATTCTGATGTATTCAAACTGATCCACGATCCCTGGTATGCGATAAATAGGCCCAACACCGTAGTATGAGAAGCGTCCCCATATCGTGATGCTGGCGCCACCATGCTGACTGTCTCCACAGTGTACTGTGGCTTGAATTCAGTGTTTGGGGGTCATCTGACAATCTGTCTCCGGCCACTAGACCCACAAAGAACAATCTTACTTTCATCAGTCCACAAAATGTTGCACCGTTTCTCTTTAGGCCGGTCACTGTGCTCTTTGGCAGATTGTACCTCTTCAGCACGTCTTTTTTTCAGCAGTGGGACTTTGCGGGGGCTTCTTGCAGATCGCTCGGCCTCACATAGGCGTCTTCTAATTGTAACAGTCCTCACAGGTAACTTTAGACCTCCTTTGATTGTTGGCTGAGTCCTTGCCATTTTGGCTTTTTTTCTATCCATTTGAATGGTGGTTTTTCACTTTCTTCCACGTCTTTCAGGTTTTGGTCGCCATTTTAAAGCATTTGCGATCATTTTAGCTGAGCAGCCTATCATTTTCTGCTTCTTTATATGTTTCCCCCTCTGTAATCAACTTTTTAATCAAGGTCCGCTGTTCTTCTGAACAATGTCTGGAACGACCCATTTCCCCCAAAGAGAAATGCACTGTAACCGGCGCGTACAACATTTACTGCCTTCTTTCCTTCCTTAAATAAGGGCAATAATTGTCACCAAAGAATGAATGACCGCACTAACTGAGCGCCACACTATTACAGTGAGCATGCCCTTTCAATTAGTGATTGAATCACACAGACTCAACAGCAGCAGCAGCAGCAGCAGCAGCATGTCCTGACTGTCGGGTCTGTTGGATTTCTATTACTCCACTACACCTGCTAGGAAATCATCTGACATGTAGAAATATCATTTCTACCAAAAACGGTGATTGATCAGATTAGTGATGTCTGACTGCTATTATTTTGAACACAACTGTATATATATTTCATATTTCCCAAACCAGTTTGAGCCATATGCTGTAAATCTGAGATAGATAGATAGATAGATAGATAGATAGATAGACATGGATAGATAGATAATAGATAGATAGATAGATAGATAGATAGATAGATAGATAGACATGGATAGATATATTGATAGATAGATAGATAGATAGATAGATAGATAGATATGAGATAGCTAAATAGATAGATAGATAGATAGATAGATAGATAGATATGAGATAGATAGATAGATAGATAGTGAGATGGATAGATAGATATGAGATAGCTAAATAGATAGATAGATAGATATGAGATAGATAGATAGATAGATAGATAGATAGATAGATATTAGATAGATAGGTGATAGATAGATAGATAGATAGATATGAGATAGATAGATAGATAGATAGATAGATAGATAGATAGATATGTAGATAGATAGATAGATAGATATGAGATAGATAGATAGATATGTAGATAGATATGTAGATAGATAGATAGATAGATAGATGGATAGATAGATATGAGATAGATAGATAGATAGATAGATAATAGATAGATAGATATTAGATAGATAGATATTAGATAGATAGGTGATAGATAGATAGATAGATAGATATGAGATAGCTAAATAGATAGATAGATAGATATGAGATAGATAGATAGATAGATAGATAGATAGATATGTAGATAGATAGATAGATAGATAGATATGTAGATAGATAGATAGATAGATATGAGATAGATAGATAGATAGATATGTAGATAGATATGTAGATAGATAGATGGATAGATAGATATGAGATAGATAGATATGTAGATAGATGGATGGATAGGTCGATATGTAGATAGATAGACGGATGGATGGATAGATAGTCAGACAGATATCCACTGTTATAACCGGCTTCCTATGTGCTCAGCCCCACAGTAGACCTGGACTGTGACTACAGCCCCACAGACTATGTTGTCGCTATGAAGTAAACCTGTGGTGGGTCAGGTAGGATCAGTGCCTGGCATCAGGGACCCCCTCCGTGCACTTGCCCCCCCCCGGGCTGGCGCTCCTACCTGCTGCCGAGTCCGGGCTGTCCTTGTCGGTTCTGCCGTGCTCTGGCGCCCCCTGCTGCCTGTCGTTATTACACAAGCCCTGCTCCAGCCTGGCCTCGGCGCTGTTGCAGCAGTAGCGCAGTACACAGGTCCCGCAGCAGATGGTGGAGTCGCCCCCGTCGAACCTCTCCGGGCACTGGAAGCCGTCCCTCCACACGTCCTGCGTGTCCGTCCAGCCGTGGCAGTACTCCCCGCTCCCCCGGGCAGCTGCCAGCACGGCCAGCAGGAAGGAGGCGCCTGTCAGCAGTGCCAGGGGGGAAGCCTCAGCCCACATGATGGGCACAACTAGTGTGAAGTCCCGGGGAAATCGCCTCTTCTTCTGGTGGAGTTCTAGCCCAGGGTTCACACAAAGCGATAACGTAATCCTGCAGACAAGAAGTTCTCCAGAATTGTCCAGTGCCCGGGGCTCACAGGCTGGCAGCGGGTGCCCAGCTTACCTGACAGCCGTATCCTCCCTGCCCTACCACTAAGGAGAAGCGGGCGCCCTGCAGTCCTGCCCGGAGAGCAGTCCCTGCCAGCATCCTGCCCAGAAAACGCCGCAGTCCATTCACATGGCGCGTGGAGGAGAGAGCCAGAGATGTGGACGGCGCCGGGGTGACAGCGGAGTGCGGCGGGAGAGGAGCCTCCTGCAGCCCTCCTCCTCCTCCTCCTCCCCCTCCTCACCGCACTCATAGGACACGCATCTGCTCCCGCAGCCCCCTGCCCATCTGCCCAGGCTTGCTGGGATTTGTAGTTCTACAGCAGCTGCAGAGGGAACTCCGGCAAAGTCCTACAGGAATATCAATAAAATAGAATATACTGCACCATGCTAATCCTACTCCTACTAAATATACACAATATATAATACTAATATAGTAATGATATTCCTGATAAATATACACACTATATAATACTACTAATATACTAGATACTACAAATACTGTAATAGGATAATAATATAATATATACTGAAGAATCTACTGCACAATACTGCTACTAATAAAAATATACAATATATAACACTAATAATATATACTAATAATACACTTTATAACACTAATAATATATCAATAATAAATATATAATATTAATGACATATATATAACTACTAATAAATCTATACAATATACGGTACTCATATTGATATAATACTGATAGTACTACACACAGTCCTTGCCTTGTTTTCTATGTATCTGAGTATAAGAAGCAGACTGGCCGAGCCTTGTCATCCTGCTTTCCCAGACTCCTGAACGGCTCCTGTGCAGTGATCTCCTATCCAGTGCCGTAACTATAGTGTTATGGGCCCCAGTGCAAACTTTGGATCGGCCCCCCCCCCCTTTTCTACAAAGAGGTGGCAGATTTTCTTTACATTTAGGGCTCTTTCATACAAGCGGATCCTGTGAGGGTAATCCGCTGCGTTAAAAAGAGAGCCAAGCCCCGTTCCGGACAGCAGAGACATCGAGCATTACCATGACTGATAATGCTCTGTCCCTCTCTGACCTTTTTACTACAAAATCCCGGTGACAACTTTATCTCACTGTGATTTTTTAGTAAAACGATCACAGAGAGACACGGAGCATTATCAATCATGTTAATGCTCCGAGTCTCTGCTGTCCGGAACGGGGCTTGGCTCTCTTTCATGCAGCGGATTACCTGCACGGCATCCGCTCGTGTGAAAGAGCCCTAACCCCAATGCACGGCTACACTCACCCAGTCCTAATAAAATCTGGTCCTACCTCATCCAGGGTGTCGCTGGTGTCGGCGTGATGTCCGCTGGATCCAGAACAAGGTCCCTGTGGTGAGAAAAAGAATAATCACATAAGGAAGGGATGGTGACTGCCCCTGTGAAATCCCCAGCAGGGGGCGCTGTGCTGGTCTGTAAGACTGAGCCATGCCAATGTATAGCAGAGTAATCTAGTGCTACCACACAGTACTATTGCCCACCTTGTGGCCCCTAACAGTAATTAAGCCCACCTTGTGGTCCCTTCAAAATAGTTATGTCCTCCTTGTGCCCCCTCACAGTAGTTATGCCAGATATGTGCCCCCTCACAATAGTTATGCCCACATATGTGCCCCCTCAGTAAAGAAGCCCACTTTTGTGCCCCCTCACTCTAGTTGTTGCCCCCCTTTTGCCTCTGGTCTGCCGCTTTATGGGGAAAAAAAAACCCCAGATACTTACCCTCTTCCCTGATGATGCGCTCCCACACTCACATCGCGCTGCTGGCTGTGCTGGAGGCCGATTCCTGGGCTTTCAGCGCTCCCCCCACAGCCACCAGCGCGACGTGCGGCCAGCAGGGCGCCTTCACTCTGCAAACGAACAGCCCAGCAATGACAAGAACTGCCAGGTGAGTGCGCCCCCCCCCCTTCCTTGCCTCCTGCGCCCCCTCATGTTTGAAGAGCGCTCTGACGGGGCCCGGCATTCTCACTGTACTTCATGCCAGGCCCGGTCAGAGCGCTCCCAGTACATGTGAATGCAGCGGGCCCCCTCCCCCCGCCTGGCCCGGTTGCGGTATTGACAGACTGGTTGTCACCCATTTTTCCCAGAAAAAGGCACAACTGACCCTATAAGGCCCCCTTTTCACATGAGCGAGTTTTATGCGCGGGTGCGATGCGTAAAGTGAACGATAGCACCTGCATTGAATCCATTCCTGACCCATTCATTTCAATGGGTCTGTGTACATGAGCGTTGTTTTTCACGCATCATCATGCACATTCCCGTGAGAATCGCAGCACCTTCTATATTCTGTTTTTCACGCAGCCCTGGCTTCATAGAAGTGAATGGGGCTTCAGTGAATAACGCATTGTGTCCGGATGTAACCTGGATGAAGTCCGGGTGCGATGCTTTTCTCACTGATGATTGTAAGCCTTCAGGTTTTTTTCACGCGCGTGAAAAACGCATCAAAACGCATTGCACCCGTGCGGAAAAAAACTGAACAACTAAACACAATCGCAGACAAAGCTGACCGAACTTGCTTGCAAAATGGTGTGAGTTTCACTGAACGCATCCTGAACGCACCCGGAGCCAATCCGTATTGTTCGTGTGAAAGGGGCCTAAACCTTCAGGGGTTTTTTCATGCGTGTGAAAAACGCATCAAAACTGATTGCACCCGCGAAAGAACTGAAACACTGAACGCAATCGCAGACAAAACTTACTGAACTTGCTTGCGAAATGGTGCGAGTTTCACTGAACGCATCCTGACACAATCCGTATCGTTCGTGTGAAAGAGGCCTAACTCAGTAGAGCCTGTTGGACGCCGTTTGGATTCACCATCTGACGTATTCGGCGCACCGACACAATTTCCATAATAATCAGACGCAATGGTGCTAGTGTGAACAGAGCCTAAGACAAGGACCATCCAGGGACTTCTACTGTGTATACACATTGTTGGCAAAACTGATACGCTGTGTCCTAGCCAGGTCCAGAGGGACTGATGTGATTATTGGCGGCCCCCGCTTTGTCATTGTCACCACACTTGCAGCATGTAATGAGGATCTGTCATGAGGGACTTAATGTTTTGTCCCCTGCGACTGGGGAGCTCTGCAGAAAACAGTCCGCGGACTGTTTGGTGCCAAATCTACAAACGATCCTCTTCTTTCATCAGTCCCGGGAGGAGTGGTGCTCTCCACTACACAAGTGTGCAAGTGACAGATCCAGAGCAGGACTGCTGTAAAGTGCAGGTCACCTGCGTCCACTGCGGGGCATTGTCAGTATTTATAGTAGGATTAATGGAGGAAAGTAATTCATTAATAAGGTTTTCACCCAATGACTAACCGTCATTAAATGTTTAGGATCTGAATGTTAATGTACTGATACTGGAAAGATAACAGATTGCTGTTAACTAATCTGAATGGGCCTGAATTCTGGGTTAAATCAACCCTGATTTATACCGTGTGACACATTTATTAAGGGAGTTTCTTCCAAAAACAGCGCCACACCTCCCCACAGGTTGTGCATGGTATTGCACATCTCCTCTATTCATTTAAATGGAACTGGGCTACGAGACACAACCCATAGACTGGTGTGGCACCATTTCTGGAAGAAAGCAGCCATATATTTCTAAATTCTGCACAACCTTTTGAAGGCAGTTTTCTAGTACTTAGGTATTGGTGATTTATCCGCAGAATAGGTCCAAAGTATCAAATTGGTGGGGGTCTGACACCTGGTACTCCCACCGATCAGTTGTTTTGAGCAGCTGCCAGTGCTGGAAACCACACAGTGGATGGAGCCTGAAGCAGACAGCTCCATACACTGTCTAGTGGTCGATTGGGGTACTGCAGCTCAGCGCCCATTCAAGTGAATAGGATCTGAGCTGTAGCACACCGGTGCTAGGAAATGATACACTGCTCTCTGGTAATGGCGCTTTACTAATTATGTTAGAATATACAGTGTCTAAGGCAGATGTGCAGTTCCTTCATCTTGGTTCTTCAGGAGTATGATGTGACTACCAGGATGGTCCCTCACATGTCACTGTGGGCAGCAGTAAATGGGGACATATCAGGCTCGGACTGGCCCACAGGGATACAGGGGAATCCCCCGGTGGGCCCCTGAGCTAGGTGGGCCTCTAGTCTCCCACCCCCTGCACAAGTGGCACATAACACATTAGACTTACTGCACTACATACATATATTCAATATACAGCCCCTCAACCAGCCTATGTTCATATAAAAAACTTGTTAAATTAATTATTATATTAGAATGCATCCGTACGGTGGGCCCCCAAAATAAATTTTTACTGGTGGGCCCTAGGTACCCCAGTCCGACACTGGGACATATAACATTGGAGGGGGCACCATGGCTGGCACTTTTTGTGGCACTTTGGTCAAAAAGAAGTAAGGCATTCATGTCCTCAGTGGAGGATATGAAGTTCGTGCTCTATAACTGATGTACCCATACTTGCCAACTCTTCTGGAGGCTCCCAAAAAAGGGAGGCTCTGGATGAGCTGGTAAAACTCCGCACAGCTCACGGAGGGCTGCCTTCTTCCAGAAAACATCCCTCCAGGAGCACTAACTGTACGCAGTTATACCATAGGTACTATCGCATCAAGTGAAAGGGGTGTAATGCGCCTCGAAAAGGGTCATGGCTACATAGGAAAAGGGCGGAGTCATCAACAAGGGCACAGGCGTAGGAAGCGGGGGGACCGGGGGGACAGGGGGGGGGGTTGGATCCCCCCCAGGAAATAATGCGGGGGGGGGGGGGGATAGTTATGCTAAAATCCCCCCCAGGTGCAGCGGGTTAATGTGTGCGGCGGTGACGGGGCACAGGGAGATGAACCATAGTCATCTGTATTGCCGTCCTCAGGACAGTGATACAGATGGCTGTGCTGCGGAGCAGGAGAGGCGTCTCCCCTCCCTGCTCCTCTGATAGGCTGCCGGCACTAGGCCTGCAGCCTATCAGATGTTGGTACAGGCGGCGCGATGACGTCATCGCGCAGTCTGTGAGCCGTACAGTGCGGGACACAGGCCGGAAGAGGCCTGCATCGCATCGCTGTGACGGATGGAGGTAAGTATAAGTGTCTTGTTTTGTGTGTGTGTGTTTTTTTGTTTTTTTTAAACCGGACCCACTGGCCCATAAGGGGGGGAAGAGATTTTGGCACGGGGAGGGAGGGGGGGGGGGCGGAGAGATATGTGGGGGGGCTGTGGGTGTGGCTTGTGGGTGGGCGGGGACACAGGGGCCCCATAAGTGCTGTCCCCCCAGATTTTTGGGGCTTCCTACACCCATGAACAAGAGTGTGGGTCCATGACCAGAAACATTTCTGCGTTGCGCTTTACACCAGACTATGGGAGAGATTTATCAAACTGGTGTAAAGTAGAACTGGCTTAGTTGCCCCAAGCAACCAATCAGATTCCACCTTTCATTCTCCAAAGGAGCTGTCAAAAATGAAAGGTGAAATCTGATTGGTTGCTATGGGCAACTAAGCCAGTTTTACTTTACACCAGTGTTGATCAATCTCCCGCTATGTATTTCCCCGTTAGCCAACTCTGTAAAACTGGCAAGTATGAATGTGCCCCATACAATCTGTGACGGGTATAAAATTGCTTGGTCACAATGACCTCGGTGACTTGTCATCTAATTTAAGGCGATATTTTCATATACAGTAGAATGACCACCCAAATGGCTTTTTTAGAAGAGTGGTCTTCTCAGAGAAGATAACCGGTACACATGGTATTAAAAGGGTGGTCTTCTGACCCACTGTAATCAATAGATCCGCGGACGGCACACGGTCTTCATCCATATTTTGCCGATCCACAATTTGCAGACTGCAAAACGAATACGGTCGTGTGCGTGAGGCTTAAGTGTGTATGTCCGTCACTGATAACGCCTCCCCGTGTATTGAAGGCCCTATTACACAGGCAGATAGAGCAGATGATTGTCGGGAGAGAATCGTCTGCTCGCTGGAGGAGGAGACCGCTGCTATTACATGCAGCGATCTACTCCTCAGTATAGGGATGAGCGATCGCTCGTCCCTATACTGTCTCATTGTTTGCCGGCAGCAGAGCCTAAACTACGCAATCGGCTGCCGACAAACCAGGATTTTTAAAAGATCCAGATTACCTTGTTCATCGGATAATCGGCGGCAGTATTACACTGCCAGATGATCGCTAACGAGTGTTCATACGAGCGTGATCATCTTAACAATAATCTGTATGTGTAATATAGCCTTTAGAACTGTTCATGGGGGGGTGGTCTTACGTTAGAAAAAGAAGAAATATAAATGTACAAATTACAAGTTTTACTGAATCTTTTCCCATAAAACTACATATCAATCTGCTCAGCTCCTCCTGCTCTATAACCTGCTGCCTGCCGATTGTGCTGCATTTCATGGAGACAAATTCCTCATGGGGTGGTCTTGTAGAGAGATCTTATTGTATAACATAGCCCCTTCCACTGAGCCATATACATGTAAGGCCTCATTCACACGACCGTATGTGTTTTGCGGTCCACAAACCGCGGATCCGCAAAACACGGAAGCTGCTCCACGTTCGGAACGCGGCCCATTGTAGAAATGCCTATTCTTGTCCGCAAAACGGAAAAGCCACGGAACGGAGCAACGGATGCGGACAGCTCACGGAGTGCTGTCCACATCTTTTGCGGCTCCATTGAAGTGAATGGGTCCGCGCCCGAGCCGACGCGGAATAAAACAACGGTCGTGTGCATGAGGCCTAAAGGTCATAGCCGAGCACTGATGTGTTAGGGATGTGGTCAGCAGCCTTTCCTGGACCCTGGAAGTTGTGTTTTTCCCCAGTATCCTCTATGGATACAAGAGTCAATACATCCCATTGTGACCTCAGCTTGTTCTCCATGAAAAGTATTAATGTTCTGGATGGCGCACTCGGATTCGTTTTGCCCCTTGCTGAACATCTTATGATCATGTCAATCATTAGGGGTTTTAAGTAATTACCATCAGCAGCTGCTGGTGGGTCGGGGCAGGGGGCAGTGGCCCCTGGAGAGATGTGTCACCAAGCCTGGTGCAATATATCTGTGACTGATCTGCAGGAGGGTTCACAAGGAGAGCTGATCACATTTATCAGGGTGGACAATGCTGGAATGTCATGGCTAGAGATGAGTACTCGAAAATTCGACTTGGCTGCTTCGTGGAACTTTAGAAAAAATTTAACTTTGTGAGGAATTACTTCTATTTCTTTGTAAGTTGTGGGTGCAGTGACAGGGAGCGGCGATTGCGCTGCCTCCCCGTTATTGTACCTCTCAGATGCCACGTTCATAGCTGAGTGCAGCATCTGACAGTAATATCACAGTTAAAAAAAAATAAAAAATAAAATAAAATTAGTTCATACTTACCTCATCCATTTGATCGCGAAGAGCCGGCCGCCAACATCTTGGTTGAAGATGTAGCTCGAAATCTTGCGTGGCGCGCGAGATCTTCAATCAAGATGACGGCGGCCCACTTGTCGAGATCAAATGGATGAGGTAAGTATGATTTTTTTTTAGTTTTTACCTCCATTCAGGGAAAATCGATTCACTACCACGAAGCACGAGGAAATTTGGCATTGCAGCGAATCAAATTTCCCCCGAAATTTGGATCGAAGTCCACGATTCGCTCAATACTAGTCAAAGCGGACATACTAAGATGGTAAAAAAATTCTCTCTTAGAGCAGCGCAATAACTTACAATTAGGTTACAAATAGGTTACATCCTGATTATATATGCATATGGAAAAATGTTTCAAAGTTTTCAAGATCTCTGCTTGAATTCATTACATGGAAACATTGGGGGTTAACTATAAAAAAAAAAAAATTAGACATATTTCTGGCGCAGATTGCAGCGCAAAGGTCCGCTATCTGCGACTTTTCCCTGCTCACGCCAGGTCACGCCTGTTATAGGCATAGAAAATGGTCTAAACGTACGCGAGACTTCTGTGAATTAGTCCGGTATTCCTATCTGCGTATTTAAAAACATTTTAAATTAGGAATTCGACGTGGGCTTTGGTACCGAGGTAATCACCATCACCAAAGCCTACACGGAGCCCATACATTTTAATGCTGTACGGAAACAACATTAAAAACAATGTTTTTGAACGAATCCACTTCATGTCTATGATCCGAAGCTCGATTCGCTCAAGCCTTATTGTTATTTTAACTCATTCCCATTCCATCCTAAAATAAAATGATTTCAATGGAAAACCCATTTGAGCCTCTGTGAGCCAAATGGTTAAAACGCCCTGCATACTGTGGCCAGGGTCGAGGTATATTGCTGCGCTGATGTCACAGGCAGCTGGTGACAGCGTTGTGTCACTGTCAACTGAATGCAAATGCACGTCACACTTTTAAGATTTTTATTTATTCAAAATTTTGAAAACCATGTATCATTTTCGTTTCACTTCACTTTGTGTTGGTCTATCACATAGAAATCCCAATAAAATACATTTATGTTCGTGGGTGTAACGTGAAAAAATGTGGAAAGGTTCAAGGGGTATAAATACGTTTTCAAGACACTGCAAATCCCAGAAAACCCCTTTAAGAAACTATTAAGTTGAGGGGACCATCACGCGGTGACATGCCACCAGTTTCCGGCTGGTGAAAATGGTTTATGGTGAGAAACGCATTGTATTGTGAAAGATGTCTTGTAAATCGATGGCAGTGAAGGGTTAAACGAAGCAAGAGGTGAAGCGTCCTCCTAGAGGGCATGTTGTACACATAAGACTGTAACCGCCAAGCTTGTTGCTCTGTGTGAGTCCAGTAAAAGCCCCTGTGCATCGTTCCATCGGTGTCAGCTGTTTCCTTCCACCATCTTTGAGTGTGGGGCCACATATACCACTCACAGGCCAAGAGATCCTTCCGACCCCCTTACATACTCAATGGTTTAAACTCCACCACCCCCTCCCCATCAGTACTGTTCCTCCTCTTGGTTCTTTAATACGGATGAGCGAACTTTAGATCAAAGTTCGGGTTCGGGACCCGAACTTGACCCCAAACCCGGACGCTATTGAAACATGGTTATAGCGGAAAATAATAGCATTCTTAAGACAGAATGCAAAATAATATGGCCATTTAGGAGTGGTGAGCGCTTTTGCAGGTCCTGCTAAAAGAAGATAGAAGACACTGCGGTAGTGCGATCAAGTGGATGAGGTGAGTTTTTTTTAACCCCTAAATTGCCATATTCTTTTGGATGCTGTCTTAAGAACGCTATTATTTTCCACTATAACCATGTTATAATGGAAAATAATAAAATTACCTGAACACCGAACCCGAACTTTTTCACTGAAGTCCAGGTACCCAAACTCGCAAAGTCTGGAATGAACCCGAACTCTGCAGTTTCCTAATGCACATAACACGTGCACAGTTCAATAACTGGTCCATAGCAAACATCCTCTTCACCAGTCCTACCTGCATTGGGCGTTTGAGGTAACATCACGCTTCATTGTTGCATTACTGAGGCTTCTACATGCCTATGGTTTCCACTTACACTACAATTTCTAGCAACCTGTAGTTGATATAAAGACAAAGCTTACAATTAGAGATGAGCGAACTTTGATCCCGATTTGATCCCGTGCTGAGCCACGCCCCCTGCACTGATCACATGACGGTGACGTCACCCCAGGTCCTTCGGCTGTTCAACAGTTCGGGTTGGTGGCAGCCGCCCCTTATGGATTCCATAACGGGATGCGCGACTTACCACAACCCGAATGCCGAACACCGGACTTTTTTTTAAAGTTCGCTCATCTCTACTTACAATGATTTATAGCATAATAAAGAGGGCTGACTATGTCTATGCATCGCTTCAGAGCAGTACCTTGAAGCTCCTGGGCCCACACAATGTGTCTCAGGGTCAGGGACCAGGACCCCGGTGCCCCCCTATAGCATCGGACTGGGGTACTTAGGGCCCACCAGTGTAACTGATTCTGGGGGCCCACCTTAGGGCTCCTGCACACTAAGGCCTTATTCACACGTCAGTGTTTCGGTCAGTGATTTCCATCAGTGATTGTGAGCCAAAACTAGGATTGGAGCCTCCACAGACATAAGGGGAAGATCTGCTCCTGTTCTGTGTTTAGTGCCAACCCTGGTTTTGGCTCAAAATCACTGATGGAAATCACTGACCAAAACACTGACGTGTGAATTAGGCTTAACTCATTTTTTTTCTATGTCTGTACCGTTCACTTCACTTCAATGGGGCTGCAAAAAAAATAAAAAATGACTCTGAGTGCATTCCGTGTCTGTATGTCCACAAGGCCGTTCTGCAGAATGATAGAACATGTCCTATTATTGTCCACATTACAGACAAGGATAGGACGGTTCTATTAGAGGCGGCTGGTCTGTTCCGCATAATGTGGAATGCACACACCCATTATCCATGTTTTGCGGATCCGCAATTTGCAGACTGTAAAACATCCAACAGTCGTGTTCATGAGCCCTTACAGCGATAACAGAAATATTAAACATGTAGTATGATGGCAAAATGCACAAACATACTTTACATGTGGCAGAATTTACACATATATGGATATCCTGCACTTAAGTCAGTCAGAAACAAGACACGTGCAGCGCACACCAATCACTCATTGGACACACGTGGGACACAAGACACTTATACGTGGCTCACATGCCACTGATGCATATGTCACATGCTGCACATACATGACTGATACATAGATCATATATATACACCAATCACACATAGGAAACACGCAATGCACACACCAAGATATGTATGCCTAACCCTATAAAGTGTAGCACACTTAAAGGGGTTAAAGGGGTTCTCTCACTTCAGCAATTGGCATTTATCATGTAGAGAAAGTTAATACAAGGCACTTACTAAGGCCTCTTTCACACTAGCGTTTTTGCTTTCCGTCCTAGAGTTCCGTCCTTGGGTCTCTAGGACGGAAAGATACTGATCAGGATTATCCTAATGCATCCTGAATGGAGAGAAATCCGTTCAGGATGCATCAGGATGTCTTCCGTTCAGTATGTCAACGTTTTTTGGACGTTGACAAAAGCGCAGCATGCTGCGGATTTGTCTCCATCCAAAAATCCGGAAGACATGCCGTAACGCCGGATCCGGAATTAATGCCCATTGAGGTGCATTAATCCGGATCCGGCCTTAAGCTAAACGTCGTTTCGGCGCATCGCCGGATCCGACGTTTAGCTTTTTCTCAATTGTTACCATGGCAGCCAGGACACTAAAGTCCTGGTTGCCATGGTAAAATGTAGTGGGGAGCGGGGGAGCAGTATACTTACCATCCGTGCGGCTCCCGGGGCGCTCCAGAGTGACATCAGGGCGGCCCAGACGCATGTGATACATGGGCATTGGGCGCTCTGACGTCATTCAGGAGCGCCTCGGGAGCCGCACGGACGGCAAGTATACCGCTCCCCCGCTCCCCACTACTACTATGGCAACCAGGACTTTAATAGCGTCCTGGCTGCCATAGTAACCTGAAAGCATTTCGAAGACTGATCAGGATCCTGATCAGTCTTCTAATGCTTAAGGCGACTTGCGTTCTGATGGATCCGGCGGGACGGAAGTGCCCGCCGGATCTTCAGAACGCAAGTGTGAAAGAGGCCTGATGTATTGTGATTGTCCATATTGCCTCCTTTCCATCACATTATACACAGCACGTATCCGTGGTTATTACCACCGTGTAATCCAGCAGCGGTGGCCATGCTTACACACTATAGTGAAAGGCTGGAAATGCGCATAGGCCAACACCTTTACCTATAGTGTGTAAGCACGGCCACCGCTGCTGGATTACACGGTGGTAATAACCACGGATACGTGCTGTGTATAATGTGATGGAAAGGAGGCAATATGGACAATCACAATACATTAGTATTGTATAGTATAAAGGACAAACCCTTTAACCCCTTTATGCATAAATGTCTGGCATTAAATTTACCAAATCTTGACCTCCTCAGATTGCACATAATCTACATTATAATTTAAAGGGTTGTCCTACCATAATGACCTATCGCCTATCTGCAGGATAGGTGATAAATATCAGACTGCTGGGGTCTGACTGCTGGAGCACCCACTGATCATGAAAAAAGGGGTCCTGAGACATTCAATTACATTACCGCCAATCTATGTACAGAAGGGTCTTAAGACCACATTATCTTGACCATGGGGGTCCCAGCGGTCAGACCCCCATCAATCAGACACTTATCACCTGTCGTGTCATAGCTGTTTCACCTTTTGACATTCCCTATCCTTAAAGGTTTTCTTTGGGTGTAAAAGAAAAAAAAAAGAAAATTAAAAATCTGGTCCAAAATATGTGTCAAACTAAAATAGAAATGCTCGCCTGTTAAAGGGCTGTGTCCACTTTTCTAGTTATCTTCTATCCACAGGATCAGGAATAACTAAGTGATCCGTGGGGGTCTGAACTCTGGAGCCCCCACTGATCCCCTTTTTTGATCGAGTGGCAGGTCAAGCATATGCCCTGCCTCTCCATCCATTCTCTATGGGGTCGCTGGAGATGGCGGAGTACAGCGCTGGCTATTTCCAGTGGTCCCAAAGAGAATAAATGGAGCAGCAGAGCATATGTGTGGCCTGCCACACCATCAAAAAGGGGGAACAGGACCCGTTCCTGGGATCAGTGGGGGTTGCAGAATCGGACCCCACTAATCATATAGTTATGCCCCATGGTGTGGAGAGGATACCTTGAAAACCTGGACAACCCCTTTAAATCCTCCACCACTCCACCACCAGTATCTCTTTACATGGCAGCAGTGATGCCTGTAAATACAGAATATCTTCACTACCGCCATGTAAACCATTTATGTCAATACTGGAGAATGTGACGCACTGGGCAGAATTTTTCAGTCATAAATCCAACCCCATTTGCAGGTCACAACCTTTAACAAAGCCCAAGCAAAGGTGCTAGAGGAGCAACGTGAGCAAAGGGCACAACTGGAGGGTCAGAACTGAAGCAGAGGCATTAGGGTCACCTGAGGCAAGGTAGTAGTGGGGATCCTGGAGCAGGGGTAACTGGAGAAGAGGCAATATTAGGGGTGCATTTAAAGTGGGGGCATCTGGAGCTGGGGCACTAATGGGGGTGCACCTAAAGCAGAGGCATTACGGTCGCCTAAGGCAGGGTAATAGTGGTGATCCTGGAGCAGAGGTATTAGGGGGCAACTGGAGAAGAGACAATATTAGGGGTGCATTAAAAGTGGGGGCATTGGGGGGCATCTGGAGCTGTGGCACTAATGGGGGTTGCACCTAAAGCAGAGGACCTAGGGCAGAGTCCCGCCAATGCCACTCTGAACTCTGCAGAGAGCAGCACACATACACAGATCTGAGTCTACTACAAACAAATCCCCTATTTCCACCTTACAGTCTCCTACAGCTCACTACTTCCACACACCTGAAAAATCAGCCTAGCACCGCAAAGGAGTCCTTCTCTCCAGCAACCACAGTTTTCTGACAGCAGGGAGGGCAGGAGGATGACCAGACATGTTCTCTCCTCCTTCACTACCAGCAGCCCAGGAAGTTTAGAATATACTGCAAGGCCTCCTGTACAATTTACACCAGTAGGAGGCTGCATCACTGTGCGATACTGACACCTAGTGGCTATAATAAGTATCTCTCCTGAGAAACAAGAGAAATAATTACTCATCCATTTATCTCAGGGAGCAGGGGACTGGGGGCCTACCGAGGAATCCCCTGCCTCCACGGTGGGCCAGTCCGAGCCTGCCATCCTATAGCTATACCTCTGCATACCCTTTCTTCCTGAAAACATACCGGGCATATATATATATATATATATCTGTTGGACTGTCCCAGTCCTTGCAGCGGCATGGTGACAACAGCTGACCACTTTACCTTGCCTGGTATGTGAAGACACATTCACTGTCCCGGGATCACCGTATCCCAGATGAGCAAAACTTCCCGAGCAAATGCTTCGTATGAGGCCATGAAATGTCCAGTCTATTTCTGCTCTCAGGAAGCGATACAGTTGCAGACAGATAAATATAACTGCGAGAGGTAACCTGACTAGACAAGAGCGCATATGGAGGGAACCGCAAATTACACAACGGCACGCCATCAATCCAACAACCTGCATTCAGGGCATTCCAGTCCTGCTGAGTAACCTCTGCCCGAGCCCAAAAATTGGTAAATGAGAATTTTTCATATATTAGTAAATGTCATTATCCACAGTAATTGATCCCCACTGCAGGAAACATGGTGGTCCTATTGTTACACCTTCAATAGTTGTCTGCAGAATGATCGTCTGGACCCCTCCATACTCATGTGTGTTCAGAGGGAGGGGAGTAAGCTGCTGCCTTCAGGTGCCAGGGGAGAGTTGGCACGCCCCCATACACATAAGATAATCGGCCGCTTTTGCCAAACCATCAGGTTCAGATCACTTTTCTCTTAGGAATCATGCACACGACCGTAACCGATTTGGCAGTCCGCAAATCGCCGATCCGCAAAACATGGATACCGGCCATGTGCATCCCGCATTTTTCCTTCCACAGGTCCCGCCCTATGTTACAAAAATGTCTATTCTTTTCCACAAAACAGATGCTCCATTTTTTTATGGGGCTGAGGAACGGCGTGCGGATATGGGCAGCACACGGTGGGCTGTCTGCATTTTTTGCAGCCCCATTGAAATAAATTAGTCTGCATCCAATCCGTAAAAAATGCGGATAGGATGCAGACCAAAACTATGATCGTGTGCATGAGGCCTCATGTGTATGGGGTCTTAATATTATATAACTACTGTGGTGGAGCCTGACTGGAAGACCCACCATAGCTAAACATTTTGGCACAATAAAAAACTCGTGTCAGTCCAAACGGTTTTTATGCCTATTTGTGTGTGAAGGAAGCACTTCACACTGATGGAATTATTTTTTTTACATTTTTGTAGTTTTTTTTTTTTTTTCATTTTTCCATGTCACTATCTATATTTAAAATAATAATAAAAACTCATGATTTCCTGTTGTGTACAGGTAACCTTTCAGTAGGCATTATCCTCCTCATCACAGGCAGGATTACAATGACAAATATCACTTCTGTATCGATAACACAGGACCCACCATTCACAATAGGTCAGATCACAGCTTATCTCCTCCCTCCTGACCTCTGCACAGGTCACAGAGTGTGTCTAGAGAACTCTTCCAAAGAAGTCTATGAGGTCCCTCCTGACCATTGTGTCTATGGCCCATGTGGCTGCTTAAGACAGAAAGTCTTAACATATTTTAAGCCTAGTGGCCAGTGTGAAAATTGCAGGATTATATGCAATTTTATTAAAATATAGATTGCCACGTGTAAAAAAAAAATAAAAATGTTTAGCACAAAAAATTCATTTAACCAATAGGTCATTTTCTGATGGCACATTCCCCTTAAAGGCTTGGTCCTTCCCCTTACTATTGATGGCCTATCCTCAGGAGAAGCAGTCAGTATTTGATCGGAGGGCGTCCAATAAACATATTTTCTGCAAACCTGAAGATCTGCGATCACAATTTGTAAAGTGGATGTGTACAGGGATAGTGAGCGACCATCTAAATTAGTTGCATAACACGCCCTATCGAAGCAGGTAATGGCATCGTACCTCTAGAGCAGTGTTTCCCAACCAGTGTGCCTCCAGCTGTTGCAAAACTACAACTCCCAGCATGTCCGGACAGCCTTTTGCTGGGAGTTGTAGTTTTGCAACAGCTGGAGGCACACTGGTTGGGAAACACTGCTCTAGAGGACAGATAAGGATTACCTTGACTGGTACACTGGGACACAACTTCAGCTGTGAATAGAATCACATTTCTACAGGGTTTCAGCCTCTGGATATAAAGCGAATATAAAGGAGCTCTGAAAAATGGTGGAATTTGATTGGTGGCTATGGGCAACTAAGCCAGTTTTCCTTTACACCAGTTTTTGATAAATCTCCCCCAGTGTTTCTATTCACTGAAAGCGAGCAGAAATATTGAAAAAGAAAGAGGAATTGAAACTAGAAGTGAATTAGAAAGTTTGAAAACTTGTCATTTTACACCTCGTTACTGTATATTAGTTCCAGAAAGCTGCGAGGCTGGGGGCCCCCTCGCTGTTTGCTGACACCTGCCTGCAGTTAAAATCCCCACCTGACCACTTGAGCGCGGGTCATAAATAAACCCCTGACACAGGCCTCACCTATCCTGCTGCCCAGCGTCTGGCTGACAGGAGGGTCAACAACCAGCGCTCAGCTGTTCCTCACGGAGAGCTGTCTGGAGGTGACATCACAAGTGTCTGCAGCCCACACAGAGAAGATAGCACTCCATGGTTAGGGTGACACTTACCAGACCAGGCTTCATATCATATTATGTCATTCTTATTCTCCATGGGAAAGGGGGTTTATAAAAGGATTTCCATCATTTACTGAAAATAGATTTATGGCCGAATCCTGTGTAATAAGTGCGGAAGCAGCTCCATCGTCCTGGAATGTGAAGTGTGACTGCACTAAGAAGTACTCCATAAGAAGTGTACTGTATGTTTAAGGCCATGGCCCATTCTTAACCCTGGTTTACATGATGGCGGTGGTAGTGAATCTTACACAAGTGTGACCCAAAAGAGACCTGGACTGTAAGATCGCAACGTGTAAAATAATTGCGCGTGTAATGTCAGAACTACCTAACAGCTTATGGCTACTGATGAGCGAACTTCATGTTTTGAAGTTCGAGTTCGGCGTTCGGGGTTTTCTGGGAATTCCGTTATGGATGCATTATATTTATGGCGAGACACAGGCCTCTTCATAATCCTCTGGGTAGTCCACGCACCTAAACTGCAATTTACGGCAGCTCATAGCTGCCGTAGATTTCAGTCTTTATTTACACTGGAAAACTAGCATAAAAGAAGATAATAGTGCCCGGCCTGTTGTCCACGCCCCCTCCCCACTCTCACTATGTGCAGTGGCTGGGTTTTGGGTGGCCCCAACAATACGCTGGGTCCCCCGGACACCGTCGAGGTGTCACCATTACGGTTGAGCGAACCTGTATTTTAAGTTCGGCGTCCAAAGTTCGGGTTGGGGTTATCGAAGAATCCCATTATGGATTCCGCTACCACGGACCATAATGGAATTTTGAATCCATAAGGGGATTCTTCGATGAACCAGAACCTTGGACAACACTAAGGACCTGGGGTGACGTCACCGTCATGTGATCAGTGCAGGGGGCGTGGCTCAATACTGGATTGGATAAGAGGTGGTAAAGGGCCTGGTATAATGATCATGTGACATGAGGGGCGGAGCTCCTGTGCTCTGTGTGGAGGAGAATAAGGAAGTAGAGCAGTGAAAGACGGTTGCGCAAATTTGGATTCCAAATTCCGTTATGGTCCGTGGTAGCAAACTTTCGACGCAGAACTTAAAATATAAGTTCACTCAACTCTAGTCACCACGTGTTGCTGCTCTCTGGAAGTGATGGTAAGGCGTGGTGCACCCCAATGGGGAATAAGTCCAGAGAGTCAGGGTCTGTAGTAAACCAGTGTGCTTCTTTACTGGAGGAATTCAGGTGCAATACAGGTGAGGCATAGGGCTGGCTTCTCCAGTTTTCTCCCTGGCAGAAGAAGGGTTTGATGCTAAGGAAAGGCCTGAGCTAGCTGTACCACTGTCTATCAGAAGCCTGGCCAAAGGCTCGTAGGGTCTGTGGTCATTCGAATAGTCTGGCAAAGTCTCCTCTTCTAAGCACTGTTCCCTAACTGCAGAACACTAGGGGCTCTCCTTATATATCGTTTCTAGCTGAACTAGAACCTTCTAGTGGGAGGGGTGGAGTGGAGAAACTCAGCACAAACAAATACAATGTTACACTTTCAGTCTCTCATCGACTTGCATTAGAGCTTCAATGATACTTAATAGCAATGACAAAGTAGTTTTTCCAGACAAAAACAGGTTTTCAAACATAATAACGTATCAGCACCTGACATTCAAAAGGTCAGTCTGTCTGGTTTTGGTGGTAAACAAGTTTGGCTTTTTCCCTCCAAAACATTCTCTTCTTTAAACTTTATGGTAGCTGTGGAAAATGACCAGCTTTTCATTATTAGCTAGAAAGTCCCAAAAGTCTCAGTATTCATTAACTCTTTCCATAGTGCTGTGCAAATACAGTGCAAGTGAGCAGTAAATATATCACAACATACATATAAAATGCAGTTACACAGTATTAAACAGTATAAGTCAATGCAAGTTAACCCTATGAAGTGAAATAAAGTAAGGAATTGATGACGTTGCATAAGGGAAATAGTGGCAAATGTCCACAAATGTTCAGACTTCAAAGTACTCCTGCTCCAGAGCACTACTTACGCCCCCCTTTTTATGTAAATTGTTGGTTGACCATTCGGTGGGGAGGTTAATAAAGCTCTTGAACTTCCTTCATTTGTACACAATCTGTCTGATTGGTAGAGTTGTAAAGTTTTGTAACCTTCCCCAGCCTGATGAGAGGGGTTGCCAACCATCCAGAAATTTATGAACAGTCCATAAAAATAGCCGACTTTTTTTTCTGAGTCCGTGAAAAAACATAGATGTGTCTGTAATTTTTTTTGAGGCTGGTGGTAGTTGACTAGATTATTTTGGTGGTAATAATCATCATTTTACAGCTCACAGTAAATGCTGGTAATGAGTTCTTATCAATATATTGAGCTCAGCTATAGACATGTATTACTTAATAATATAATATAATATTTATCATTAATTATGTGTTGTTTTTTTTCCAATTTGTCTGTAAAAAATATTGACTGTCTATTGTTTAGAGCAAAGGAAAATTCTGCTGATGAGCATCATCAACCCTTCTTCTCAGGTCCTCAGACTTGGATAGATCTTTGTTCTTTAAATAAAACAGGTCACCCACTCACACCTGATTGTCATCCCACTGGATGAAACCACCTGACTCTAATTTCGCTATCAAATTACCTGCAAATCCTAAAGGTTCACATACTTTTGACACTCACAGACATGTGATATTGGATGATTTTCCCTAATAAATAAATAAGTCTAATATTTTTGACTCATTTGTTTGATTTGGTTATCTTTTTCTACTTTTAGGACTTGTGTGAAGATCTGTAGTTTTCGGTCAAATTTATGCAGAAATATAGAAAATTCTAAAGGTTTCACAAACTTTTAAACACCACTGTACGTATAATTAGTGTAAGTTCCCAAATTGGACGTGTTGCAGAGTTCGCTCAATGTCACCAAATCAATATTTAATAAGCATACAGAAATGGATTATATGTCTCAAGTGTGTGGCGCCAGATGCTGAATCCAGGTAAGGACACTTGGGAGGGTGGTGGAGATGGTTGCTGTAAGACGATATAATACAATTATTACTTGGTGTTTCCATTCAGTGCACTGCAGTGTTGTTGTTTTTGGGCTTAGTCCCGTTTCAGCATCTTGTCTTCCGTCCAGAACGGATTTTCTTTGTCAGTGTGTTGTTTATGTGGATTATTCCAGGTGCAGAGAGAGAGGATGAAGAGGTAATCTTAGCTCTCTCATATACAATAGAGCAGTGACTGCACCTACTGCACAGCGGGCAACGTTCTCTAACAGGTTCATCTTCCACAGTAATCAAATAATGCCATCACCTGGCAGCAGCTAGAGGAAAGTACCCAGGTCATACTCTCCAATTATTCTCCTAAACAACTCTGCTTGACCTATGTGTCTCAGATGTTACATACTCAGAACTTCATGAAGTGTCATGTTTCATGTCACCTGGCCCCTTTAGAGTCCAGGTGACTGCAGCTTCTGGAGAGGGTGCTCCAAGTTACAGCCAAGGGCAGTGGTGCTCTTGGATCTCAACCCCGACTTTCCTGCTAGATAAGTGGATTCGCTGTAAGGCCTCATTCAGCCACCCATAATGCTTCCGCATGTTAGTGTCCGTCTTACGGTAGCAAAATTTGACCAAACTGTGGGTCTCATGATCCAAGCTAACATCATCACAGGGATCTAATATGAGAAAGTTCAGGACATTAGACCAGCAGTCGGCCTGAAATTTGTGGGCATAATTTGGAAACTATAATGCAGTCATAATATGGATGTCAGAATAAAGCCTAAGGCTTGTATCACCCAAGCATAAAATTAATGCGTTTTATCCACCCATATTATGTTCACAAATCCTGACTTAACATCAATAGAACTACATTTGGGCTAAAAATTACTCTAGTGTAAAACCGGCCTTAAATGGGTTGTCAAGCTTGTTGGACATTCTTAGCTTTCGGTAGAAGCGTGCTCTACGTTTTGCAAAAAGCATACTGATTTGACCCCCGTTTTGGCTCCCTTAATTTATCTACTGGTCCACGTCCTGTAAACTTTCAAACAAAATAGGTGACGTTTACTGCTGCCACCAATAATTGGTCCCGTGACCCAGCAGTAAAGCACTTCTTGGGGACAAGTCACCGCTGAGGCCTTTCATTGCTTGCAGCAGCGTTCATGAAACTATCCATGCAAGAAGTTTACACACAGGGACTGGAACTCTGTTGAAAACCTGCACAGAAACTACAGAGCTCGAGAAGAGTGTCAGGAAGCAGGTATTTATAGATTTCTTCACCAATCCCACTGGGTGAGGGGGGAATAAAAAAAAAATCATGAACAACCCCATTAAAACCAGATGCCTAATATTATGTGGATTCCCCTTGTGCAGTGACCCACTATGTCACACCCATTGCTTGGATTGGACACATTACCTGTCCTTCATATTTTATGATGTGTTATACTATGTTATTTGCATGTGCTTCAGGTTGAAGCACAGGGTTAATTCCAGTTCCTTAACAACCGGGCTTGGGCTGTTTCGTGAAGTTAGTTAATTGATGTTAGGCAAAAGTGTGAGCAACTAGCAGCATCAGACCAACTTTGAGACTCAGGAAAAAAAAAGCCAGAAAACATCCCAAATAAGGTTTGTAGATCAGAATCCTTAAAGGGGTTCTCCGGGAATTAAGAACATGAAAATACTTAATTATTACTTCATTATGAATATATTCCCAAATACCTTATATTAGTTATAATGGCTCGTTTTGTCTGGGGAGCAATCATTAGGAGAAACAAAGTGGCTGCTGTCCTATTAGTACAGACAAAACCTGTCCTAATCACACAGCAGGACAAGTTACTTCACAACACTGAGCTAAAGAGCTGCCTCATCCCCCTCTGCTCTGCTTGTCAGGAATTATCATCCTGAATACAGTTTAATATGGTCATCAGTTGAATCTCTGTAGGAATGGAGTTCATGAGCAGATGTGGCTAATGAGCAGCAGCTCTTGTGCACAGTCTTCATGACCACAGCCCCACATTACCACAGTCTGTACTGTCCCGTCCTCTCTGTACTTCATGTCTCCACATGAACTCCATTTCTACAGCGATTCAGCTGAAGATCTTCTCATGTGTATTCAGGATGAAAATCCCTGACAAGTAGGAGAGGAGGATGAGGCAGCTCTTTACCTCAGTGTTGTGAAGTAACTTGTCCTGCTGTGTAATCAGGACAGGTTTTGTGTGAACTAATGGGACAGCGGCTATTTTGTTTCCCCTGATGATTGCTCCCCAGACAAAACGACCCATTATAACTAATGAGAGGTATTTGGGAATATATTTATAATAATGTCATATTTTTGTTTTTTCGTTTCCTTACTTCCCAGAGAACCCCTGAGCAGCCATAAAAAAGAGGGTGTGCGTGAAATCTGTGAAGGTAATGCTCATCTAAGGCTACTGGACTTCACAGCTGTTGATTTGGTCCAGAGCCTTCCAGCTCCCAGTCATATTAATGTGGCACCTTGCAAGTGCTGCTTCTAAGGGTCTACACACAGCAGTGGGAATTGTAGACATTTTGTGATAAATTGCATCCCTCGGACTGGACTGGGACGTAAAGTACGGTTTATTTGAAAGCACATCTCTGAAGGGTTGTCCTGAAGATATGCCACTGATTTAGCCCTACTGCAACACAAAGGACACCCCACCATCCATCAGGCAGGAGACTCCAACTAGGGTGTGCCCCCCAGGGACACCAACTTCTCACTGTAACAACCCTGGGAGTGAGGAAGAGGGGACCAGCCACTGTGTGGCCAGTGAGTACCCCAACACCACTACCACTCTGTCTCCTATCCTCCCCTCCGGGCTGTTGCACTCATGCTACAAAAACAGCATTGGCCCATTAAAACATGGACTCCACAAGATATCTGGAGGTTTTCTTTTGTATCAACCAAGATGTTTGAATTCGTGAGATGCGTCCTCCATGGAGTGGACTTTCAGCACATCCCACAGATACTTGATTGGATTGAGATCTGGAGAGTTTAGAGGCCAAGTCAACACCTGGCACTCTTTGTCATGTTCTTCTAACCAATTTTGAACAATTTTTGCAGTGTGTTCAGGGCAATATTTTGCTGAAAGAACCCACTGCTTTTAGGGAATAACTCTGCATGAAGGGGGTACTTGACCTGTACAATGTTTAGGTAGGTGCTATGTGTCACATCCACATGAATGCCAGGACCCAAGCTCTCCGAGCAGAACACTGACCAGAGCATTACACTGCCTCTGCTGGCTTGCCTTCTTCTCATGCGTCTTGATGCCATCTCTTCCTTAGGTAAGTGACACATAAACCAAACCACACCAACCACATGCTTCAAAAAAATATGTAAATCATCGGACAAGGCCACCTTCTTCCACGGCTTCATGGTCCAGTTCAGATGCTCACATGCCCATTGTAGGTACTGACAGCACTAGACAGGGATCCGCAGGGGCACTCTGACCAGTCTGTGGCTATGCAGCCGCACTTGTAGTAATCTGTGATCCCATGTCTTCTGACACCTTTATATCGTAACCAGCAGGAACTTTTTCAACAAGTTGTGCTACAGCAGAGCTTCTATGGGATTGGACCAGATTGGCTAGCCTTTGCTCCCCAAGTGTATCAATGAGCCTTAAGCACCCATGACTCTATAACCAGTTCACCTTTCTAATCACCGCATACTGAGAGCACTACACAAAACCTGTTTTTTGGACATGGTCTGACCCAATCATCTAGCCGTCACAAATTGGTCTTTGTCAGTCGCTTAGTTCCTTACGTGTGCCTATTTGTCCTTCAGGAACTGACTGTTCAACTGTTTTAATGATATATATATATATATATATATTCCCCCCCCCCCCATATTTCTCAAGTTATCCTACTCATATGTATGCAACTTTGTACGTAAAAAACCACTCAAAAGAGAAAAAGGGGCACAATGTAACACAACGTAACCACGCATTTCAAAAACATATGAATATTGCTCCCTCTAGTGGTGGATTATACAAAGGCAGAGAATTGCAAGACAATTGTGCTTAGTAGTACTGCACGAAAGAGCGATCCTCTTGAGAGATTCTTCTTTGACTCTGGTACACACAGGCACAGTGGTCCCTCGGGTTACAATATTAATTGGTTCTGAGACGACCATCGTAAGTTGAACATATTGAAATTTGGGACCATAACTCGATGGGAAATCAGTCATTGGTTTCAAAACCCCTAAAATGTAATATCAAAGGAAAAACAAGTAGATAACTAATACAGTTACGGCAAGTCCTTACATACAAAAGTCAGGCTGAGCTGCTGGAAGCTGTAATCGCTTTTTTCGTAGAGGCCTGTATAGCACACAGTGTACCAGAAAATAAAACACAGAAACCTTACCAGTATGGCGTAATCTAAGCTTTTTTTTTTTTTGCAGAATTTCATCTGCTGAGTAAGCATCATATGGAAGTTGTCACATTAGACAAATTGCTTTCTAACGGGAAGCTCAAGGGTTAATTTTTCCTGAGTTCAGGATTTGGTAACTCTTCCAGATCTCATCACAGACACTCTGGCAGCTTGGAAAAAGTCCATGAGCGCTGGTGGTAATGTAATGAAAACCAGTAACATGGAATTGTACACGTATGTGTGATCAATGCTCTGCCATACGCTATTGCTCATTACATCCTAGCATGGCAACCAGCCTCGAGTCCTTAAATGATCCCCATTTATAGTACGCAGCAGAGCGGCATGCATGGAGCTTGTATGGCGCTCCTAGGAGTCTGTACTAGCTGCATGATGCTTCTGTACGGACCCATATTAGGGCTCATGCACATGCCTATGGCCGTTTTTGCGGATCTGCAAAACACGTGTACTGGCCGTGTGCGCTCCGCATTCTGGACGTCCTGTCCTCAGTAGAACAGTGCTATCCTTGTCCATAAAACATACATTTTTAGGGTGCCGCAGAACGGAGATACGGATGCAGACAGAGGACAGCATAGGGCGAGCTGTCCGCATCTTTTGCGGAAGTGAATGGGTCCACATCCGACCCAGAAAAATGCAGATTGGATGTGGAATTTTTTTTTGTTTGTGTACATGAGTCCTTACGGAGATGTTTGAATACAAGAGCAGCGCTTCTCCGGGAGTATATTGTTATACAGCGAATCCCATATGGATCAGAGAGAAAAAAAACAGTGTCTCTCTTTGTACAGTATGGACCCACAGAATTCTATGACTTGGTCCATATGAAAAGGAGAATTTTCACGGCACTCACCAGTCTTCAATATATTCTTTTACTGCAAAAAAATATATAAAAAGTGCTACGGGTAAGGCTACTTTCGCACTAGCGTTTTTTGCCGATCCGTCGTTTTTTGCTTCCTTTACAATAATACAACTGCATTTATCCGTCATGAACGGATCCGGTTGTATTATGTCTTCTATAGTCATGACTGATCCGTCTTAAACACCAGTGAAATCCATTTTTTCTTACACAATCTGGCACAATAGAAAACGGATGCGTCCCCATTGACTTACATTGTGTGCCAGGACGTTTGTAACTAGTTATTATGGAATTTATCTATGGGGTGACATGTTGATGTATTTGAAGTTGACTATTTAGCCAGGTAATTATTATATGTAATAGAGGGTACCTTCCTCATTTGACTTTCTATATTTCAGGTCCTTTACTTGCATTTGAATGATATACGGTACATTTGACCTTATACTCTTCGGGAGGGTTGTTTATGGTTGGGATATGTTTCTGTGGATGGATTATGCCATGCTTTAATATTTTTATAAATTTTATTAAATTATCAGTGAGGATTACTCATTTTTGATGGATGGTGTACCGTATGGTAAGTTGTAGCTTTGAGCCTACCTATACAGTTGCGTCACATGGGTGAATAAAAGATTCAGATTTTTTTGAACTTTTTTCTACTATATATACACGGGGTAAGAGGCTTATTCCCATTGGAGCGTACACCCTCCTTATCCACTTGTTGTCAGTGCCGCCATTTTTCTTGTATATACAGTACATGAGTTACAGAACCTCATTTTTTGTAGATTGGTGTTTAATTTGTATGGAAAGACACAGGATCCACATTCATGGTCGGTGGGGCTCCCAGTGGTTGGAGTGCAACTGATCAGATATACTGTGGATAGAGGAATACGCTTAAAACTTGGCGCAATCCCTTGAAATAGGAGATATAATTGAATCGGCTCATCTGTTTCGATGTGGAGAGGAGGTAGAAAACCCGCTGTCAGATGTCTCTGTGGTGTATCGATTTGAAACCTAACATGTTCGATCCTTCTTTCTACCAATGTCTGACTACTGCCTTTAGGGTATACACTAGGAAAAGATCCCAGTCTATGTATCTATAGGGCTCTACTCACCTGTCCTTTTGGACTCCGTTGGGCCGTGCAATGGCATACCTTTGTTCAGCTGTATGGGAAAGTGAAGTAGACAGCTGTTCCTACAAAGAGGACCACCACAACGAATGTATACTGTGCATTACACGGGAAGCTCTAGGACACATATGGCTATGGTAAAAGTATGAGCCTTCCACCTGACGTAAGCTTCAGGATATCCTCTCAACATAGACCACAGACAAAAGTCTCAGATGCAGTGTGAACCAGAACGACCCAGACCAAATGTGCCTGACAAGTGTACATGATTGCCAGCTTCGCCCAGGCCTCTACGGGAAGTGGTCTCCTTCATGGTTCCTCATATTTCTTTTTTCATACAACACAATGTGGAGAGTCTTCTGAAATGGGGAAAGGTTTCCCACTGGTTTTAGAACATTTTAGTGCATCTCCATGTGCCTGTGAGTCATCCATCTCTGATACCAGAGGGTAGACCACAACAGTGGAATCTGAAATGTCTGGAGGCTCTTTTAAGAAACAGAACGAGTTGATTTTCTTCAGATAGCATTCCTTCCAAACCTCAGACATTTCTTCTTCAGCTGTTCTGTCAGCAAAGGGATCATGTGGAACACAAGGCTTTCCTAACGTGCAGCGCGATTCGGCCAAAGCGTAATAAACTTGTCTCCTCTAACACAAACCAACACAATCTTGCTAATCTATAAAATGGAAGTAAGGAATGTATCGATGGAAACCTGGAGATGATCATATCGTTTGTGGATATATTGTAATGTTTCTGTTTTCTCGTATAGCACATAGTCAGCAGTGCTGTCGTTTTTCCAAGCAGTCCTGACTGCACTGGCAGTGGCGGACCTTACCACCACACAAACCCTATACCACCCACAGTAAACCCTATTCTTGCCCCCAAAATCCATCAAACCCTTTAATTAATTATAACTTGCCTGCTGAAGAAAGTTTCCGGTATACCTACTGTTTAAAAGTTGTGTGGATCGGCCATTGTGGAACCCGGTCACGTGATGTTCCTCTCCTTGGAAATCCTACATCTGCTGCAAGTTCCGATAAGGTCTATGGATGAGGGCGTCACTTCCGCAGGCCCGGATGGGAGAGGAGCTGTGTGTACATGTGTTTTCAATGGTGGGAGGACAACAAGTAGATGCTAGATACTTCTGACATCAGCTTATCTCCCATGGGAAACAAAACTATCTGCCATCAGGCTGGGAACACACCTAGGCGTTTCTGAATCGCGCGTTTTACGCGCATTTTTGGATGCGCGTATTTGTAACTAAGAAACGCGCGTCATACGCGCGATTCAGTGATTCTCCCCTATGGCAACATTGTCCATAGGCGCGTTAAAACGCCCCAAAGAAGCTCATGTACTTGTTTGGGCGTTGGGCGTTTTACAGCGCGTTCAAACGCGCTGTAAAACGCCCAAATGTGAACCATACCCGTAGGGAAGCATGGCTTTTCACATGTAGGGCGTTTTACAGCGCGTACGAACGCGCTGAAAAACGCCCAGGTGTGTTCCCAGGGTCAGGGAAGAGTTTAGGTGATTAGTAGGTTGGCCTTTATGGAACATGGATGGGCAACTTTAGTCACCAGGACAGATGTAAGCACAGAGGATGTATGGCAACACATGGCGCCAAAGGCACTTGATTGGCTTCTCCAGAAGCAATGTTTCAAGGGGAGAATACCTTCTTAAAGGGGTTTTCCAGGCCATTGATAACCTATCCTCAGGGTAGATCATGAATATCAGATTGGGGAGGGTCACTCACTGATCAGCTGTTCCCTACAGCCTCTGGCACTGGAATTAGCACTGTGAATGAAGAAGAAAGTACAGCGCCGTTCAAAGTGTAGTGGTTGTGTCGGGTTACTACATGAAGTGAATGGGACCAGAGCTGCAGTAACCAAGCACGACCACTACACTTTGAACGGCGCTGTCCTTCCTGTTTCATTTACAGTGCGAATTCCAGTGCCAGAGGCTGCAGGGAACAGCTGATCGGTGGGGGACCCTCAGCGATCAGATATTAATGACCTACCCTGAGGATATGTCATCAGTGTCAGGAGCCTGGAGAACCCCTTTAACATGGCATCTGATGGAGCATGACTAGATGAGAGCACTGCGGCTGCCGTAGTATGGCTCTATACAACTCTGTGCCATTAGGGGACGTGAAAAAAAGATTTTTGCACTGGCATTTTTCCACCATTAAAAAGACTTTTCCATAACGCATGGTGTTTCTATAGTGGTTTTTCCTAAAGGACTGTGTGAATCATGTTTTTCCCCCTATAGAGATGTAAAAACACATAAAACTTCCGCATGCTGTGTCCCGCATTTCAGATTTCGCATGGACTTTGAGTTAACCTCTGGAACTAGCATTTTTACAGCAAAAATGCACCAAAAAATACAGGTGTAGTAAAAACGCAAAAGTGCACGAAAATGCCCTTAAAGACCTGAGTGAACCCAGCTTTAGGAAACCCTTCTATTAAGGCCTCATGCACCCGACAGTGACCATATTGTGGTCCGCAAACCATGGATCCGCACTTTCTGAGAGCAATCTGCATTTTTCTTAATAAAAAACGTCTATTCTTGTCTGCAATACGGATAAGCAAAGGACACACAGATGTGGACAGCAGATGGAGATGTTTTTGCAAACCCATAGAAATGAATGGGTTCCGTGAGCAATCCGCAAAAATGCGGATCGGACACAGATGCATGAGGCCTAAACATATAGGTGGATATCTACTTACACCTCCATATAACCGCAGGTGGCACTCTAGTGGGGATTAACGTGAACATGCTAATTACTAGTAATGCAACCTGTATGATAGTAACATAGTATATAAGACCGAAAAAAGACATCTGTCCATCCAGTTCGGCCTGTTTCCTACAAGTTGATCCAGAGGAAGGCAAAAAAACTCTGGATCAACTTGTAGAAAACAGGCCGAACTGGATGGACAAATGATGCTATAGTAAACCTCGCCGTAACCAAATCCAGAACGGATTCTGTATAGCTGCGCTCGATTCCAGCTTTCTGTCTTACAGAGGAACCAACACTTCCTCAGGCTCCATAAGAAACCACTTACTTTCCACGGTCTGCACTGGATGGTGAGGCAGCACTAGGCATTACGCCTCACTGACGTCTCCACTTCTGCTGCAGGTAATTGTTCAGTTTGATTTGCTCCTTGGAGTCACCTCATCAGTAGTTTGTTCTTTGTGTGCTTGCAGCACCTAGCTGGAATTGGCCCACAACAAAAGGATCAATACCGAACTCATTCATTCCAGGCGGATGCAGTGAGCTTGGCTTTCACGGAGAAGTCTTGGCCGCACGCGTCTTGTCACTGGAGTACGTCACCGTTACATAGTTGATTGTGATAAATGGCTGCCAAAATCACTACTAATACTATGAATTACAAATCCCTAGGTGGAACTCTCCATGGCTTTAACGCAGACACACAAATTTATGTGGTTTCTATTAAATATTTTCACAACTACAAGTAGGTTAAGACCAGTCTCAAAAGGGGTGTAACATTGCTGCGAAGCCCAAAAAAATGACATTAACCCCCTCATCAGTCTACTGACCTCACCATACAACACCATAGACATCCAAGCTCTGTAGAACCTCAAGGTGTCCAACCCAAGACTAAGAGTATTGACTCTTAGGCCTAATTCACACGTCCGCAAAATGGATCCGCATCCCATCCGCAATTTTGCGGAAGGGTTGCAGACCCATTCATTTCAAAGGGGCAGGAATGGATGTGGACAGCACACTATGTGATGTCCGCATTCGCGTTTCTGCATCCGCATTTCCTTCCGCAAAAAAATAGAACATGTCCTATTCTTGTCCGCAATTGCGGACAAGAAAAGGCATTCTCTATATAGTGCCAGCAATGTGTGGTCCGTAAAATGCGGAATGCACATTGCAGCCGTCCGTGTTTTGCGGATCTGTGTTTCCGCAAGACACACTACAGACGTGTGAGGGATTGTCCAGGGTTAGAAAAACATGGCTTTCTTCAATAAATGCCAGTCCATGGGCATACCTGTCAACAGTCCTAATGGTACAATCCCTGCAAAAGAGGTGGTGCTTATGCAAATCCTGCCCAAAAGTGGTCATTTTTGCACGTTCCCATGGTGAGAATTAAAAGGGTTTTCTGAGACTTTTCTACTGATGACCTATCGTTTTCGCTTAGAAAGCCTTCATCGGTCATATGTCTGATGATGGCTTTCTAAGCCGAAACGCGTTTCTACGGGGTGCCTTTCCTAGACGCGAGCACTGCATTCATCTGATACCAGAGTGCCGACCTATGAACGCTACCTATCCTGGGTGATCAGTATCTGATCAGTGAAGGGTCGAAAACCCAGGACCCCACTGATCAGGTGTTTGAGAAGGCAGCGGCGCTTGCGCTCACTAAGCGCAGCGCCGTACATTGTATAGAGGCTGTACTTGGTATCGCAGCTCATCCCTATTCACTTCAATGGGGCTGAGCTGTGCTAAGGCCATGTGACCGATGAACGTGACATCACATGGCCGAGGCAAAGGTGGAAAATGGACATGGCGCTACTGTGAGTGCCAATGCCTTCTTAAACAGCTGATCGGTGGGGGTCCTAGGTGTCGAACTGTAGAAAAGTCCCCTATTTTGACATTTGAATTATGCTGTGGGTTGTGCCAGGACTACCGAAGTTTACAGAGAGGACTTGCATTATCATACACAACCTATGGACAGGTGTGGAGCGGTTTTAAGAAGAAAGCGGCCATGTTTTTGCAACTGTTTCCTTCACACATTCATTGGAAGCTGATCCTCACCGAGCCGTAAAGGACTAATGAATGTATATAATAAATAGATTTATGATACTGTCTGGGAAAAAAAACAAAACGGTAGCCAATCACAGCACAGCTATCGTTCCATATTCTCCTGTTAAAGAATGAACACTGCACTGTGATTGGCTGCTTTAGGCAGCAAAGAATTTTTCCTTTAGACAGTTTCATAAATCTGTCCCTTTAGTTTTCCAGTGTGATAATGAAAGAGTTAAACATATACGCCAATGCCACATGAAATATGTGCCTTCTCTGGTAACAAGCCACTGGAGCAAGACGTTATTCTGGATGGATGTGACACAGGAACCCAATTATTTCACATTGTCCCTGGGTTGTAGAAAAAGATCAATATAGAGCAAGACATAAGGGGCTGGTGGAGGACATTAGGCGGTTTTACCATTACATCGATCCCATTGCAGATGACATCTGAAAGAAATACAGCTCCAGGCTCCTCGCTGTAAGACACGGAGATCTTGTGATCTGCACAACACCATCAACACTACAAGTAAAGGCAGCCGCTAATAAAACTTAAGGAATAGCTTGCCATTTCTCCGGGAACATTTGGGAGGCTCCCAGAAAAAGGGGGAACCTGCGGGACTCCCAGAAGACCTGGTTAATCTATCGCACAGCTCATGCAGGGCTGATTCCTCCCAGATACTGCCGCCCCGGGGCCCATAGGTGCTCTGAAGTTAAATGTCTCCAAAGGGCCACTGTGCTTTTCCACAACAGAACCAGCCAACATTTTGGCACAGAAACGTAGTGGATGTGATTCTAGATTGCAAAGGGTAAAATCCGCAGCCAACAGATATGCTAGCAGAAATTGACATGCTGCAAATTTAAAATTCACCCCCGCATGTCGTTACGTGCGGATTTCCCTGCAGACAGGGAGGGTGTGGATGAGAATTTTTTTTCTTCTTCCTAGTTTAAATGTTGGGGATTTTCCACACGCAACGGGGGTCATTTACAAACATTTTTTGTAGCAGCTTTTGACCGAAGAATAATCTCAACCCCTTTTTTTTTTCCCCACACCATCCTCGCCTATTGGGAATGGCCGAGACTGGGCCTTCGGCAAATGTTTTGCGGTCTAATTGAAATAAATGGCTCCACAATCCGTGCGGATTGGATGCGGAGCAAAAATACGTTCATGTGCACAGCGCCAGTAACTGTAATACCGGACTCCGCATGTGAAGAAGAGTTCCACCGCTTCTCAGAAGGGAGAGATCTTCATATTTAGACACTGCAAGGCATTCCTTCCCGAAAGTCGGCTGCTTGTTAAGCGGGGGTGAAGCGCTACCTGCAGCGATCACCTCCACAGTATGAGGACAAGCGATGGCTGCTGCTATTGATCGTCGTCATGCAGCTGCACAGTCCCGTTTAGACAGTGAGATCAGCTGCCCAGAGACGATGATTGAGGTATCCGTACCTCAGATCATTTCACCTGATGAACAAGTTTTTCACTCATTGATCGGGTGATACGCATCGTATGCGGCAGCCATCTTTATCGAGTCATATTTTCCGCTTATTCAATGCCGTTCCTTCTTCTGTAAGACGTGATCCAGGATGCATTTATTTGGTTTCTTCCTTCTGGGTTGTAGAGAAGTGCTGCGTTGTAATTCAATTATGGGTTTTGCGACCCTTTAAGACATTTTTCTATTTACTGTTGCTTAATGGGGATAAAAGTAGTAAGTAATAAATATATTCATTCTTTAAGACATGCAGTATGTAGTAAGAGACGTGAACCACCTAAAAAAAAGAGCAGCTCCAGCCGTGGAGGACCCAACCATACAGGGTTTGTCTGGGTGCAAAGGTCAGGGGTTGTGGACATGACGCCAGTGGTGCAGCCGGGAGAACTGGAGCGGCACAGGATCTGCTAGGTAAGCGATGATCTATTCTTTACTGCAGGCACATCGTCAGTGTATTTCCGCCTGAAACTAAACAACCCCTTTGATTACAGGGTGGTCCAATTAAGGTTTTCCTGCAGGGAAATGTGGCCCGCAGCTGTGTGCCCGGGATTTCATAAGCCAGAGAGGCAGCAATCTGCCTCTTCAAGTAGTGAATCCATAAGGCAGCCATGGTAAGGGCAGCACGAAATTTGCAACCAGGCTGGTTACATGCTTGTGACACAGCAATACACTAGATCAGGGGTAGGCAATGTCCGGCACCCCGGCTGTTGTGAAACTACAATTCCCAGCATGTATACTTGCGCTGCTCTTCTCAGAACTCCCATAGAAATGAATAGAGCATGCTGGGAAGTGTAGTTTTACAACAGCGGGAGTGCCGAAGGTTGCTGACCCCTCTACTAGATTAAAGCTGGTCTTATGCATCAGATGAAAGTGGATGCATTTTATTTGCATTTGTTAGAGGGGTTTCCCCATAAACATTTATCATCTACCTACAGGATGTATGATTGCTGGGCGTCTGATCTCTGGGGCCCCACGATCGTCTCCAAATCCCCTGCGAATAAAACTGTAGTGCGCATGCGTGACCACTGCACCATAAACAGTCTATGGGACTGCTGAGCACAGCGCAAAACTATCTGTCGGTCCCCACAGAATGGACGTCACACAAGTTCACTGCCGCTGCATTCACATAGTGGGACCCACAATTTCACGATCACTGGGGATCCCAGCAGTTGGATCCCCGGTAGTCATACATTTATCACTAATCTCCATGATCTAATGTGTAGGCACTCAACCTGACCGTCTCAACCCAATATGTCCCTCCGGGAATAAGATGCTGCCATGTAGCTCCGGTAGAGGCTTTTTCTCTCTCTCTCCGTTGAGAGGGCCCTTTTAGACTCGCAAGTCTCACGCTTCCAGCACTGCCGGGGTCACATAGCATTATATTGATCTTTGATGCTATATAACCCTTAGAGGTCTGGAATGTACTGAATAACCCTGACAATGCTATATAGAAAAGAACTTCTACTTTCTGTGCTAGGAGTCGGGTTCCCACCCCAAACATAGAAAGAAATAGAAACTCCAGAAATATAGATGCAAACTCGCGAGTCGTTATTGGAAAATGCGGCTGTATAAAACAGGTTTGACATTTCGGCCTCCCTCATCTGTGCTGAGGCACCTTTATTACAGCGCATATCTCCTGGAAACTTTATCTATGGCGGCATCAGTTTGATAAAGGCCCCGAGAGGCCGAAACGTCACACCTGTTTTATACAGCCGCATTTTCCAATAAAGACTCACGAGTTTGCATCTATATTGCTGGAGTTTCTATTTCTTACAGACATAATGCTGTCAGTGTTATCTAATACATTCCAGTACTGTAAGGGTTGCATAGCATCATAAATCAATATAATGCTATGCGACCCCAGAAGTGCTGGAAGTTCAGAACGAGTGCTACACTGCGAGTGCGCAGCACGACACTGGCTCGTCTGAAAGGGCCCTTAGGAATGCACACTTATTGGGGTGGGATCAGAAGACACTGCTGTGAGCCATATGAGCATCTGTCAAACATCTAGCTTATGTGTATGACTGGCACCTAAGATATTGAACAGACTGGCAGATGAAGGTAACCATCCCCATCGATGGTCTTTTTGGATACTTCACCACAGCAAGACTAAGATACATCTCTGTAATTCAGCACCACGACCGATGCCTTACATTACTTTAATCACTTTTTAAAAAGGAAAAGAAATGTTACAAAAATAGGTGAGAAAAAGCAGACGTGCTACAAAAAACGGTCACAATTACGCAGCTCTGGTTCACATACATATTCAGTATGCAGTACATATACATACACAATACAGTGAAAAACATGCAATCAAGAGATACTACCCTCACTGGCTTAATACAAAATGTACAGACATCTATTAATGGAAAATATAATTCAGTGTCCGCAAACTGTAGCTGTCAGGGGCACAGGCAACAAACCTGCATTGATGTATGTGGCCTATCGTCTACACAATGTATGCATACGTGTGCAAAGGAAAAAAAGCCTCACTCTTCTGGGGCAGAGAAGGCAGCTATACAACGCGTGTGCATCCTTCCTAATGACAGTAAGCGCAAAGACAAGGTGGAGGGGAGAATCGCATCCACGTGAACAGAAACTCCACTGCATCGTTTTTAGCATTAGGCCTCATGCACACATGCAAATTGCGGAACGGAACGGGCAGCCCGTAATAGAAATGCCTATTCTTGTCCGCAAAATGGACAAGAATAGGAAATGTTCTATTTTCTGTTTGTTTTTGTGGGCCCACGGAATGGAGCAACGGATGCGGACAGCACACGGAATGCTGTCTGCATGTTTCGCGGCCCTATTAAAGTGAATGGGTCCGCATCCGACAAAAAATGCGGACTGAATGCAGAACCAAACAACGGTCGTGTGCATGAGGCCTTACTGGTACTCTATCTGGATGGACCTATAACCAGCGCAGAGACCACATCATGGATTTCACCTCTGTACCTGGTTTAATGCAATCTAGGGTTTTCATCCGAGGCTGGAAATCAAAAGTGCTTAAAAAAAACAAAAAATAAAAAAAACAAAAAACAAAAAAAACTGATCCTCCATATACTGCAGAACAGAGTGGCTGGCACATGGCTCATCCGTCTAGACCAGGGGTGCACAACCTTTTCTGGTTGGGGGCCACATTGTCAACCTAAACCAATTCCAAGGGCCGAAAGTAAAACTTAAAGGGGTATAACCAACTGAAATACTGTATTTTTGGCATATTAAAGGTACAGTATATACTATAAATGTCTAGTTACAGTTCTAGGACTCCCATCTAATAGGAGAATTCATAAAAGATACATGAAAGAAGCCATAAGACATAGACCAACATGGCTTTTACAAGATGATTGGGGGCCGCAAAGAGTGGTATCGAGGGCCGCATGTGGCCCCCGGGTCGCAGGTTGTGCACCCCTGGTCTAGACCATGATGAGTATTCTTGACCTTGGGCTTGATGTTGCATATATAGTCCCAAATCTGCTAAGACCATAGTCTGACGCTTGGAAAGAAATTAAAGGAGTTGTGCAGCCAGCAATATTGATTACCTATCTTCAGGATAGGACATCAATATCTGATCGGCGGGGGTCTGATTCCCGGCACCGCAACGATCAGCTGTTTGGAGAGGAGGTGGCACTCGTGCAAGTGCTATTTCCTCTTCAAGATTACACTGCGCGTCGTCACGGAGGTGCAGTGCGATTACAAGTGTACAATTCACTTGAGTGGAGCGACAAATTGTAATTACACTGCACCACAGCTGCAAGCGAGACGACAGGCAGTCTGATCTTGAAGAGGAAACAGTGCTTGCATGAGCACCAAACAGCTGATTGGCGGAGGTGCTAGGAGTTGGGGCCCCCACTGATCATGGGAGAAGTCATCAATATTACGAGCTACACAACAGCTTTAAAAGGAAAAAAAATTCGCCCACCTATGGCTGAAATGGCATTAGAAAGCTATGCAAACGGACTGGGTGCTGCAGTACAGCAGTCTGCCTGGAGGGGTCACTGTGCTTTTAATACCCGGTACCTTCCGTGGCAAAAAGTGGTCATAAACATGTACAATACTTTAGGGTGTAAGGGCAATACGGTAACACTGCTACCGCTATACACTATACATTGCACATTTTTGGGAGCACTTTACCTTTTAAGGTCGACTCCTATCTATAGGAAACCATTGAGGCGAAAGCCTTGGTGAAGACAAGTGGTGTGTATTGAATTTATTAACTCGTGGGAACAGCTTTCATGATATGTTTGCAGGGAAGACACTACAGATATATGAATGACTTCTGGACGTGAAAATAAATCGGAGGGAAAAAAAAAAAAAACATTTCAAAAACTTTTATAAACCTCTTGGGAAACAATTACAGCACTTGTTTAGAAAAATAGATCTTTTCAACGCACTAACTACACGAGATTGCCTAAAATGTCTATCGTTTCCCTCGCTTGTTTCCAGCTGGGGGCTTCTTAAGCTGTAGCAGCTGTGATCCAGTCCCAAAACCTGCCGATGAGGCGTTGGAGACTCCGAAGGTTAAGCCGGCTGATGCATTGATCCCAGGATTGCTGAAGTTAAATCCAGATGTAGATGAACTGCCAAATCCTTTAGGGGATAAAATACATTTGAAACCATTAATTTAAGTGAGAAAGGGTTTCCATTTAAATAACTCTACACTAGCCAAAACACCAGACACAATCCCCTCCTCTCATTCGCAGCGTGTGAAACTCAGGAGTGACAAAACATCACAAAAAGTTATTTAAAGTGAACCCCATCACTTAAAGAAATGACGTTTCGCTCGGCTCTGACATTCCCTTGGGCTTAGATATAAATGTCAGATTGACTGGCCTGTGCTGGGAACCCTCGTGGGGGATCGCCTAGTACTACACCTTCCAAAAATGTGTGCCTTCAGCAAAGTTATGTGTGACGGTGCCAGATAACTTACAACTTCCTGGGAAAATTAGCTTCTTGGATAAAAAAAATTGGCCCCTTGCCCATATTTAAGTGGCAGGTTCACTTTAAATCTCATAGGACACAATGAAAAGCGTGGAAATAAGTTTTTGAGAGAAGAAGGAAACTAACAGGTTCAGGTCACTGGTGATCACTTGTAGATGATCACAAATGTATATGCATGCTAGACAGCACAGGCCATGTGAGGGGCGTTATACACTTTTTTATGGTTCTATTACACTAAGCGTACAACAGATTAGTACTCCTGTTTTTAACTGAGGATTTTCACTATGGCTTTTCAGTCGATGATTGTGAATGTTTCCACTCATCGCAGCAAGCAGATGTCTTGCAAAGGCAGAGGAACTGATGCACCAAGTATTTTAGAAAGTTGCAGAACTTTCTTTAAAAGGCATCTGTCAGCAGATTTATACCTAGCGAAGAAGGACCGGCGCTCACTGTCTTGATGATATGAAGAGACGTTTATTCAAGGCATAATCGCGTCATCAGTGACTGGATTCGCCTCAAGCCTGAGCTTTTTTTCAAATGGCAAAGGGCTCCGGCTAGTCACTGATGATGCCATTATGCCGGGGCCCCTCAGATAGGTAATACTTGCCCTGCTCCCTAGCACCTGAATTTGACAAAGGCTCCGGCCAGTCACTGATGGCGCTATTATGCCTTGAAAACATCTCTTCATATAATCAGGAAAGCGAGTGCCGGTCCTTCTTCGCTATATACTAGTGGGACGCCTTCCCGGGACGCGGGCACCACGTGGTGACCGCAGTGCCGACCCGTCTTCAAATACTCAACAGATTTCTACCTATAACACTGGCTGACCTGTTACATGTGCGCTTGGAAGCTGAAGTACATCTGTGTTGGTCCTATATTCATATGTGCCCACAGAAAAATGAGGTTTTAATATATGCAAATGAGCCTCTAGGAGCAACGGGGGCGTTGCCATTACACCAAGAGGCTCTGCTCTCTCTGCAACTGCCACGAGGCCAGGCGCTGAAAAACCACCACGTTTGGCCCTGTCAGAGGGGAGAGAGCATGGCAGTTGCAGAGAGTGGAGCCTCTAGGAGTAACCGGAACACCCCCGTTGCTCCTAGAGGCTCATTTGCATATATTAACCCCCCCAGCATAAGCAGCTCTTGATCTTGCTGAACCTGCTAGGCTAGCATGTGCTACCAGATTTCCCCTGCAGGGGCAGAAGCACCCACCTGGTGAGAACCTCTAAATGCCAGGAGTTTATGACCCACAACCAGCACCAGAAGGAAAGTAATGGAAATGACAGTGACAAATGACAACCTATACCCCACGTAATCATCTGTACAACATTTATATCATGCTTTATTACACAGAGCTGCTGAATAACAGGCACACAATACAAACCTGCGCTGAGGCTTCCAGATGGTTTATTTGGTGTTCCAAAGCCAAAGGTGGAGGCCCCGGAGGTGCTACCTCCAAAAGCAGAACTACTTCCAAATCCTAGTGGGACAGTATTAGACAAAAGACATGTAACATCATTTGTGATATGGACATAGACAAGGGTTATATATCACACACAGTAATGGACATCGCCCTCCTCCACCAACTCATGGACTAAATAGGAAAATATAGACACTTTATAAAATGGGGGCAGGCGTGGGGGGGCTTCAAGTCATAACTAAGAAACACCAGTAAGTATTCTGTGAGACCATTAGGGCAGGCAGCTGAACAGGGGGGCTGGAAATGAACCTGACAACGGGGTAGATTTACCAATGGTATAAAAGTTTAGTTTTTTTTTTTTTTTTTACACATCCCACTAGTCTTTGTGAGTCTGCCCCGTCAGGGATTCAAAATACACCAGAGAACCATTTTGTCATGCCCTGCACCCTCATTCCTTGCATAAACCATCACACAGAGTGTCCCTTTAAGGTATAAAAATTAATTTTCCCTTTAAATAGGACCCCTACCGGCAAGTCTTTTTTTAATTTTTTTAACTAAACAATGGTAACCCCCCCATGAAGCCGCTATTATTACGACTCTAGGTCGTGCCAGTTCTCGATTATTCCTGCGACAAGTTTATGAATTGCCATCTGGGGGGGGGGGTGTCCCTGCACAGTCTGACACTATAAATCAGTGCCATCAGTGGTAGGTTGTGCAGGGACACACCCCAAACTGGTAACACCTCCAGCTATCAATTTATTCATAAATAGTGAGGGGAAAAAAATCAAAAAAAATCAAGGAATAGCACAACAGAGTCATAAGAACAGATGCTTCAAAATGGTCATTTAACGTGGAATCCAGACATATGGGGGCAGCTGTAATGGCTCCTCTAACATACAGTATCTTCATGAGAAGTGCAATCATTGATGCTGCAGTGATATTTCTGATTCCCTATTTTATGAATACCACATGGATTTGATATTTTGCTTTCAAGGGTCACCAGGCAGAACAATCCAGCTGAGAGGAGACGACATGGAGCCATCTCGTCACTTCTCACTTATCCATCATCAATGTTAGCCCCCGTTCATAAAAAGCCTCGGTTTAGATGGCAATTTTAGACAAACTTATTGCTACAAAAACACTATGATAGGTGCTCTACAGTGCACCCTTAACCAGTCTATCGGCTATTGACCAGGTCTCTAAACTGGCATTGAGCACTGATCGAATGCACCGTGGTGGATGAGGCACCCTAAAGGGGATTGGCCAGTATCTATTACTCGCTGCACGTGCATGCAGATAGCAATACGCATAATCAGCACTGATGACCGATAATTTAATGGGAATAATTCGTGTTCACACTCAGATCCCCTGACTTGATGTTCACGCTCGCGTCCCCTGATTTGCATGCCAGAGCTGTGCTGGGAACATGGCCACTGACGGAGGATTCTTTGCGTCAGCGGCCTCCATCCATTTACACAGGGGACGGACTGCGCATGCGCTGGTTTCCCTGTCAGTACCCAGTATAAGTGAATGGTGGCCGCTGATGGAAGGGATCCTACATCGGAGTGCCATGTTTCCAGCGCAGCACCGGCACGCAGGTCAGGGAACCTTCATTTTAAAAGGGGTTTTATATTGATGACCTATCCTCAGGATAGGTCACCAATATTTGATCGGTAAAGGTCCGACACCCGGCACCCCTGTTGTCCAGCTGTTTGAAGAGGAGGCAGTCCTATATGCAGGCGCTGATTCCTCTTCATTACACTGCCTATCGTTTCCCTTCTGCATCTGGTCAGATAAAGAACATGGGATAAAGCAGTTTCCACTACTCGTCTCTGCCCTGACGTCTCTCACACTGTAGACACTGAGGAGTACGGAGCCATTACCAAATGAGCAGATGGTGCTAAAGAGTGAATAAACTGTCTATAGGCAATGCTACATAGATAGGTCACTTCTTCTAAAGCTCGAAGCCAGAGACAACAGTAAAGAGGAAGCGGAAGCATAATGGGAAGTAATCGAGGTAATCCGTAGACGTGAAGGCACAATGCTACTGCATGCAGATTTCAGACATAAAATGAGAGCCAACAAATGGCCACCCACTACCTTCCCCTTCTACAATTCCGGGACATAGCTTGGTAAATGCTTCCGTCATCGCCAAGCACTGCCAAAATACATACGTATGGACGGCCCATGAGAGTAAGTGCAACCGGGGCGAAGTCCATAAATGAAAGAGCTTCACTAATAACCTCCATCAAATAGCAGGAACAGAGAGCTGCTATGGGAGAGTCTCTCTGTGCATTGCATGGGTATACTGATTCTAATGGGTACTGTGCAATGCTTTATATCTCCTGTGGTGGCGCTGTAGGGGAATTAAACACCTGTGGCCGGGTTCGACCAGCTGATCAATGGGGTTCCTTTCTTAAAAAGAATAGATAAAACGATGGTCCCTTTAAGATACAAACATAACACTAACTTTTAGAAATAAACTATGGGGCAATTTTAAGAAAAATAAAATAAAAAATAAAATAAAATCAGTGGCACATATATACTAAGTTCACGAACATTTAATCTGTGGATCACTCCAGCTCGGGGCTTAAGGAGGATCGACTGTACGCAACGTTTCGTGGAGTATGTCAGATAAATCGCACCCAATTTCGTGTAACGTGACCCTACGCTTCCCTTGTCCACGAAGCTGTAACCCCGCATATGCCACAGTTACAGGCAGAGGCTCCTTTTACTGCCAGGTGATAACATTGGTGTCAGACAGAAACGCAGCTAAGAGGGAGGTTATATGGCAGAACCACGTTTTACACGGATGAAAAAGTGTTCAAGTGTGAAAGCAGCAGAGCCAGTGGGGACACACACACAAGCCTATGCAAGAGGATGAGGATATGGATATATATATATATATATATATATATATATATATATATATATATATATATATATATATATATATTAGGCCTGCACAATATATCGCGAAAGCAATCACAATCGCAATTAATCGCCATATCGCAATCGCAATTTGCTGACCCAAAAATGCTGCAATTATATTACAGTACATTTTGCTTTATAAGACACACTTTTTCCCCCCCAAAAGTGGGGGGAATAGCAGTGTGTCTTATAAAGCGATGGTTGACTTTCTATGTGACACTGACACTGTATCTCCGGCGGCTATGCTGCACAGCGCAGCCAGCGAAATACAGTGCGAGGAGGGAGGAGGGGCTGGTGGAAAGTCGTTATTTTATCTGTTTATTTATCTGTTCTGTGCAGGGATATTAGGAAACTGGCAAGTTTTGTATTTTGTACTTTTGCAGTAATGCAAATATGTATTTTATTTTGAAAAACACTGAGCATTTCAGTTCTTGAGTTCAGAATAACTACATTTCACATTATCAGTCATCTGTGTGTGCTTTTACCTCGAAAATCTAAGCAGACAGACCTCTAGCACAATTCCCTTAAAATATCGCATCGCATATCGTTATCGCAATTTTTAGGGCCCTAATCGCAATCGCACAAAATTCCCATATCGTGCAGCCCTAATATATATATATACACACACACACACACACACACACACACACACACACACATATATGCAGCTAAATAATTTAGATAAGGTTAGTCATGGTAGATCCTGTCAATGGGCTGGGTCTAGCATGACATCTGCAATACTAGATGCAGCCATGGATAAGAGTGGCACCACTACCCTTTTAACACCGTATTCCCATTCTAGAAATTTATGGCATATCCTGTAGATATCCTGCACCGTGTACGTGGAGCCACCCTCCATTCATTTCTATGTTACTGGCTCGACTATTTCCATAAGCCCCATAGAAGTAAATGGAGCCGTGTCTGCACTTGCACGGTGTGCTTCCCATTCATTTCAATGAGGCTTCTGAAAATAGCTGAACGCATTGCTCGGCTATTTTCGGCACTCCCATAGAAATGATGGGAGCTGCGCGTGCACGTTGCGCTCTCTGTCAGTATGCGAGCTCTGTTTTAAGGATAGGTGCGGGTCCGTCCCACCTCTGCGGACTGTCAGACATTGGGGGCATATCCTAGCGATACACCACCAATGTCCAAGATGGGACAACCACTTTAAGGCCCCATGCACACGGCCATGTCCATTTTGCAGTCTGCAAATAACAAATCTGCAAAATACAGATGAAGTCTGTGCTACACGCCTATTTTTGCAGACCTATGGACTTCAATGGGTCCAAATTTTGGGGACAAGTATAGGACATGTTCTATCCTTCTGCGGAATGGACAAAAGGATGCAGAAAGCACAATGATCTTCCGTGTGCCATTCGCATCTATATGTCAGTTCCATACAGATAGAATATGTCTGCAAAATACGGACAGAAAACAAGGAGTCTGCAAATAAAACGCGGCCAACACATGGACTGCATCCGTATTTTGTGGATCGGCAAATTTGTAGACTACAAAACCGATAAGGTCGTGTGCATGGGGCCTTAATATAATTCAGCTGAACTGCTATATCTATGGTAATAAAAACTATCCCCAAAGTCTATTCCCCAATCTTGAGGAGAAGGACTTCTCACAATTACGCTGCCTGTACGGGCCTTCGTCCAGAGAGGGCTATGGGAGATTACATTTTTTTCCTAATGGTATAAATTACAAGGTAGAACGCAACTGCAAAACTGTCTAGGACCACTTTCTAATAGCGCAATATAAAAACTTATAATGATAATAGAATAAAAAAAAAAGTACCTCCAAGATTTGAAGAGCCCAAGCCAGCCGGCTGCAGAGCAGTACTCATAGCAGAGCCGAATGGTGCTCCAAAACCCACTCCCAGAGAAGGCCGAGGCCCTAGTATAAAGAGCAAACAAAAAGAAAGGGGAAAAAAAAAAAGCAGACAAAAAAAAAAAAAAAAAAAAAAGAATAAAAAAACAAAAACTTTCCTTACTTGAAAAATTAAAACTTAAAAGGCAGAGAGGCAAGACCAACTAAGACATCACGGTACAGGACAAACGCCCATAGTCATTCGTCATACACATTAGATGTCTATCAGCCGTACCTGAATATTTCGGCCGAACATCTAGTGTGTATGGGTCCTCCCGACTCCACCTCGACGTCACATGTCGGGGAAGATAAGGATTGGGTACGCTGGATTTCCTTTCTTCTCCTGCTGCCAGAGCAGTCTTTCTCCCTCTCCCCATTCACTACATATGCATGCTTGGCAGCGCCGAGCATGCATATGTATGGAAGGATCGGGAGAGATAGCGGTGTATGGCCTGAGACAGAATGACTACTAGCATATAAAGAACACAACCATAGAGTAATGTTTATACCATTTATTTTCAGTTTCAAAGAAAGGGTAACATGATGACAATTCAGTTTCACACACACATGGGTAGCCTGGAAGGCGGTGTGCTGGGGGTACATACATGATCAAGGCAAGCTCTATATCGTGTCTGTATGAGGTCTTACCGCCCCCAGCATGGACAGGTGTACAGGGTACAAATACAGAGGCTTCAAATTATAAAAAATAAATAAAAAAAAACATAATATAAAGCAGTGATTGCCAACCTGTGGCTCTCAAAATTACAACTCCCAGCGTATCCTGAGAGTCGTAGGCTGTCAGGGCATGGTGGGAGTTGTCATTTTGCAACAGCCGGAGAGCCACAGGCTGGAGAAGACGGAGATCAAGGAATACAATGTTTTAATGGTTAAGGCCTCATGCACTGAACGCATTTGGTTTCCGTGTCAGTTACGTTTTTATTTGCGGATAGGATGCGGACCCATTCATTTCAATGGGTCCACAAAAATGCGGACAGCACACCGTGTGCTGTCCGCATCAGTAGGTCCTTTCCATAGCCCCGCAAAAAAAATATAACATGTCCTATTCTTGTCCGTTTTAGGCATTATTACAATGAATCCGCAAAAAAAAAAAAAAAAAACAGATGTCATCCGTTTTTTTTTTTTTGCGGACCGCTAAACAAATACGGTCGTGTGCATGTAGCCTTATCCTGTGGTTTTTGTACTGGACCCGCAGGGATCTTTCTGGCTTTTGCTGTGCACCGTTTGAGGGCGCCGCAAACTATTCCCCAGATTTCGGCTTTGTCATTGTGGAAGGTGCTAACAAAGGAACAGCATACAGTTAGAGTTTTCAGATGTTTCAGAATTGCTCTTTTATGGAATGCAAGTATTTACTAAAAAGAAATAGGATGACAGGATGTCCAGTAGTACTTTAGGAACGATCCATGCAGAGTGCCACCCACTCAGGGGTGCGGAGCGCTCCACATCTGCATATTTCACAGGTTCGTTAAAAACAAAAAACAAAACAAAAACCCAACAATCAATAGAAATCTTAAAGTCCTTTACATATTGTGTTCTGCAGGGATGTTAAACTTGTGGCCCTCCAGCTGTTGCAAAGCTAACTGTAGGCTGTCCGGGCATGATGGAAGTTGTAGTTCGGCAACAGCTGGAGGGCCACAGGTTTGACATCCCTGGTGTACTAATTAAGGTTAATTAGCCATTCAAGCGAAGAGCAGAAATTCTGCGGGTTTCCTTAGGAAGTAGATAACACATAAGCTTCCCTCCACTGTCTGAACTGTGACTTAAAGGGGTTATCCCAAGTAAATATAATGATGATCTATCCTCACATCAGCAGGGGTCTAAGACCCAGCACCCCCACGATCAGCTGTTTCCGGGAACCGCTGCGCTTAGCGGAGCTCTGGCAGATTTCCAAGCACAGTGCTGTACATAGTATAGTGGCAGTACTAGCTATTGCAGCTCAGCCCCATTCACTTCAATGGGGCCCGAGCTGCAACTCATGTAGTGCCAGCCTCTTCTGACATAATATTTTGGACTTGTCCTCAGGATAGGTCATCAATATCCGATTGACGAGATCGGCAGAGGTCTGACACCCGGGACCACCCACCGATCTGATACTGGTGACTTATTCTGAAGTCAAAAATATTAAATTACCGGATAACCCCTTTGACAGCTGGATCTATGGGGGCAAATTACTAAGACTGGGGATTTATACGTCAGTATGGTGCAGGAAGACGACCCAAATGTATTTAGAGGAGCGGGCCCCTTTGGCACATCTTCCAGCAGTCCGTCCACCAGAAAAGCAGACCTATGTTAGATGTGAACTGGCAGAGATTTACCAGAATTCATAAAATTATCATAAATCTGTCAGGTCGCAGGGAGGCCTGCCTAGCCTGCCTGTGTACAGATGACACCTTTTCTTAAAAGGACAGCAATATTACATACTATAACATGGCAGAAGATATTATATGTATTTAATAGGCTTTACAGGCCGATCCAATAGATTAGGCCTTGTTAAAGGGCATCTGTCAGCAGATTTGTCCCTATGACACTGGTTGACCTGTTACATGTGCACTTGGCAGCAGAAGAAATCTGTGTTGGTCCCATGTTCCTATGTGCCCGCATTGCTGAGAAAAATGATGTTTTACTATATGCAAATGAGCCTCTAGGAGCAACGGGGGCGTTATCATTACACCTAGAGGCTCTGCTCTCTCTGCAACTGCTTTGCCCTCTTCACTATTGACTGGACCAGGCAGGAGTAATCATGTTTACTCTGCCTGACCCTGTCAAAGTGCAGAGGACGTGGCAGTTGCAGAGAGAGTAGAGGCTCTAGGTGCAAAGGCAACACCCCCATTGCTCCTATAGGCTCATTTGCATATATTAAAACATCATTTTACTTAGCAATGCGGGCACATATAAACATGGGGCCAACACAGATGCCTTCTTCACGTGCAACAGGTCAGCCAGTTTCATAGGTACAAATCTGACAACACATGCCCTTTAATATATGTATCATTTTAAAGGGACTGTCACCTCAATTTACCACTACGAGTCCAACAATGTACTAGATCGAAGCTTTGCTGCAACAGAGGGGCAGGAACGGGGAGGCTGAGAATAAAATGTACCAATCGGCGATCAGTGTAATCGGTATTACTCACGTGGCACTGCAGTTCCCAGTGGTAAATCAAGATGACAGATTACCTCAATCTCAGAATTTGAAAAAAATGTCACTACAGTTTTAGGCCTCATGCACACGACCGTTTTTTTATGCTGTCTGCAAAAAGGGGTTCCGTTGTTCAGTGATCCGTGTCCGTTTTTGCCTTCCGTTGTGTTTCCGTGTGTCTTCCGTTTTTTTTTAGCGGACATGACCCAAAAGATTTTACCAAAAGACAGGCTGACAATGTTTCCCAAGTGCCTGCCAAGGGATCCGCAAAAAAAACGGACACGGAACGCGGATGACACACGGATGGCCATCCGCATTTTTCACGGACCCATTGACTTGAATGGGTCCGTGAACCGTTTTTCACGGACAAGAATAGGACAGGTTATATTTTTTTGACGGACTGGAATCACGGACCACGGACGCGGAGGACAAACGGTGCATTTGCCGAGGTTTCCACGGACCCATTGAAAACCAATGGGTCCGCAGAAAATCACGAAAAACGGAGCAACGGACACGGAATCAAACAACGGTCGTGTGCATGAGGCCTTAGATGCAGTTTTTTGAGCCAAAGCAAGAAGTGGATCCAGCAGGAAGGAAGTCCTTCCTCTATATTTCCTCATTCTGTTTAAATTGACTTCTGGTTTTGGCTCAAAAAATGTCAAAAAAACAAAATAAAAATCAATGCCTTTTCTCTTAAAAACACTGTCTGTGAAACCTCCCTGTTACACAGGATTTAAGATATGCTGCTGGTAATGGCAGGGGAACATACCTAAAGGGGTTATCCAGGAATTATTGAAAATGGCTACCAACACCCATCGTAGAATATGGATAGGGTGGGTTGTGTCCTGCTGCGGGGCTCCCCACACACTATGCCTTCATCTCACAGCGCTGAGTGCTCCTGTCAGGCTGCTCAGCCTGATGGCTTATTGCACAAAGAGTTTACGCCCTACAAAAAGATATCTATGATGCGATCCTGCCATAAATCATCAGACTGAGCAGCCTAACAGTAGAGACCAGCGCTGTAAGACAAGTGCAGGCGCTGGAGCACCCCTTACCAACCCACAGGAGCCGTGCAGCGGCATGAAACCCATCCTATCTATCCACATCTATTGGATTGGGGGCAGGGTAAGACTCCTGGCACACCCCCCCCCCCCCCCCATTGATCAGCTCTTTGAGTGACACAGCCTCCTCGCAGCTTACCAAGACCAGATATGTCCATTGTATAGCACCTCAGCCCTATACACTTGAATAGGACTGAGCTGCGCTTACGCCATGTGACCGATGACTGGGATATCAGCGCCGCAGCCTCTTCAAACAGCTGATGGGTGTCGCGAGTCGGACCCCTGCTTATCCGATATTGATGACCTATCCTCAGGACAGGATATCAATATTAAAATCTCGGACAGCTCCTTTAATAGGGTTGATCAAGGTGACAGATACCCTTTAAGACTATATGATGGATTCAACATAAAGGTGTCCATACACATTAAATAGAAGTAGGCTGATGACAGACGATCATTACCCCGACACCACACATTTTAGGCCACATTGGCCGTACATTTCCACTCCACTGAGCCGAGGATGAACAGATTTTCAAGGAATGTTTTTCGCAGACCACCAGCGACTATCATCCAAAAATTCTAAACCACATCTTCCCAGGCAATGCCAGTCATGGGTCAGCAAAAACCATTGATGTTAAAGGTAATGTGTCACCAAAAATGTATCTGCCAGTCAAAAACTGATACATCTACTTTTTTTTTTTCTAATCTGTTTTTATTTCCTGATTGCAGAAGTTTTTTTAAATTTATTTCCTGAACATGATTATGGGGGCGGCCATCTTGCCTGAGCTGTTTTTAACAGCATTTATAAAGCATTACAAAAACCCTATTGACTTCTATGGGAGAGTCTTCTGGGCATGGTCTGTGACCTGCGCAGAGGTCATTGTACAAGGAAAGAATAGATAAGCTCTGACAATCACCTATTGTGAATGGAGGATCCTGTCTTATCTATATACATAGGTGATATCATTACAGGCAGGATTAGAATGACATATAAGCAGATAACTGCAGTACATTGATCTGCACAGAACAAATTGTCCGTTTCATCGACTTTAGACTAATGTGTATGAGCACCCCCAGTGTCGGTCACACTGATAATGCCACCTGGTTATTTTTATGCTCGGGACTAAGTGCAATTACACCATGCTGTGTTTGGTAAAATGACGGAAATCCAAGAGGCCCTATTATATTCAATGGAGTCCGTCATCTGACATTTTGGAAATGATTAGCAGCACACAATGTGAACAGGCCCCAGGCTCAGAAGGGACAGGTCCACTTTACAATTAGTCTTTGTGTAGGCACCGGCAGTGGAAGACGGAAACAGCCCTTAGAGATTTGAAATGCACATCAAGACTTAAAACTACTATTCCAATATTTAAGGAAACACTTCAAACCTCAAGTAATAGTAACACAATGTAGATTGTAATTCCAGAACCAAAGTCTTATTGTACACGAATATAGCCTTATAACCAACCAGCAGCTTAGAGAAATATCACACGTCACATTTTTGGGTTAAGCACACTCATAGTGTTCTCCAACCAACAACCTGTCAAGTCAGTTTAATAATAAAACAATCTGATATAATAATATAAGCCAAAGCCAAATAAAACAAAACCATGTGTACCTGAACAAATACTACGGTATTTACTAAGAGCATTCACGAGCTACAATCATTACATAAATTAAATCGTTTATAAAATAAGGGAATATTATGGTCATATATATAACCCAAAAAAGGAGCAATGGCAGCACAGCAAACCAAGAAAAAACTGGTGCCTGCGGCTGAAGGAACAATCCCAAATCCTAGAGATATAGCACATAGATTCCATGGCACTCCAATGTGTAAAAAAGTATCCAGTGTTTATTCACCAAACAGCAACGTTTCGGTCCTCTTTATGGAACCTTTCTCAAGCAGTGATACAAACTGAAGTGCACAGAGTGTATATATATATATATATATATATATATATATATATAGTAACATTTCATCATCAATTCATCCAGTCGTGTCAGTTAATATAAAAATACATAAAAAAGTAGTGCAATAATAAATACAGTGATCGATACATCAGTGTACCAATACTATCATAATCTGCGTTATATATTTGTACACTGATGTATCGATCACTGTATTTATTATTGCACTACTTTTTTATGTATTTTTATATTAACTGACACGACTGGATGAATTGATGATGAAATGTTACTATATATATATATATATATATATATATATATATATACACACACACACACTCTGTGCACTTCAGTTTGTATCACTGCTTGAGAAAGGTTCCAGAAAGAGGACCGAAACGTTGCCGTTTGGTGAATAAACACTACTTTTTTACAAGTTGGAGTGCCGTGGAATCTATGTGCTATCTAACTATCTGTCTATCGACCGTATATCACACTACCTGCTCCCCGACGCTCCGTTTTGCAATCTTCAGGTCCACGACTTGTTTACCACTGCAGCCAATGACTGTCCTCAGAGTTGATGTGTCCCCATGCAGCATATCACTGAAGGGTTACGTGCTACTTGGGGACATGTCCTCGCTAAGGCCAGTCATTGGCTGCAGCGGTGCACATGACCACCATCCCTACCCCAGCCAGAAGTAAACAAGCTGGGAACCAGAAGCAGCAGGGGAGCAAGATTGTTTTCATTAGGTACCATAGACTACTGCGGCTAATTAAAACTGACCATAATCCTGGAAAAGCCTTTTTAGGATCTATGAACCCTGAGGATTTGACCTACATTATTCTGTTCTGACATTTTTTATGGTTAGGCCCCTTTCACACGTCCGTGATGATATCCGTGACAAGATGCACAGTGGTTCACTCGCGTTTGGTCCGTGTGTCCATTGTATGGTCTCCGTGTATCATCCATATAATTTACAGACACTACTAGGCTGAAAAGTAGTTCCCAGAGCATCTCTTACCAATGGTCCTTAAAGAACACCGACAGAACACGGATGGGATGGACATTGTTGTCACGGATCCACAGACTATAATGTGCGTGAGGGATCCATAATTACGGACAAAAACAGGGCATACTTCCACGGTCTATGGAAAACCATTGTGTGAATACACACATTTAAGTCAATGGATACACTAGTGGCACATCCACCATTTACTGACGTGTGAAAGACCTATCAGGTTTAGATTTTATTTCTTCCAAAGGGATTTTTCTGCCTTTTTCTGTAATTGCCATAACAAATCGCTTTAATAAAATAAAAATCTGCGTCCATTTAAAGAGAACCAAAATGCAGGGCAATCTGCAGACATCATATTATAGAGCAGGAGGAGCCGAGCAGATTGATATGTAGTTTTATGGGAAAATACTCACTATAACTTCTAATTTATACAGTTCTATCTCTTCTGATTATGACTTCATTGTACACAGGGGAGGTGTTATCAGTGATTGATAGCATTCTCTGTGTAAGGGTCCATTCACACGTACGCAACTTGGGACTGGAACGGGCGCGGACCCTTTCATTTTGCAACTGCAGACAAGAAAAGGCATTTTCTATTATAGTGCCGGCGATGTGCGGTCTGCGAAATGCGGAACGCATATTGCCGATGTCCGTGTTTTGCAGATCCGTAATTTGCGGACCGCAGAACACCTACGGACGAGTGAATGGACCCCAAGTGTGTATACAGAGATAGCTGTCAGTCACTGATGGTTGTACACAGAGAGGTGTTATCAGTGATTGATAGCATTCTCTGTGTAAGTGTGTATACAGACATAGCTGTCAGTCACTGATAGCTGTACACAGGGGAGGTGTTATCAGTGATTGATAGCATTCTCTGTGTAAGTGTGTATACATAGATAACTGTCAGTCACTGATAGTTGTACACAGGAAGGTGTAATCAGTGATTGATAACATTCTCTGTGTAAGTGTGTATATGGAGATAGCTGTCAGTCACTGATAGCTGTACACGGGGAGGTGTTATCAGTGACTGATCGCATTCTCTATATTACCAGCCATGATTGATAATAAAGCAGTCAACAATATCTTTCACTACTTTAAAGGAGTTGTCCAGAATTTTGCCATTGATGGCCTATCATCAGGATGAGGCCTCAATACCATAATGGAGGCCCTCCACTGTGTAGCGGATGGAGCTCGTAACTTCAGAGCTTCTCCCAATTCACGTGAAGCAGTGCTGCAGTAACAGGCTCTGTGCACTACACAATGGAGGGCAGTGTAATCCCAATTCCAACTTCTGGCACTGGAGCTACAATGTAACAACTGATCAGCAGGGCTGCAGGGTGTTGGACCCCTGACGATCCGATACTGATGGCCTAATCCTGGACTACCCTTTTAACGTTACTAACGTAAGATGGTGACAATTTTTTAAATTTAGCTAGAGTAAAAAAAAAAAAAAAAATAATAATAATAATAATAATAATAATAATATGTAAAACAGGTAAAATAAAAAAGTCCAAAATCGGACAGTTTGGCTCCCTACAGTAACCACAAGTGGGCAAGTGATTTATAAAAAGTTAACACTGTTGTAACATTGCAGAGCCCAAACATGTTGTGATGAAGTGTCCAGGATCAAACTGGTAAACATTTTCCGAAATGTATTGGTTTTATCGGTAAAGGTTACATGAGTAAGTGCTAATTAAAGTATGTGTGTAAAATAGATGTATAAAAGACTATACACAGTCACACACAAGTTTACATAAAAATATAAATCGTACTTCAAACGTAAATTTTAGTGATAACAATTCTGCAGCACCATAATACATGGCACAATAACTTATCTGCATTTATAATGCACCATAAAATATATACAACGTTTATTGCCTTTACTCAGTACAATAAATTAAGCACTTCAGCAAATTGCCTGAAGGGCATCTACTGTGAACTTTTACCACATTACACACAAAAAGTAATAAAAATAAAATTAGTATTTAAAGCATACCTCCAGATCCAGTTAAAAACCTCAGAAATGTTGCAAATTCAAGTTTTTATCTAAAATTAAAAATAAGTGCTTGCTCCATTCAGGAGATTTGAATTACTACAGCCCTTTACTCTCTCCCTGCTGATGCCAACTGATACATGGTGGGAGATAGTAACTAGTGACTGGCTCATACAGATTTATATGTACTCCACTATTATGTTAAGATGAACGGACCATTGTACAACCAACGCAAGCACTTTTTGCCTTTTGTACCTTGCCTACTTCAGATTGTAAGCTCTAGCTCTTGTTTTAATTGTAGACTTATTTGTTAGTCTAAAGTCTGATTTTGTTTGTACATGACCCCTACGGAATATGTTGGTACTGTATAAATATTGTTACATTATTATTATTATTATTACAGGTAGATAGATCAAAAGAGATATGGCTTAAAAAATTAAGTCCCTTAGAAAGACAAACTCTGTGTGTATAGAGGGACATTACTAGTTAAAGTCCTGTAATTACAGCAGCATCTGCACTGATTCAATCAGTGTGGAGAAGTATATCAACAAGGGAGGGATTGTCCAGATTAATGCGAGATAGCAGGCTTGTGTACATAGTGACCAGGGAATTCCGCTGTAGCTGTAAGGCCCCTTTCACACGGGCGAGTTTTCCGCGCGGGTGCAATGCGTGAGGAGGACGCATTGCACCCGCACTGAATCCTGACCCATTTATTTCAATGGGTCTGTGTACATGAGCGTTTTTTTTTCACGCATCACTTGTGCGTTGCGTGAAAATCGCAGCATGTTCTATATTCTGCGTTTTTCACGCAGCCCTAGCCCCATAGAAGTGAATGGGGCTGCGTGAAAAACGCATTGCATCCGCAAGCAGGTGCGGATGCGTTGTGTTTTTCACTGATGGTTGCTAGGAGATGTTGTTTGTAAACCTTCAGTTTTTTATCACGCGCGTGAAAAACGCATCAAAATGCATTGCACCCGCGCGGAAAAAACTGAACAACTGAACGCAATCGCAGGCAAAACTGAATGGCTTTGCCTGTGAAATCGCACAGTTTTCCCTGAACGCATCCGCAACGCATCCGGACCTAATCCGGACACGCTTGTGTGAAAGAGGCCTAAAGGTGGAGACAACCAAGATGAAGGAAGGGTCTACAATACAAATGCTTGAGGTTTGAAGGGAAAGGCTCTAGAAAAAAGGTAATGTGCATGAGGAGCACTGACTCTCTCACTGGAGGTAGACTTCAAATAAAATAATGGTTCTTGTAGTGCTTCTAACACAACATTAATCTATAATTTATATAACTTATTAAATAACATGAGGAAACAATGGCTGCCAAAAATGTCAACTCGTAAAAAGCAACCATGATTAAAAAAGCAGTTACAGGAGTTTAACAATTAATTACATTTGACATGTATCCCCAAGAGGGCGATAAATGTATGATCGTTCGAGGTCTGACCGCTGGAACCCCACCAATCACAAGAACAGAGGCCCCGAAGTCCCCAGTCTGAATGGAGTTGAGGTGCACACAGAAGCATGACCACCATTCCATTCACTTCTATGAAACTGCTGTCCCAGAGATGTGAATGGGGCAGGGGTCACGTACATGCACCACTGCTCCAACAGCACAGGTGACCCTTTCTTATGGACAGAGACGTCGTTAATGGGTAAAACCCTTTAAAAGGCCACCTGTCAGCAGATTTGTACCTATGACACTGGCTGACCTGTTGCACGTGCACTTGGCAGCTGAAGGCATCTATGTTGGTGCCATGTTCATATGTACCAGTATGGCAGAGTAAAAGGATACTTTAATATATGCAAATGAGCCTCTAGGAGCAACGAGGGCGTTGCCATTACACCTAGAGGCTCTGTTCTCTCTGCGACTGCCGCGCCCTCTGCACTCTGACTTTACAAGAAGTCAGGGCCAAAAGTGATGACATTTTCACTGTCTGGCCATGTCAAAGTGCAGAGGGCGCATCAGCTGCAGAGAAAGCCGAGCCTCTAGGTGTAATGGCAACGCCCCCGTTGCTCCTAGAGGCTCATTTGCATATATTAAAACATCCTTTTTCTCGGCAATGCAGGCACATAGGAACATGGGACCAACACAGATGCCTTCAGCTGCCAAGCGCACATGTAACAGGTCAGCCAGTGTCATAGGTACAAAACTGCTGACAGATGCCCTTTAAATATCGGTCTAAATCAGCATGAAAATAGGAATCCAAACTATGTAAACCACATTTAAATCATCAGTGGAACCAAACACTGGCAGTAAATATGTATGCAGCATTAAAGGATTTCTTTAAAAAAAACTAAATAAAATATGCATTCTGCACACCGTGGCCGCATAAGCTAGTCTTCACACACAAACCTTGCCTGGCGTCTACAGATATGTTAAAAAGGAATCATGAAAAGATAAAACTTGATTGTTCATTTACATTCACACTGATGTTAATTACAATAACATAAAGAAGGGTTCATGCTGCTGACTGGTACTGGCAGCAGCCAGCCATTACAGACAGGCTACGTAGAAAGACCAACAGTAGCAACTTGCTGCAAAGGAATATGGCTGTTTTTGGCACTTTCAAGTATGGTCGTGGGCTGGCAATAAGAAGTCAATGGAAAACGGTTTGATCTTCAAGGGGTTGTCCAGACATACTTCCCGACCTTACACCCGTTACTGCTGGTTGGGTGAGATAACAGATGAGGCAACGGTCCAAGGCCCAGCCAGTATGGTGCGCGTCTTCTATTCTAATTAATGGGTCCTATGCACGATACTTGCTGGGCGTCAGATGGTTGACTTGGCAGCTTTCCTGTCCAGCAAGCACTAGGCATTCACAGCTTTTGATAGAAGTTCAGGCAGGAAGAGCATGCTTGGACATCCTCTTTAAGGGGTAGTATAAAGCCAGGAGAGAAAAAAAACTGCGCCACTTTAGTTCATGGCCTGTATCTTGTATTACAGCCATGCCCCATTAAGGCAAAGTGAATACACTACATAAATCAGGAGTGCTATCATTTTTTTTGGAAAAAATACAGCAACATGTCAGCATTACTAATACTCCGTGCAAAAAGTACTAAGGAAGGGGTCCAAAATGCATCCAAAGACCTGACCGGTAAAGCCTCATTCACAACAGTGTTCCACGGACAGCACACGTCCCCATTCATTTTAACGTATGTATTCAGACTTCAGTGCTTTAGCATGGTTCGTAGGTCCTTGTTTTTAGCACGGATGCGTGCTCTATTTTGTTCACGGATCCATCACGTCCATTGTAGTCTATAGGTCCGTGAAAACCACGGATGCCATCCATGTTTCACAGATGATTAGGAAGAGATGCTATTATTTTTCAGCTGTGCAGTGTCAGCGAAACACAGATGACAAAGTGACAGAAAAAAAACGGACACGCAGATCCTTCACAGACAGCTTCACGGACCACCTTCTCACAGATTTGAGCACGGACACAGACGTGTGAATGAGGCTTTACTCCAAGGGGAAGGTATAAAAAAGATAATGCTGTTTTTTTTTTTTTTTCTTTAGCAGCAAGTTCTACAATCTCCCAACTCCCTAAAGTGGAAAGAAGCAATTCTATATGGGGAAACTATGAGCAAGGGGGGTTTACACGCCGCTCTCTTTCAGTCTGTCAAAGCGAGAGAATGAAAAAAAAAAAAAAAAAAAAAAGTTGTGGCGTAATAAACGTCACATTAACTGAAGCCATGATTTGTCATGAAATAGAGCGATATAACCTACAGTATATACCCTATGGCTGCTAAGTGAGCCTTTGCCTATTAACACAACCCAAAATTATCTGCTAATATAACAGCTTTATAGTGGTCGGAGCTCTAAATCACCTGCGTAGATGCAACATTACCACCACTTATTGTATACTGTCATCATACAGAAATATAATAAAGTATATATATCTCGCATGAGATTACTGGGTCCAATAGATATATATTCATCACACACCGTGTGCTGCAAGCTCCTGTGCTCTCGTCACAATGTCATGTTTAACCCAATCTATGCACATAAGTTTGAGCTCTGTAACACAAAGACTAAGCTCCGACAAGTACAAACCTATAGTAAAGAAATTTCTAAATGGTGGATATTCACTTTTTCACTAAGGCTTTACATGAGAGATTTTTTTTTTTTTTTTTTGAGAGAGATCTTGCTTCTAAAAAAAAAAAAAAAAAAAAACAACAACTGAGTGCTTACTTTAGTACATCATTCTGGGATGGATATATATATATAGATATATATATATATATTCTATTTATTAAGAATTGACAATCATGTAATTAAATCCTGAGCAACCCAATGTCCCAAATGAATCCCTTTTTAGCAAATGGCTGAAATATTTTGCTTGCTTTTACTAGTACAAGAAAGCAATTCATTGGGTAAGGTAGTGCTTGAAGCGGTTGGCTCATCTGAGATACTGATGGCATCTCGCTAGGATCCATGTCCGATAAGAGTGGGTCCCACCTCTGGGATCCACTCCTTTCTCCAGAACAGATCCCTGAAATAGACGGCTCTCCATTCTTCCCTATGGGACTTCCGAAAACAGCTGAACACGCTCGCTCGGGTAATTTTTGGAAGTCCCATGGCGTAGAACAGAGGGCGGACATGTAGGCACAGCTCCTCTCCGATCACTTTGGGGGCCCAGCTCTGGAGATAGGACCGACCCCTGACAATGATGGCGTATGCCACTGACATGCCATCGATATCTGAGATGGGCCACCCCCGTTAACTTTTTTTTGCAATGATTTAACAAGCAACACTTCTAAGGAGGTGATTTTTGTTTTAAAGAAACATCAATACTTTAAAAAAAAAAAAAAACACAAAAAGAGCCCATGTAGGGCTTAAAGCAGTAGTCATGTTAAAATGCTAAGATGCGTTTTACCTTCGTGCTTTAAATATAAATTACATTCTGAGATGAAGCGATTTATGAGACTAGTTCTCCATTGCATCAAGGCCACAATTACTTCAGGTCAGAAGGTTTTTACAGCATAGGCATGGAATAGTCTCTTCAAGTATAACAATTCACCTACGGCCGAGACCCAAAGATTCCTAAGAACAAGCAAACAGGACTGCCGACTAAATGGAGCTCAGCTCACTCCAGGAGAAAGTGAAGTCACATAGTAAACGACCAAGGTAGAATTATTGCCAAGGCTGACCTGCTTATTCTAGAAGCTCTACGGAGTAGAAAAAAGGAAATAAAATACTTTGCCCAGCACAGAGAGAAGTTTACCCAGCACAGTTGTAAAGTATCTAGAACTTGAATGCATTCAGACCTGTAGCAGGCTGCTGCTGCTGGGTCAGGGTGGCAGCCATTGCGACGGCGGCCGCATTTGGGATGTTGCTGAAAGGCGTCGGTCCAGTGGTAACGCGGGGAGCGCTCTGCCATTTCTTCACTTCGGCCCTCCTGGCTTCAAAGACATCGGTGGGGTCGCCCAAGAAAGCTTTTCGGTAACCAAGGTACTGTTCTTTGAGCATCTGAGGGAAAGCCATTTTAGTTTGGAACAGTAAAGTCCAGCATTCAACTAGAACAAATAAAGTGGACAGTGGATAGTGCGACACTTCTCAAACACAACCCCACCCCCCAAAAAAAAAGAAAATCTGAGACTGTAATTCATGAAAAGGAGTTACGGAGTTACGTACCAGAAGGCAGGCCAGAAGTCACTTAAGAACATTTCAGATGACGTCTCTGGGTTACGTTCGGAGCCCATACACGTTAATCAAATGCAAATTCAGAAATTATATAGTGCCGAAAAGGCCTCTGGGGTAAGGCATCTCTGGACGCCTCCATTTTTAAAAGGCGGGTGTATGCCACAGGGACCCCATCTGGCAACCAACTATACTATTAGATATATATCTCTATCTATCATACACACATACTATTGCTACTTGTAATACAGAAAACCGTAATTAGACTTACTGGTAATTCTGTTTCCTTGAATCCACCATGACGGCTACAGATGAGATTGACCCCTTGACCTCTGTAGGGGCAGGAATACACAGAGATAGAGAGTTTAAAAGCCCCCACCTACTCTCTTCCCTCAGTGTTTACAAATGACCCAAGTGGGTGTTTTTTTTTTTTTTTTTAAGTATTAAATTCATACTCATTATAAGTACATTAAGGGAGGGAATATACGGGCCGTGATGGTGGATTCAAGGAAACCGAATTACCGGTAAGTCTAATTACGGTTTTCCATCCACCATGACGGCTACAGATGAGAACTAACAGATCAGACAGTAGGGGGGGAGGGGCTACTGCTTGAAGAACTTTCTGGCCAAAGGCCAGATCTGTAGAACCAGAGCTATTTAGACGATAATATTTTATGAATGTATTGATACTAGACCATGTAGCGGCCTTACATATCTGATCAAGAGATACACCAGCTTTCTCCGCCCATGAAGAAGCCATAGCTCTGGTGGAGTGGGCTTTTATTCTAGTAGGACCAGTGAGACCCATTAGGGAATAACATGATATAGTGGATTTTATCCAGCGACCTATGGATGCTTTGGAAAGCTTCTTCCCCTTATTGCGTCCAGCAAACTGAATCAAAAGATTGTCATCCTTCCTAAAAGCTTTAGTGGCCGCAGAGTACTGGATAATAGTCTCCCTCACATTGGGATGTGCTGACTGACCCTCTTTTTTTGCATTTTATGGAAAAAGCATCTACTGGCCATGGCCTCTCTCTAAGGAGCAAAAACGCTTGACTTTTGCATTTCTTTTTGGGTCTAGGGTTTTTCTGCTCAAGAAATCTACCTCTACATTTTATGATCCCCTGAGATGAACAGCTGTAATGGATAGGACATTTTTTTCTGTCCCGAAAAAAATATTCCGCTAGAGATCTCAAACTTGGGGACCTTGTACCCCCCCTGATGTTTTAAATAGGCGACCGCTGTTGTATTGTCTGAGAATATTTTTAGATGTTTTTTGCTTAGAAGACCCTGAGTCACCTTTACAGTCTCCCTGACCGCTCACAACTCTCGAATTTGAGGATTTGGTTTTTATCTTTTCAGACCACCTTCCCTGCCAGGTTGAGGAGGCTTCTTTTGCTCCCCAACCCACACTTCTTACGTCTGTCACAATTTGTATCTCTGGATCTTTCAGCCAGATGACGCCCTTTGATAGATTTATATTTTTCTTCCACCAATTTAGATCCGACTTTACTGGGTATGGAATGACCATCTTCCTGTCTAGGGACGACTGTTTTTTGTTCCAACTCCCTAGAATCCAGGTTTGCATAATTCTGGTGTGAGCCTGACACCAAGCTACAGCTGTTATGCAGGATAAGACCTAGAATGCCCACAGCCATTCTGGTAGAGCACCGGTTTAGAGATTGGACGTTTCCATCTTTGCTATGATAGCTTCTATCTTTTCCAGCGGGAGATGATGATGTTTGGGATACAAAGTCCAACATTACTCCTAGAAACTTTCTGTTGGATGACAGGATTAAGTAGGACTTGTTTATGTTTATTAGCCAACCTAAGTCCGATGCCCTTTGAAGAAAAATAGTCTGACTGCTTCTGAACTTCCTACTATAAGGAAATCGTCCAAGTATGGGAAGATTAATAGTCCTTCCTGTCTGAAGGCGATATCATCTTTACTACCAACTTTGTGAAGATTCTTGGCGCTGAGGAAATACCAATTAGAAGAGCAGAGAATTGGAGATGATGCAATATGCCCTCGGGGTCTTTTAGTGCAAATCTGAGATACTTTTGTGAGTTTAGATGGATGGGAATATGATAGTAGGCGTCTTTCCAGATCGCTAGATGTCATGTAGGCTCCCTTTTTGATTAAGGGGACGATGGACGAAATTGACTCCATCTTGAACTTTCTGTATATTATCAATTTGTTTAGATCCTTTAAAGTTTATAACGGTACGGAAAGATCCATCTGGTTTTTGGACTAGGAATACCTTTTTCAGGTTCGGGTACATTTTTTAAATTCTAGAACGCCCTCCCATATCTTGGATAGAATGGAGGAACTATGGGAAGTGGTCTGAAATCTTCTTGGGGGAGTTGAGGAAAATTCAATTTTGTAACAGTTTTTCACGATGTCTAAACCCCAGGGAATTGATGTTACAGATCCCTAGCTCCCTCCTACTCTGGAGTCATTGTTTTTCGTTCTGCTTATTTTGGGGATTAAGGAGGAATCCCCTACCTTTGCCCCTTCTGACAGCTCCAGCGCTCTGTTTTTCTTTTTCCCCTATTGGGTCTGGATTGCAAATTGAATGCACGAAAAGGTTTCCTTTTACTCTCTTCTAGAAACCCTTTCTTTTTATCGGCCACTTTCTCTAAGATTTTATCTAGTACAGGGCCGAAGACATTCTCCAGAGAAAGCAAAGGAGCACAACTTCGCTTTGGAGGACAGGATTTCACCCATAGCGCTCGTCTAGCTGAATTTAAAAGGGCCGAATCTTTGGCAGCAAATCTAGCCGATTCCGCAGAGGCGTCTGCTAGAAACGCAGTGGCGGACCTAAGGGGTTTTATTTTTAATGTGATTTTCTAACTCATTAAGCCAGAAATACATGGCTCTAGCCACAGCAGTTGCCGCAATATTTGTCTTTACCCCAAACATGGAGGCTTCCCAGCATTTTCTCAAAAGGGCATCTGCCTTTCGTTCCATTGGGTCATGTAACTGCGATGAATCCTCGAATGGCAGGGAGGTTTTCTTTACAACTTTTGCCACCTGTATATCAATTTTTGGGGTTCTCATTAAAGATTTTAGTTTCAGACGGATCAAAGAGTAGTCTATTTCTAAATTCCTTAGAGAACCCCAATCCCATCGTCCTGTACCGATCGTGGTTTTTGGATGTCTTCAATACCCATGGTTGTTCATACTGCCCTCAGTAGTTTCTCCATTTCCTCTGAGGAAAAACAGTACTTTTTATCGTATTCGACTATTTAACCCTCTGACAACTGATCATCAATATCATGTCTAGAGGTGGATGCCTCTTCGTCCATGTCCTCTGCATCAGAGGAGGATGGAGATGATAACCTAGGTTTTTCGGAAGGAGGCATAGGAGGAACTGGCGTAAGGGAGGCCAGGGAGAATTTCATCCTGAATCATGGACTTTACTTCCATAAAGGATAGATGGTTGCTCTTCCTTTAACAGATCACTAATGCAAGATTTGCATAGTTACTTTTTGTAACTTTCTGAGAGTTTCTTCGCACAAGTGGCACATTTAATATATTTAGATTTGATTTTAGTTTCTTTCACTCCCTAAAAGAGAAGAGCAACCAGGTATCAGAAAAGTAAAAAAAGAAGACATTTGCAGATTCCCCACAGGGGAAGTCATGGATCTGCGCTGTCCGTGCGGGTCCCAGGAGCCTCTGGAGCCGACATGCTGCTGGAGTCAGTGGAGACAGCATTGTCAGATTCGCCTGCTCTTTTTCACATGAAGTGGCGTCTGACATCAACCCGCGTACGAGGCGCGATGACGAGGCCCCACACGTGTCCGGAAGCTCCACCCCCCTCCGGGAATCCGAGAGCTAGATCGTGGCTCTGCCCTGCCCCCCGTTCGTGGTGTGGCGTCCCGCTCTTACAGGTCTGCTTCCTCACCGGAGGGAAGGGAGACCATGCAGCAAGGGGTGAGAACAGACCCCTGATTTCAGGGACGAGAATCACCCTAATTTCCTCTGCCCAGCTTTAGCGGCAGCTGCAGGAGGCAGAGGAGAAGATTGGTACGCCAACCTCCCATTATATTTAAAGGAAAATAATAAACAAAGAACAAAATTATAAAACTAAAACTCTTTACCTCCCTCCTGGGAGGCCTACGTAGGGACAGGAAACACTGAAGGGAGAGTGTGGGTGGGGGCTTTTAAACTCTCTATCTCTGTGTAATCCTGCCCCTACAGAGGTCAAGGGGTCAATCTCATCTGGTGGATGAAATGGGAAAACAAGGTACGAGGTAATCAGATATACCCATCAACATTAGCGCAAGGGAGAGGTGGAGGATGGATCAGCGAAAATGCTTCCATCTGGATAATACAAACGTCTGCAACTGTTATGAACGGATCTGCTTGTATTATCTTTAAAAAAGCCATGACGGATCCGGCATTAAAACCCTTTGACTTCAATGGGGCTGCAAAAGATGCGGACAGCACTCAGTGTGCTGTCCGCATCCGATGCTCCGTTCCGTGGCCCCGCAAAAATAATAGATCATGTTCTATTCTTGTTCGTTTTACGGACAAGAATAGGCATTTCTATAATGGGATCTGCAATTTGCAGACCGCAGACCACGGCACGTTTGTGTGAACGAGCTGAGTCAATGCGTGCTGGATCCGTTTTCTTTTGTGTCTGAGAAAATGGATCCAGCACCGTTGATTTACATTGTGTTTCGTGCAGTCTTGCTCCGCATCCCATGCCGGAGCAACGCTTTTCCGTCCTGCATAGGAAAGCAACCAAAAGGAACAGAATGCATTCTGGTGCACTCCGTTCCGTTCCGTCCCCATTGACAATGAATGGGGACAAAACAGAAGCCTTTTCCTCCAGTACTGAGACCCTATGACGGATCTCAATACCAGAAAAGAAAAACGCAGATGTGAAAGTAGCCTTACACCTGCAGCATCCAATCCAGTTACAGTCTCCATTTCCCAGTGACCTCTGATGCACAGTAACTGGAATCAGGATGCAGAGCGTAAACTCTTGTGCAAATTCCAGATAATAGTTTAATAACTGAACAGTAACCATATTGTCAAAGCATATAAATGAATCCATTTTTTTTTGCATGAAAGAATAAAATGTTACAGCAATCTAATAAAGCAATTTTACAGCAATCTAATAAAGAATCAGCATCCACATTTCTTGTCAAGGTTTTTGTACATACCCCTACAGTATTGGTTGTTCCATTATCCGATGCACATACCTTAACATTTTCATGAACTACTTGTAACTGTGCTGCTAAGGCTACAAATGTCTGGTAGAGCTTCTGCATGGCCATGGAGAGATCTAAAAGGCAAGACAAAGATGTGCATAAGACTGTCATTAAAGGGTCTGTCTCAGCGCTCCCCACCGCAGCTCGGGTGGGCGTGTCTCAGCGCTCCCCACCGCAGCTCGGGGGGGCGCGTGTCTCAGCGCTCCCCATCGCAGCTCAGGGGGCGTGTCTTTTCTGTTGCAGCTCGGGGGCGTGTCCATGCTTTTCCCATCACCGTTCAGGAGGGAGTTGATGGATGGAAATGAGCATGTGCGACCTTCTCAGTGAGCAGGATAGAGGAAAAAAAAAACTGCAGGTGGCACTATACGGATCCATTTTACTGAATAACTCAGCGGCTATGCTAAATGTTTAATTACATGCAGTTACAAAAGGATTCGGATCCAGGTGCTGGTTTGAAAACTATAGAATATTTTCCTTTCAGTACACAATCTTGCAGCGGGTAGATAACCTACCTTGCGGCGTTAAGTGCGAGCTGTTGGCTTGTGTCGCTAGGTGGTTTTCCAGCTCCTCGATCTGCTGTCTGTACTGCTGCAGCTGGACTTCAAACTGCTCAACTAATGACCGGAAGTAGCTGGAAAATACGGAGAGAGATTTTTGTAGTAGATTTCCAATGCAAGCGTCACCTTCAACATTACAGATCAACTTCGCTATAAAAGCTGCACATAGTTCCTCCTGCTCTCTCCTTAGAAAATTGCTTGTGTAAAGTAACCCTAAAAACCTCTCGCCATTATCTACGGCACCAGATGTTTGGACATTCTGCACCTCTGGTAGCCAGGACAAAGTTTTTGACATGTACAAATAAATTACACTATACCCCCATATATTTTATAAGTAGACACCCAGCACAATGTAAAAATGGCACTCAACACTTTACACACGCCTTCATGCAACTTTGCATTAAAATTTCAAGATTAGTGGGAAAAAGTGTGACCCAAGCAGAAAGTGTAAGCACTGCACCTCTTAAAGGGTTTCTGTCACCAACTTTTGACATTATAAGCTGTCTGACATTAGCTATGTGCTAATGTCAGACCAGCCTGATAATGTCCTTATTATAAAAATCGGATATATATATAGTCCGAAAAACTTACATTTATTATATGTAATTGCCTCTAGAGCAGCTGCCTGCTCTAGCGGCTGTTCGGCACTGCAGTTACACTTTGATTGACAGTGTAGCGATCCTCCTGCACTGCTGCTTGCATGCTGCGCCGCCGCTTGAGCTCGGCGCAGGCGCGGTGAGCAGAGGACAGCAGGCACCAGCGTCCTCTGCTCACCGCGCCTGCGCCGAATACAGAGCGGCGGCGCGGGCGCGCGATTTCAGAACGAGACAGTGCAGGAGGATCGCTGCCCTGCACTGTCAATCAAAGTGTGAAGGGGCGTGCCAGCAGGTTGCCGGACGGAGCCGCTAGGAGCAGGGCAACGCCCCCCCTGCTCCTAGAGGCTAATTTACATATAATAAATGTAAGTTTTTCGGACTATATATACATCCGATTTTTATAATAAGGACATTATCAGGCTGGTCTGACATTAGCACATAGCTAATGTCAGACAGCTTATAATGTCAAAAGTTGGTGACAGAAACCCTTTAAGAATAAACCTTCAACACGTGCAGAGTACGTACATGCCACTCAGGCCTAAAGTTACATGCACACGTCGTCTTAAAGTCACCAGAACTGGAAAACCTGGAGTTAAGTTGGAAATTTTGAAGAAGCAGCAACCGATAAAATACCGGGATTACAGAAAAGGAAGTGCACCCCCAAAACCTATATATTTCCTGAAAGCAGGCAACATGATGGCTGCAGCTGTCTTGACTGTTGACCACCATGTCCATGTTGATCTAAGTTTTAAGCAAACAATGATTATCAACAAAAATTTGACAAAAAATTGTGACTAAAGTGTGCACTCTGGCAGATTCCTTATGATAAATAAAATATAGTCTGCAAGCTGTTCAAACATATGACCGGTCTATTAAACACTGCAGGTGTTAAATGCAGTTACATATAAAAAAAAAAGTACACTATTTTTCACCCTATAAGGGTACTTTCACACTAGCGTTTTTCTTTTCCATCCTAGGGGCCTAATTAACGGAAAAGAACTGAACAGTTTTAATCCTAATGCATTCTGAATGGAGAGAAATCCGTTCAGGATGCATCAGGATGTCTTCAGTTCAGTCACTGCCAGGTGTTTTGGACGCAGGAAATACCGCAGCATGCTGCGATATTATCTCCGTCCAAAATGCCTGATCAGTTGCCGGAATGCCAATATCAGTCAGAAAAAATGACATGCGTTTGCATACAGTTTGCCTGATCAGGCAGTTCAGGCAACAGAATTGCTTGCCGGATCACACTGCTGCAAGTGTGAAAGAACCCTAAGACGCACTTTCCCCCATGCAAAGTGGGGTGAAAATGTCAGTGCATCTTATGGGTAGAGATGGCCCGAACTATTCACCGGCGAACAGTTCCCGGCGAACATAGCTTGTTCGCGTTCGCCTCTGCCGGGCGAACATATGCGATGTTCGGTCCGCCCCCTATACATCATCATTGAGCAAACTTTGACCCTGTACCTCACAGTCAGCAGACACATTCCAGCCAATCAGCAGCATACCCTCCCTCCCAGACCCTCCCACCTCCTGCACAGCATCCATTTTAGATTCATTCTGAAGCTGCAGTCTTAGTGAGAGGAGGGAGAGTGTAATTGCTGCTGATTTAATTGGGAAATTGATAGCTAGGCTAGTGAATTCAGTGTCCACTCCAGTCCTGAAAGACTCATCTGATCTCTGCTGTAAGGACAGCGTCCTGACAGCACCCCAAAAAGCCCTTTTTAGGGCTGCAACATTAGTCTGCTTTTTTTTTCTCCATATACATATTGCAGTTGCCTGGCCTGCCTGTGTGTGAGGAGCTGCAGGCCCACAGACTGTAGTGTGCCCACTGCCAGTGCCCACCCCTGTCATTCCGTGTGGCACAGGACTTTGCATCAAAAAAAGGCATTTAATTTTTACCCTTTAATCTAAAGTTAGTTGCCTGCCAGTGTGTGTCAGGCTGACTTCCACAGATTGTAGTGTGCCCGATGCCAGTGCCCACCACTGATACCGGGTGGCACAGTAGCTTGCCGATAAATAAGGCATTTCATTTTTACACTTTAGTCCGGATAGAGTATGTAACAGGGATTAAACTGATAGGAATAGTACTAGTTAAGACACCACTCATATAGGGTGTCACAGCACATTGCTCTGTGCACGCGCAGTGCCCCTATTTGGGAGTAAGAGGACCGACCAAGCTGCTTTTTCCATCTCCCAGTTCCTAAAATCAATTCAGTTTGGTGTATAAGAGTTTGGTCTGTCACTGTGAAGGCAGTCGAAGGTACCCGGCCTACATTTTTTTTCACAAAAGGCAATCCCTGATATGGGACGTAACTGATGAGAATAGTACTAGTTAAGACACCACTCATATCGGGTGTGACAGTAAATTGCACGTTGCAGACGCAGTCACCGTGGATTAAAACAAAAGGGAGGGAGCCAGCGTTTTTTTAACCATCTCCCTGTTCGAAAAATTAATTCAATAAATGGCCCCCAGATTGGGGACGTTAGAGGGATTAAACTGATGAGAATAGTACTATAGAAAATACCACTCATATCGGGTGTGACAGTAAATTGCACGGCGCAGATGCAGTGACCGTGGATTAAAACAAAGGGGAGGGAGCCAGCGTTTTTTTAACCATCTCCCCGTTCGAAAAATCAATTCAATTCATCTTTTGGGGACCCTTGGTGTTGTACGTGGCTGGGTGGAGGAAGAAACCTTCAATGACATCACCGGGACGTGGCTAGCTTGGTATCCAACCTTGTGCAAATGGGGAGTTTGCGGTTGTGCAAATGAACTGTTTGCGGTGCATTAAAAGGGGAGTTTGGTATGTCAATGTCAGTGAAGCGGGCGTAACCCTTACACTACCTGATCGATACAACATCATACCTGATCGTATACACACACTGGATGTTTTAAAGCATGTTATTCCAAACAATTTAGGAATGTTAGTTGATTTATGCCCTTTATGGATTAAAACCCGACTCTGCGTCCACTACGTAATTTTCCATGGGAGTTTTGCCATGGATCCCCCTCCGGCATGCCACAGTCCAGGTGTTAGTCCCCTTGAAACAACTTTTCCATCACTATTGTGGCCAGAAAGAGTCCCTTTGGTTTTTAAAATTCGCCTGTCTATTGAAGTCTATTGCGGTTCGCCCGTTCGCGAACATTTGCGGAAGTTCGCGTTCGCTGTTCGCGAACTGAAAATTTTATGTTCGCGACATCACTACTTATGGGGAGAATACTAATGAGCACTTCCCTTTAAGTGCTCATTAGTACCGGAGGACCAGGAAGCAGTGAAGGCTCTGTACTCACCACTTTCCGGTCCTCAGCTCGCGGCTGTGTTGTGGCTGTGCACAGTGTGAGGGGGCTCTGTGACCTCACGCCGTGCGAGTCAGGTCACAGGACAGCCGCGGCAGGAAGCTGGCGGTGAGGAGCGATGCCGACCGGAGTAGGAGAGGTAAATGTTTTTTTTATTTGTTATGAAGCATGAGGGCTGATTATTGTCAGGAGGGGGCTCATCTGAGGGGCTGTGAGCCGTATACATCCGTTCAGAACTGATCCCTTTGTATTATCTTTAACATAGCCAAGATGGATCCGTCTTGAACACCATTGAAAGTCAATGGCGGACAGATCCGTTTTTTTTATTGTGCCAGATTGTGTCAGAGAAAACGGATCCGTCCTCATTTGGCTTAGTTTCAGCAGCGTTTTGGTTTCAGTCTCCATAGCGGAATGGAGACTGAACTGATGCAAACTGATGCATTCTGAGCGGATCCTTTTCTGTTCAGATTGAATTAGAATGCAAGCTGATCCGTTTTGGACCGCTTGTGAGAGCCCTGAACGGATCTCTTAAACGGAAAGCTGAAACACGAGTGTGAAAGTAGACTAACATTGGTGGCCTGATTTAAGGTTGAATGAAAAACATTTTTTCTTATTGTACTCCTTTAAAACCTAGGTGCATCTTATGGGCCCAAAAATACGGTATATGTGTTGTATTTTTCTAGACTGTGCAGAATACAAGAACGTGGTGTGCTGTGTTTTTGTATTTTTTTTTCCTAACTTACACGTCAAACGGAGGCATAAAACGTGATGTGCACCCAGCCTAAGATGTGCACAGTACATACCTCATTTTTATGTCAGTTTGGCCAACGACGCATGGTTTCCAACTGAATGCGCGCCTGCCCCTGACATCTACATAGGAGGAGGTAACTGACGAACGGCTGACTCCGCTACTGGTCTGAAAATATGGAGTCATGGAAATGGCAGCCATCTGATGTTACAATGTAGAAAATATGTAGTAATGACTGACTAAAACCAACAAGCACAACGCCTTTGTGACGGCTGATATGTAATTTTTGCACGGAGTGTTCCTTTAAAGCAGTGAATTTTACCCCTGCTGAAAGTACACAAGGCATCTCCCAATCACTCACGTTTATGATCAAACTGACCAAACTTACTCAGCAGGGGCCGTATTTTCATGCTGAAGGCCGGGAGGTGTTTTCTGTGTTCGTAAAGCAATTTCTGCATTTTTGAGTTCCTAGGAAGGAAAATGGAAGGCAATAAGGTATTAAAAGACGGCACAAGCACTTCATGAGAAATATTACTACCAAGTAGCTACCAGTGAACCCTGGGCCTACAAATGTCACGACATATAAATGTACTAGTTTCCCACCGAAGTTTTTCATCTATTTAATCTTCCAATCTCTATTTGCTGTCAGCGAATAGAAAGATTCTCGGTTACATCCACAGGCTGAAAACCTATTGCGACTGCGTCCTTTTCCCAGAGATTTATTAATAGAGGAATAAAACACTTTTACGGCAAGTTCAGTCATGATTAAAGGAGTTATCCAACCCCTAAAATGCCACCCCATATGCCCGCGCCCCTTACACATATTGTACTTATCTTGCTCCCCGACACCTGCGTCGCTCTTGATGCCCGCATGGCCACTGCTGAATCTCCTTGTCACACAGATGAAAATATCCGGGGACGGCGGCAGCCAATAATAGGCTGCAACGGGAACAAGCCTCCCTAGCGTCATCCGCAATGTTAGAGAGGCTCGTCCCCGTAGCGGCCTGCTGTTTTCATCCATGCTATAGGGAGATGCAGTGGCGGCCGTGTGGGCGTCAGAGGCGACGCGGGTGCCAGGGAGCGAGGTAAATACAATCTATATGAGAGGGCCTGGGCATATGGGGGGACATTTTAAGGGTTGGATAACCCCTCTAAATACTTCCACAGTAAAATCGGAAAGGGACTGGAACAAGTCGTAAACCTGTGCAGCATCTGTGTACCCATAAGATGGCGGCACGGCTCCGCAGAAGAAACTTAAGGGTCAACCTTGAATTTCTGTCATGTGCCCATATGCAAAGCTATGCAAATACACTGAAAATGCGTTAAATACCTGAGCAGTTTCAATTTTCAGCTTATCAATAGCCAGAGTATTTCTCTGAAGGCCACTGGATGCCACAGACAAAAGCTGTTTCAAAGCTTTGATGTCTTCCTGTACTTTCATCATGGCTTTAGAGGACATTCTGCTGATCTCCTCCTGCACTTGCTTCTGCTCCTTCACAAACTTCCTGCACAAAAGTAAAGAAATGATTTCATCAGTACAATGCATTTATAACCAAAGTGGAAGAATGGGATAAACGTGGTAGGTTATCATTCAGTTACACAACAGAGGCTGAAAGCGTAGAGGACCTGTCCCCTCTCCTGACAGGTCTTGCATTCCCCATGTAAGAATTCTGCTGCATCTTTTATTCTAACGCTATAATTGTGCTATTCCTTGATTATTCTCACAAGAAATTAAGTGTTTTGCAAGATTTTTGAACTGATGACCTTTCCTCTGAATAAACCATCAGTATCTCATCGGTGGGGGTCCTACACCAAGGACCCTTGCTGATCAGCTGCTTGAGAAGGCACTCAAGTAACGCAGCTGCCTTCTCTCAGCTCACCAAGCCCAGCACTCGCTGTACATTGTATAGTGGATATGCTTGGTATCACGGCTCAGTCCCATCCACTTCAATGGAGCTGAGACTAGGACATGTGACTGATGAACTTGTCATCACATGCCCTAGGGAAAGCTGCGAAAAGGCTGCGCCGGGCTCCTACACGCGCCCATTACAGGCGCCGGGCTCCTACACGCGCCCATTACAGGCGCCGGGCTCCTACACGCGCCCATTACAGGCGCCGGGCTCCTACACGCGCCCATTACAGGCGCCGGGCTCCTACACGCGCCCATTACAGGCGCCGGGCTCCTACACGCGCCCATTACAGGCGCCGGGTCCTCACGCGCCCATTACAGGCGCCGGGCTCCACGCGCCCATTACAGGCGCCGGGCTCCTACACGCGCCCATTACAGGCGCCGGGCTCCTACAGCGCCCATTACAGGCGCCGGGCTCCTGCACGCGCCATTACAGGCGCGGGCTTACACGCCCATTACAGGCGCTGGCTCACACGCGCCATTACAGGCGCCGGGCTCCTACACGCGCCCATTACAGGCGCCGGGCTCTGCACGCGCCCATTACAGGCGCTGGGCCCTACACGCGCCCATTACAGGCGCCGGGCTCCTACACGCGCCCATTACAGGCGCCGGGCTCCTACACGCGCCCATTACAGGCGCCGGGCCTCTACACGCGCCCATTACAGGCGCTCGGGCTCCTACACGCGCCCATTACAGGCGCCCGGGCTCCTACACGCGCCCATTACAGGCGCCGGGCTCACACGCGCCATTACAGGCGCTGGGCTTACGCGCCTATACAGGCGCCGGCCTGCACGCCATTACAGGCGCCGGGCTCTACACGCGCCCATTACAGGCGCGGGCTCACACGCGCCCATTACAGGCGCGCCAGCGCGCTCCTTACAGCGCGCCTCATTCACAGGCGCCGGCTCCTACACGCGCCATTACAGGCGCCGGGCTCACGCGCCCATTACAGGCGCCGGCCTACACGCGCCATTACAGGCGCCGGGCTCCTACACGCGCCCATTACAGGCGCCGGGCTCCTACACGCGCCCATTACAGACGCCGGGCTCCTGCGCACGCGCCCATTACAGGCGCCAGGCGCTACACGCGCCCATTACAGACGCCGGGCTCTCACGCGCCCATTACAGACGCTGGGCTCCTACACGCGCCATTACAGACGCCGGGCTCTACACGCGCCATTACAGACGCCGGGCTCCTACACGCCCATTACAGACGCCGGGCTCCTACACGCGCCCATTACAGACGCCGGGCTCCTACACGCGCCCATTACAGACGCCGGGCTCCTACACGCGCCCATTACAGACGCCGGGCTCCTACACGCGCCCATTACAGACGCCGGGCTCCTACACGCGCCCATTACAGACGCCGGGCTCCTACGTGCCCATTACAGACGCCGGGCTCCTACGTGCCCATTACAGACGCAGGGCTCCTACGCACCCATTACAGACGCAGGGCTCCTACGTGCCCATTACAGACACAGGGCTCCTACGCGCCCATTACAGACGCAGGGCTCCTACGTGCCCATTACACACAGAACACTGTACAATATGCGGACTACACACACACAGCCCTGCTTTCTACACCTGCTCCATACATAACGTACCTTCAGATTCTTTGGCCTCATGTTCCCTTAACTCCGCCCACATGTGACTGATCACATGGCTGTGACATCACCACAGGTCCTGTAACCATAATGTGGTGTATGGAGTTGCTCCTGGTAAGGGGGTTGCCAGTGAGGGGCGGAGCTTCATGGGAGAAGGGCGGAGCTTCCTTTGTGCAGGACCTGGCAGGCTGCCGATACAGTAGTAGCCATGAGTAGAAATACACACAGGTCTTTTTTCAGGGCCTGTGCGTCTATGACGTTTGTGCAGGCGTTACTGCGACCTGTACATCTAGACCTTCACTGCCAACTGCAAGTAATTCATTCAGAACTTCTAGGAGGAATAATAAAGTGATGGCACATCACAGCGTTATCAGAGTAGATGCTCCAGGATTGTTATTACAGGGGGATTGTAAGTAGTTACTGAAACAGACATGCCAGGAGAGGGGACAGGTCCTTGTAACCCTTAGGATACTGAAGGTTTTTTTTTTTCGTTTTGGGTTTTCATTTTTCTTCCCCATCTTCCCTGAGCCATAACTTTATTTTTCCATTAACATAGCTGTAGGAGGGCTTATTTTTTGCGGAACAAGTTGTTCTTTCTAACGCCACCATTAATTATGGCATTCAATGTAGTGGGAAGCGGGGAAAAAAAATCCAAATACCTCCACAGTCTTACGAGTTTTGTTCTCACAGCGTTCCATTAGCGGCAAAACTGACCTGTGCCCTTCATTCTCTGGGTCAGTACGATTACAACAATACCACATTCGTATGGGGTTTTATGTCTAAATAGTGTAAAAATAAATTTTAACTGAGAATTTTTTATTTTTTTTTACATCACCATATTCTGACCCCATAACTTATTGAAGCTCGTATTTGAGCCTACAAAATTAATTACATTTTTTTTTCTCCATTCGGAACAATCATGGATTTTTGACATCCATTTATTGCTCAGAATTGCTCATTTCTCATGTTGGGCCTGCTGGCCAAAATAATAATTGCAGCTTCAATGCCCTTTCAGCGAGACCTAGGGTGTTGAAATCACTTACCGGCATCTTCTGCGAAGCGCGTTAGCTTCCGGGTTTCTCACTTGATCACGGCATTATTGCCAGTAATTAGAAACAGAGACCTGCTGGCCACGATGCCTGCTGCACGTGCGAGCGGACATTTTTGCCCATCGCCGTACATGTACAGCGCTGGTAGCGAAGGGGTTAAAAAACTGCATTTGGATGTGCAAGTCATCAAAATACATCCGACATCAGCATGGGAGTCATGGTCCCAGGCAAAAGCATGAGTGGCTTCCATTAAAGGAAAGCAGAAAAATCTTTACCACTACTTTCTCTGATGCACACCAAAAATAAAGAAAAACTAAACCTAGAAATGGACGAGATTAAAAATAATGAGGCTCCGCGGTGTTTTTTGTAGCTGGTCTCCCTGAGATCAGCTATTGTTCCGTTTGAGTAGTCTCCGAGGCATTGCTCCCGGTTAGCCAGAATCCTACTCCACACTGATGAGGGGCAACACCCCGAAACAGCTGTCTGTGGATGAATAACTGGCTTAGGTTTTCCCCGTCACATCCTTAAAGCTTGTAAAAAAGCGGGATCTTGACATAGGGGCCACTTAATATGGCGGATTTGGTGATCTCTGTAATGGAGACACCCCTTTGCTCGGTTTTCCTTCCTTTGAGGGATATCTGGCTTTCATTGTGTTGTAGACCCAATACTGCGGCTCCACATTTATTTTGCATATTCCTGTTTCCCAGGGAGCTTTGCACTTCGGATTGCTGTGTTGAGACTCTTAGGTGAGGCTCCGCGGTGTTTTTGTAGCTGGTCTCCCTGAGATCAGCTATTGTTTTGTTTGAGATTAAAAATGAAACAACCCATGAAGCAAAGTGTAAAAGTAGACAAATGGTAATCCTAAAGATCCAAAGGAATTCTGTTACCACTTAACTTACTGAAAATTTTCCACGTCTTGACAGATTATCGGAGGTAGATTTTCATCCTTCAGAGCTTTATTGTCCCTATAAGAAAAGTAAAGACGGCACAATTGCCAAGTGAACGGATATTCCTGCACCGGGACTAGGTTTCATTATAAATCTATTCATGTGCAATGAAAAGCAAGGACGACAACACAACCTTCAGGTAACTTACTCTGGTCTGGTTCCAGTCTTGTCACCTGAAAGTGAGAACACCGACAGGTTAGGAAACGCTCTCTATATATCCGACTCCGCATATTCTGTGCAAATGTTTACGATTTGGGCATAGAACATATTGGTGCTTGCGGGCTCTGTTCCCAGTGTGTATGTATGATGTACACAGGTCACAGCGCAGCAGGGGGAGCGTCCTGAGCAGGAGAGGAAAGGCGATTTCCTTTTTTTGCTGAGGTCTGAGCGGGCTCTTCGTAACATTGGGTGTCTGAGGTCTAATGGGGGGGTTTTAACACTTGGGGACTAAGCTGAGGTCTGATTAACAGGAAGGGGGAGGTCTGATTGGAGCTCTAAGCTGAGGTCTAATAAAAAAAAAAAATAATATATATATTTTTTTTCTTATTTTCCTCCTCTGAAACCTAGGGGCATCTTACGGGCAGGGGTGTCTTATAAGGCAAAAATGGCGTGTGCGTGTATATACCGGCAGATTACTGCGCTGTGGTAGTTGCAAGTGACATCAGGAAGTAAAGCTTGTTACTGTCACTTCTCCCCTGCACACTTTCCCCCTGTTCATGTTGGGCTACTTTCACCCTCGCGTTTTGGGCAGATCCGTCATGGATCTGCAAAAACGGATCTGTGACCATAATACAACCGCATTTATCCGTCATGAACGGATACGGTTGTATTATGTCTTCTATAGCCAAGACGGATCGGTCTTGAACGCCATTGAAAGTCATTGGGAGATGGATCAGTTTTCTATTGTGCCAGATTGTGTCAGCGAAGACGGATCCGTCCCCATTGACTTACATTGTGTGCCAGGACGGATCCGTTTGGCTCAGTTTCATCAAGCGGACAGCAAAACGCTGCAAGCAGCGTTTTGGTGTCCGCGTACAGAGCGGAATGGAGACTGAACTGATGCAAACTGATGCATTCTGAGCGGATCCTTTTCCATTCAGAATACATTAGAATGCAAACTAATCCGTTTTGGACCACTTGTGAGAGCCCTGAACGGATCTTACAAACGGAAAGCCAAACCGCGAATGTGAAAGTAACCTTCCCTTCCTACCTTAGCAATGAAAGAGGGAGAATTACTAAAGGAGGGAAGATTAATCACCTCCTGTATCTGTGACTCACATGTTCACGGAGATCTGATCTATGACGATCTGTGGTCTCTTCAGTACTCACTTTTTTTGTCTGAAGAACTGCTGAAGTCGAGTCCACCGAGCCCTTCATTGGCAGCAGTCTGTGCGGCAGGAGCAGCCAAGCCTAACAGATTCTGTCCCAGACCTGCAATCGGATATAAAGGTGGCATTATTACTTGGACTGCGACATGAGCAGCAGGAATATTTTAAATAACAATTTTGTTACTTTGGCTTCTAGACCTTCAAGGGGATTTCAATGTTTCAGGCAGTTTTCAATCAATTTTGGTAACCCGTGGAAATAAAAAAAAAAAAAAAAAAAAAAAAAAAAAATGATAATATATATATTTTCCTCTGTCCTCATTACCAAAAATCCCTGATTGGTGGGGTCCCAGATATTGGATCCTCACCGATCAGATACTGAAGACGTATCCAGAAGATAGCTCATCAGTAGTAAAATTTCAAAAAAAAAAAACCTTTAAGCCTTGCTCTCATGAAAAATAATTGCCTGCCTTGTTCTTGTAGAAGAGGAGGATAAAATGACCAAAACCAGTTCCAAACAAGATCCATTTGACATCCTGGAACTGCACCCATCAGGTTTAAGTCTTAAAAACGACACTAGTAATCTTCACCCAGTCACCCAGAATGCCTTGTAATCAGGACATGACAACCAGCAAAACCAGCATTCGATTACTATCGGGTCATGTAGGCAAGGAGGAGAACCCTGGGCACTTGCCATCTTTTCCGCAAGCACCTTTCAGAGGACCTAGCAAAATTTATGTTGTGGGTGGGATAAGCATATGGGCTGAAGATCAAAGAGTGTATCCTTCTGCATTACATTTATTTAAACACTTAAGACACACATGCACGTCAGTACATGAAGCTGGAAACACTACCACATGGTTAAAAAAAATATATATATAATATTACTTTTGTAGCCCTAAACTAATAAGGATTAGCCACAGTTACAGTGGGGAAAGGCAGCAGGCTACAATTAACAACATCGCATAGCAAATGACTTCCAAACATTTCTTGTTAAAAGTTAAAAAATAAATAAATATGTAAGTATATGTAAGTTCCTCTGATGTAACAAATACCCCCAATTGTAACTCTAACCAGTTACGGATGTACATTTCATTATTTCTCTCCTCTCAGGAGCCTGAACATCACGCTTACACGGTAACTGCACACCTCGCCACGACGTCTCCAGTAACAGCCACGTTTCCCCTCTTCTTCTCTCTGTATCATGTGACCTATAAATCCCCCGTCTAATAACTCTGCTCCAGTCTACACAGCAAAGCTGTCAATTCAGCTGCAGAAAACAGGGACCACGGCCTCTTTACGGTGTTACTCTCGTCCACGTGACTGTGCCTGGTAATGTACCACAGCCCCCTTTTGCTGAACAGTAGAGAGTCCAGGAGTCAGACGACTACTAATAATCATTTGGGAAAGGCCATCACGTTGGGTGTTTAAGGGGTTTTACTGGCATGCACTTTTTTTTTTTGTTACGTTTTACTTGTATTCTTCCCTATAAAGTGGTTTATAGGAAAACGCCTGAAACGTCACAACCAGAACATTCTACGATTTGAATAAAAAAAAAAAAGTCAAGGAATGAAAAGAGGACATTTCAAAATTCCAAATTTTTGCTAAAGTAAAAAAACATCCTAACAAAACCTTAGTAAATGTAAATCTTAGTTTGCCAAAAAGAAGCCCTCTATTTCCATCAATGTTTTCAGTAGTTACCACTAAGGTGACATTTAGGAAAGGACTGAGAATTACCTGAAGATACTGCGCCTGTACTCTGGAATGGCGATGCAGTCAGGCTGGATAGGGTACCAAGTGACAGACCAGTAGTGGACACAGAAGTAGTATTCGCAGCAGCAGGTGTGGCCGTACCCAAATTCAATGTAAAACCAGTTCCTAAATGAAAAACAAAGATATAAGAAAAAAACAAAAAAAAAAACACACAAGTGAGAAGATCACCTTCACTTCTGCTGCTGTGAAGTTATGGAGTTTAACGAAATGGGTCACTAAAAAAATGTATCTGCCAGTTAAAACCAGATAGTAACCTTTTTTTTTCTAAACTGATTTTATTTTCCGATTATAGATTTAGAAAATACTTTCAAATTGGGGAACGCTAGGGTGATTCATTTTGTAATGCAAAAAAATTTAATGTTAAAGTTTTTGCAGACTTTGCTTATGCCCCGAGTCTCAGTGATGTAAAAGATATATATGCCAAATTTCAAGAAGATTGGATAATATTTAGGGGTTGCACACAGTGATCACTTTTATCCATTAGTACATTCTAGTTATTACTATTAAAACTAGGTTTTTACCCTCTAATCGTTTCATTTCCTTTTTCTTTGCAGGTTTGGTTTCAAAGCCAATCCTACGTTTGTTTCTGACAGATACCAAAGGTGTCTCTTAAGAGCGCACTTTTTTGACGTCTGCATCTGGGTATGTGCATATACTACCTTTGCATCCACCTTGCTTGATGCAGAGCCCCTGGGATCCTGAAACTGAAGTTGTTTTTAGACCAACCTCCTAGGTACAGTGATCACTTTTATCCATTAGTACATTACCTGTACCTAGGAGGTTGGTCTAAAAACGACTTCAGTTTCAGGATCCCAGGGGCTCTGCATCAAGCAAGGTGGATGGCAAAGGCAGTATATGCACATACCCAGATGCAGACGTCAAAAAAAGTGCGCTCTTAAGAGACACCTTTGGTATCTGTCAGAAACAAACATAGGATTGGCTTTTTTGGACGAACCTAATACTCAGGCTGTTAAGGAAAATGACAAAAAAAAATTAAACCAAACCTGCAAAGAAAAAGGAAATGAAACAATAAGAGGTTAAAAACCTAGTTTTAATAGTACTAACTAGAATGTACTAATGGATAAAAGTGATCACTGTGTGCAATCCCTAAATATTATCCAATCTTCTTGAAATTTGGCATATATATCTTTTACATCACTGAGACTCGGGGCGTAAGCAAAGTCATTTGAAAATGACATCTTTGGAAAAATGAAACACCCTAGGATACACTCACCAGCTAACTGGAGCCTGGCCTGCTGACCGCCTCTCAGCAAAAACTGTATTTATATAAAAAGACAAATTGGCTGCTCACGTTCATTGGCGTGTGTCTTTACTTATTTGACATTTAATAAAATACATTAGCACATTTACATTTCATACACTACATAAAATCTTTTAATAAAAATAAAGTTAATACATTTAATTTAGTGATTCCAGTCCCTTTAAATGTGGAGCTCACGCATATTTTTTAAAATGTACCAAAATAGTACAAATTGCGGTTATTAATATACTGGTTGAATCTTATAACCCGATAGAGTCGGATTATTTTAATCACATAAAGTTCTCAATGAGTAAAACATTGGAAGCACGTTGTATTTATTTCGCTGTATCTACGTCTAGTGTAGCAACTGATTTTACCGCTTTGTTGCACTGCTGGTTAGTGCTTCAGATGTAAGTGGAACACGTGTTTAGTCCGCTTTCTGTAGCAACAAATTTTAGTTTAGTCATCAGAGCATTGATGCCTTCTGTGACTTCCCCTCATCCTTATGCTACAATAAGTGTATTCTTCCATATATATTTTTATTATTTTTTATTTATTTATTTTATTTTTATTTAATTTTTCTTTTCTTTATTTACATATTCTTTTTGATCATGTTATTCATCATGCTAAGACAATTGATAAAAAAGGCAATTACGTATGTCTTTATGATATGGTATAGGAAGAAAAAGACGTATAATGTGAATGCCATTAAACAATGGTAGTATTGGTGTTACATTTGGGGGTGATCCAGTCCAGATATTTGATCCTACCTGACACCATTTAAAAGTCCAATATCAAGTCTCAGTATTCTATTTAATTTTTAACTTTGCACCACTGAGGAAGGACATTGTTCCGAAACGTGTCTGGTGGCGGTTTGTACAGTGTCTGTTCGCATGAAGGTTTAGAAGCACTATCACGAATATAATTCTTCACCAAGCGCCAGCGTTCCGGAGAACTTAGAGCGCATGCGCCAGAGAGGGTCCAACAGAGAAAATTATCGCCGACGAGTGTGCAGATCCAGCGGGGAGTCCAGCGGGCAGATCCTGGCATAACGAGGAGTCACGCTGCCAAGCTGCGAGCGAGTGAAATTGGACTGATCCAACATAACTGAGTAGCACGGACATATTCTGAGATCTAAGGTTGGATTAGTGCCGCAAAACCAAGTGCCGTGTGAATATATTGAGTGCCGCATGAACACACTGACTACTCAGATATACTTTGATACATGTGGCTGAATTGACTATCTTTGACATAGGTGGCCGAACCCAACTTGTTACTCACATATTAATTAACTAACAGCACAACTAAAAATTTGTTGCAACAGAAAGCGGACTAAACACGTGTTCCACTTACATCTGAAGCACTAACCAGCAGTGCACCTGAAGTTAAACTAGTGCAACAAAGCGGTTAAATCAGTTACACTAATGTGTAAAAAACCATCCAGCAACATAACCGAAGTAAGCCGTAGATACAGCGAAATAAATACAACAACGTGCTTCCAATGTTTCCTCATTGAGAACTTTATGTGATCAAAATAATCTGACTATCGGGTTATAAGATTCAACCAGTATATTAATAACCGCATTTTGTACTATTTTGGTACATTTTTAAATATATGCGTGAGCTCCACATTTAAAGGGACTGGGATCCCTAAATTAAATCTTCTAATTTTATTTTAGTGTATGAAATGTACTTATGTACTTATGTATTTTTTTAACGGTCAAATAAGTAAAGACACACATGCCAATGAACGTGAGCAGCCAATTTGTCTTTTTATATAAAAACACTGATTTTAGATTCGTCCTGTTTCCTGAACACTATTACGGGGGCGGCCATCCTGCCTGAGCTGTTCTTAACAGCATTTACACAGCATTCAGAAAATTGCTTCACTGTTCGTGCATAGACTCGGTATCAATGCAGGTCTGGTGAAAACATGAAATATCATGTAGTGATTTCAGGGTGAAACAGCCAAATCCCGCCTGTAGTGGCCATAAAGGCGCCTCGCTCCTACCTGTTGCTGGGGTAGATGAGAGGGAAAACCCAGTGGTTGAGGTAGTTGCAGCCGGCAAAGAGAAAGGTGTAGCAGATCCTGCAGGTTTGCCAAAATTCAAGCTAAAGCCTGGGGTCGTTGTGGAGGTCGTTGCTGGCGCTGTAATCAAATAATGAAAGTCAGATCATAGAAAATATACAAATCACACTGCCGCGGGCTCCCGGAGCCAGGCAGCCTATCAGCTATAGACCACCACTAACCTCACAAACACATATCTGTATAGACCAGGCATGCTCAACCTGCAGCCCTCCAGCTGTTGCTAAACTACAATTCCCATCATTCCCGGACAGCTTACAGCTATCAGCCTACAGCAGGGCATGGTGGGAGTTGTAGTTTTACAACAGCTGGAGGGCCACAGGTTGGCCATCCCTGGTACAGAACATACAAAAAGACTATAAAAGGCATCTTTCTGTTGTCATCAGGCTACAAAAAAACGGACCCACTGGACATGACAGAGGCAATGCCATCAAAGAACCGATTTTCCGGATAGGTCCTCACAGTGATTCAGTCGCCAACAACCTGCTATAGGACCTGGTCCACCTACAGACAAGGCTGTGTAAACATGGCCTCACATGTCACTTAAATGGTCACTAGCACGAGAAAAACACTGCTTCCTTCCTTTGGCAGCTCCCCCCTCCTCCCCTATCCATAGACTTCTATGGGCAGCCGTATTTTAGAGCCTTTCAAGATGGATTTGGCAGAAAACGCTGCTAAAGTAAAGAGCCTGATAAGTGGAGAAAGGGGCACTTTCCTCTCATAAGATAAGAGTTTTCTGTATTCACCTATACTTTAGATTTATGTAAAATTTGTTGAAAGAGTAGCAACCATTTAAAGGGATTGTCTGACCACTAAAGTTTAATGAGGGCCAGGAGAGTGTTTAATGAAGAAGAAAAAAAAAGAAAAAAACACAACATTCACCAACTGAACACTGCTCTGCTCCTGCGGAGGTGCTCCAGTCTCCACTCTTTCCAGTCTCAGGCTGGCCTGGAAGAGTGACGACTAGTCTGAACGAATAGAGCTTCAGATCTCTTATCCGAAGCTGGATTCATTCAGAACTAGTGTTGAGCGAACTTGTGTTTTAAGTTCTGCGGACAAAGTTCGGGTTGGGTTATCGAAGAATCCTGTTATGGATTCCGCTACCACGGACCATAATGGAATTTGGAATCCATAACCGGATTCTTCGATGACCCAAACCCGAACGTTCGACGCAAAATTTAAAAATGACGTTCGCTCTACACTACTCTGAACACGTCGGTTTTAATGTATTGCCTCCGTGTAGGCAGAATTCGTTTTAGCCAAAGTCGCGCAGGACTTTAGTGAAGGAATTCGGTAATCGCTTCTGCGTCTTTAAAAACATTTTAAAATAGCAATCCGAAGTCGGGTTTGGTACCGAGGTACCAGCCAGTACCAAACCCGACTTCAAATTCCTAATTTTAAATGTTTTTAAAGATGCAGAAATGAATACTGAAGGCTCGTGCGACTTCCGCTGAAATGGCGCTTGGCTCCACGGAACCAATACATTTTCATGCTGTACGGAGACGTTTTTGACTGAATCAACTTCGGATTGATGATCAGAAGCTCGATTCGCTTAAGACTAGTGACAACCTGTCCGTGGCCATGTGTACCACTGCAGCAATTCACTGGCTTCAGGGTTAAAGGGGTTTTTCTGGGAGTTTGGACTTCTGGATAGGTCATCAGTATCCGATCAATGGGGTTCCAATACCGGGACCCCCACTGATCAGTTGTGCGAGAAGGCAGCGGCACTTGCAGTAGCATCTCTCAGCTTTCCCTAGGCCATGTCACATCATGTTCATAGGTCACATTGAAGTGAATGTGGCTGAGCTGTGATACCTAGCACAGCCGCTATACGACGTACGACTCTGCGCTCGGTGAGCTAAGAGAAGGCTGAGGCGCTACTGCGAGCGTCGGTACCTCTTCAAACAGCCGATCTGCGGGGTGAGACACCCACGGATCAGATACTGATGACCTATCCAGAGGATAGGTCGTCAGTATTCAACTCCTAGAAAGCCCCTTTAACCTGTCCCCAAGCGGCATATGCCTCAGTGGGAAAGAACCTGCGTGTTTTCAGTTCATAGGCACAGAGACGGTATTAGCATCAATACAAGATTTTAAAAAACGGCACCTGTATTCGTCATTCCTAATGTGAATCCTGTGGCAGGCTTTGCTCCGAAGAGAGTTCCAGATAAACCTGTTGTAGACTGTGCGCTTGATGTAGGAGTTGCCGAGGCACCGAAACCAAACGACGTACCAGTGCTACTGCAAGAAAGAACAGATCAGCTTGATTAAATGTCCACAGGCCCCCGTCATCCACACTGGGGACGATAACCCCCGTCCAGAACCTATGTGGCCTCATCCCTTGCTCAGGGCCTCCTTCTGTGGACCAGAGGATGACGCATCCTGCCCGATGGGCTCCCATTTAGGGTACTTTCACACTCGCGTTTTGACTTTCCGTTTGTGAGATCCGTTCAGGGCTCTTACAGGCGGTCCAAAATGGATCAGTTTTTCCCTAATGCATTCTGCATGGAAAAGGATCCGCTCAGAATGCATCAGTTTGCTTCCGTTCAGTCACCATTCCGCTCTGGAGACGGACACCGAAACGCTCTCTGACACAATAGAAAACGGATACGTCCCCCATTGACTCAATAGTGTCACGGCTATAGAAGACATAATACCACCGGATCCGTTCATGATGGATGCATGCGGTTGTATTAGGCCCCATTCACACGTCCGCAATTCCGTTCCGCGTTTTGCAATGGGGACAGACGATGTCCTGGCCGGGTCCGCAATTGCGGATCCGCACTTCCGGGTCCGCAATCGCGTTCCCGAAAAAAATAGAACATGTCCTATTCTTGTCCGCAATTGCGGACAAGAAAAGGCATTTTCTATGAGAGTGTCGGCGATGTGCGGTCCGCAAATTGCGGAACGCACATCGCCGATGTCCGTGTTTTGCGGATCCGTGGATCCGCAAAAGACACACGGACGTGTGAATGGACCCTTATTGTAACGAAAGCGTTTTTGCAGATCCATGACAGAGCCGCAAAAAACACTAGTGTGAAAGTAGCCTTACTCAAACTCCCTTGTATTTGATGGAAAACCATGCACCTGAATGGCAGTCATACTAGTATATTTCTGCAGGGAGAGATGCCTGGCTGGCCACAGCTTCCTTGGTCAGATCAGCTATTTGGAGAGACTACAGCGTTCCGGTGAGCAATGCAACCTCGTCCTAGGCCAATGACGTCACGTTCATTGGTCATGTGGCCTAGCCGCAGCTCAGTCATATTTAAAGAAGCCCTGTCACCTCCCCTGACATGTCTGTTTTAGTAGCTCTATGCCTTCCCCGTGTAATAATTCTTATGAATCTATGTTGTGCCATTCCTCTATTTTATCTGTTAGAAGTTATGAATGAATTGCTAGCAGTCTGCAATAAAGGTCCACGTGGCTGTTACCAGCTGGGAGCGTGTCCCTGCACAGTCTCAAACGTGCAGTAGTGATTTGATAGTGTCGGACTGAACAAGGACAACCCCCACTGGTAACACCCAGCTGGACCTTCATTGCACACTGCTAGTAATTCATTCATAACTTCTAGCAGGAATAATAGAGGAATGGCACTGCACAGAGTCATATGACTAGATTCTCCAGAATTACATGGGGAATGCAAGTAGTTGCTAAAAGAGACATGTCAGGAGAGGGGACCGCAGCTCTTTAAAGTAGCACTTCCACAAAAATGTGTATTCTCTGAGCTGCTAGAAAGGTGCATGTCCCATGATGTAATCTGTAGTGAAGCTAATCTTCTTACCAGTGACTGTGGTTGTGAGATATAACCTCCCTTCTGATCCTCAGCTGTGTCATGTGACCAACACTGACTCTCAAAATAACACAGCATCTTATGTGTGGACAGGGGGCCAGTTTCTCTCTGTATTTCTAAGGGAGCCTCAATGTCAGTCACATAGGAATGAATAGAGAAGTAACTGACTTCCTGTCCGGTGTCAGTGGGAGATCACAGTGTTGGTCACATGACACAGCTGAGGATTAGAAGGGAGGTTATAACTTACAAGTACAGTCACTGGTAGGAAGATCACATTCACTACAGTTTACATCATGGACCTTTGTAACAGGTCAGAGAATAAAATGTTTTGTGTGAGTGCAACTTTAAAGGAAATCTGTCATATGGGCTACCAATATAAAAGTACAACTATTGACATGTAGAACAAAAAACCTTATTTCTTGATGCACCCTTCATTCTGCGATTCTGGCTTTCATTAAAATCCGCTTTTTGTATTATGCAAATTAGGCAGTAAGGTGCCCAGACGGGCATTATTATCTTTCTAAGGTGCCCAGTGCTGGTGTGGGTGAGCAGCTTCAGCCCTGGAGAGGCATGCTTGGGGTCTGATGGAGGGAGGGCTGGGCACTGGAGGGGGGCGTTCCTGGGCACCTTGCTGCATAATACAAAAAGTGGATTTACTCGAAAATGAAAGCCAGAAACGCAGAATGAAGGGTGCATCAAGATAGAAGGCATTTTGATGAAACATCCGAAGTCGATTCGCTAAAAAATTCGATCTAACACTGTACGGAGCAGAAACTCCGTACAGCATTAGAATGTATTGGCTCCGATGAGGCAAAGTTATGGCTTCTAGAAATCTTGCAAGACTTCGCGAAGCAATGAATTCAGCTCATCGGAGCCAATACATTCTAATACTGCACGGTGCTCCTGCTCCGTACAGTGTTAGATCGAAGTTTTATGCAAATCGACTTCGGATGTTTCATCCGAAGTCGATTCGCTCATCCCGATTGGTAACCCATGTGACAGAATAGCTTTCGGAATACCAAGCACAGCCACCATGGCATGCTGTGAAGAGGCCACCGATCTGATACGGATGAGCCATCCTGAGGCCTTATTCACACGTCGGTGTTCGGACGGGTGCAGATCTTTTCCTACCTTCTCTCTGTGTAGCCGCCACTCCTGGTTTTGTGTGAATTAGGCCGTAGGATTGGTCATTAAACAGCCAGAACCTCCTTAATTGCCGGCAGGTACATGTTCACATTGATTGTGATCGCTTTAAAGACCTCTCTGACTCTTCTATGAGAACTTTTTCCTTTTAAATATATCTCAAAGACCTTCAAAAAGTTGACATTTGCAGGCGATACCAAATACTATACGAGAGCGAGGCCTGAGCTACTTTTTCATGACACAAAATCATAAATTAAACTGGTTTTAGTAGAACCCCCACCCCCCCCCCTCCCCCGCCCCCGCACAATCCATTCACCTCGTCTCGGCGGGCACATTCGGATCTCTTTGGGGGGTGCTACATTTCTTGCACATTCTCAACAAGTTTATCATTGTCACAAGGTGTCCGGTCTACACCCTCAACCGCAGAATGGTGATCAACGACTGCACATGAGCAGTGTGACATCACATGGAAAGCGATGACATCACCAGCTGTGATGTAACAGCTCACAATATAGGTAGACTCGCTAGTGGGAATTGTGCTGCCATATAGCATGGGGCTGAGGAGGCGCACTTCGGATCGTAGATCCGAAGTCGCTTCGTTCGAACCTTTGCTTGAATGCTGTATGGAAACACGTCTCAGTACATGGGCTCCGGCGAGTTACTGAGGTCTCGTGAGACTTTAGCGAGTAACTTCGGCATTCGATTGTACAACGCGAAAACCATTTTAATACTGGACTCTGAAGTCTGCTTTGGTACCGAGCTACCATTCTGTACTGACGCCAACATCAGATTCCTGTTTTGAAATAGTTTTCAAGTTGTACAATCGAATGCCCAAGTACACCTGCACGCAGCCCATACATTTGAAATACGGATCAGTTTTTTTGTGGACAATTCAGTATGTCCGCAAAAAAAACAGATTGCATTCCGTATTTTTGAGGACCCATAGATGTCAATGGTGCCATGTCCTGATTTCACTGACAAGTATAGGACATGTTTCATTTTTTTTGCAGAGCCATAGAATGGAAGAAAAGGGCCCACAGAAGTGGATGGGTCAGCATATAATCCGCAAAAAAAACGGATCCGCATTTTTGCGGACAGCATACGGCCGCCTGAGCCCTTATTTTGAGGATAGAGCGAAGAAGGACCGGCACTCGCTTTCTTGATGATATGAAGACACTTATTCAAAGCATAATAGCGTCATCAGTGACTCGGCTCAAACCTGCGCTTTTTTCAAATTGCAAAGGCTCCGGCCAGTCACGGATGCCTTGAATAAACGTCTCTTCATATCATCAAGAAAGCGAGTGCCGGTCCTTCTTCGCTATATACTAGTGGGACGCCTTCCCGGGACGAGGGCACCACGAGCTGACCGCAGTGCCGACCCGTCTTCAATACTTATCCTGAGGATAGGTCCTCATTAGTATCAGCTCGGAAAACCCCTTTAAAACCAGACACTGAGATTCCTTTCTGTTAAACCTCTATCACCTATAAACACTTTTAGGTTGTTACGGACGCGGCGATACAATGTGTGTTTTTATTTTTTCTATTTTTTACAATTTTATGTGTCTTTATGGGGAAGGGGCTTTTTTTATTGAAACTTTCATTTTTTTTATTGTTAAAAACACTTATTTCACTTTTATTATTTTTATTCCACTATGGGACTTCAACATTTCAGGGTCTGATCCCTGTTTCAATGCAGCACTGTAAGACGCTGACATTTGCCTAGGAGACCCAGCCCTGGGGATGCACAAGCTGCCGCAAACCCTCTGTATGCCGCAGTCAGCAGCATACAGGGGGTTAATCCGCCGGCATCTGTGTTTTCACCGATGCTGGTGGATACAGCAGTGCAGCCCTTTTTTCTTTCCCCGCACAGTTCGACACTGGCAGGACTGACTGGACAGTGTCAAACTATGCAGGGAGGCACCCCCCAACTGCTAATAGCCAGTGGTCAATTTATTCACAAACTTCTAGCAGGAATAACAGAAGAATGGCACCACAGGTTTAAAGGGAACCTGTCACCAGGAAATTCACTGATAAAGCAGGCATGCTTCGTTGTAGGGCTCACTCTGCTGAATATAGTGATACCTCTCACTTGGTGATCTGGTGCTTTATTGTGGAGAAATAGTACTTTTAATCCATATGCTAATGAGCTGATTGGAGTCCAGTAGTTGATATGAGTCCAGCGTTTTTTCTATTTAGAGCTGTAGCCCCTCCCCTATTCACTTCTTCAGTTGTAAAAGGGGCGTGGTTTATTACATCATTCATTCATTTTAATAACTGGAGGGAAAATGAATAACAGGGAATGCTTAGGTAAAAAAAGGTGGAGGAATATACTATTGAAGTTAGTAATTATAATAAGGGCTAGTTTATTCATGGGGTGATAAACACATGGTGGCTGATAAGGGACATGTCGCCGTGGGTATGGCAGTTAGGCTTTAAAGTGAAAGGCAGCAAGGCTTGTATTGGCTATAATGCAGGTCATTTTTTTAAACCACGCCCCTTTTACAACTGAAGACGTGAATAGGGGAGGGGCTACAGCTCTGAATAGAAAAAATGCTGGACTCATATCAACTACTGGACTCATATCAGCTCATTAGCATATGGATTAAAAGTAATATTTCTCCACAATAAAACAACAGATCACCAAGTAAAAGGTATCATTATATTCAGCAGAGTGAGCCCTACAAGGCAGCATGCCTGGTTTATTAGTGAATTTCCTGGTGACAGGTTCTCTTTAAGCAGGAATATTTCAGAACTGTCATTTTATGAGGAATAAAATTATTCACTAAAACAAACAAGTCAGAAAGTGAACGATCGCAATAACGATCATTCATCCCCCTTTTTACTTTACATTAGTGAAGGTCCATTAAACGAGCGCCGATTGACTTGAATACCATTGATCGGCATTCGTTTGCTGCTTGCCATGTAAGAAGATCCTTTAAGGGCCATCATTTACTGAGCCAGAAGTGCAGGGCGCACTTACAAAGATTTCTCCGCCATCACTTAGTGCATATGGCAGAAAAAAGGGTTGCTAATAGCAACCAATAAATATAAAATAAGTCTAATCGGTTGCTATGGGAAACAGTTTTCCCTGACTTGTGGCGCCGCGGCTCTAAGGTCACGTGACTTGTGCTAGTGAAGGGTCCTGATATAAGATGCAGTCCTGGCACAGGTGGCGATAGAGGAGCACCTAACGCTAAGTACCACAGGGGAAGTATAGCAGGAACACCCTCCGTAACGCCATGTGCCTCCTCTCACCTCGCAGCTGGAGTTCCTCCGAAGGAGAATGGCGCCGCCGTGCCAGTTGCCGGATTGAGGGTTGTGGTGGTGGTGGAGGCGCCCCCCGCTCCAAAACTAAACCCGGTAGACATTTCTGTCTCGGAGACGTCTTCCCGCTATGCAAGACGCACACCGGAAACAAGCCGAGGAGAAACGCGTCCCGAGCCTGAGAGGCAGGCGCCGGATGATGACGTCCTTTACCTAGCCTCGGCGCTTCTCGCCAGGCCTCTGACGTCATTAGGAGAACGACATTCTTTATGCCACGCCTCTCCTTCCTGACTAGTGCGCGGGGTGATGACGTCATGCACACTGGACCAAGTGGTGGCAGCGGATTAAACATTTTTTATTTTTTTGCTCTCTTCAGACTGATGCAGTGGCCATCTAAAAATATATTTATACTTTATACTATTTGTCTGGCATCTTAGTAGTCCCATTCTGTGCTATTGGTGGGACAATTCCAAATACTGTGGAGTTGTCTTTTTAGGAGCTTTCTTGGAAGGAGCAAAGGTTCCTTAGGCTACCTTCACACTGGCGTTTTCCGGCATAGAGTTTCGTCGTCGGGGCTCTATGCTGGAAAAAAACGTTTCAGTTAAGATCATTTTTTTTCCAGCATAGAGTTCCGTCGTCAGGGAACTCTATGCCGGAAAACAAAAACGCAAGTGTGAAGGTACCCTTAGGCCCCTTTCACATCTGCGTTTTTGCTTTCCGTCCTAGAGTTCCGTCCTCGGGGCTCTAGGACGGAAAGATACTGATCAGGATTTCCCTAATGCATTCTGAATAGAGAGCAATCCTATCAGGATGTCTTCCGTTCAGTATGTGAACGTTTTTTGGATGTTGACAAAACCGTAGCATGCTGCGGATTTGTCTCCGTCCAAAAATCCGGAAGACATGCCGTAACGCCGGATCCGGAATTAATGCCCATTGACGTGCATTATTCCGGAATTAAGCTAAACATCGTTTCGACGTATCGCCTGATCCGACGTTTAGCTCTGCGCATGCGCATCAGCAGTTCCGATTGGGGCCCCAGTGTAAGCTCGGGCTCCGATCGGTTACCATGGCAGCCAGGACGCTACTGAAGTCCTGGCTGCCATGGTAAGTACTCCGCAGCAGTGTACTTACCTGCGCTGCGGCCTCCGGGCGCTCCTTCATGACGTCACAGGTCCGGGCGGCGCATTGATCTATGCCCTACGGGGACCTGTGACGTCATGAAGGAGCGGCCGCAGCGCAGGTAAGTACACTGCTGAGGAGTACCATGGCAGCCAGGAGTTCAGTAGCGTCCTGGATCCTGATCAGTCTTCTAATGCTTTCAGGTGACTTGCGTTCTGACGGATCCGGCGGGACGGAAGTGCCCACTGGATCCTCAGAACGCAAGTGTCAAAGAGGCCTTAGGCCTTGAGAACGCAGTGATGGGGGTGAATGCTAGCCTCCGTATTAAAGTGGTATTCTGGTTAGAGCAATTTATTTTACCCCTATCCCCCAGGTGAATGACTGGAGCGGCAGGTCAGGCATGGGCCACTTCATTCAAAGTCTCTGAGGCTGCCAGACATAGCTGAGAGTTGTACGCTGCTAAGATTTATAACATCCGTAAGGAAATAATCTCCCAGCCCCCAAACAGCTTCCATCCCCATCTCTCCCTCTTGTTCTCTCTCCTCATTTGACCTTATAACATAGGAAGAAGTCTCCAGGCTTCTCTCTTGTTGACCCACGACCTGGAGCAGTGATCCTGTTCCCTCACACCTCCTCCAGTCCCTCTCCCCGGCTGTCATTAGTCCCCTAACTGCAATATTTAACCTCTCTTTCTATCTTCTGCAATATTTCCGTCCTCTTCTAAACATTCTTTTATAACCCCACTACACAAAAACCATCTCTTGGCCCGACCTGTGCTGCTAAGTACGGACCTGTCTCTAATCTCTCCATCTGTAAACTCCTGGAAAGTCTGGTCTACACTCACCTAATAAGGTACCTTTCTGCAAACTCTCTTTTTTAACCCCTTACAATCTGGCTTTCGTCCTCTACTCTCTAAAGAAACTGCCTTTACCAAAGTGTCTAATTATCTGCTGACAGCGAAAATGAATGTCAGCTACTCTCTACTCATTCTTCTGGATCTGTCTGCCACATTTCCCACTGTAGACCATCATCATCTCCCCGCCATGCTCCACTCTATTGGCCTTCAATGGGTTTTCCAAGATCTTATAACTGATGATCTATCCTCTGGACAGGTGATTAGTACCTGATCAATGGGGGTCCGATGGCTGTTTGAGAAGGCACCGATGCTCCTGTAAGCGCCGTGGCCTTCTCCGCGCTTACCAAGCACAGCACCGTACATTGTATAGTGGCAGTACTTGGTATTGCAGCTCAGCCCCATTTACTTCTATGGGGCTGAGCTGCACCTAGGCCACATGATCGATGAACGCGTCGTCACTGCCCTAGACAAAGCTGTGAGAAGGCTGCAGGGCTTCGATCAGGTAATGATGACCTATATAGATGATAAGTCATCAGTTATAAATTCTCGGAAATCCAACCCCTATAACGCCCCCCCCCAATGCCCGGGCAACTCATATAGGTTATACTTACCCCGGTACCCACGTTGCTCTGGTTCCCCCTACGGCCGCCGCAGCATCTCCCCGTCGCGCGGATCAAAACATGCGAGTGGGGTGTTAAGCCAATAGCAGGCCGCCATGGGGACAAGCCTCCCTAACGTCACCTGCGATGATAGGGAGTCTCGTACCCGTCACAGCCTGCTATTGCCTTATCCCCCCACCACGGCCGTGCAGGGATCAGGAGTGACGCTCCTGATACTCAGTGTATCATTCTCCACCTCTGCTTCTCCCCATCCTCTTGCTGTGGGGGTACCTCAGAGTTCAGTTCTAGGTCCTCTCCTCTTTTCTTTCTTCACATCCCCAGTTGGACAGACCGTCCACAGATTTGGTTTCCAGTAACATCTCTATGCTAATGACAGGCGACTATATACCTCATCCCATGACATCACCCTGGCTTTACCACAGAACACCATTGACTGTCTGTCCGCTGTCTCTTACATCATGTTCTCTCGCTATCTGAAACTGAACCTCTCAAAAACTATAGTGAGTCTTTCCTCCATCTACTAACTCACGTAAACCTAATATTTCAATTTCAGTCTGTGGTACTATCATAACTCCTGGGCACGCCCGCTGTCCTGGGGTTATGCTTGACTCGGATCTTTCCTTTGTTCCCCATATCCAATCTTATGCTCGCTCATGTTGTCCGCACCTCAGAAATATCTCCAGGATCTGCCCTTTTCTCACGGTGGAAACAGTCAAAACTCTTGTTGCTTTGATTCGTTCTCGTCTTGACTACTTTAACTCATTACTAATCAGTCTTCCTCTCAGTAAACTTTCCTTTTCGGTCAGGCTCATCTATCTGTCCACCCACTACACCCATGCCTCTAGCCTGTGCCAGTCACTTCACTGGTTTCCCATCTACCACGGAATACAGTTCAAACTTCTCACCGCCCAAGTCCTCCACAGTGCGGCACCTCCATACATCTCCTCCCTCCATCCTACCTGTGCTCTACACTCTGCCAATGATCTAAGATCGACCTTCGAACCTCTCAGTCCTGTCCTCGAGACTTTTCCTGAGCTGCTCCTGGATTGCACTGCCCCAGACAATCAGGTTATGGTAATTCCCAACTTCCTTAGCTTTAAGCGTCTCTGAAAAACACATATTTTTCATCAATGTTCCCTAAACTGACCCTTCCCCATTTACCCCTCCGCCCCTCATTCTTCAGACGAGTGCCATCTTCTGACACCTATCCCCACATTCAATGCACTGGCCCCTGCAGCCCCATCTGCACTTCTCTATTTAGTACAAAGATGGCCGGACCACTTTAGAAAACAAATAACTTTGCCTTTTCTGTCATCACCATCTCTTCTTAGATTGTAAGCTCCTGTTATCCAGAGATTTCTACTTTGATTTGTACATGTACTCTCTGAACTGTACATGGTGGCACTATATATATATATATATATATATATATATATAGAAAGATTATTATTATAATTATTACAAATCTTGGCCTGTGAGTCTAATGACTTGAACTTCCGGCTTTCGAGATCCTTAAGTTGCTGATAGTTTTGGTCAGTTGGGCCGGGGATTTTCAGCTGTACTATGAACTTTAAGTCTGGGGCAGCAACGTGACAGCAAGACTCAGAAAAGTCTGCGGCCAAAATATTTGTGCGACTTCTCTGCAAGTGGCTTTTGGGTCAACTATTTTAGATTTGTGATTGGGCCATAAAAAGGAACTAACCAATTCGGAGAAAAGTCACAGGCAGGTCACAGTCGCATGCAACTCTACATGCGACCTGTGACAACCGTTGCAAGTGGTGGATTTTTTTCGTTACTTGTGTCACATTGAGACCCCATTGCTATTTATTAGTTCACAGTGGGATTTTGTGATCTTCCTGTCATGTGATAGCCCCAGCCCGAAATGCATCTGAATGAGGTCTTAGGTTATGTTCACATGATTTGTTGAAACCTGACGTGTATTTTCCATAGCAGAAATCCAAGAAATAAACTTTCTGCAGATTTTCACTATGCACTGACTTAGAGCTGCGCTGGATTAGCCCCATTGGCATTCAGCGGGGCTAATCCTTGTATTTTCAGCCTGAGGTACATGACATTTCTTATGCCTGTGAACGGTGTTGCAGAAACTCCATCTGCATGCTCGGGATGAGGATTCCGTGTTGAATATGTTCCATATGCTCCACTAGAAAATCCCCTTCTGAGGTGCATTGACTCATACACCGCACATTTATTGCACACATTTCTGGTCCTGAAAGTCAGTTCCAGCCATATAAATTGACGTGTGAGTGTCTGCACAGCACGTTCAGATCAATAGGAGAGCTGCAGAAGTCTCTGCAATCAATGTGCCGTGTGTGAATGCAGCTTTAGATGGCTCAGCCCAATGAAGTATAAGCTGCTTTATTTGGAGCACCCTCAGAGCTCCAGATACAGTCCATGGCACTATTCACAGGTGGGACAGTGTGCGACACTATTCTTAAAAGGCACTGTATGTGTCTTGATTTTCCGGGGGCATAATATGTGACATGATTATATTCAGGGGCACAGTGCGTGGGACTAAGAGGAGTTTGTGTTAGGCTACTTTCACATCTGCCTTGTGCTGTCCGGTTTTGAGATCCGGCACAGGCTTTCTAAACCGTAGCACAACGCTTCAGTTTTGTCCCCATTCATTGTCAATCGGGACAAAACTGAACAAACTGGAATGGAGTGCCCTAGAATGCATTCCGTTCCGGTTTGTTGCATTCCCATACTGGACACAAAACGTTTTTTTTAGTGTGGGGCATGGGATACTGAACAAAAACCATGTAAGTCAATGGTGCCAGATCCAGTTTTTTCGGACACGAAAAAAAACAGATCCAGCGCCCATTGCCTTACAATCCTGGATCTCAAATCCGGACAGCAAAATCACAGATGTGAAAGTAACCTTAGTATACAGGGTGCAGAGACGAGTATATACAGAGATGAGTCGTGTATGGGAGAAGTCATCATGATGGTCTGAACCAGATGGAAAAAAAGGAAATAGCAGAACTCTGGAGGAAACTTCACCTGAAAATCACTAAATGTAAATGTTTATTCATCCACTCACTGCAACTGATCAGTGCTGTAGTCACTTGAATGGTCTAGATTAGTCTTGCGTAAACTACACCCCTAAAAGGCCACTCCAATTTTGCCATAGCACAAGTATCATTCTATGAGGGGCTCTTACAGGTTGACATATTGGCATATAGGCCAAAAACAGCAATGGACCTAGATGGTAGGACGGCTCATACACCGTAACCTCGGACCCCGAGTCGCCCTGGAAATAATGTCAGGAACTAGAGACGACCTGTTCCTCCAAGATACCGACCTAGATGCAAGGAAAGGGGAAGACAGTGAAAAGCGACTGGATCGGCAGATAAGAACCCAGAAAAACTAGCACTTACCTGTCGCAGCTACAGGAAGGAAAACCAACACACTAGTAAGTGCCTGGACCCCCATGCGGACAGGGTGCACGGCGGCCCCAAACAGAGTTGCTCACTGACTTGTTGTTCCCCCTCCGGGGAACCCTGGAGCCCTCTTACCGAAAGCACAGACAGACATCTTGTACTTTCTGCTGTAGCTCTCTGCCTATAACAGCACAAGGGGTGGGTGTCCTTTCTGCTGCAGCTTTCTCCCTAACACAGCTCAAGGGGGGTGTCCTTGCTGCTGCTGACTTCCTTTAACTGTCACAGATTCTAGCAGTAGATACAACTGATGGCAGTTGATGATTTAAATTGAGCATGTGCGTCCACCTTAATGAGGTGGACAGAGAAATAAAGAAAAGAGCAAATAGCAGATGGTGCCATACATGCAAATATTTTTGAATAACTCAGTGGCTATAAAACATTTTTAATGACATGCAATTAGAAAAGTATTCAGATCCAGGGGCTGGTTTGAATGTAGAATATTTTTCATGGGACAACCCCTTTAAAGGGGGTTGTCTGACATAAATGAAAAATGAATGACAGGCAGGAAAGTGTATAAAAAGGGAAAAAACCTTCAATGACCTTTTAAAAGTCCCTCTGTTCCAGTGCAGCTGCTCCTGCCTTTGCCAGAGTGGAAGTGACAGTGTCCTGTCCATGGTCATGGCAAATCACCAGCCCTTACATGAACGGCACATGACCGCTGAGCCTGGGCTCCTGGCTGTCTGTAAATGGGCTCTGTCACTTATAGGGGCGCTCATCATCCAATTTATTTACCATGCAGCAGTAGATTTTAAAAAAGCTGGGAAACCGTCCATGAACATTTTGGAAAATTGCCATCAAGTACCCTTTCTGTAGGAACTCTCAAGCATCTTCCAGGAGCAACGCAAGTATCTGACCTGAGCCACACCATCAGTGTAATTTTATTCCAGTGGGCGCGTGTACGCCCCGCTGTGCCCCCCTGCTGTTTTACCGCCCACTATGATAACACTGAGCATTTGTACAGGGAGGAGGAGACGCCAGGGTTTCTCAATGGGCGTCTCCTTCTCCCTGGCCGTGACGCTCTTCGCTGTGTTTGGATCGCGTCACAGCCAGGGAGAAGGAGACGCCCACTGAGAAATCCTGGCGTCTCCTCCTCCCTGTACCGATGCTCAGTATTAACATACTGGGCAGTAAAACAGCAGGGGGGCACAGCGGGGCGTACGAGCAGTATTTAAAAAAAACAGGCAGGGTGGCAGCATCAGCGGCAAAGAAAGGTATTTAATTAAACTAAAGAAAAATCTATGAAAGGTCTCTTTAAAGGGGTTGTCCGGGTTCAGAGCTGAACCCGGACATACCCCCATTTTCACTCAGGCAGCCCCCTTGACTTGAGCATCGGGCAGTTCATGCTCCGATGCTATCCTTTGCCCTGTGCTAAATCGCGCAGGCCAACGGCATTTTCTGGAGGTCCGGTGATGAACTGGGCTCTCCATGGGGTTGCCAGGAAGCCCGGTGACATCACCGGCACTGATGGGGCAGCACTAAAGCATGCCCATCAGAGCCGGTGACGTCACCAAACACACTGCTGGGCGGAAGCCTCCGTCTGGCAATGAGTTATTGTAAATAAAAGAGCCCTTGCTCTGCGCGATCCTGCACAGGGCAAGGAAGAGCATCGGAGCATAATCTGCTCCGATGCTAACATCAGGGGGGCTGGAGGGGTGAAATTCTGGGTATGTCCGGGTTCAGCTCTGAACCTGGACAACCCCTTTAATAACTGAATTACAGGACATAGGGCAGTGTAATATTAGGCAGGACTCAGGAGTATTGCCTCCTTCATCTCCGTTTGTAGATCCGACAGGCAGTCGGTGCATTCAGGATCATTTGCATATAATAAAACATAATTTTTCTCAGCAATGCGGGCACATAGTAACATGGGACCAACACCAATGTCTTCAGCTGCCAAGCGCACATGTAACAGGTCAGCCGGTGTCATAGGTACAAATCTGCTGACAGACGCCCTTTAAAAAAAAATCCTGGACAGCCCTTTAAAGGAAAGGTTGCAATTACTCTGTTTTTCAGCACGGACCAGCTCGCAGCACTCACCATTCATGTCTTTTAAATCAGAGACTCATTCATTCTAATGAATGGGTCTGAAAAAAAAGGACGTCTAGATATGTCCATTTTTTGCAGACGCAGATCGCAACGGCGGTCTGGACCCGCCAGGGATATAATGCACACGTCTGTATTCCCAGTATAAAGAGCCGTGAAATATGTTCATAGGAATAAAATCATTTCAGAATAGATCATTTCACTGACATGTGTCATTGTGGATATCATTTTACCCTCTCGGTAGACATCAAACCCCAGATTATTTTTCAGGCAGTGAGACCATTGAGTACAATACCCAATGTTGACCACGCGGTGGCGCTGTTGTACACACGCCCTGTGTGCGCCGCCGCAGCCCGGACTGTTGTGTGTCATTCCGAGGTGCAGTGATCATAGCAGGAAGTGTCTGCGGCTCCCGCAGCAGGAAGCGGGGAGACTCCGAGCTGACACCGGGTGCGTCCCATAGAAGAGCCCGGAGATGGAGCACATCCGCACCACCAAGGTACTGTGATGGATGCTGGGAGTTGTTGTGCAGTGTCACAGCGGGAGCGCTGCATTCACCACCATTCATGCCAGGTTCAGGGGGAGACTGCCTGGTCATAGATCTGGCTGCAGCCAATGCCAGGGCAGCACCCACCCTGGTGCCAGCCTTGCTTACTAAGTGTCCTGTGCCAGGCTCAATGTGCATCCTATAGGGCTGCATTCAGTAACGTATAGATAGGGGGAGATTTATCAAAACTGGCTGAGTTACCCTTAGCAACCAATCAGATTCCACCTTTCATTTTTCAGAGCTCCTTTGGAAACTGAAAGGTGGAATCTGATTGGTTGCTAAGGGCGACTAAGCCAGTTCTACTTTACACCAGCTTTGATAAATCTCCCACGAGGTCTTTTCTAAGTAACCAGTGGACCTAGTGATGTCCGCCACGCTTTTAGGCCTCATTCACATTTCCGTGTCCACTTGACCGCCGTGAAAAAAAAATCAGTTTGTGTTTAATCCGTGTTTGGTATGCGCGTCTGTTTTTTGCCCTCCATGTGTCATCTGAAAGTTAATTTCCAGAGCCTCTCCTATCAGTGGTCAGTGAAAAACAGAGCAAACACGGACGGACGCCATCTGCGTCGTGCCTGTATTTTTTCATGTACCCATAGACTGCGATGGGACCAAAGTAGTTCATGTCCCCCCCCGCGGTCAAGTAAAAAAATACTGATGTGTGAACAAACACATAAAAATCACTGGGTACAAGCGCTGTCAGCGGAGGATGCAGCCGGCACACTTCGGAAATGTGAACAAGGCCTTGGGGTTCTTTGCTATGACCGTTCTTATGGGCCGGCGGAGCCATGCTGTACCCATAAGGCCGCGTTCATACACTGGGGGTTGCAGGCCGTAGCCCATTCTCGCTCCCAGAATTATCAATATTCATTATTGCCACAGATTCTAGGGTGAAAAGCTGGGATTTGCTTCCATGGCGCCACAACGGGGGCTAACGACGGACCTGCCGGCCAATCTGTGACAGAAATGCGTTAACTCCAAGCTGAATTTGCCTACAGTAAGGCCTGGAGATTGTATGTTCCTTCACCTGCTCCGGAAACATACTGGGGGTCATTTATCAAACTGGTGTAAAGTAGAACTGGCTGAGTTACCCATAGCAACCAATCAGATTCCACCTTTTGGAGCCGTCCAAAATAAGAGGAGGAATCTGATTGGTTGCTATGGGCAACTATGCCAGTTCTACTTTACACTAGTTTTGATAAATCTCCCCCACTGAGATGTTGAAGGGGTGCCCCCACCAGAGATCTGTATGTGGCTGAGGGTCCCGAGGAGGCAATCACAGGAGCAAGGTACATGCCCAAAAATTTCTCCAGATCTGGGCACCTCGAGACCTCCCGGGAAAGGCTTGGTGAAGTGACTGCTGTGTCCGTGCGTCTCTCTCTCCATTCGCTTCTATGGGAGGTACAGAACAGCGGAGCCGCCCCGTCATCCACTCTGAGTTCACTTTCTCATTTCACACTGGCGTTTTGGATTCCGTTTGTGGGATCCGTTTCAGGGCTCTCACAGACGGTCCAAAACGGATCAGTTCAGCCCCAATGCGTTCTGAATGGATAAGGATCCGCTCAGAATGCATCAGTTCGGCTCCGTTCCGCTTCTATTCCGTTTTGGAGGCGGACACCAAAACGCAGCATGCAGCATTTTGGTGTCCGTCTGAAGAGGCGGTGCCTAATGGATCCGTTTTGAATTACAATGTAAGTCAATGGGGACAGATCCGTTTTCAATGACACAATATGGTGCCTTCGAAAACGGATCCATTCCCCATTGACTTTCAATGTAATTAAAAACGGATCAGTTTTGGACTTTGTCATTTTTCTTTTAACTAATGCAAACGGATCCGTTCTGAACGGATACAAACGTCTGCATTATAGGTGCGGATCCGTCTGGGCAAATAAACAGACGGATCTGCACCAACGCAAGTGTGAAAGTACCCTTACAGGTGCAGGATGATGGGGAAAACATGATTTATTTATTTTTTTCATTTTAGCAAAAGGCCGAAACATGCCAAAATGGGAAATAAGTGAAAGGGTCTGAAGAATTATGAATGATTGGCTAGTAGCTTGCAGTTAAGGTACAGATGGGTGTTACCAGTTGTGGGTGTGTCCCTGCACAGTCTGACACTGGCAGCACTGATTGTGCAGAGTCAGACACACCCACTACTGGTAACACTCAGCAGTACCCTTAGGCCCCTTGCAGACGAGTGTGATGGATTACCGGTACGTCCAGTGAAAAATGCGCAATTTCGCAAGCAAGTTCATTCAGTTTTGTCTGCGATTGCGTTCAGTTTTTATTGCCCAGGTGCAATGCGTTTCGATGCGTTTTTCACACGCGTGATAAAAAACTGAAGGTTTACAAAAAACATTTCTTATCAACCATCAGTAAAAAACGCACTGCATCCGCATTTGCTTGCAGATGCGATGTGATTGTCATGCAGCCCCATTCGCTTCAGCGTTGCGTGAAAAACGCAAAATCTTGAACGTGATGCGTGAAAATCACTGCTCATGTACACAGACCCATTGAAATGAATGGGTGCAGATTCCGTGCAGGCGCAATGTGTTCGCATCACGCATTGCACACGCGTGTAATACTCGCTCGTGTGAAAGGATCCGTACTGCAGACTGCTGGCAATGTATTTGTAAAGTTCTAGCAGGAATAATAAAGGAACGGCACAACATAGAGACATAAGAATAGATGCTCCAGAATGGTTATTACACGGGTAATGCATGAAGCTATTAAAACAGACATATCAGGAGTGGGGGGGGGGGGGAGCGGAGGTGCAGATCCTCTATAAACTTTGGAAATTGACCGGTGTTGAGGATTTTATGTCACTGCCAGTTCTTGCTGAGCTCTGACATCCCAGCGGCGATGGTCTAGGAGGGTCCTCTCGGATCAGAGCTGCCGTCAGCTGCCCCTCTGATGTCTAAATCCATGAAGTGTCTCCACAGGCTCCGGTTCTCAGGGCCAGTTCCCCACAGCACCATCAGAGGGGAGCCTACATTTTAGAATCCCCCCTTAGGGCTCATGCGCACGGCCGTTGTTCAGATGTGCCCATATTGCGGCTCGCAAATAGTGGGACTGCAATATGCGGGCACCGGCCGTGTGCACCCCACACCACGGATGTGGACCCACTCACTTGAATGGGTCCACAATCCGGAAGGTCCCCATGTAATAACAGTTCTGGCGGATCTATTCTTGTGACTCCTCTAAGATGTGCCATTCCTTTATTATTCCTGATGGAATTTATGAATGAATTGCTGACAGTTTGCAATCAAGGTGTTACCAGTTGGGGGGGTGTCCCTATACAGCACTGATTGGATAGTGTCAGACTGTGCAGGGACACATCTCCAACTGGTAACACCCATCTGGACCTTCATTGCAAACTGCTAGCAATTCATTCATAACTTCTAGCAGGAATAATAAAGGAATGGCACATTATAGAACCATAAGAATAGATGCTCCAGAAATGTTATTATGTGGGGAAAGCAAGTAGTTACTAAGGCTACATGCACACGACCGGATGTGTTTTGCGGTCCGCAAAAAAACCGGATGCCATCAATATTTTTTTGCGGATCCATTGTAACAATGCCTAAAACGGACAAGAATAGGACATGTTCTATTTTTTTTTTTTGCGGGGCTACAGAACGGACAAACTTATGCGGACAGCACGCGGTGTGCTATGCGCTTTTTTTTTGTGTGGACCCATTGAAATGTGTCCGCATCCTATCCCCCCAAAAAACGGAACGCAAACAAACAACGTAATGTGCTTGTAGCCTAAAACAGATCAGAGCAAGGGTTAGAGGTCTACTTTACTGTGTTACAGTCATCAATATCAGAACGGTGGTGGTCCGACACCGCTACGATTAGCTGTTTTTGGTAGCCACCAGCGCCAGAAACACAACAGTGGGCTGACTGGGCGGTGAGCTGCAGAACTGTGCAGTAGACGGTATGCCCCTGACAACGCTCACTGTTATTAGCAGCGCCTCCAAAAGGGACGCCTGGTGTCGTAACCCCACCGATCTGATATTGAGGACTTATCCTCAGGCTAGGTCATCCCGTGCTTGCACATTATCGGAAAAAGCGTCAGCCTCTCTGGTGGCCGGGACCCTTGGAGTGCATATAGGCCAGCACTTTTTCCTATATTGTGCAAGCACGACCACCGCTGATGGATTGCAGGGTGGTCGTGACCATTGCAGCGAGCAGTGTATAATGTGATGGAAAAATGAATCCAGCCAGCAAAGGAAGCAATATGGAGAATCACAATACATTAGTAAGTGCCTGGTATTAACTTCCTCTACATGATAAATGCCACTTGATGGGGTTAGACATCCCCTTTAAGGCTGCAGCTCAGAATCGCTATAATAACTGAAGCAACGTATTTATAAAGTTCCTCAGTCTTCTATGTAGATGACATCTACCCTGTGGCCGTAGGTGAAGCTGCACTGTAATGTGACATTCTGCCGTGGGGTGACTGTAATAATCACTGCCCCCGCAGGATGAGGGGTCAGTGTGTCACCCTGCCATGACTTGTGATTCCCTGGCACGCTATGAATCGCCCTGTGCACTTGGCATGGCCTCCTGTCTGTTGTTGGCCAATGCTTCCGCTTTCTTTGCTGTGATCTCAGCTGAATGTCCTCATTGTTGTCAGGGGGTGAGTGAACGAATCGGCTGAAACAAGAGAAAGCTGGGTTATGGACCCGGCACCTCCAACCTGATAGAGAGGGAACAGTTGGTTCTGATCATTATTACCAGGAAAAAATGGGCATAAGAATATGGACAAAGGCAGTGAAGGTGTTAAAATGATAAAAGAAGAAGTTATATTGACAGCAGGGGCGGACTGGCCATAGACCCTACAGAGAAATTCCCCGGTGGGCTGCTCCCCGGGGGGGGGAGTCCGAGCCCTCCTCATGGCCGCCAGCTTGATTTTGTGCTCTTAGCATAAATTAATGTAGGCGCAACAGCTACTCCTGGCCAGCAGCCGCAGGTCCCCCTCCTCAATTCATCGGTATCGCTGTCCTGAGAAGAGGGATACAATGGAGTACTGCGATGCAGGCGGTAGTATTTTATGCTGCACTGTGGTATAGGTTCTGCTGGGGCGGTATTTTGTACTACTGGCCCCACCTACTTGTGCTGCCGACCTTCTGTCTGGATCCGCCTACAACATGAAGCCACTTAGTTTTTTTTTTTTTTTTTTAATGGCCACTTATCCAACCCTATAATGCCCCCCCCCCCCCCCCAAAAAAAAAAAATGCCCAGGCACCTCATACAGGTCATACTGCCTTCTATTTTTAGTGTTTTTTGTTTCAAAAATTGCCACCGGAGCATACCCAATGGGCTGACAACTCCAGTTTTCTGCTGCTCACAGTTCACTTTGCTGTGTAGACTGGGACAGAGTCTGCAGAGTTATTTCATTAGAGGGTGAGATTAAAAAAAAGGTCCTGCCTCCTGACATGTCTGTTTTAGTAACTACTTCTCTTCCCCAATTCTGGAGCCTCTATTTTTATGACTCTGTAATGTGTTGTCCTCTCTATTATTCCCTCTAGAATTGTACGAATGAATTGCTAGCAGCCTGCAATAAAAGTTTATCTGGCTGTGCTCGTGCAGAGTCTGACATAGGCGGCACTGATTGGATATTGGCAGGGGACCCCCCCCCCAACTGGTAACACCCATCTGGACCTTTATCCCAAACTGCTAGCATTCATAGCTTCTAGCAGGAATTATAGAGTAATGGCACATCATAGAGCAGACTAGATGCTCCAGAATTGTTACAATGCAGGTAGATACTAAAACAGTCATGTCAGGAGAGGTGACAGGTCCTCTTTAATGACAGATGGCGGCTTTATTGTACGGCAGATAAGGCAGGATAACGCTTCTCACTCATAAAAGGCTCTTTATATAGCTCTCTCTGGGGCTAAAGGGGGGGAGTGGGGGCGTGCCCCATCTCTTTCTGAGGGTTGTAGTATTCTTTGGGCACATATCGGTTCCTATTCATTGCAGCTGCCATAAGTCAAACTTACTGAGGGGAGATTAATCGAAACTGGTGTAAAGTGGAACTGGCTTAGTTGCTCGGAAAAATGAAAGGTGGAATCTGATTGGTTGCTATGGGCAACCAAGACCGTTTTCCGTTTCCCCAGTTTTGATAAATCTCCCCTACTATGTGTAGACAGGACAGAAAAGGCACGATTGCCCTAATATATCTAAAAAAATAAAACAAGTAAATAGAATCTAAGAGCAAAATCAAACAATAGGAGTAACAATAATAAACATGCTGCAGGTAAGGCTCTGTTCACATTGCATTCCAGCTCTACCTGGGCCGTAAACCTCAGGAAAAGTTCCTTATATGTGCAAAACATGTCCATAGGTCTCAATTCACCCGCCGGAGCCTGGGTCTCACACACACATAGTGTATATATAGTTTTAGCAGGGGAGTTAAGGGTGTGCCATATGTCTGATCGACGACTCTACCCGCAGGGTAACCTTGCCACACCTGTCCACAGGTTGTGTGTGATAATGCACGTCCTCTCTGTAAACCTTAGTATTCTTGGCACAACCCACAGCATAATTAAAAAGTCAAAATAGGGACATTTAAAGAGACTTTTCTACTGATGACCTATCCTCTGGACACCCGGGACCCCCGCCGATCAGCTGAAGAGGAGGCGACGCTCCATGCGAGCTCTGCTTCCTGTTCATTACACTACACTGTTGAGACTTCCAAGATGGCGGGTAGTGTAATCATCAGGAAACAGCTCTGGCATGGAGCGCCGACTCCTCTGTGATAGGTGGGGCTGCCGGGTGTCGGACCCCCGCCGATCTGATATTGATGACCTATCCTGACGATATAAATGGCAGGACAACCCCATTAAAGAGTCCTGTATAGAGACTTATTGCCAATGCTCCATGGGGAAACAATATGCAAAGAGGTGTCTTCAAAGGAAAGAGAACCATCTTACCAGCGCCACCTTGTGGAAGTGGCTCCCTATGAGTCACAATCCGACTTTTTAACAAGCCTTAGGACATGATGAGGGAGACCAGCTTAGCCAGATATCCATCCGTACACAGCTCTTTGGGGGTGTTTGCCCCTCATCAGTACAGAGTAAAATTTTGGTTGGCTGGGTGTAGGTTGGGCAGAGTACTGGCCTTCTTTAAAGAAGCACTCCCACAAAAATTTTTATTCTCTGAGGTATGTGATTTAAATTGTAGTGAAGGTAATCTTCTCATCATTGACTATATTTGTTATAGCCTCCCTTCTGAGCCTCAGCTGTGTCATGTGACCAACTCTCTGATCTCCAACTGACACAGGACAGGAAGTCCGTTACTTTCCCATTCATTCCTATGAGACTGAGAGTGCGGCTCCCATAGGAATACATAGAGAAACTGGCTTCCTGTCCACAAAGTTGCTGTGTTATTTGGAGATCAGAGTGTTGGTCACATGACACGGCTGAGGATTAGAAGGGAGGTTATAACTCACAACTACAGTCAGTACTTTCACTACAGTCGTGTACCTTTCTAACAGGTCAGAGAATAACAATTTTTGTGGCAGTGCTTCTTTAAAGAGACCAGCATGGAGCGGAGCCTTACTGGAAGTGCTTCACAATATGGCGACTTATTGGCAATGGAAAACAATATGGAAAGAAGCATGTCCTGAGAAGAGAACTATCTTGCTGGTGCCACCTTGTGGAAGTGACTTCCTATAAGTCAAAATCTGACTTTTTAAGGGTACTTTCACACTAGCGTTGCCGAAACTGCCTGCCGGATCTGGAAACAAACGATATCCGTTTGCACACGGATTTCCGGATCCGGCAGGCAGTTTCGGCGCATGCGCAGACCGAAAGACCCAATCCGTTTTTCCAGAACACTTGGTACTGGATTCGGCATTAATGCATTTCAATGGAAAATAATGCCAGATCCGGCAAGTGTTCCAGGGATTTTGGCCGGAGAAAAACCGCTGCATGCAGAACTAAAGACATCCTGATGCATCCTGAACGGATCGCTTTCCATTCAGAATGCATTAGGACAAACTGATCAGTTTTTTTCCCGGTATTGAGCCCCTAGGACGGAACTCAATACTGGAAAACTTTAACGCTGGTGTGAAAGCACCCTAACAAGACTTGGGACAGGACAAGGGAAAATAGCCAGGTCAGATATCTATCCATGGACAGCTAAGCTGCACCCCAGGCAGCGCACTCAGCCAGGCAGAGCCCTACTCTGTACTGACCCCAAAACAGCTTCCGATGGATATTTGGCTTGGCTATTTTCCATTGTCATGTCCCAAGGCTTTTTAAAAAGTCTTAAAAACTCTTTTTTCTTATCCTCGACAACACCTTCAGCCCTGTGGGTAGTAATCTCTGTAAGCAGGGAGAGGCCGCACACCGCCACATCGCTGATGCCTCCAGGTTGTGCCTCCTGTAAAGTTGTACATAACAGCCTCGTCTTGTTTGTTCTTCTAGGTGGAGCAGGTGAAGTTATTGGATCGGTTTAGCCCAAGCAACAAGTCGACTTCTGGAACGTTGTACCTCACCGCCACTCACCTGCTGTTTATAGACTCGCAGCAGAGAGAGATCTGGGTAGGTACCGCCACTGTGGGTGCCGTGTGTGTGCGCCCGTCGTATCTCGCTCTAACGCTCCCTTATTACAGACTGTTCACTGTTTAATTACTCTGCATTGAAAATTAAAGGGGTCATCTCATCATGTCGTAGAGAGAGGTCCCCCCACTGAGGACTGTCGGGATTATAATAATAATTCAATTAAGAATTATTAATTATGGTCATAAAAATAATTAATCAAGAATTTTCCATAACTTGTAAAAATCATGACCTGGTGAATTGTAGATAACCCAATCGATACAATTCACATCTGAGGCCGACTATTTCCTCAGATAATAAGTTCTTTTCATGAGAGATGACATTAATGCTAAAGATGTAGTTTTGACATTAAATAATACGCAGATATTATAAAAATATGCAGATTTTATTAGTTACACGATTATAAACAAATAAGTATATAAACACGATTATATATGCCAAGGAATGTATATGGCAATGATATATGAAGCATCACAAGCTTATCATAAGTAAATAAACAGTGATATCTGCCAATTAATATACATGGCATTGATATCAGGCACTAGAAGCTTCACAATAAGTAAATAAACACATGTGGGTAAGAGCAGCTTGTCACATTATAACAAAGCTATTTGGTTAGGATATCAAAACAAGAAGTTACATTATATACATTACTCCTGTTCAGAGGCGTGTCTAATCCTAGACATCTGTATGGAATGATAAATACATTCCCCACCCCTCTCTAACCAAAGTACAACTCACATGACTTCGGGAATGGGCAAATCCATTCAAGTATACAACTTAGAAGATAGTAGTCAAATCCTAGACTACTTTTAATACTTCTGTCAATACTACTTTCATATCTGTATAACCTGGTAAGACTATTAAGACAACAGAAATTGGAAGAACTTGGAACAAATCTTCCAGTGGGAATTTATCATCTAGCTTGGCGAAGAATGCTACTATCAATATATCTCCGCATATATGTATGCAATCATTTAATACTCTGATAAATTATGAAACTTGATTCTTCTGCAGGTAGAATGAAGCCTCACAATTATTCTATATCTAAGACTACATCTCATATAAAGAGATGATAAATAAATTAATATGTTCGCCAACATAGATGCTATGATTTTACCCACATTATCTAATGTGGTAAGGTGCAGGGTGCCGTCCTAGATGGCAGGTACGTGTCACCGAGGTTCATAGCCTCGGTGAGGTAGGAGCCGTTTGTTGATGTCAGTAGCAGGTAGTGCTACCGACACATTTGCTAAGTAGCATGGCTGCAAAGCCGATCCGGGCCGGCTCTTACCGGGAGCAGCTAAAGTGTAGGGTGGGTGGCTGCTCCCCACGGCCCAGTCCTGGTTTTGGGCTGGGTTTATAAACTCAGCCAGCACCACCAGCTGGGAGAGTGATTGTCTTGGAAGCTGCTGCTAGTGGTGTGGAGCTCTCTGGGGTGGAAGGACGTGCCCAGCAAGGAGGCGTGCAGCCGTCCTGGAACCCTGAAGGAGGATTGTCCTGCGGCTGGGCTGACAGCCAGGTGCGAACCCGCACATCAAACCTGCCAGGTGAATGGAACCTGTGTTTGGACATTTTGTTTTCCCCTTCATTTGCTGATGGGTGTGACTTAACACCAATTGACTTTCTGCTGTTATTTTGATACAAGTGTGAATAAAACACTGTTTTCCGCACCTTCTGGACTCCCTGTTGCCTCTATACTGCACCCGCGCCGTCTACCAGAGCGACTCCCACATTTGGTGTCGGATGCGGGCATGCGCAGTGAGGCTGGCGTGAACGCCGAAGTTTTGTTTTCCAAAGTGAATGTCATATGTTAAACCAGCAAAGCTACAAGTAGGAATTGCTGGCAACATGGAGGCGGCTGTGAAAGCTCTTATAGAGGCTAATGTGCAGCAGCGGGAGACCAACCAGCTACTATTACAGCACGTGATGGCTTTGCAAGCGACTGGAGCCTCTCACCGTGCCCATGATGCCCGGAAAGCGGTCCGTGCAGCAATTCCCAAGATGACCCCGAGGATGATGCTGAGACCTACCTGGCAGTCTTCGAAAAAGTGGCCGTGAGGGAGAAGCTGCCCCGTGACCAGTGGGCTGAGGTGGTCGCTCCGTTCCTGGCTTCCGGACCCCAGCAGGTGTTTTTCGACTTGTCGGACGACCAAGCGGCCGATTATGACACCGTGAAAGGAGAGATCCTAGCCAGACTGGGGGTGAACGTGCTGGTCCGCGCTCAAAGAGTCCACCAGTGGAACTTTAATACGGCTGAACCCGCCAGGCCGCAGTATTATGAGTTGCTGCACAGGTTGCAAAAGTGGCTGCAGCCTGAGGTTCTAAGTCCGGCTGCTATGCTGGACCGTCTGCTGGCTGACATCTTTTGGAGGGCCCTGCCTTATCCCCTCCAGCACTGGGTTGGCCAGGCGTCTCCAGTAAGTGCCCTGGAGATGGTCGACCTGGTGGAGCGTTACGAGGCCACCAGAAACCTGCAGGGAGTTTTGCTGGGAAGGGACCAGCCAAACCCCGGAGGCCTCCCCCAGTTCCGACGACCGGCGACAGAGAGACCTGCACGGAATGTATCCCTGCGGATCCGCCTCCCGTGGTATGCTGGAGGTGTCAGGAGCCAGGCCACATCAGGGCCGACTGTCCGCATCAGAGTGAGCAGATGGATGTGAACTACGGGTATCGCCACTCCCTGTATGCACGGAAGCTGTGCGCAACTGGCACCTGTGAGGTGCAGGACAATAACCACCTGTGTCAGGTAGAGGTGGGAGATTCTCTGGCGGTGGCCCTGCTGGACTCCGGGAGTTTAGTCTCCCTGGTAAGAGCTGCCCTAGTACGGCCTGCGGAGTATACCGGCCGTAAAATCGGGGTCCTATGTATCCACGGAGACTTAAGAGACTACCCCACTGCATTAGTGACTTTGTCCACAGCGGCTGGTAAGTGGACCCACGAGGTGGCTGTCACTACCAAACTCCCATACGAACTGATACTTGGGAGGGACTTCCCAGGTTTTCCGGCGCTGTGGCCGGCAATAAAGGTATCTGAGGGACCCGAGACAGGGGTGACCCTAGTAGAGTGGCCTGATACCACTGGAAGGCCAGAACCCTGGGAGCCCGAGTCTGAAGGGCCAGCGGTAGGGGTGACCACTGCTCCAGCGGTAGAGGGGGAGACAACCCCACTGAGTGTAATGGTGGGAGACACGGAGGACTTGCCACCGGGACCTGAGTTGGCAGACCTCAATGTCTCCGGGGAAAATTTTGGGACCGCACAACACCGGGACCAAACCCTAACCAGGGCCTGGGAGAATGTGCTGGAAATTGATGGGAAACCCCAGAAACCAGGGGCTGAATTAATGTTCCCACGATTTATTGTTCTTCAGGATATGTTGTATCGGGTGAACCAAATCCGAGGTGAACCTGTTGAACAGTTGGTGGTGCCCACAGCATATCGCAAGCTTGTCATGGAGCTTGCCCACCAACATGTTCTTGGGGGACACCTGGGGTGGCAGAAAACCCAGGACCGCATACTGCAGCGGTTTTATTGGCCCAGTGTGTTCAAGGAGGTAGAAAATTATTGTAAGTCCTGTCCAACCTGTCAGATAACTAGCCCCCAACCTCATTTCCGTAGTCCTCTGGTACCTCTGCCAATTATTGAAGTACCGTTTGAGCGAATCGCTATGGATTTAATTGGGCCTGTACCAAAGTCTGCCAGGGGCCACCAACACATTCTGGTAGTTCTCGACTATGCCACTCGGTATCCGGAGGCGGTGCCTCTGCGACATACCTCAGCTAAGCTCATTGCCAAGGAGTTAATGGAAATGTTTTCCCGTGTGGGCCTGCCAAAGAGGTTCTGACAGACCAAGGGACCCCTTTTATGTCCAAAGTAATGAGGGAACTGTGTAAATTGTTGCGTATAAAGCAGCTACGGACGTCCGTTTACCATCCGCAAACAGACGGTCTTGTTGAGAGGTTTAACCAAACTCTAAAAAATATGTTAAAGAGGGTGGTGTCTAGAGATGGGAAGGACTGGGATCTGCTTCTGCCCTATCTCATGTTCGCAGTGCGAGAGGTGCCCCAGGCCTCTACTGGGTTCTCGCCCTTCGAACTGCTTTATGGCAGACACCCTCGGGGCCTGTTGGATATCGCCAAGGAAGCATGGGAACAACAGCCTGTCCCCACAAAAGTGTCATTGAGTATGTCGCCCAGATGCAGGAACGGATGGAAAGGGTGTTGCCGCTGGTCCGGGAGCATATGGAGGCAGCGCAACAAGCCCAGAGTAGGGTGTACAATCGTCAGGCTCGGGTACGGGACTTCAATCCGGGAGATCGGGTTTTGGTTCTGGTACCCACCCTTGACAGCAAATTCCTAGCTAGGTGGCAGGGCCCCTATGAGGTGATCGAGAAGGTAGGGAAGTAAATTACAAAGTACACCAGCCAGGGCGGCGCAAGCCGGAGCAGGTGTACCACGTGAATTTACTAAAGCCGTGGAAAGATAGGGACACGGCCGACGACCACAGCCCCCGGCCAGGGCTTCTAGGTGAAAAGGGTCCAGCCCCACAGTTCGAGGCCTGTGAAGCCGTAACCACGGTAAAATTGCAGACAGCCTGTCTTCCAAACAAGTTCAGGAAGTCAGGGAATTCCTCAGTCGGAACACGGATGTGTTCTCGGACCTCCCTGGCCGCACGTCCCTCATCCGACATGACATCGTCACTGAGCCTCAGGCCAAGGTCCGGTTAAAACCATACCGGGTACCCGAGGCTCGGCGGCGGGCCATCGCGGAGGAAGTGCAATTAATGTTGAAGCTTCGATGTCATTGAGGAGTCGAAAAGTGAGTGGGCCAGTCCCATAGTCCTAATACCCAAGCCGGATGGGACGTTGCGGTTCTGCAACGACTTTCGCAAGTTAAATGAAGTGTCCAAGTTTGACGCGTATCCCATGCCCCGGGTAGACGAGCTTGTTGAAAATTTAGGACAAGCCCGTTATTTTTCTGTGCTGGACCTCACTAAAGGGTACTGGCAGGTACCCTTAACGGAGTCGGCTAAGGAAAAACCGCGTTTGTTACCCCGCAGGGCCTGTATCACTACAAGGTGTTACCCTTTGGCCTGCATGGCGCCCCCGCCACCTTCCAAAGGTTAATGGACATAGTGCTGCGACAACATCGTCGGTACGCCTCGGCCTACTTAGATGATGTAATCATCCACAGCACCTATTGGGAAAGCCATTTGCCCAAAGTGCAGGCGGTAGTGGATGCCCTGAGGAAAGCTGGTCTAACCGCCAATCCAAAGAAGTGTGCGATTGGGTTGGAAGAGACCAAATACCTGGGATATGTCATTGGGCGGGGAGTCATCAAGCCTCAGGTAAATAAGGTAGAGGCAATACGGAGTTGGCCCCGACCGGTCACCACCAGGCAGGTAAAGTCGTTCCTGGGGATTGTGGGGTATTACATGAGGTTTGTGCCCCACTTTGCTACTATCGCTTCGCCATTGACAGAGTTGTTAAAGGGGCGTAAGACAGGGATGGTCCGCTGGAATGAGCAGGCGGAAAAGGCTTTCTCCGCCTTGAAATCGGCCCTGTGTGGGTCCCCGGTTTTGGTGACACCCGATTTCAGGAAGGATTTCGTAGTCCAGACCGACGCCTCTGAGGTTGGCCTTGGTGCGGTACTGTCGCAGGAAGTCAACGGGGAGGAGCATCCCGTTGTCTTCCTCAGCCGCAAGCTCACCCCAGCAGAGACTAGGTACAGCATAGTCGAGAGAGAGTGCCTGGCCATCAAGTGGGCACTCGAGGCCCTCCGTTATTACCTGTTGGGCAGAAGCTTTCGCCTGGTGACCGACCACTCCACACTCAAGTGGATGTCCCAAGCCAAAGAGAGGAATGCCCGGGTCACCAGGTGGTTTCTGTCCCTACAGAATTTTAAATTCACGGTGGAGCACAGAGCGGGCCGGTTATTAAAAAATGCAGACGCGCTCTCCCGGGTACACTGTTTGTCCTGTGTCCACCCCGTCAGGGTTGAACAAAGGGGGGGGTATGTGGTAAGGTGCAGGGTGCCGTCCTAGATGGCAGGTACGTGTCACCGAGGTTCATAGCCTCGGTGAGGTAGGAGCCGTTTGTTGATGTCAGTAGCAGGTAGTGCTACCGACACATTTGCTAAGTAGCATGGCTGCAAAGCCGATCCGGGCCGGCTCTTACCGGGAGCAGCTAAAGTGTAGGGTGGGTGGCTGCTCCCCACGGCCCAGTCCTGGTTTTGGGCTGGGTTTATAAACTCAGCCAGCACCACCAGCTGGGAGAGTGATTGTCTTGGAAGCTGCTGCTAGTGGTGTGGAGCTCTCTGGGGTGGAAGGACGTGCCCAGCAAGGAGGCGTGCAGCCGTCCTGGAACCCTGAAGGAGGATTGTCCTGCGGCTGGGCTGACAGCCAGGTGCGAACCCGCACATCAAACCTGCCAGGTGAATGGAACCTGTGTTTGGACATTTTGTTTTCCCCTTCATTTGCTGATGGGTGTGACTTAACACCAATTGACTTTCTGCTGTTATTTTGATACAAGTGTGAATAAAACACTGTTTTCCGCACCTTCTGGACTCCCTGTTGCCTCTATACTGCACCCGCACCGCCGTCTACCAGAGCGACTCCCCACACTAAATAGTCTTAATAAAATGAAACATCATTCTTTGTGTTTCTTACCAAGTCCTAGCAGGAATCTCACTTCTGCTCCTAGGAAAGCTGGATGGTCCATCACCATGGCTTTCATCTTGGGTGTTGGCTCCTGGAATGTTGGAATGCTATGCTTCCTCCTTTGTTCCTTGCTTTCCTCGTTCTTGCCTCCCTGCTTTCTTGATGCTGATCTATCTAGGGTAATTATCTCCCTTGTAATCTAACATTACCACCCCCTGGATTAGTATTCTCCAATCAATTGAGGGGGTGTAAACATATGTAATAAGATCCTATGAGATCATGTTTACCCATAATGCAACTATGGAGGATGGTGTAACGATGTCCATCTGTCTCTGGATGGCACTGTTGTGCAAGCTATTAACACCATACCATGAAGAGTTAACTAGGGTATTTTTGCATCATATAACTTTGACCTTTGTCGTCGTAAATTCGGCGATAAGGATTAGTTTAGACAACTTTGAAACAACTAAAGACAGACCTTTAGGCGTCTCTCTGAATGTTTCTCACACTGTTGATGTATGGACCATAATGATATGAATGGGCCTTGTTCTCTAAGACATGTCTGGAGAATCCAGTGTACTCCCTACAGATAAGACCACATTTGTGGCAATAACTCTTAAGACACAATACTCTCTGTATTTTTACACAGACTGAGCTTGGCATGACCTCATCTTGGCCTGTCTCAGTCACATAGCAAAACTTTGGTTCATGTATGTTTCTTAAAGACAATGAGCATGCATTTTGAATATAATATGACCAGGTATCAATATATATACCTATGAAAATGCCTGACAGGACCCTTGTCTGACCCACAGTGTGCCGTCCAAATGAGTGGCTCTCACTATGGCAGACCTGACTTGTGCACGTGTTTCGCAAGCTGGAGCGTTATATGCTTGGTCGGCTACAGTGGGATAAGAGGCTGTCAAGGTGAAAAACTATTTTAACCCCTTCCCACAAAACCATTATGTCCTGATTATGGAGGTCTTAGAGGAGCAGAACAATGAAAGTATCAGAAGAGCCGGATTCTGAGGATAGGTCGTCAATACAAAAAAGCAGACAACCCCTTTAAGGTCTTCGCCAAGAGCTGACAGGCATAGAAGACTGAGATACAAGGGAGACCGGTTCCACATGCTGGGTGACAGGTGCTGATAAGGATGGTCACCGAGCTGTCCACAGATTCTAGACCCTGGTTTTAATGAGGCCCTTCGCTGGGCATGAATCCGCCGGAGTTATAAAGTGGTGCCAGCCTCTCCATAACTTCGGCTGATCCACCACCGGTCTAAATGTAAGACCGCTTGCTGTCTTACATTTAGACCATTTTCTACGCCTAAAACAGCTGTAGAAAATGGTAAATTAGATGGCCCTGCCGTCCCCATCCCCACGCTACACCCACTTTTTTAGACCTGGCGTGAGTGGGGAGAAGTCGCAGATTGCGGCGCAAAGGAGCTTTGCTCCGCCATCTGAGCCAGAAATACATCTAATATAGGTGTATTTCTGTGTTATAAATGACCCCGTGAGTTTAGATTGTTATGTGGCTGCATCTCCTCACTTCCCCTTTCTTCAAATTTTTCTTCCCAAGTAAGAATTACTGAAGCTATGTGGTCCAGGCTTTATGTGCATGAATCAGGAGGACCAGGATGAACAGTGCTATTTATCCTTTGTAGGTAAGGGGTGTTGTAGTGCATGGAATAGGAAGGCAAGAGACAAAAAGTGACTGGAAATGACAGGAAAGATATAAAACCTCTTTTTGTGATCTTCCGTGTATATATATATAAGGACGGTTTATGGAGGAAGTGTTCTTGGTTTGCATTAGATCTTACACCATCACATTGCTGCGGTGGAGAAGCTCGCCCTCACGACTACAGGCTGCCCCCTAGTGATCCAGTGCAAGAACTTCCGCGTGGTACATTTCATAGTTCCCAGGGAGCGAGACTGTCATGACATCTACAACTCTCTGCTCCAGCTATCCAGGCCAGGTAAGGCCAGATCCATGTCATACTGAACCTATAGGTCTGTGCCAGATTTTGGTTGCAAAAATAGTAAAAAAAAAATAGTAAAAAAAATTAAAAATGTCAAGTTGCTCTGTATGTTCGGAAAGCTCCCATCATATACCACAGATGTATCCATGGGCCCTTATTCAAAGGGCAGAAGCCAAAAGCATGTCCTATGAAAGGAAATGTTATACATGGATAACAGCCGCCCATAGGTCACCCAGCTTTCTCGCTTGTATCATTGGGGGACACAGAAGACCATGGGTATAGCTGCTGCCACTAGGAGGCGTCACTAAGCAAAAACAAGTGTTAGCTCCTCCTCTCAGCTATACCCCTCCTGCAGACACTGAGCTCACTGAGCTTTATACCGATGACCTATCCTCAGGATAGGTCATCAGTATCTGACTGGTGGGGGTCTTGACACCTGGGACCCCTGCCGATCCACTGTTATAGGAGGCCGCAACGCTATGGTATGCGGCACGGCTTCTTCGCAGCTCACCAAGCACAGCATCATGACGTGATGTCACTGTCCTAGTAAGAGACCACGACACTGACCACAATGGCCTCCTCAAACAGCTGATCGGCAGGGGTGCCGAGTGTCAGACCCTCGCCGAACTGATATTGATGAACTATCCTAAGGATACTTGGAAAACCCATTTAATAGAGGGAGTCCATTGTTCTGGTCCTCCATCAATTAGCCGAAGTGAAGAGTGGCTACAAATAGTGTCTCTCTGGAGGACCCAGCACATCTCTACTAGAGAGGCCCCCTGATGTCAGTAGTCACCGTACAATGGTATTTCCACCTGGGACCTTGATGACATATCGATATGCTATCAATGTCAGATAAGTGCGGTGGCCACCTGTTGGACCCACTCCTATCTCCAGAACAGGACCGCCAAAGTGAACAGAAAGCAGCGGCTCATGCGCAGCAACCCTATGTTCACCTCTATGGAGGTTCCGAAAATAGCCGAGCTCAGGCACAGCTATTGTCCCAGACGGAAATACCCTGTAATATGCACTGTGCTGCAGGATAATTCCAGCGGTGTGGTCAGGGTACCAACATCAGGAGACCTTGTTATCAACTGGTCTTTAGGGTAACCTGGGATTTTCTAACATAGACTACTCCTTTAAGGATATTAAAGGTTGTCCAGCCTAGGAGTGACTACTCCAGTAGTCCAAAAGGTAAAGAATAATCTTCATAAAACTGTATTGTAGAAACATGAAAATAAATCCATAAAACTAGGTCCAGCTGACCTACACGTCGGTGCTTAATCATGGTATGAATACATGTACAAAGGCAGGACATGATTGGATGCAAGCTTGCAGTTGTATATGATACAATATATAACAAGATCCAACTATATTATCATGATTCTAAAAATTCAAAAGAATAAAAAAAACATTTATGGAGAAAGGATAAGGCTACTTTCACACTGGCGTTTGGGGATCCGCTTCTGAGATCCATTTCAAGGCTCTCACAAGCGGCCCCAAACGGATCAGTTTAGCCCCAATGCATTCTGAATGGATAAGGATCCGTTCAGAATGCATCAGTTTGGCTCCGTTCAGTCTCCATTTCGCTCTGGAGGCGGACACCAAAACGCAGCATGCAGCGTTTTGGTGTCCGTCTGACGAAACTGAGCCAAACGGATCCGTCCTGACTTACAATGTAAGTCAATGGGGACGGATCCGTTTTGAATGACACAATATGGTGCATTTGAAAACGGATCCGTTCCCCATTGACTTTAAATGGTGTTCTAGACGGATCCGTTTTAGACTTTGTCATTTTTCATTTAAGTAATGCAAACGGATCCGTTCTGAATGGATTCAAACGTTTGCATTATAGGAGTTGTCTAAGTTCTATAAACCCCCTAATATGCCCGGGCCCTCAAACTTACCTCGCTCCTGAGCACCCGTGTCGCTTCTCATACCGGCGCAGCCGCTGCTACATCTCCCCGTCGTGCGGATGAAATCATCTGGCTTCGGGGGGAGATGGTGGATTATTGGTGTCAGGCAATAGCAGGCGGTGACCGGGACGAGCCTCCCTAGCATTGCGGGTGATGCTCGGGAGGCTCCTGCCGGGGAGCGAGGTGAGTATAACCTCTGATAACCTCTGTGAGGGGCCTGGGCATATGGGGGGGGGGTTATAGAACTTGGATAACCCCTTTAATAAAAATACAGTAGATCATGTCTCCAGTTCTGTCCTGAGGAAATTCTTGTATCTAATAAATGTATCCAAAAAGTCTTTTTGAATACATTTCTTAGATACAAGAATTCCTTGCCGACGTGATCTACTGTATTTTTATTAATGGCATCCTTTCTCCCCAACTGAATTATTTATTTATTCTTTAGAATTTTTATTATCATCATAATATATTGTAATTATATACAACTGGAAGCTAGCATCCGATCATGACGCTGCATGCTTTGTAACGTGTATCGACACCACGAAACGCGTAGGTCAGCTGGACCTTGTTTTATGGATATTTTGATGCTTCTACATTTCATGAAGATTATCCTTTTCCTTTTGGTCTGTTTGGTGATCGCCGAGTCTGGGCGTGTGGATCCTGTCTTCAAGTGGCAAGGGTGCACTCCTATATGCACAGCGCGGTGAGCTTTTTTTCTTTTGATTTGAAACTTGCGCTTCCACGTTCCTGCGCTGCTACCCTACTCCTGTCCGCTTCTGGTCTGTGCATTGCTATTACAGTCTGCAGTTGACTGATCTGAATTATTCCTTTTTTCCTCTATTAGTCAGATACGAAGATCTCTACGCATTTTCCTACAACCCCAAACAGAAGGAGACGGAGCGGGTCCTCGGCTGGCAGTGCATCGACCTGAAAGATGAGTATAAGAGAATGGGAGTTCCTAATGCTTACTGGCAGCTCTCCGACGTGAATAGAGAGTATAAGGTAAATGGATCTACCGGCAGCAAGACTTGTAATTCCCCGCTGGTTATTATCCGAGCTATATTGGGGAACTGCTTTTTAAGTAATTCCTAATAGTTTATTTCAGCATTGTAGTTGTATCTGTGTTTTCCCTTTCATTTACAGTGTGTCTTCCTTTCCATATTCTTTGCCTAAAAATTCCAAGTGGACAGAAGAAAATGTTTCACTTATGTCTCCATCTTGATATAGGCAGGATATTTCTTATGTTTTTTAAAGGTATTATCCGGGCTACAGATGTTGATGACTGATCCGCAGGATAGGTCATCAATATGAGATTGGTGGGGGTCCAACACCCAGCACCCCACGATGGGCTGTTTCATGCCGCCACATGATCAGACAGTGTAGGGAGCTGACGCAGAAAGCTATATACATTATGTCGTTTCTGGCACTGGTGTACAGCAGCTCAGATCGCGGTGAATCCCGTACACTGTATATTTCTGGACGATGCAGCTGCGCTTATTGGTGGGGGTGCAAGGATTCGGACCCCCACCAATCTCATATCGATGGCCTATCCAGAGGAATGTAGGGACGAATGTGAAACTAATGGTGCTGATCCTAAAAGGGTTCTCCGCTTTTGCTATTTTGATGACCTCAGGATAGGTCATCAATATCAGATCAGTGGGGGTCTGACTGCTGGCACCCCCTTCGATCAGCTGTATAAAGAGAACGCAGAGCTTGCCCGACAGAACATTTTTTTGGTTTACTTTTCTGTCAATGAAACTGTATGAGGGCTATTTTTTTTTTTTGCAGGGTGAGCTGTATGAGGGCTAGTTTTTTTGCAGGGTGAGCTATAGTTTTTCTGTGCCATTGGGTTACAAATTACTTTTCGATCATCATTTTATTTAAATTTTTGAGGACCATAAAAACAACAATTCTGACTTTTTTTTTACGTCATTCATTTGGTAAATGTGCTATTTTAATATTTCTGACATTTCTGGATGCGGTGATGCCAATTATATTTATTTTTTATTTAGCAATTTGATCAATGATCTTTTTTTTTTTTGTTTATTTAAAAGGGTTTTCTGACATTTTAATACTGATGACTTATCCTGAGGTTAGGTCATCTGTATCTGATCAGTGAGGGTCTGACACCCGGGACCCCCGCCGATCAGCTGTTTTGAGAAGGCATCGGGGCTCCTGTGAGCGCTGTGGCCTTCTCTCAGCTCACCAAGCACAGCGCCGTACATTGTATAGTGGATGTGCTTGATACTGCACCCAGCTCCATTCACTTCTATGGGACTGAGCTGCTCCCAGGCCGTGTAACCGATGAACGCGACATCACTGACCTAGGGAAAGCTGAGAGGAGGCCGCGGCGCTCACAGGAACCCCGGTGCCTTCTCAAAACAGCTGATCGGCGGGGGTCCCGGGTGTCAGACCCCCACTGATCAGATACTGTTGACCTATCCTGAGGATAAGTCATCAGTATTAAAATGTCAGAAAACCCTTTTAAACAAACAAAAAAAAATGATCATTGATCAAATTGCTAAAAAAAAAAAAATATAATTGGCATCACCGCATCCAGAAATGTCAGAAATATTAAAATATCACATTTGCCAAATGAATGACTTAAAAAAAAGGCAGAATTATTGTTATGGTCCTCAAAAATTTCAACAGCTGATTGGCGGGGGTCCCAGGCCAGACTCCCACCCATCAGATACTGATACGACCTTTCCTGAGGATAGGTCATCAGTATAAAAATGTTGGAAAACTCCTTTAATTTTTAATATTTTAAAAAAAACTTTAATTATTTGTAACTTTAAAAAAAAATCTTTTTAATATGTTCAATTGGGGACTTGAGTCTGCAGTTGGAGTGTATAGAGATTTTACCAACAACCGATTACAGCCTAATAGGAGCAGTAAGATAGCAGGTCTGGGGGGGAAGGGGCTTCAGTAGGTCCCCAACTACCATGACAACTTATTGCATTGCGGAGATGGTAGACCATTCCCGCTGTCTAACCGTTGAGATGTCACACTTGTTATTGACCATGACATCTGAGGGGTTACGTGGAAATGAATTTTCACAGCATTTAGATGTATTTTGATCAAAAAATGAACTGGTTTTAATGACTAAACAATAACTCGACCCAGAAGGTATTTTTGGGTGTACATTCATAAATATGATGTCTTGGAATTTTTTTTATTTTTTTTTTTTGGGCTGGTGTGTTTGCAAACTGGAAGAGCAGCCATACTGGTTCTCACATCTGAAACTGATGGTAACCAGTAGTTCTCCCAGTGCGTTCCAGCAATAACAGATGGACAGTTTTATCACTTTAACAATAAGTGCCATCTGAGGCGGCAACCAGTATGGCTGCATTTCCTCTTATCACTTTGGGGGAAAAATGGCCACCATGGCAAAACAGAACAATGGGCCGCCACAACATCCAGTGTGAACATGGCCATAGCCGTGGAGAGAGTATTCTCAGCATTCTGATAGCTTGGTTGTGTTTTTCAGGTGTGTGAGACCTATCCTAGAGACTTGTACGTACCCCTTACAGCCAGTAAGCCAATCATTGTCGGGAGCTCAAAGTTCAGAAGTAAAGGCAGGTTTCCAGTGCTGTCTTACTATCACCAGGAGACGCAGGTATCTCTTCACCTTCTAACATAGAGCTCTCTGAAATGTATGAAACGTATGTTAAAGGGGTTCTTCACTTTGTTACAACTGATGATCTATCCTCAGGATAGATCCTCAGCATCTGATCGGCCCGGGGTCTGACACCTGGGACCCCCCCCGATCAGCTGTTTGAGAAGGCAGCGGCGCTACAGGAGCACCGCGGCATTCTCACTGTTTACTGCTGCTTAGACTCGCCCACGCCACTTGATACAAGTTGTGACGTCACTGGGCGGGGCGCTAGCAGCGGTAAACAGTGAAAAGGCCATGGCGCTCCTGTAGCGCCGCTGCCTTCTCAATGGCCGCTCCCATGTGTCAGACCCCCGCCGATCAGATGCTGATGATCTATCCTGAGGATAGATCATCAGTTGTAACAAAGTGAAGAACCCCTTTAAAGGGAATCTGTCACCAGAGACCTTCCTTATCCAACACATAGCTGTGGTTCCCCTGATTAAAATACTGTTTTTATTTTGTTGATCGGAGGCTCCGTTCCTGAGTTATGATACTTTTTCTTGGTATGCAAATTAGGCCTTTGGTGCAATAAGGGAGTCATCATTGCACCGAAGCTCTGCTCATTTTTGGGGCCTGGCCAGCCCTTCCCTCACTGCTCTGATTGACTGGGCTAGGCAGTGGCAAAGCAGCCAGGGAGGGGCTGGCCACAGTAATGAGCGGAGCTTGGGTGCAACTGCGATGCCCTTCACTAGATGCCAGTGATGGCGACGAATGAGAACATTTATCACCTAGCCTCTGCTCAATTCACTTCTGAGGGACTGCTGAGTAAGACATGCGCACCACCACTCCATACACAGGGGACTCGGGGGCTCCAGCGGAGGACCCCCAGCGATTGTACAGTTATTACATATGCTGTGGGTTGGGGATAAATGTCGCTAATGGAAACCTCCTTTTAAAGGGGTTTACCATCCACAGTATGTTATGATTTGTAAAAAGAAGTAGGGATCGGGTTTTTTGTATCTGGTTACTCTCCACTGAAGTGAATGGGAGCAGCGCTGCAGTAACCTGCTCTTTCTGCTACACAATGGATGGAGCTGTGTAGTCCCAATGTCAGAGCTAAACTCTAAACACCTGATCTGCGAGGGTGCGGGGTGTCGGAGCCCTGCCAATCGGATATTGAGGAAAAGTGGACAACCCCTTAAATCATTTTATTTTTTTACTATGAAGTAGGGTTAGGCAATAGGGTCTAAAATTGCAATCTAATTTTTTTCAAACCTAAGGATGATTCTGAATTCAAAATTTTTTTTTTTTCTGCTCTCCACCAGTCCCATAGTAAATGAATGGAGCGGCAGTGCACATGTTTAACCCAACCCATCTCCCCCCATTGGGACAGGTGAGCAGGACTCGCGTTCTGTGCCTCAGTGGGGGTCCTAGCAGTGCCCCGCTGATCATTTAGTCATGCCCTATTCTGTGGATAGGAATCACTTTAATCCCTAAAGTACCATTTTTGGCATTAAAGAGAGCCTGTCATCAACTTTATGCTGACCGTACTGAGGGCAATTTACATTAGTGACAGAAATGCATTATTTTTTACTTGGTCTCACTAGGAGACGTCACAAAGCAATCATTTGATGTCTTTTATAATGCGTTGGTATACCCTGTAGACTGAATTAGACTACAGTATAGTCTGTCTATTAGGCCTAAGAAGCATACGGTCATGGCAGACCCCCAGTTGCCATGGCAGAGCATCATCACCCCCCAATAGCGTTCACCAGGGGGGCAATGGGGACAGAGGTAGCCCCTCTCTCCAACTGCCTAGATGCTGCAGTTGCTATTAACCATGGCATCTTTAGTGTTAAACAGCCCGCATCGGAAATATTTTTGATCCCAGCCATTACAGCAGGACCCTGGCTTCAATTGCTGTTGTGCGGCCCAGTATTAACCCCAGGTGTAAAGGCACGACTAATATCAATTTCATGATTCTGATCTCCAGAGTTGTGTTTCACTGCAATGGCGACTAATTGATTACAATAGATTAATCGCACAGCTATGAGGTTACCGGGGAACACATTATCTGTGCCTTCCTAATAGATGTTACCAGTCATCTGTGTAGACAGACATGTAGAGAATGCATGATGCCAAATTAACAAGCTGCATACACAGCGTCCAGTCCATTAAATGACATGGTGTGGTCTTAAAAGGGTTAAAGAGGTCTACAAACATGAATGATATCACGCACTGCAAATGGTTTCAAGAAGCAAAGAGGTCTGTCTTCCATTTACTTTTTGGTTCAGTGTCCCTTTAAGAGAAGTGAGCAGTAAGGGGGTAATTGATTATACTGAAATACTCCTATATTAGGCGTATTTCAGGCGCAATCTGTGACTTCTCCCCGTTCATGCCGGGTCTAAAAAAGTGGGCGGAGGAGGGGACAGGCCGGCAGGCCCGACTCATTCATCATTTTCTATGCCTGGTTTAGGTTACTTTCACGCTTGCGTTTACATTTTCCGGTATTGAGACCCGTCATAGGATCTCAAAACCGGAGAAAAACGCTTCTGTCTTGTCCCCATTCATTGTCAACGGGGACAAAACGTAACTGAATAGAACGGAGTGCACCAGAATAGAGTTGTTTCGGTACCAAAATTTTGATTCGGTATCGATACCATAAAAAAGTATTGCGATACTCGATACCATTCGATACCACGCGAAAAAAAAAAACAACAAAAAAATCTGCGTGCATTCCACATTTTATGGAACCGCCGGCTCATAATACAACAGTCCTATCCTACTTTTTTACGGTGACTAAAAGAAAATGGCGAATCGTGCATTTTTTTTTTTTTTTACGGCGTTCACCGCATAAAAGTGGATTTTTTAATAGTTTGGACTTTTGAGACGCGGCGATATGTAATATTTTATTTATTGTTTATATTTTATATGTAAAATTGGGAAACTTTTTTTTTACAGTTTATTTATTAACTATTTCCCCCTTAGGGGCTAGAACCTGGAATCATTTTCATCCTATTCACCCTAATACAGCTCTATCAGGGTGAATAGGATCTCACCCTCTCCCTGCTGCCCTATGCACAGTGCACACAGCAGCAGGGAGCAGACTATGGCAGCCAGGACTTCAGAAGCGTCCTGGTTACCATGGTAACCGATCGGAGCCCCAGGATTACACTGCTGGGGCTCCGATCACTGCCACCAATGAGGAGGAGGAGAGGGGACCCTGTGGCCACTGCCACCAATGCTTTTATTACTGGGGGGAGGGAGGGAGGAAGGGGGGGACAGGGGAGCCACACTGGCCACCAATGTTTTAATACGGGGGCGGAGCACTGGCCAGCAATGCCTAGTACCGTTTCATATATAAATGCAGGCAGAAGACACAGGCTGCCGGCACCTGCCTGTGACCCAGCACTGCGATCAGAGGCAATTAACCCCTCAGGTGCCGGCAGCGTGTGTCTTCTGCCTGCATTTATATATGAAACGGTACTAGGCATTGCTGGCCAGTGCTCCCCCCGCTCCGCCCCTTCTCCGCCCCCTCTCCCTCTATTGGTTACAGCGGCAGCACATGGGGAGGGAGAGACTGCCTCCTTCTCCCTGTGCTGCCGAGGAGAACATGGCCGCGCTGAGAGCAGCGCAGCCACGTTCTCTGATACTGGGCTGTGCAGTAGCGCAGCCCAGTATCGATAAAATACTAATCCTGGTATCGAGCTCGATACCAGAGAAAAGTATCGAGTTCGATACCCGAAACAACCCTACACCAGAATGCGTTCCGTATCGCTTGGTTGTGTTCTCCTACCGGAGAGGAAACCACAGCATGCTGCGGTTTTCTTTCCGTCATGAGATGCGGAGCAAAACCGATCCAGCATGACCCACAATGCAAGTCAATGGGGACGGATCCGTTTTCTCAGACACAATAGAAAACGGTTCTGTCCCCCATTGACTTTCAGTGGTGTTCATGACGGATCCGTCTTGGCAATGTTATAGATAATACAACCAGATCTGTTGTATTATCAGTAACGGAAGCGTAATTGCTGATCCCTGCCGAATCAGGCAAAAACGCAAGTGTGAAAGTAGCCTAAGGCGTAGAAAATGGTCTAAATGTGTGACCGCAAGGAAGCAGTGGATGTGTCGAAGTTATGTAGAGGCCGGCACCTCTTCATTACTTTGGCGATCCACCGCCAGTGCAGCGGTTTTATTAAGGCCGGCGTCCAAATGCTGGTCCGAATAAATGACCCCTTAAGTGCAGAGGTCCAGTGCGATCAGTCATACTTGATTGCAGATTGAAATCAATTTCTGAAGCGGCCAATCAGTCATCCTCAGTGGAGATGTGCATACTCCAGCTTGATTACTTTCCTTCTGTGTAGGTGGCCATCTGCAGGTGTAGTCAGCCGCTGTCTGGTTTCAGTGCCCGGTGTCTGGAGGACGAGCACATGCTGCAGTCAGTCAGCAAAGCCAATCCTGAATGGCGGTCCATGTATGTGATGGACACCAGACCGAAGGTAAGTGCAAGACTTCTCCATATCTGCAGTCACCTAATCCACATCATGTGTTCCATGAGAAAATATTCTGTCTCTTGGCAGTTGAACGCCATCGCGAACCGCGCGGCAGGCAAAGGCTACGAGAATGCAGACAATTACTCCAACATCAAGTTCCAGTTTGTTGGAATTGAGAATATTCATGTTATGAGGTCGAGCCTGCAGAAGCTCATGGAAGGTACGGGATGCATGATAGCAGTGTGTGGGGGTGTTCTCCAGCATATTGCACCTGTGCACTCCCTTATATCATTGTGGCTTCGGCATGATACTGGGAGTAGTTGTGGGAACCTGTATCAGTAAGCATGGCCTCTCTCTGTGTATTTTAGCAGATCTGATCCCAGGTTCTGTGATCGTTCTGTTATAATCTGGTGATAACATAATCAGATTTTTATAGATATCACTTCTTTATTAACCATTTGAGGACAGAAGCTCTTAGCACTGCAGTGAGCGCAGCCGTCTCCTCACAGCGCTGTCCATTGGATAGCAGCTTGAATGAGACGGAGCCCTCACCGCAGCACTGAGGCCTCTTTAAACACCTGATCGGCGGGAGTGTCGGGAGTCGAACCCCCGCCCATGAGATACTGATGACCTATCTTGAGAATAACCCCCCCCCCCCACACACACACACACACACAAGCGGTCCAAGACTGATCAGTTTTGCCTTAATGCATTCTGAATGGAAAAGGATCCGCTCAGAATCAGTTTGCCTCCGTTCAGTCTCCATTCCACTTTGGAGGCGGACACCTAAACACTGCTTCCAGCATTTTGGTGTCCATCTGACGAAACTGAGCTACTATGTAAGTCGATGGGGACGGATCCGTTTTCACTGACACAATATGCGACAATAGAAAACGGATCTGTTCTCCATTGACTTTCAGTGGTGTTCAAGACGGATCCGTTTTGACTATGTTAAAGATAAAACAAACACATGCGAGTGTGAGAGTAGCCTAGAGGGGTTTTCGGAGATCAGCACACTGATTGCTTATTGTCAAGATAGCTCATCAACATGTTCGATCAGTGGGGGTGATCCCTCGACATTGGCGTACTCCCCATGAACCATCTATTGGTGAGAGGTATCAAGAAATGCTATATATAGCAAGAATGGAGGAAGTCTCTGCTGAAAGCTCCGGACAATCTGCCAAATACCATCAGATTTGGTCTGGTTAGAAAGATTTCCAGCAGTCGCCAGATTCCATCCCCATGCTGTCTGTCTGAGTCTCTGCTTAGCCATTACGGACTATACCCATCCCTCCCCGTCTGTCCCTTCCCCTCTTTCTTCTCGCTGTATTCTCTCTCTTTTCTTTCTACTTCCTCTCTTGCTTTACTCTCCAGTTTGTAGGGATGTTCTGTTACAGCGTATCAGTGTAGGTGTCTAGGCAATGACCCAACCAAGGAGGCTCCCCCCTTACTACGGGAGTTGAATAGCACGCTTGGAATTTATATTTAAGTTATTTCTGCCTAGATTCATTGCCTTCTCAGATTCTTGTAAACTGGCACTGTACGCTATTTATTCCTGTCTACACTTGTTGATATTCATGTAAAATGTTTAAATAAAACCTCACGCCTGACTCCTTAAGTCAAAGTGCAGAGGACGCAGTAGTTGCAGAGAGAGCTGAGCCTCTAGGTGTAACGGAAACGCCCCCGTTGCGCCTAGAGGCTCACTTGCATATAATAAAACATCACCTTTCTCAGCAATGCGGACACATACGAATATGGGACCAACACAGATGCCTTCAGCTGCCAAGTGCACATGTAACAGGTCCGCCAGTGTCATAGGTACAAAACTGCTAAATCTACAAAAACCCTTTAAAGAGCATCTTGGTTTTATTTCTTTGGGAAAGAAAAAATAATTCCCAGGTAACTAGTGACCCCTTCCCCTAATGCAAAAGATACCTCTGTTCATGATTAGTTGATTGCTGTATGTTCTGTTTCATCCACTAGATGGCAGTATGCACCGCTGGTTACTTTATCTGTGCCGATAAGACATAATTGACTGGGGCAGTCAGGAGGATTGTGTAGTATATAAAAAGGTCGTACATTGATAAGATAATGGTTTTATTATACCATCCTGCCTTTAAATGTGTATTTTATTAAATTCAGAAACTCTACGTCTACCTTAACCAGTTCAAGACCGGGCGTTTTTGGGCATATTTGTTTCTTCTGTTCAGTTATGTAACTAATTTTTGGGCCATTTTTCATGATATATGGGGTTGTATTTTTATTTTTTTTGTCATGTGGTGTCTTACAAGATCTTTTGGGGACCGTTAACATTACGGTTATTTTTGTGTTGCTTATTTCTCCTGTAACTTGGGCTGACATTAGCCTCAGTTATGGGGGAGTACAGCCCCTAGACATTTAACAAGGCTGTTGAGCCTCACTGTGTAGCTAATCTGGGTCCGATAAGACCCAGGAGCTCATACAGATAGCCTTTCCCTCAGCTTTCTCACGATCGCTGGGACCGATGCATTGCGGCTTCCTGACCTGTATATGCAGCGCTCATTGAGCACTTTGTATACAGTGTTGAGAAGGCAGAGATGGTAAAAAATATCCCGGCCTTCTCTCTCTCAGTGGCAGCAGATTCCCCACTCCTGCAGCTGGATGGTTCTCTGTGCAACTGCTACCTCTGCAAGGATGTTCAGGTATGTCCTTGCTGAGATAAGTGTGGACCACCCAGTAGTTTATAGACGGGTAAAATCAGCATTTAAAATATTCAAGGATGCAGTGTGACCCTTCACCTTTGTTAATAGAGAGTCACCTTTTTGGGTATAGTATAATGTACATGCACTAGGGATGGTGGGTAACTTTATACATACGTTTCAGTTCTTACCTTGTGTTGATCTGTAGTCTGGATTATAGTCCGAAGCGGCGGTCAGCATTCTATAAATTGTCACTGGAAACAGTCAGCAAGTAAAATCCCTCCCCAGCCCCATTTTCTACAAATAGAGATTTCTCTGCTCTCTTGATTTGGTAGAATATCACTGCCATAGTGTTCATTGATTTTTATCTTATTCTCTTTTTTTTTTTACAGTTTGTGGATCCAAGAACTTATCTGTAAATGACTTTTTGAGCGGCCTAGAAAGCTGTGGATGGCTGCGCCACATCAAAGCCGTGCTAGACGCTTCTGTATGGCTGGCAAAGGTACGAGAAGGCCATATTCTTATACAGATTAACGTGGTATTCCCAGCTCAGACACTGGTAGCATACCGCTAGGATATTTTAATGTACATTGCTTAGTGCGTTCATGGGTTTTTATCTAAAGATATGTACTTATGTATTAGTTCTGTGCAGCTTGTAAAATCTGTGCTTGCGAACAGTGAACGCAGTCATTGATTGTTTAGATTCACACAGCTGCAGGGTTTGTAAAGGCCCCTTTACACTGCTCTATTGAGCAGACGATTGTTGGGGAAGAAGCATTCCTTTCTGACAATCGCCTGCTCGTCAGTGGAGGAGACCGCTGCTATTACATGTACAGCGGTCTCCTCCACAGAACAGGGAGGAGTGATCGCTAATGCCATCGCTCGTCCCCATACAGAATCATTGTTTGCCGGCAGCAGATGGCTGATTACACGTCTGTTGCTGGCAAACAAGATTTAGGTTTCTTTTTTTTTTTTAACTCGTTTTATTGAAAAAGAGTAAGAAGGCAAGATCGTGGTACAATCATTTGGGCATAAGTCAAAAGTATGCAGTATCTATAATCTTGTAGTACAAGGGTATCATTTGTGCTTATATAAGTCGGCACATTGGGACAAAACAACATCACTTCCCGTTTACAGCAGTGATACATTAAAGTGAGCAAATACATTGATAGTGTGTGAGGTATATGCAATAGGCCAAAATTTATGAATCATCTGAGATCGCAGTTCCAGGTGGAGCGGTCAGAGATGAATCACACCACAGGCCCCATACTTTCTTGAATTTGTCGGGGCATTTCCTGTGAATAAATATTACGTTTTCAAGGGGTATTACTTGATTCACTAGCCTTTTCCAAATCCCTAGCGTTGGTAGGTCATCTGCCATCCATTTAAGGGCAATTACCTTACAAGCAAGGAACAGAGTTTCGCTCAAAAATATTTTATTGTAATGAGACCATCCAGCATTGTCCATAATACCCAACAGGCATACTTTAGGACATAATGGTATTGGGCCTATGCCTAGTGATGAGAGTACATCAATTACTTCCTGCCAATATGCTTTAATATAACTACACTCCCACATCATGTGCCAAAAATCGGCACCATTGTGTGAGCATCTAAGACATCTAGGTTGAGGCATCCTCCCCATCTTGTGCAGTCTAGTGGGAGTTAGGTAACTGCGGTGTAGCATGAATAATTGAATGAGTCTGTTGTTGACCGACGGGGACACTCTAGTAACAGCTTCCAGTGCCTCCGACCAGTCTTCTGCAGAAAGATGGGGAATGTTCCCTTTCCACCTGGCCTCAGCTAGTATGGGTTGTGATGACATATGATTACCCAAAAGGTATGTATAGAGTGCCGAGATTATACCTCTAGGTCCTTGTGATTTAATAACCCCTATTAACCGCTACAGGACCGCCAGACGCAGGGATGCGTCCTGGCGGCGGCCCTGTAGCTCTGATCGGACGCATCTACGCGTCATCTCGCGAGACGCGAGATGACGCGATGATGCGCCCGCACATGCGCAATGCCCGCCGTCGGCGCGCTCGCATGTAGTTATACTACAGCCTGCCAGCGCCGATCGCGCGCTGGCAGGCTGTATATCGCAGAAAAAAATCGCAGATCAGACGCTGTTCTGTGAACAGCGTCTGATCTGCTTGCTGGCCGCTCCTCTGGTGGTCCCTTTGCTTGGGACCACCAGAGGAAAAATATCTAAGTGTGCACCAATCACCACACAACCCCCCCCCCCCCCCGGTCACTGATTAACCCCTGATCTCCCATGTCACCCCCCCGATCACCCCCTGTCACCCCCCCCCCCCCCCGTCACTGATCACCCCCTATAAGGCTCATTCAGATGTCCGCATGTGTTTTGCGGATCCGCAAAACACGGACACCAGCAATGTGCTTTCCGCATTTTGCGGATCCGCACATTGCCAGAACTATATAGAAAATGCCTTTTCTTGTCCGCAATTGCGGACAAGAATAGGACATGTTCTATACTTTTGCGGATCTCCAATTACGGATCCGCAATTACGGATCCGAGCGGGACAAAGTCTGTCCCCATAGAATTGAATGTATCCACAATTCTGTTCCGCAAAATTTTGCGGAACAGAATTGCGGACACTTGAATGAGGCCTTAGGGTCCCTTAGCGATCGCAGCTTTACAGCTTTTCCCTCTTTTTTTCTTTTTTTTTTTGCACATTTTTTAGAGATTTTTTCATCCACATTGATCGATGTGAATGAAAAAATCTGTGACGTTCATTTTTTTCTTTCAGCGCAGCGGCTGAACGGGAAAAAAAATTCTCATTACCCGTATGGTCAATATAAGGAGAATAGCAAAAACTCCTAATTCTGGCCATACGTGTAATGATTGCGGTGACCCTCAAATGCCAGGGCAATGGAAAATCCTCACAAGTGACCCCATTTTAGAAAGTAGACACCCCAAGGTATTCGCTGAGGGGCATAGTGAGTTCATGGAAGTTTTTATTTTTTGACACAAGTTAGCAGAAAATGAAATTTTTTGACAAAAAATTAAAAATTCCATGAACTCACTATGCGCCTCAGTGAATACCTTAGGGTGTCTACTTTCCGAAATGGGGTCACTTATGGGGTGTTTCTACTGTCTGGGCATTGTAGTACGTCAGGAAACAGGACAGGTGCTCAGAAAGTCAAAGCGCGGAAACTCACTTTTTTGCACCATAGTTTGTAAACCCTATAACTTTTACCCAAACCAATAAATATACACTTATTGCATTTTTTTTTTATCAAAGACATGTAGAACAATAAATTTAGAGAAAAATTTTTATTGAAATGTAGCGTTATTTGAAAAATTTTACAACAGAAAGTGAAAAATTTCGTTTTTTTGCAAAATTAAAATTAAAAATTAAAATTCCAAAAAAAGTAAAAATTTCAGTAGCGACAAAATACCACCAAATGAAAGCTGTATTAGTGGGAAGAAAAGGAGGTAAAATTCATTTGGGTGGTAAGTTGCATGACGGAGCAATAAACGGTGAAAGTAGTGTAGTGCGGAATTGTAAAAAGTGGCCTGGTCATTAAGGGGGTTTAAGCTAGGGGGGCTGAAGCGGTTAAAGGATAAGAGGAAATGGCCCTATCTCCATCCCTGAATTGTTCCTGAAGGGCATGTCTGATTTGCAAATACTTAAAAAACTGGGTGCGTTCTATATTATATTGCTCCTGAAGTTGGGAAAATGAGCATAGTACTCCATTTTGATATAGGTCTCGCAATGTAGAAATTCCACATGTTTTCCAAATATCTGTCCCTTCTATACCCTGCAGATGGGGAAACAATGGATTATTCCATAAGGGCATAGTATCAGCCCAGTCTTGATATTGATGTAGTTTTGCATCTCTCCATACTTGTTGTGCCAATCTATGGATCTGCAGCATACGTCCGGACAGGGATCCATTGCTCTCAAGTACAGGCCACAGAGTGGACAAACCTAAGTATTGCTGTAGATAGTACTCCATATTTAGAAGGGGTTCCTCATTGACCCAGTTAGCTAGATATCGCAATTGCCCTGCTAGAAAGTACAAGTGAAAGTTCGGTAACGCCGTCCCTCCCTGAAGACTAGATCGCTGCAATGTATTCAATGCAAGTTTGTGCCTGGCTTTACCCCAGATAAAGGCAACCATCGATAAGTTAAGGCGGTCAAAAAAGATTTAGGTTTCTAAAGCAGGGTTTCTTAACTCCGGTCCTCAGGACCCACCTGCCGGTCATGTTTTCAGGTGATATAATTAGTGTCAGCGCACCAGGACTTACCACAGGTATTTATTCTGTGGGATATTATCAAATCCTGACCGGTAGGTGGGTCCCAAGGACTGGAGTTGCGAAACGCTCAAGCATTTTGCTCGGCAGATCATCACTAACGACCATTTGTACAAACGCTCGCTATAGATAATCTTCCTCACCTTCGGGCAGTGTAAAGGGGTCTTTAGAAGAAAGAGCTTTCATACACTGTAGTCCGCCTTTTTCATTTTTAGGAACGTTTTCAGCCCCTGTTTTCCCTGGACCCTGAAAGGCAAATCTGCCTAACTGTGGCGCTTTTTAGGAGTGGGGAGGGAATTTGTCTTTGTAGATTTTGTATTCTGCAGTCTAATACAGCTCCACATGGTTGTAAGCAGGTTTCCCAGAATCCTGAAAGGCAAACCTGCAACACTATGGCACTATTTAGGGATGGGGACCGAGGATTCTTGATAGATTTAGTATTCTGCGGTCTATTACAGTTCCACAATGCAGTAATCCAGCTTTCCTTGGACCCTGAAAAGGGCAAAAAAATCCTCGAATTTCCCTGCATCGAGGATTCGTTTAAATCACATGACCACGGAGCGTGAGTGAAGTGAAGCCTCTCACTCACCGCTCCGTGGCCTCCTGACTTGGCACCGCGCTGCACTGGCCAGGGCCTTGCATGCACACATCTTCAACGCTCTGGCTGACGCTTGTGTGACGTCAGGTCCCTCCCAGTGCATGCTGGGAAGAAGACGCGGCCCGTCAGCACACTGCCAGGAAAGATAAGTATAAAGAACAACAGATGTGCGAATTGGGGAACACCAGTGAAATAGTGACCACAAAGTAATAACCTTCCAATTATCATTCAAAAGAGCATTTCTACAGGGAGGAACAAAAATACAAAACTTCAAAAAATCTAAATTTAGCCAACTAAGCAAGGCCATAGGCCTAACTAACTGGGACAAAGTCCTCAAAAACAAAAATACAGCCACAAAATGGGAGATCTTTAAAAGCATCCAAAATTCTCATTGTGAGAGGTACATACCGTTTGGGAATAACAGGTTAAGGAACAAAAAGAAACCAATGTGGATAAATAGTAATGTAAAGAAAGCAATAAATGACAAAAAAAAAGCATATAAATCACTAAAACAGGAAGGTAGTGAGGAAGCACTGAAAAACGATAAGGAAAAAAATGTAACATGTAAAAAACAAATAAAAGCGGCCAAACTAGAGACCGAGAGATTAATTGCCAAAGAGAGTAAAACTAACCCTAAAATTTTCTTCAATTACCGTATTTTTCGCCATATAAGACGCACTTTTTTCCCCCCAAAAGTGGGGGGAAAATGGCAGTGCGTCTTATATGGCGAATACTACCATTTTCCTATAGTTAAAGCTGATACATCGCACAGCCTGCGATGTATCAGCATGGAAGGAGGAGGGGGCGGAGCCTGTCAACACGCGGCGGGCGGCCCGCCGCTCACAGCGTGACTGCTTTTATACTATTTTTAATCTTTATTCATGTCCCCTTATTCCCTATAATCCCAGTACAGTAGCTGTATGCTAACCTGCTATACCGATCCTCTAGCAGGCAGAGCGGTGCGACGGCAGGCTGCTGTGTAACGTCCTCACTGACGCCATCTGCCTGCTCCTTTCACTTTATGAATGAAGCAGGAGGAGCAGGCAGATGACGCCAGTGAGGACGTTACACAGCAGCCTGCCGTCGCACCGCTCTGCCTGCTAGAGGATCGGTATAGCAGGTTAGCATACAGCTACTGTACTGGGATTATAGGGAATAAGGGGACATGATTAAAGATTATAAATGGTATATCTTTGGATAGCAATGTAATGGGGGCACCTGTGGATGACACTGTATTGGGTGATCTGTGGATGACACATATAGCATAAGATGCTATATATGTGTCATCCACAGATCCAATCCATTACAGTGTCATTCATAAATGCCCCCATCACAGTGCTATCCACAGATCCCCCATCACAGTGCTATCCACAGATCCCCCATCACAGTGCTATCCACAGATCCCCCATCACAGTGCTATCCACAGATCTCCCCATTACAGTGTCATCCACAGATCCCCCCATAACAGTGCCATCCACATCTCCCCCACATAACAGTGCCATCCACAGATCCCCCCCCCATAATACTGTCATGCACAGACCACCATTACTTCAAAAGCACACCGTTTGGTTAAAAATATTTTTTTTCTTATTTTTCTCCTCAAAAACCCAGGTGCGTCTTATACGCCGGTGCGTCTTATAGGGCGAAAAATACGGTATATAAATGTTAAAAAGTATAAATCTGAAGGTGTCGGCCCTTTAAAGAGTAATGAGGGGGGAGTTTCAGAGAGCGACGAGGAGAAAGCAAAGCTGTTAAATATTTTTTTCTCCAATGTATTCATTGAGGAAAATAAACTGTCAGATGAAATGCTGAATGTAAAAATAAATCCCCCATTAAAAGTGCCCTGTCTGACCAAAGAAGAAGTACAACAGCGACCTAAAAAGATTAAAATAGACAAATCGCCAGGACCGGATGGCATACACCCCCGTATCCTAAGGGAATTAAGTATTGTCATAGCCAGACCCTTATTTCTGATATTTACGGACTCTATACTGACAGGGAATGTTCCACAGGATTGGCGCATAGCAAATGTGGTGGCAATATTCAAAAAGGGTCCAAAAACAGAGCCTGGAAATTATAGGCCGGTAAGTTTAACATCTGTTGTGGGGAAACTGTTTGAAGGGTTTCTGAGAGATGCTATCTTAGAGGATCTCAATGGAAATAAGCAAATAACGCCATATCAGCATGGCTTCATGAGGGATCGGTCATGCCAAACAAATTTAATCAGTTTCTATGAGGAGGTAAGTTCTAGACTTGACAGCGGCGAATCAATGGATGTCGTATATCTGGACTTCTCCAAAGCATTTGACACCGTACCTCATAAAAGGTTAGTATATAAAATGAGGATGCTCGGACTGGGCGAAAATGTCTGTATGTGGGTAAGTAACTGGCTGAGTGACAGAAAACAGAGGGTGGTTATTAACGGTAGATACTCAGATTGGGTCACTGTCACTAGTGGGGTACCTCAGGGGTCAGTACTGGGCCCTATTCTTTTCAATATATTTATTAATGATCTTGTAGAAGGCTTGCACAGTAAAATATCTATTTTTGCAGATGACACTAAACTGTGTAAAGTAATTAACACTGAAGAGGACAATATACTGCTACAGAGGGATCTGGATAGATTGGAGGCTTGGGCAGATAAGTGGCAGATGAGGTTTAACACTGATAAATGTAAAGTTATGCACATGGGAAGGAATAATGCAAGTCACCCGTACATACTAAATGGTAAAACACTCGGTAACAATGACATGGAAAAGGATCTAGGAATTTTAATAAACAGCAAACTAAGCTGTAAAAACCAGTGTCAGGCAGCTGCCGTCAAAGCCAATAAGATAATGGGTTGCATCAAAGGGGGCAATGACGCCCGTGATGAGAACATAGTCCTACCACTTTACAAATCGCTAGTCAGACCACACATGGAGTACTGTGTACAGTTCTGGGCTCCTGTGAACAAGGCAGACATAGCAGAGCTAGAGAGGGTTCAGAGGAGGGCAACTAAAGTAATAACTGGAATGGGGCAACTACAGTACCCTGAAAGGTTATCAAAATTAGGGTTATTCACTTTAGAAAAAAGACGACTGAGGGGAGATCTAATAACTATGTATAAATATATCAGGGGTCAGTACAGAGATCTGTCCCATCATCTATTTATCCCCAGGACTGTGACTGTGACGAGGGGACATCCTCTGCGTCTGGAGGAAAGAAGGTTTGCACACAAACTTGGAAGAGGATTCTTTACGGTAAGAGCAGTGAGACTATGGAACTCTCTGCCTGAGGAGGTGGTGATGGTGAGTGCAATAAAGGAATTCAAGAGGGAACTGGATGTATTTCTGGAGTGTAATAATATTACAGGCTACAGCTACTAGAGAGGGGTCGTTGATCCGAGTACTTCTGCCTGAATTGAACCCAGCTTGAATGCTGTAACAAGGCCGGACCCCATTACAGTCAATTGCAGCACTCGGCAGTATTCAGCTATACCCGATATGGTACATTCTGGCTGTTCTTCTGACAGAATGTATACTGCAGCTGTGAAAGAAGCCTTATGTGTGTGCAATTATTTGCTCTACCACTGTAAGAAATAAAAATATTGTTTTTATAAAGCAGTACGTTATTTTAAGAAGGTTTTTCTTATTAGAGTACTTGATTAATCGGTAGAATACTCGATTGCTAAAATAATCGTTTGCTGCAGCCATACTAGGATTCATACTCAACGTTTGAGTCCCCTTTCAAACAAATCCAGCTGGGTATTTCATAAATAGGCTGATCTGGCATTCCTCAGTCTTGGAAAGCTGGGTAACAACCTCTGTGGGGTGGTGATAGGGGCATTTGTACATATAATACACACAATGCCACCCTGATGTTCTGTGTGCATCTGTCATATGGTACTCGGGCAACATAATCTATTGTCACCAACTCGGCTCTACAGCCTTGTCACCCAGCTTTTCCAGAACCATGATTGGCACCTTGGTCCAGTTTTCCTCCTCCTACTAGAGTGAGATTGCGACTGTTTTTACAATTTTTTAAAAAGTCTCAATGATAAATCGGGAGTGAAACTCATTAAAGGGGTTCTCCAAAGTGTAAAACATGCCCCTCATATAGATTATACTTACCTCGCTCCCCATTACCCGTGTCTCTTTTGATCCCTGCATGCCCACCACTGCATCTTCCCGTTGCGCGGATCAAAACATCTGGCGATGGGTGGGGGCAACCAATAGCAGGCCGCTAAGGGGACAAGCCTCCCTAGCATTGCGGGTGACGCTAGGGAGGCTCGTCCCTATCGCGGCCTGCTATTGGCTGAAACTACCCAATCCCCTCCACCTCCGTCGCCATTTGTTTTGATTTGCATGACCGGGAGATGCAGCAGCAGCCGTGCGGGTATCCAGGAGCGACTTAGGTGCCAGGGAGCGGGGTAAGTATAATCTATATGAGGAGCCCGGGCATTTTACACTTTGGATCACCCCTTTAACATAACTAACCACATCCACTTTTCAACTCACATTACCAGACTGGAGTGAGCGGTGTAAAAATGCAAGATTTTGTGCAAGCGAGTGGAAAAAGTCGTAATGGCCCTATTTCTCGACTTTTTGACTCCAGAGTTCTGCAGGGAAGGAATGATAAATCAGGGCCTATGTGTGTACTACAGGAAGTAATATTGGCACACGCACTGTTACCAAATGTTTTTTTTAATCTTAGTAACTATGATTATTATTTATTATTAAAGCGCCATTCATTCCATAGCGCTGTACATATGATAAGGGGCGCTCATACATAATACAGACAATTACACTAAGCAGGAACCAGACGGGTTACAGACTGGTACAGGAGGAGAGAGGGCCCTGCCCGCGAGGCTTACAATCTACATGGAGGAGGACACGGCAGGTGAGGATGAAGCTGGTCATGGCGGTATAGAGGCGGCAGGGTCACTGGTTGTAGGCTTGTCTGGAGAGGTGGGTTTTCAGGTTTCTTTTGAAGGATTCCACTGTAGGTGAGAGTCTGATATGTTGGGGTAGCGAGTTCCAGAGTATAGGGGATGCCCGGGAGAAATCCTGGAGGCGAGTGTGGGAAGAGGTGATAAGAGGAGAGGAGGAGGTCCTGTGAGGACCGGAGATTGCGTGTGGGGATGTATCGGGAGAGTAGCTCAGAGATGTAGGGAGGGGACCGGTTGTGGACGGCCTTGTATGCATTTGTTAGTATTTTGAACTGAATTCGCTGGGCAATGGGGAGCCAGTGAAGGGATTGGCAGAGGAGTAACGGGGTGAGAGGTGGATTAGTCGGGCAGCAGAGTTGAGGATAGGTTGGAGGGGTGCGACAGCGCTAGATGGAAGGCCACAGAGGAGGATGTTGCAGTAGTCTAGGCGGGAGATGATGAGGGCATGTACAAGCATTTTTCGCATACTCAAAGTAGAGGTAAGCGCAGATGCGGGAGATGTTTTTGAGCTGGAGGCGGCAGGTGGTGGAAAGGGTTCGGATGTGCGGTCGGAAGGAGAGGCCAGAATCCAAGGTCACTTCAAGGCAGCGGACTTGGTTGACCGGGGAAAGTAACTAGCAAATTCCTTTCAACAAAAGGGCCACACTTGCTTTGTAGACAAAATGTATCCAGACTAAACCCGGCCTCCTCCTAAACTTCCTGGCTCACGTGCACTAGCATCATTTAAGAGAGGGGGAGAGAAATGGCTGTGGCCTGAGAGAACAATGCACTTCTTTTCTATAGAATTTTTGTGATATCTGATGAAACAATAGCAAATACCAAAGACACATAAGGAGAATATATTAGGTTTTTTTGGTTGTTCTTTTTTGTGTTTGGATTCTGGGTTTAGTTCCCAGTTACCAGTTCGAAAATTGCTGAATTATATACATTTTTATTAATAATAGATAGTGACATGGAAACTTTTTTTTTTTAAACTCGCCAAACATTCTAAAAATATAAAAATTAGATTTAAACAATGGGTCATTTTCTGGTGACACATCCCCTCTAATGATGGCTGTCCTATAATACCATACTGCGGCTCTGAATGTATCCAGGCTCTCGGGTCTGTGGTTCTGTATGTGGTGCAGGTGCTCATTATCTCAGCATTGGAGAAGTGGGAAGAATCCTCCTTTTGTAGGCAGAAAATAATGGTTCTCTTTTGTTCGATGGCAGAGAATAATCCTTTGACTCCCACACACTAATGTCCCCTACATGGGAGCTGTCTGTCTGTTAGTCATCAGTCTGCTCAGTCCTGCCATTAGCTGGCCATACACTACAGATAGCTCTCTGCCGAACAGATATCCCTCCTGATCTCTGCATGCTTAAATTCTGAATAGTGGGAGGGGGGTCACTTACATATTTCAGGACCACCTGAATTTTTCTAAAAACTGAGTGACCCTTTAAAATTATTAGACGCCCGTGTGGTCTGTATGAATGGACTCACCATGAGCATATGGTCCTGGAGACCTTTGATGACTTCTAGAGATGAGCGAATTTCTGCTTATTAAATTCGTTTGGTGGTAAAAGGTGAATTGCGTTATGGATTCCGTTACCAAGGAGCATAACGCAATTCTATGACGGAATGCCTTTAGAGGTATTATGTTATAATAGAAGTCTACGGGCTGCATAACAGATCTGTCCCATTTCCATTATGGAGGAGAGGACCCCCCCTGCATAACGGAAACGGGACGGATCCGTTTTGCAGCCCATAGACTTCTATTATAACGGAATACCTCTAAAGGCATTCCGTCATAGAATTGCGTTATGGTCCTTGGAAACGGAATCCATAACGCAATTCACCTTTTACCACCAAACGAAGTGTAAACGAATTTCAGAATATGAAATTCGCTCGTCTGTAATGACTTCTAATTTTCTCCTATTTACAGTAGGATGTAGATAATATGTATAATAAGTGTGCTGCATTAGAAAATCGATGGTTAATATTTCTGCGATACCCGCAGCAGTGTTACTGACCACCGATAGCTGGCCTTGCTTCTGTTGTACCGTGGTCATTTAGTCCCCTTCTAGAATATGATGGAAAATCCTCCATAAAGCCTCCTGTTTAGCGCAAGTCATATTGAGACCCCCAGGAAATAATAAAGGGTAGCACACGTCCAGTGAGCAGTGTGTGCCTGTCAAATGAAGAGGTATGTGGGACTGTAGTGGAAATGAGCTGGATTACTGCAGGTGGAGTAGCCAGGGCTTTCACGTCCTCTTTAGTATGTACGCCGATACTGAGGGAGGAATGTGATTCACTGGTCTCAGGCGGGGGCTACGCTCGTCCCTGCCTGGAATGACAATTAGGAAGAGAATGCAAGTGCTCGCCTGCTGGCCTCTTCTCTCTATAGTAATGACGTTCTCACACTTCAGGTAGAGAAAAGCATCAGTATATAGCGGTTACAACAGTTTTTTTTTTTTTTTTTTTTTTTTTTTAGATATTTTTAACCAAGATTTTACTGCTGATAGCCTATGCTCAGGATAGGTCATCAATATTTAAAGGGGTTTTCCAGGATTTTACTATTGACGACCTATCGACAGGATAAGTCATTAATAGGGATGAGCGAATCAACTTAGGATGAAACATCCGAAGTCGATTCGCATAAAACTTCGTTTCAATGCTGTATGGAGCGAGCGCTCCGTACAGTATTAGAATGGATTGGCTCCGATGAGCCGAAGTTATTACTTTGCGAAGTCTTGCGAGACTTCGCATAATAACTTCAGAAAATTATTTATACTGTAAAAAACCAATGCCCGAACTCCGGTTGGTACCTTGAAACCGAACCCGAGTTCGGGAAATGTTTTTTTACAGTACAAATTAATTTATGAAGTTATTGCGTAAAATCTCGCGAGACTTCGCAAAGCCATAACTTTGGCTCATCGGAGGCAATACATTCTAATACTGTACGGAGCTCCTGCTCTGTACAGTATTAGAATGAAGTTTCATGCGAATCGACTTCGGATGTTTCATCCGAAGTGGATTCGCTCACCCCTAGACATAGCCATAGGAGGACTTGGTACATATACCACTGAATGCCCAGTAAGTGTCAGTTCAAGGGGTTGTCTCACTTCAGCAAGTATCATTTATCATGTAGAGGAAAGTAATACAAGCCTCTTACTAATGTATTGTGATTGCTGGCTGGATTCATTTTTCCATCACATTATACACTGCTCATGTCCATTATTACGACCACTCTGCAATCCATCAGTGGTGGTCGTGCTTGCACACTATAGGAAAAAGTGCCAGTCTCTCTGGTGTCCAGGACCGTGGGAGCACACACAGGCTAATGGTTTTTCCTGTAGTGTGCAAGCACGACCCCCACTGATGGATTGCAGGGTGGTCTGTAACCATGGAAACAAGCAGTGCATAATGTGATGGAAAAATGAATCCAGCCAGCAAAGGAAGCAATATGGACAATCAAAATACATTAGTAAGTGGCTTGTATTAACGTTCTCTACATGATAAATGCTATTTGCTGAAGTGAGACAACCCCTTTAATGAGTTACTTTGTGCTTCTATTCAGGGCCTTGTCTTTCTCTACCTGCAGGCTATACATGATGAGAAGACCAGCGTGCTAGTACATTGCTCTGATGGCTGGGACCGCACCTCACAAGTCTGTTCACTGGGGTCTTTATTACTTGATCCGTTTTACAGAACCATCAAGGGATTCATGGTAAGTCCAGCACCGACAATTTTATGTTGCCACCTAGAATAACAAGTAGAAAAGAAAAAATTGGGTCACGAAGCCTGAAAGAATAATTAAAGAGTCCCCCTTACTTTAAAGGGTTGCCTCCATCTCTGCCTTCCATGGCCGAGATGGGAATAACCACAGTAAGCTCAGCCACAGATATGGCCAAGCCTCCAGCCGCTCCGATATTTCCATAATTCCGGCCACCCTGGCCCAGCGCCTCCTGTATTTATTCCCATCTCTGCCATGAAAGGCCAAGATGGGACAACCCCATAAAGGCAGTTGTTGACAGTCCTCTTTTTGGCTCAGTGAGAAGATAAGAGTTACGCTGTGTGTTGAGAGATGTGGGACATTTCTATTGATGGCTTATTACTGCATGGCACTTATTTGGGGCTAAAAAGATTTTGTTTAGTAAAAATATTCAGCCGTTTGCCCTCTGCAGCCTTAAGGTTTCCCTGACTCTACAGACTGTTCTTTCTACGTCGCACTGAAATCCATCAGAGAGCTGCTCTGATGGCTCAATCTGTAGCCATTACCGCTTTGCTCATAAACACTCATTTAAGCTGCAGTCTTATAAAATTGGTCATAATTTAGTCTAAATGACTGTTTATGAGCTTTTCGGGAACCTAGTGATAAGGGCTAGAGGTCGAGCTGTCAGATCAGCTCTCTGGTGGATTTCAGTGGGAAGGAGAAAGAACAGTCTGCAGTCAGTGAAACCTGAAGGCTGCAGAGGACAAACTCCTGAACATTTTTGAAAAAGATCGATTGGAAAATGCTTCTGAGCCCAAAATAAGTGCAATGCAGTAATAAAAAAAGGCACCAAAGGCGTCCATATGATTTTACCCTCGGTCTGTCACATCACCCTGTGGTTTCTTGGATTGTAGCCGTTAAAGTCTTCCTCTTTTCTGCAGGTCTTAATTGAGAAAGACTGGATATCATTTGGGCACAAGTTTGCGGACAGGTATGTAAAGTCATGCCATCTTCTAATATAGCGTTGCGGTTCAATTCACGACTGTTTCTAGCTACATTCAGTGAACTAAAACAATTTTGTGTATATTACAAGACTGGGCAACCTGACACAGTGACACGACTCCTTCACAGACTTTATCTCTTTGTCCCTTGAACATAAGTTGATCACAAGGTGAGACCCCAGCAGCAATCAGCTGTCATTTGCTGGGGAAGCGGGGGGAGTGTTTGGTTGCAGCGCCACCACAGGGAAAATGAAGAATTACGTGGGTCCTGTTGGCTCCTCCAGAGAGAAAGGAACCCTTCATAGCGACTGACAGATAAGGGTACTTTCACACTTGCACCATGCAGATCCGCCATGCCGCAAGTACCCATGTGCTGCCGCTCTGTCCCCATTGACTATAATGGGGGCGGGGGGCGGGACTACTGCGCAGCACGGCAGTGATCGCTGGACTAAAAAGTCAGACCTGCTATCACTCATCCTCATACAGATGAGCAGATCACTGTTCACACAGCACAATCTGCTGCCCTGAAATGATGATCGAGGTATTCACCATAATGAATATTACTACAGATCGTTGTCAACTGTTTGCAAGAGCAACAATCGAGGAAAGCTGAAATTGGCGGACATTTTTCTTATGCCGATAGGATATTGCAGAAGAGAACTAGACGCTCTGCAAACTAAAATACAGATTCACTTTTGAGCAGTAAAATAATTGCAGCTTTTACAGTGTTTGAGAGGGGGTAGGGAATCAGAGCCAGTTTCCCCAGTACAACGAGAGACAAAAGCTGCTGATTGGTTCTTTAAATCCTGCTGGGATTTCCTGCTCTGAGTGAGACAGGTAGAGCTGCTTCATTTGGTTTTAATCACAGATCTATTATAAAAATGTACAGAGAACATGATGTACCGAATACTGATGAAATATATAAGTAGAACCCGATGATTTTGCAGTGGTACAGAATAGTCCCCTTGCACAATACATGAAAGACTGTTTCTTTTTCTAGGAAAGATGCTGGACTAATACAGTATTATAGCATTAAAGCGTACCTGAATAAAAAAAAAAATAATAGGTTGCGTAATGGCTGTGCTTCTTTTTATCCTTCATAACTGTGAAGGAATAGGTTAATTTTGCGCTTCCCTCATGTCTTTTCAGCCTGATTATTACCCTCTTTAACTGCTGCACAGCTAGATACATTTGTCTCAGAAGCAGGGAGTGCCACTCTTCTGTGGTATCTGACAGCACTGTACTGCTGTGAAGTCCCTTTTCTTACCAATATGTTTGTTTGCATCTCGGTCTGGAGTTCACAGAACATATAAGGAGGGGGAGATCACACTTAGGCCTTATTCACACAACCGTATGTATTTTGTGTTCCGCAGAACATGGATCCGCAAAAAAATATAGGTGACGTCCATGTGCATTCTGTATTTTGCGGAACGGAACAGCTGGCCCCTAAGAGAACAGTACTATCCTTGTCCTTAAGGCTGGCCCTGTCTGCAGTTCAAATCCCGCGCCTGCGCTGTACCGGTTTTCATACGGCGCAGGCGCTCTGAGAGAAGGACGCTCGCTTGGCTGCTCCTTCCTCAGTGCACCTTCGTCGAGGACGTGAGCCCTACACCAGGAAGAGAAGGCGCCCTGAGGAAGGAGCCGCCAAGCGAGCGTCCTTCTCTCAGAGCGCCTGCGCCGAATGAAGACCGGTACGGCGCAGGCGCGGGATTTGAACTGCAGACAGGGCCAGCCGGAGGAGGAGAGTGCTCGCTGGCCCTGTCTATCAACAGGAGAAGGGGGCGTGTCGGCAAGTGGAGGATGCGGCGGTAACTTGCTGGTAGTAAAGCGATTTGCATATCATAAAACTAAAATAACTAAACCACACAGGACAATAAGAAAAGTATGTTTGAGATCAGCTGACATTAGCGAATAGCAAAATGCATTTTGGGGGTGACAGAAGCCCTTTAATGCGGACAATAATAGGACATGTTGTATTTTTTTGGGGCGGAACGGACATACAGAAACGGAAAGCACACGAAGTAACTGCGGACCCATTGAAATGAATGTTTCTGCATACAGTCTGCCAAAAGACCGGAACGGACACAGAAAGAAAATATGTTTGTGTGCATGAGGCCTTAGGCATACAGGAGGCTCCTGTGATGTTCAGAAGCAATGTAGAAGCAGTTCTTTTATCAGGCTTAGGATCTCAGCTAGCTCTGACACGCCCCCACTTTTTCTCTGCCATCTAGGGACAGATCTTGCATGACAACAGGCAGTGAACTGAGAATTAGATGGAACTGAGACCCCTAGGGGCCAGGACTTTACAGCTTTTTTTCAGGCAGATGAAGGCAGATTTTTTAAATGAAGTGATTTATAAAATTGCTTTTTACACCATTCTCTATTAAATGAAATTGTGTGAAAGTACAGGGACTCTATTAGATTGAACTAGAGGGAAAATGTTGAATAGCAATCAGTATGGGCGCTGCTGTGTGCAGACCGTCCTGGTTACACAGTGATACATTCCCGTGTCCCATAGTGTGTTATAACTAGGAAGACTTGCTATTCAGTATTCTCGGAAGGTTGGGAGATGACCTTTTTCTAACCTGATCAGCCATACTGATTGGCATCTAACTTTACCGGAAGGAGATAGAGCCAAGATATGACCAGATTTACTTGCTTGTGATTTTTTGCTGTTTTAAAAAAAAAAAATTTTTTTTGAGGAGGTAATTGTTCTTCATATAAATGTATTACCGCCATTGTTGTTATGCTGTTTGCAGTCTTGGAAAATGAAGAACTGTGTATTTGGTTCTAGGTGCGGACAGTTGGACAGCGACTCCAAGGAGATCTCTCCGGTGTTCACGCAGTTCTTGGAGTGTGTCTGGCATCTGACCGAGCAATTCCCTCAGGCCTTCGAGTTCAGCGAAGCTTTTCTGCTCCAGATACATGAACATGTACATTCCTGTCAGTTTGGAAATTTTATTGGAAAGTGTGAAAAAGAGCGGGAAGAACTAAGGTTGGTTCTTACTTAAAGGAGTTATCTCATGATTGATGTAAAAATGAAAATCGAACACCGTATAGTACATGACAACCTCTTTCTAACAAAGCTAGAACCAGCCCTGCACCTCACATGGATCCAGAGATCTCTTTCACTGTTTCAATTGTTCTGCTAGATTATCTACAGCTTGGCAGCTGAAAGGGTGTGTCCTTTTCTGCTGTAGCTCTTTCCATGTAACTGTCACAGCTTCTTACAGAAGATATGGCTAGTGGCAGTTCAAGATTTAAACTGAGCGCGTGCGACCACCCCAGTGAGTTGGATACAAAATAAAAAGGTTAACAAACATCAGGTGGCGCTATACCGATGGATTTCATTGCATGCAATTACAAAAGTATTCAAAACCAGGTGCTGTTTTAAAAACTGTAGAAAACTTTTCGTCCACAAAATTGGTCCATAACCGGGTGCAGACCCATTCATTTTCAATGGGGCCGCAAAAGATGCGGACAGCACACAGTGTGCTGTCCGCATCTGCACTTCCGTTCCTCATCCGCACTTCTGTTCCGCAAAAAAATAGAACATGCCCTATTCTTGTCCGCAGACACAGACAAGAAAATGCATTTCTATTAAAGTGCCGGCCATGTGCGGTCCGCAAAATGCGGAACGCACATGGCCGGTGTGAATGGACCCTAAACCCACAACCCTTAACCCCTTAAGGACGAAGGGCGTACATGTACGCCCTTCGTCCGCACTTTAAAGATGGCACGTCCGCACTTTAAAGATGGCGCCCGCACGGAGCGGGCGCATGAGCTGCGGGTAAACGCTTGATTCATCAAGCTGACACCCGCAGCTCATGTCCGCGACCGGCAGCGATGCCGATCGCGGACATTTAACCCCTCAGATGCCGTGGTCAATCCTGACCACAGCATCTGATCGCGCAAAAACCGAAAGTTTCACTTTCGGTTTGTGCTCCGGCTCCCCTGATGGCCACAAGGGGGAGCCGGAGCATGCATGTAGTAGCCTAGGTTTCTGTGAATGAAACTTAGGTTACTACATAGTATTCCTATGGAGCCTATGACTGTAATAGGCTCCATAGGAAATATGCGATTTTGTCATATATTCCAATGCTATTGCATTGGAATATATGAGAATAGCAATCTGATGATTGCATCTTATAGTTCCCTATGGGAACTATAAGAAAGTGGTAAAAAAAAAAAAAAAAAAAGTTTAAAAAATAAAAATAAAATAAAGAAAATATAAAAATTCAAATCACCCCCCTTTCCCCAAAATGAAAATAAAATAAATAAAAAAATTACACATAATGGGTGTCGCAATGTGCGAAAACGCCCATACTATAATAATATTAAAAAATATTCACCATACGGTAAACATAAAAACGGAAAGAAAGCGTCCAAATAGCTAATTCGCCATTTTTGGACACTTAATTTCCTAAAAAAAAATAAATAAAAAGTGATCAAAACATCATACGCACCCCATAATGGTATCAATTAAAAGTTCAGATTGCCCCGCAAAAAATGAGCCCCTACACTGCTCCGTACGCATAATTACAAAAAAGTTATAGGGGGCAAAACATGGCGACAAAAAAATAAAATAAAAAAATTCCCACTTTTAATTTTTTTTTCACTATCAAAACGCAAGAAAAACTATACATATTAGGTATTGCCGGATTCGTACTGACCTTAAGAATAAAATTAACCAGTCAGTTTTATCGCAAATCGAACGTTGTAATTTAAAAACCCGTAAAACTGTGGTGAAATTGCTTTTTTTTTGCAATTTCACCCCATTTGGAATTTTTTTCCCGTTTCCCACTACATCACATGCAAAAATAAATGGTAGCGTTAAAAAGTACAACTTGTCCCGCAAAAAACAAGCCGTCATATGGCTATGTGAGCGGAAATATAAAAATGTTATGGCTTTTGGAAGGCAGGGAGCGCAAAACAAAAACGCAAAAATCCCAAAACCCCCGGTCCTTAAGGGGTTAACCCCCTTTCAGCAACCACCAGCAAATGAGAAAAAAATAAAATAGAGACTAGGTCATAAATCTGCCAATAGTCCCTATTATACTATAGAGGGTTCAATCTCTTTAGTCATTCCTTATACACTAAGATTGTGTGCTTCCGATTCTAAGGGCCTACAATCCATAATATTCCATGTCTGCCATTGATCAATATGTCTTTTTTGTGTTCCCCTTTTGATGAAGACTCGAGATTCTTTTCATGAGGGCGCAGAGAGTAGGGGCCTCCGGGACTTTCCACAGAGAGGCTATTCGTTTTTTAGCTATTGCCATTTTATCACCGTCCTGCAGGGGTAGGTTCTCCACATATCCCAACGCACATGTTAATGGATTCTGTGGTATGGAGACCTGGTAAACTCTTCTGAGTTCATTCATCAATGCGGACCAAAAGAATAACAGCTTTGGTCAGCTCCAAAAAACGTGTAATATACCTGCCCGTCCACATCGTGCACATTGGGGCGTGTCACGTACCCCAATTTGTATGTAAATAAAATATGGGGTACGGTACAGTCTATGGAGTAAAAACAGTTGAGATACACAGTGTGCAGGACTGATGGACAGATACTTTGTTGTTGTAGCACCCATTCCCAAACACCGAGAGATATCTCCCCAACATCCTTCATCCATGAGTTCCTGTAGACACGGGGCTTGTTTCCTCATTAATTGTCTGTACACCGCAGAGATCAGCCCTTTCGTGGAGAGAGCCGTTTTCAATAAGTCATATATAACACATTTAGTTGGGAGAATAGATCTAAGTTTATTCTGGGCCTGCAAGGCACGCCTAACCTGAAGGTAGTAGTAAAATGTGGTGTGGGGCATCTGGATCTCCTGTAACTGGGTGAAGGATTTAAGAACCCCATCCCTATACATATGGCTAACCTATACAATGCCATGTAATCGCCAAGTATCAAGTAGGGATCATTTATACACCTCCGGCTATTCCAAAGAGGGGTACAATATGTGCTGCCCTCTATTCCCAGCTCCTGTTTGCCCCGATCCCAAACTCCGTACAGCAATTGGCCTTCCTATTCCCGCCTGTTGAAAAGCATCTGTCTCAAGTTTTAGAAAAATGGGACCGTAACCTACCACTGGATAATATTGGCATTAGAATCTACCGAATTGGATGAGCCCCACCCAGCAGAATGTTGCATCTGGGAGGCTTGAAAATATAGCCACATATTAGACAGCGCTAGACCTCCCTCCCCGATTGATAGTTGCAGTTTTTTTAAGCTTAATTCTAGGTGGGCTAGCCTTCCATGTTAAAGAGGACCTTTCACTAAGATTTAGGGAGTGAAATACTTACACTACCTTCCTGGGCGCCCCCCGCTGACGTCCAGGTAACTTTTTTTTTTTCAAAACAACCCCCCGTTCGTGTGCTCCGGTACCCGTTAGTTTTCACATGCGGGGATTTCTTATATGAGGCAGTAATTTGTCTTTTGCCTGGGGAGTGGTTTTCCTCTCCCTGGCTGCGAGCCGAGCGCTATGATTGGCTGCTTGGAAACCACTCCCCAGGCAAAAGGCAAATCACCGCCTCATATAAGAAATCCCCGCATGTGAAAACTAACGGGGACCGGAGCGCACGAACGGGGGGTTATTTTGAAAACTGTTGCCTGGACGTCAGCAGGGGGCGCCCAGGAAGGTAGTGTAAGTATTTCACTACCTAAATCTTAGTAAAAGGTCCTCTTTAATGAACGAAACAATCTATTTATCTTTTGGTAGATGTGACCTGGGAGCCAAACTGGGAACATTTGTGGCATAAGTATCATTTTAATGAGGTTAGTCCTACCCACGATTGGCAGTGGAAGTTTATTCCATGCAGTGATTTTAGCTTGCCATCTGTCGAGGAGAGGTTGTATATTTAAAGGGATATACTCTTTAGGCTTCATGGATACCACTACTCCTAAATACTCAAATGAGGGGACACACTGTAATTCCTCCATTATGGTGACCCCCATGCTGCTGCCAAGGGTCTACTAGCATAAGAACCGGCTTTTCCCAGTTAATGTGCAGCCCTGAGTAGGCGCCAAAAGTACGTATAGTGGACATAGTATGCACAAGGGAATCAGCAACATATGCAAGAAATAGTAACATATCATCAGCATAAAGAGCTATTTTTTCCTCCCTATGACCGTGCCTAAAGCCCTCTATAGCCATGCTCCCTCGAGTCAGTGGCCCAATAGCTATGGCAAAGAGTAAGAAGGGAAGTGGACAGCCTTGTCGTGTCCCCCTACCCAGTTGAAAGATTTCAAAAGTGGAACCATTAACTTGCATACATGCCTGTGGCAGTGAATACAATAACTGCGCCCATCTAATATACTTAGGTCCAAACCACCCCATCTTTTTCATGACTCCCCATAGGAGGCGCCATTCAGTGCTGTCAAATGCCCTAGTGGCATCTAGTGACAATACCACCCGGTCTCCCGCATTGTCCGAGACTACCTGGAGGTTCAGAAAAAGTTGACTAAGATTTATAGCAGTAGACTTATTGGGCATAAAGCCTGTTTGGTCTGAATGTATAATGGTAGAAATAGCTGTGGCTAGCCGATGCGATGATACTTTTGCTAGAATTTTAACGTCTGTAGGCAGAAGTGAGATGGATCATAAATCGGGACTTACCCGGTTTGGGAAGGACTACTATTGTAGCAGCACGCATAGTGGGCAGAAGTTCGCGTCGATCATAAGCATCATTAAAAACATCTAGCAATTGTGGTCGAAGAACTGACCCATATAGCTTCCAGATCTCCGTCAGAAGCCCATCCTTGCCTGGAGCCTTTTCATTGGGCATACTGCGAACTGCTGCTTCGAGTTCCAAATTTGGCACATAGGTACACCAGGTGTCCGGGAAGGTTTTAGATCGGGTCTCAGCTCTCTAGGACGTACTGTTCCTGAAATATTCCAAAAAAATGTATTAGCCAATAGGAGCTCGCAGCTACACTCACATTCTAACTGCCACATGACCCTTATTATCCATTAGAAGCTTGCAGGTCCTTCAGTCTTGACATACACAGTTACACCAGGTTTCTATAACAACTCAGGCATTTATCTTCAAAGTTAGAGGTCATTGTTAGGGGGCAGGGTGCTGTGGAGGTCACTGTTAAGGGGATGAGGTACTATGAATGTCACATTTTAAGGGGGCAAGGTTCTACGGAGTTCTTATATTAAGGGGGTTAGGCTCAGTGGGGGAAGGGGTCTTACTGTTAAAGGGGAGGGACCCTGTGCCGGTCATTGTTAAGGGGGTGGGCTGCTGTGGTTGGCTGACTGTTAAAGGGGTGGGCTGCTGTGGAGGTCACTGTTAAGGGGTAGTTTGCTGTGGAGGGTCACTTAAAGAGTGCAGGCCATTGTGGAGGTCAGTGTTAAGGGGCACGGTACTGTGGATGTCACTGTTAAGGGGGAGGGTTGCTGTGGAGGTCACTGTTAAGGGGATAGGTGCTGTGGAGATCACAGTTAAGGTGGCAGGGTACTGTGGAGGTCAATGTTAAGGGGGCGTGTCACTGTGCAGGTCACTGTTAAACTGGTGGGCGCTGTAGAGGTTACTTTCAAGGAAGCGTGCCACTGTAGAGGTCACTTTAAAGGGAGGGGCCACTGTATAGGTCAGTGGTCGGAGGTCAGTGTTAAGAGGCGGGCTGCTGTGGAGGTCACTGTTAAGGGGGCGGCGTATTTTGGAGGTCACTGGTAAAGGGGCGAGGTGCTGTGGATGTCATTGTTAAGGGGGCAAGCAGCTGTGAAGGTCACTGCTAAAAGGCCTGAATGCTGTTGCAGTTCAGTGTTAAAGGGATTGTCCCATCTCAAACAATAGGGGCATATCGCTACGTCCCACCGCTGGGACCCGCACCTATATCGAGAACGGAGCCCAGAAAGTGAAGGAGAGCGCATGTGCAGCCGCCCTCTATTCATTTTCTATGGGGCCGGCGAATATAGCCGAGCGCTGGCTTGGCTTTTTCCGTCAGTCCCATAGAAACTAATGGGAGCATAGGGCGAGCATGAGCGGTATGCTCCTATTCACTTCTATGGGAGCAGAGCTTGGTGGTGGACGGACCCCGGGAAATCAGCCACAGCTCTCTCCGCTTCGTTCTCGATATAGGTGCTGGTCCCAGCAGTGGGACACCTATCAGACAATGGGGGCATATTCTAGCGATATGCCCCCATTGTCTGAGATGGGAATACCCCTTTAAGGGGACGGGCTGCTGTTGAGAACACTGTTATGGAGGGGGGGGGGTGGCTGTGAAGGTCACAGTTAATGAGGTAGAGAACTGTGGAGGTCACTGTTAAAGGGGCGGACTGCTCTGGAGGTCACTGTTAAAGGGGCAGGCTGCTGTGGAGGTCACTATTAAGGGGCAGGGGTGCTGTGGAGGTCACTGTTATGGGGAATACTGTGGATATTTTTTAACCTCACACACAAACATTAAATGAAATTGTGGAAGCCGGGTCACCCTGCTAGTATATATATATAAAGATTAACTTCTGTCTGTCTGTTGTCTATTCTTTATGCACGGCCAAACGACTGGACCAAGGTACATCAGGTGTCCGGGAATGTTTTAGACTGGATTTCAGCTCTCTAGGATGTACCGTTCCTGAGATATTCCCAATAAATTAAAATATGGCCTCATCACATGACCTGCATTATCCAGTAGAAGCTCACAGGTCCTTCAGTCCCGACATACACACAGTTTTACACCAGGTTTCCATAACAACCCAGCCTTTTTCTTCACTGCTGTAGGTCACCTCTAAAGGGGCAGAGTGCTGGGGAGGTCACAGTTAAGGGAGCAGGCTGCTATGGAGGTCACAGTTAAGGGGATGGTCTGCTATGGAGGTCAGTGTTAAGGGGTGAGGTGTTGTGAAAATCACTGTTAAGGAGACTGGGTACTGTGGATGTCACTAATAAAGGGGCGGTCACTGTGGAGGTCGCTGATTGTTTTTTAAATCAAAAAAAGAAAAAAAGGGATGAGTATAGACAATCAAATTTGGCATTCAGAAAAATTGTCAAGACTTTTTCCATAATTGACATCCATATTTCAATAGAGAAAGCAAAAGAAACAAAAATATACCCTTTCAGATGTAACACAAAATAAAATAAATCAGAAGGGGGCACTGTTAAGAGGGGGGGCCGCTGTAGAGGTCACAGTTAAGTGGGCGGAGTGCTGTAGAGGTCAATGTTAAGGGGGCGGGGCACTGTGGAGGTCTTTATTAGGGGGGCGGGTGGGGTGCTGTGGAGGTAACGGTTATGGGAGATACTGTTGATATCTTTTAACCTCACACAAAAACATTAAATAAAATATACCAGTGTGAAGCCGTGTCATGCTGCTAATATATATATAGTAATTTACTGTACACTATGTGAGGGCAGCTGCTCCCAGCCCAGCGCATCTTCACAGTCGGTACTGCACTGTACTGTACTAGAAAGATGAATGTGCCTGAGCAATGCTCATTTCAGGGCAAGTTTTCTCCTATAAATGTACAATGTCACTAAATAAAGTATATTAGAAGAATGTTCCCTATCACTGTCTCTACACATGAGAAGAAAAAATGTCAGTTACTCTTTCAGGCCCCCTAGTGACCACTGTGAAAAGGTATATTGGTGGTTACTAAGGGGTTAAAAAGTGTTGAGTGGCCATAGTGGAGTGCAAAAAGCAGCAAATTCATTAAAGACTTTAGTGGAAAATGTTGCCGTACACATACAACAGCTTAAAGGGGTTGTCTAATCTGAGACGGTTGGGGGCATATCGCTAGGATATGCCCCCATTGTCTGATAGGTTGCAGGTCCCACCACTGGGGCACGCACCTAATATCAAGAACAGAGCGGGCATAATGGTGGCAGGAGGACTCCAGTCCAGCCACCAACAAGCGCTCTCCCCATAGAAGTGAATGGGAGTTCATGACCGGCTACCGCTCCCATTCACTTCTATAGGCCCGACGGAAATCGTCCAGCCTGCGCCCAGCTATTTTTGGCGGCCCCGTAGAAATGAATGGAGGGCGGCTGCGCATGCACAGTGCACCCTCCACAACGTTCGGGCCTCCTTTTAAGAGATGGTTGTGGATCCCAGCGCTATGCCCCCAAAGCAGAGAAATGTCTACCATGACCAGGGCTTTTGGTGCTGTTTTTTGCCATCTTTAAACACTTATCTCATAGCACTATAGATGAGTCTTCTCCATTGTTATTTCACCGAAATCCCCAAAATGTGTGTATGCGTGGATCCCAGCAGCAGCTCAGTGCGTGGTATAATGGATCTATCTGTGATAGATTTCCGATCAGCACAGTTACAGCCTGATGAGTCTCCATGATGGGACCACATGGCCTATTGGTGATCACTTCTATCCTATCACATTCCCTATTTCTAGGTGGCGGGGCTGATCGGCTCCATTTAGAATGATTAATGTCTCTGTTTTGACAATTGCCATAAATTAGGCTAATGTGCGACAACGATAGGTTTCTGGATTAATCAAGGCTCAGATTAAGGTCACGCTATCCCAGCAGGAACAGGCTAATAGTTTAATTAATTGGATGATGATTATGGCAAAATTTAAGGAAACGCTTAACATAACCAGCAAATAATATACACACACACACACATACATTCTGACGCTATATTTAATATCTCCTGTAATTGGATGAATAGATTAGAGCTAGTGCCTTTATTTTTCAGATTAAACATATGTTTTATCGAATTTTGTTTTTTTTTGCTAATTTTCATGTCACTATCTACCATGCTATTGTGGCTCGCTGGACACTGAGCCCCATAATAGGCTGACACATCCTGTTCTGGAGATATCTCTTCTCAGCAGTCATCTCATTATCATTACAGACAGGATTACAATGACAGACAACATCTCTATATAGATGCGGATCCAGCATTCACACAGTTGACAACCACAGCTCAACTTCTGCGCAATGAGGTTGTTTTGGCGGCATGTACATGGTTTTGTGCAAGCCCCATTTAGAATTAAGGGTTTCTCCGAGACCAGAACCTCCTTTTGCTATATTCAGGCTGGGTGCAAGGCTAAAAAATTTTAAAAAATGAATCACTTGTCACTAACTCCAGCGCCAAGATCCCTTCTCCTCCACTTTCAGTCCTCAATGGACCAGGAGACTGCACGTCACTGCGGTTGACCAATCAGTGGATCATGCGTGCAGGCATGGCACCTGGTCGCCGCCACAGCTGAGGCTTCTGATTGGGCCTTGCACTAAACCTGCACATATGAAAAGGGGTTCCATAGTTCCTTCCGGCCCCTAGAAGTGAATGGTAGCGGTGGCTGATGTTATGTGCGCTCCCATTCACTTCTATGAGGAGAGCACCGGAGTCCTCCAGCCAGCACTTTGCAGGGCTCAGTTCCCAATATAGGTGTGGGTCCCAGCGGTGAGACCTGCGCCGATAAGGGTACTTTCACACTTGCGTTTTTATTTTTCGGCATAGAGTTCCATCGTCGGGGCTCTATGCCGGAAAAAAACTGATCAGTCACATCCCCGTGCATTCTGAATGGAGAGAAATCCGTTCAGGATGTCTTCAGTTCAGTCTTTTTGACATTTCAGGACGGAGATAATACCGCAGCATGGACAATTAAAACAAAAATCATCCAACATTCTAGAAAAACATGTTTAATCATAAAAATGTAATTTTAACAATAGGTTATTTTCTCATGACATCTTCGGTGTCGGGGGGCAGCCAATGGCAGGTGGTGATGGGGAAGAGCCTCTCTAGCATCACCCGCAATGCTAGGGAGCCTCGTCCCCGTCATTGGCTGCCATCCCTCCCCCCGAGACCGGATGTTTTCATCTGTGTGCAGGGAACCAGGTAAATCAGTGTGAGGGGCCCCTGCGTATGAGGGGCATTTGCAGGTTCGGATAACCCCTTTAAATATCCGGTACTTACTGAAAACCATGCAGTCTCTGTGGTGCAGTGGTGGTCCTACCCACTGCTGCACCAATACCATTACAAGTGACGCTAACCTAAGTGTTGTCTGCAGGTTCGGTGCTTTCCTATAAGGTCATGGAAGTAAATTCCTTGTAGGATAATTTTGCCTCAACATCTTAATTCTGCAGATTAAAGGAGAAAACGCATTCATTATGGGCTCATCTTCTGAGCGAGCAGAGCAAGTATCGGAATCCAATATTTGACTTACATTCCTTGAAGACCCAACCAGTTCTGGAACCAAATAGCGTCTCCTTCAACTTCAAGTAAGCTCCTTTTTTTCCGTCCATCTGTCACATTCCACGGAATTATTACATAGATGTCATCTGTGTTACTCTTCACCATACGCAGGTTTTGGAGGAACATGTATCACCAGTTTGACCTGATGCTGCACCCCAGGCAGTCCTTCCCCAATCTTCTCGTGAAGATATCTTCTGAAAACAAGGACTTGGAGGCTGAACTGAAACAACTTCAGCTGGTAAGGGTCATGTCATTCTAGATCCCTGTTCTTGTAAGGCTAGGGCTCAGCGGCAAGTTCTGGTGACACGATTACCCCAATGGTACCAATATTGGTTACTACAGTCTTTCCCTACTAGGGGAAAAGTCATGGGCGACTTGTGAAACTCGCAATAACTCTTACCGTGCTGGATTTTTTTTTCAGTTGTTCGAAAATCCAGCAAACCTGGGTGACCAAGGTTAAAATTCTTCAATTTTTAGGTGACTTTTTAACCCTTGTCTTTTCAGACAGTGATATTCCTGTATATTGTGTGTACAATTTGCACAACTACTGTGAGGAAAAAGGTTGTGAATCATTCTCTATGTCTGCCTATCTGTCTGTCTATCTATCTAATATCTGTCTCACCAGAATTCAGACTTCAAAGTTGCAAGGTTCCAGTTGTGACATCGCCATTGCGACTTTTTTTTAGTCACAGCTGTCGATTTTATGCTGTCCTCACCATTTTACCTAAAAGTGGTCGGGGGTCTGGAACATTTATCATTAATTACTCTAGAAGCTGGCGTAAAGAATATCTGAAATCTGTGGCAGCCCAGAGCTGCCGTTCATTTAAATCTAGTGCACAGACTGTCGGAGAAGGCATTTAACTGATGGCGAGGCCTGCTCGTTGTCCAAAATTAAGTCTTTTCGGTGGTGCAGGTCCCATCAAGACTGTTGTAGCGCACTCCGGTCTTGATAAATCGGAGCCCTCAGATTGTATCTTTTATACATGAACGTTCATTTGTTTTTAATAATCTACTTTTTATTGTGTTTTTTTAATGTTCTTATGTAGAAAATCCGTAACCGTACAAAAGAAGGAGAATATGCCGGCATCAACTCCCCAACCGCTCATGTGTCTCCCAAGCAAAAGAAGTCTTCAGGTTACAAGAAGGAAAAAGTTCTTCACCCCCTGCAGGACCCTAAACAAATCCTAGAGGGCAGTACAGCTGAAGACAACCGCTATACTGACTACTCAGGGGAGATCACCAAAGCTGAGCCCTCCATTGTCAGCCTGGAGTTCGGAGTTGCAAAAATGAGAGTTAGTTAAAGTACAACTACGTTAAAAAAAGCCTCGTGTATGTGACGCCCATAGAGTGCAGGGAGCGCCTCTGTCTTGCTTATGACGTAGCATGGATAGTGATTGTCTATGTGAGAATGAGAGGAAGAAGGTAGGAAAAGTGTAGGGTGAATGGTAAGAACCTGTGAGCAGGTCATTGAGGGCTCGTTATAGGACGACGATGCTGCTACTATACAGGGTCAGATACAGGAATGGTTTACTGTATACGGTAGGGTTCAAATGTTGCTTGAAATTTCAGACAAGTGAACTATTACATGTGTAGATAATAAAGCTTCCGGCTCTAGAGAGACACTTTAATGTAAAATATATGTTCTATTTAACCAAGTTCTCCTACTTATTTTTGTGGAGCCATTTTGAGGGCCCCCGGCAAGTACCTCTGGAGTGTGTTTCACTTGTCCGGATAGAGTATATTTTATATCCGCGTTATGTCGTTTTATCGGTAGCATTTACTTGTCAAGAAAGGTAACTTTATAACATATCTATAATATAGCATACATATATAGGCTAGAAGTCGTCTTCACACAGTCCTTCATCCTTCATGGAAACCACTGCTGTGGACCTGGAAAACATTAACGTGGTTTGGCCCATCTCGCTCTTTGGTGGCATATCGCTAGCATAAGCAACCATTGTCCGGTAGGTGCGGGTTCCACCTCTGAGACCCCCACCTATCTCTAAAAAGGGCCCTGGAAAGTAAAGGAGAGCGCAACGCATGCTCTCGATTCACTTCTAAAGGAGTGAGCGCACTCAGCTATTTCCGGAATTCCTAGAGAAGTGCATTGAGAGAGCACTGGTCAAGCTTGCGCAGTGCTCTCTCGTTCATTTTGGGGGCCCCGTTTTAGAGATAGATGTGGGTCCCAGTGGTGGGACCCGCACCCATCGAACTGGTGACATATCCTAGCAATATGCCACCAAAGTGCGAGGTGAGCCAATCCTATTACAGATGTTTCATTTCCGTTTTTGTAAGCCAGAAGTCTTACAAGGTACAATGTCTAAATTTCTTCTGGCTCGTCTGTAGGATTAGGGTCAGTAAGTAATCTAAAAGTCCTCTAACTCTGGCATATCAGGACACAGCAACACCTTCCGAAAATAGATCAAGCCTCTAAATGTCTCATGAGGACAATTCCCATCCGTCTGGACTCCTTCTCTAAGGCAGAACAGAAAGCCACTATGTAAGAGCAGCTCCCGCTCTGGCTTGTTAAAAGGGTCCCCTGACTATATGCTGTTGGGAAGCCCCTGCAGTGCTACCACTGGGGAAATAAAGCATTACAGGGTGCCCATTAAAATCAATGAGCTGTCCACGTGACTCATGGACGTGTCAGGTCCTCCAGAGAGAAGGACGCTCTTTATAACCAATCTCTGCTTTGGCTTATAGAGGAGAGTCACAAACTATTAGGATATGTGAAAATGTATCTATAACACAGACAACCCCCTTAAAGGGGTTGTCCAGGTTCAGAGCTGAACCCGGACATACCTCCATTTTCACCCAGGCAGCGCCCCTGACTTGAGCATTGGAACAGTTCATGCTCCGATGCTCTCCTTTGCCCTGCGCTAAATCGCATTTTCTGGAGTTCCGTTGACGGACTGGGCTCTCCATGGGGCTGCCAGGAAGCCCGGTGACGTCACCGGCACTGATGTGCGCCTTTAGCGCTGCCCTAGCCTGTAAAACCGCTAGGGCAGCACTAAAGCACGTCCATCAGAGCCGGTGACGTCACCAAACACACTGCCGGGCGGAAGCTTCCGTCCGGCAGTGTGTTATTGTAAACAAAAGAGCCCTTGCTCTGCGCGATCTAGTGCCGGGCAAGGGAGCGCATCGGAACATGAGATGCTCCGATACTAACATCAGGGAGGCTGCCTGGGTGAAATTCTGGGTATGTCCGGGTTCAGCTTTGAGCCCGGACAACCCCTTTAACTAGGGATTGCCTTTGTGAGATATCCTCTTTATGTTATGAAGACACCAGGTGGCTATAGGACTGCGTCCACCTCCTGACCATAAGTTAGGATGACCCCATTGTATTTCAATATGTGATGGACGGCAGTAAGTTATATACATATATTCTGTATTTGGAAGGTCTTGCTGGGTTTAAGCGTCTTCTATAAAGGGAATTGTTTGCACTACAAAACTTGAAGCTCCCGTGCCGATAGCGAGTGTTTCAGGGTGTTGTATGTACTGGTACATACTGTGCTGTTTCTTTTGTATTCATTAGCTGTAAGGGGCTCTGGCATAGGGAGGGCGTCTGGGATTTAGCTCCCCTTGCTGCTTTTTATCCTTTTTTTAGCTGATTGTTCGCTTTCATTTGTATGATCTGGATAACTGTTGTATGTAGTTTTTGTTCTTATTCAAAGAAATAACTGTCTTAAAATGTCTCTTATAATACGCTTATTATATCCAGTTTTGGCTGGAAAATGTATGAACCCATCCTTTTTTCCTATTTTTCTTCAGTTCCATTATTTTTATGTTATTTTCCTCGGCTTTGTAACATCAGCCTTCCCCATAATCTATTTTGGGGGTTTATTTGAGCCCCATAATCTCCTCTGGGGTTCATCATGTGCCACCCCTTCAGGCCCTGAACTATGTATAACACATAGCGCACACATGCTTGGCATTTGTGTATACCTACCAACAGACCCATTTATTTTATTTTTTTGGTGGGACTGTCCCGGGATGGTACTGGGCGAGTTTCCTAGGATGAACTTGGAAGAGTCTTAAAATGTCCTATAAAAGACGAATCCAATAGTAGACTTTTGTCGTGTTGTTGTCATCTCCAGAGAAAGTAAGAAGGGACTATAATGTCAGCTGCCAGAGGGGGAAGCAGACTGATTCTGCTAGAAACACTGTAAATTACAAACGGGTTGGGTCACAAACAACATTTATCAGCTAATCCACAGCTAATCTAATTTCTTGGGCTGTAGCCTCTGGGACCCTCACCAGTCACAATACCACGTGTGATTGGAGCAGTAGTGCGCATGCGTGCCCACCACTTCACTGACGGAGACAACCAAATGCAGCGCTCCTCTATTTCTGTGAGTCCTATAGACAGTGTTTGGGGTTGACTGAGCATGCGCATTAACAGGAAGGCTTAAGTGTCCGTCCATTCTGTGCTGGTTATTACTTATGTGGTGGATTTCAGTGTCCCTCAGTCCTACCTTATAAGTGACCGGTTGGGTTTTTTACAGTAGAGTTATTATCAGTTTTGGTTATTTTGTGCACATTGCTTGTAGATGAAGAGATTCCACACGCCGCATGTTTACATTCACGTCTGTTGTATTTTAACCATATTTTCTTATTTTTAAGGGTCAGTGAAGAATGATAGTACATGGCTGAACTGGAAATACATGCTCTAGGGCAGATTTACTACCCCTATAGATGGCATAAGCCTAGACCCGCGGTCTAGACTGGCAGCAGGTTTATGACGGGCTCAGGCTGGAGGGTACATGTGGTGCAGCCGACACTGACTCTATACCAGCTATTGGTTGGCTTACTCTGAAACAGAATTTTACTCCAGAATTGTGGTATCCTTTTGGTGCCAAATGTCACATCTTAGACCACGCGCCTTTCATGTGAACCCCTGCCCTTTCATGCTTAGCACCGCCTCTTTTCAAGTGAGTGTAAAACAAAATGGAGAAACCCTAATTGAGTCAATTTACGCCTCTTTTTAGACACATAAGGCTATTTTCACATTAGCGGCAGGGGAGTCCGTCTTGCTGTTTCAGCGGGTGAACAGCCTGTCGGATCCGTCCTGCCGATAGTTCACATGTGCCCCCGGACTGCCGCTCCGTCACCATTAACTATAATGGGGGCGGAGTTCCGGCGGCAGCGCACGGCGAGTTGCCGCCGGACTAAAAGTACAACATGCAGTACTTTTAGTCCGGCTGCCTCTCGCCGTGCTGCCGCCGGAACTCCGCCCCCGCCCCCATTATAGTCAATAGGGACGGAGCGGCAGTCCGGGGGCACATGTGAACTAGCGGCAGGACGGATCCGACGGGCTGTTCGCGGAACAGCCTGACGGACTCCCCTGCCGCTAATGTGAAAATAGCCTTAGTAAATCTGTGCTTTTGAGTATTTTTGGCACGTTGTGTACACGGAGGATCATATTGGTATAAACTGTGCCAGTCATGGCTTCAGAGATACACCATTGTCACGGTAGCTGAGCCCGACTTTGCACTTGTCACGTTCCATAGACTGAGGTCGGAGCGCTCCGGCTGTCAGAATGTCTGTGCCTTATTCGGAAGCCGTAAAATCACTGATATTGTATGTGTTACTGTTTTTAGTCTCTAAGGCTTTGTTCACATCTGTGTTGGAGCTTTTATTGCATATTCCGTCATATTTGATAGGAAGAATGGCGCAGCATGCAGCCCTATTCTTCCCGTCACTATGATTCCAGTATAAGTGAATTCCGTCCATGGAGTCCGTCCAGTGCCTTTGGTGTCTGTCATGCGACGGATCCAGGACTAGGTTGTGGTTCCTTTTTAAAGCGGAAACGACAACATAAGTGTGAGCAGAGCCTAAACGGCGTACTTGAAATGATAACCTGCAGGGTGGACGCAGAACTGCAGTTTTTAGTTTGCCTTGTGGTCATAGCTTGTTTGGATTTTCTGGTGTCAGTAGAAGTGATTTGATTTCTATAAAAACCTTGGCAGGTTGTCTGATGTTTGGTTTTTCTTTTTTAAGGAACGGTGTCACTGTTGTCTACAGGTTGTGTCTGGTGTTGCAGGTTGACTTAGTTGTCTCTAGATCTGCATGTGTGAAAAGCGGTGATGTAGGACCTGGAGCTATAAGGTTAGCACGCAGGGGGATGTGCGTAGCTTTTAATCTGTTCAAACTACTCTAGCTTTAATGGAATCGGTAAGGGTTGGTGTGTTCAATGTATATGGAGGCCTCCTGACTTCCCTGGACAGGGGGACATGAGCTTAGGGCACCTTTCTTCTCTTTGCAGATTAAGCAGAGATAAGCCTCCATCCCACTCAAAGGGTTATTCTCCTCTTGGACATTGGGGGAAATTCGCTAAGATATGCCCCCAATATCTGATAGGTGTGGGTCACACCTCAGGGACCCGCACCGATACGCAAAGTGCCAGAGGGCACATGCACGGCTGTCCTTCATTCATTCCAATAGGAGCGCGTGCTCTGTAATTTTTTTTGGAAGTCCCATTGAAATGGATGGGAAGCGCACCGTGCAAGCGCGGCTACCGCTCCACTCACTTCTGTGGGGCTTTACGGAAAAAGCCGAGCCAGCGCTTGGCAATTTTCGTGGGCTCCAATAAGAATGATTGGAGGGCGGCCGCGCATGCGCAGCGCACCCTTCAGTACTTTGCGGGCTCTGTCCTAAGTATAGGTACAGGTCCCAGAGGTGAGAGCCGTACATCAGACATTGGAGGCTTATCCTAGCAATATGACCCCAGTGTCCAAGATGGGAATAACCCTTTAATTGAATGGATATTGATGCTTGGCACACGTTTTTAAGAGGTTCAGGGATAAAGGGGTTGTCCCGCAGATAAAAAATTCTGACGTGGGCCAGAATGGGTTAAGAAAAAAGAAAACAAGTCATACACACGCCTCACTGTTCCCTCGCTGCAGCTGTTCTGATGCTTCCCGGGTTCCCCACTGGCTTTACAACACGCAGGAAATGACTACCCAGCCAATCACTGGCTGAGGTGGGTGACCACGGCGGCCTTCGATTGGCTGAGAGGTCCTTTTGAAGGCGCCAGGAAGTACAGACCAGCGCAGGATCGGGAAAGTGTCATACCTGCAGCAGCGGGGGATCTGTGAGGTGCGTATTGCGTGTTTTATTTTATAAACCCATTCTGGGTCTGACATTATGGCGATTGTTAGGGTTTGAACAGAAGAACGTATTTCAGAAATCATTCCCCAACTCTGGATTCTACTGAACCAAACCTAGATGTGCATACAACCTTGTGGTTGGTTTTGTAGAACCACAGAAATCCATGTGTTACATCAATAATATGAAAAGTTAAAGGGGCGGTCTCTCATGATAGACAACCCCTTTAATGTGAAACCCGAGGCCTTCTGCAAAATTAGACATTTATGCATTTGTAGTATAACATAGCAGTCAGATTGTCAATATCTCTCTGTTCTGGCCCATACGGGTGGTCTCATTGACATCCATGTGACCATAGGAATATGGATCGGGGTTGTACTGACAGGTGCAAAACACCCCTCTGTAGAAGCCATTAAAAAGATTGTCTTTGTAATGGATAGCTAACCATAGAGAAGATCCACTTAATGACAGGGCAGACAGTGAAAAAAACGTCATCACACATGGCGCTGTCAAGGTGCAGAGGGCGTGGCATTTGCAGAGAGCAGAGCCTCTAAGTGTAAAGGCAACGCCCCCGTTGCTCTGAGAGCCTCATTTGCATATAATAAAACATCATTTTTCTCAGCAATGCGGACACATATGAATATGGGACCAACACAGATGTCTTCAGCTGCCAAGTGCACATGTAACAGGTCAGCCAGCGTCATAGGGACAGATCTGCTGACAGACGCCCTCGAAGTGTTTTGTATAATACATGCTCTAGGACTGTTCCTTGACAGTTCTTCTTAAAAGTTGGCTGACACTAAGCTGACACGAGAGGAATAGAAGCACAGCGTGGCGGTAGTAATGCTATGTCATTCCCCCTCTCCACAGTTCTACATTATTAATCTGATTTATTAAACCTTAAGGGAGGTGAAGAGTCTGAAAGCCGATGAGGGATCCTTATTGTGTTAGCATTTGATGTGCCAAATGTAATACGTGATCTATATGTGGTCAGCTGTACATCACCATTTTTCTGTCAATATCTTTTCATGAATGTTTGCCAGTGGGCAAAATGACTTGATCAGTAGCTGCTTTATGATATTTGCTTATCCAATAATGATACGTAGCTTAGGGGGATCAGTGGTGCCTTACTAAAAGGGTATGTCTACCTTTGGACACCATTTTACAGTGTGAATACATAAATATAATCCAAGTCATCCAGATATTTAAAAGGGTTTTAAACATGGCAAAAATAAGCATTACTGCCCTCTCTGATCCTCCACCATTCCGATCCGACACTGCTTCCTGGTCCTGGCTTAACCAATCACTGACTGGCCGATGTGGGTGCTCCGAGCCATTTTCTGTGTGTGGAGCCAGAACCAATAAGTGGAGAGCAGTGTAGGAACAGCAGAGGATCAGAAGGAGGTGTGTAATGCTTATTTATTTTTAACCCCTTGAGACTTAAAAATAATTAGATCATATTGCTTTATCCTGAGATACAAACTGTTAGAACCCAGAGCTGTAGTCAGATTGCCAGTTGCTGTTGGAAACGGTCAACAAGCTTGTCGACAGACACAACCCTAACACCTTAGCTACACTCCTATAATACAATGGGATGGAGAATACTTTGCAGAATGAAAATCCCCAGCAAGCTGTGTACAGACTCTGAGCCAGCAAGTAGTGCTGGGCAATTTATGCTCTGAAGGACTGTGAACGCAGCTCTGGAATATTAGGGTACTTTTTCACTTGCGGCAGGACGGATCCGGCAGGTATTCAGCCTGCCGCAAGTGGCCGTGTGCTGCCGCTCCGTTCCCATTGACTATAATGGGGCGGGGGGCGGAGCTACAGCACTGCACGGCCGGAGATCGCCGGACGAAAAGTACTGCATGTCCGACTTTTAGTCTGGCGATCTCCGGCCGTGCTGTGCCGTAGCTCCGCCCCCGCCCCATTATAGTCAATGGGAACGGAGCGGCAGCACGGCCACTTGCGGCAGGACGGATGCGGCAGGCTGAATAGCCTGCTGGATCCGTCCTGCCGCAAGTGTAAAAGTACCCTTATACAGGCGGTAACTCTGAATCAGTACACAATAAGTAAAGCATCATATATACAAATTTAATTTCCGTTTTATGTAGATGAGTTCTATATGTAAACTGGTGCAAAATGGTGTTCAAAGGTGGATATATGATCATAGTCAAGAAATTTTTCTGGCTTAAAGGGGTTGTCCCATCTGGGACATTGGGATCATATCTCTAGATTATGCCCCCAATGTCTGATAGGTGCAGGTCTCACCGCTGGGACCCGCATCTATCCTTAGAATGGAGACCACAGAATGCCAGAGGGTGCACCGTACATACACAGCCGCCCTCCATTCATTCCTATGGGAGTGCCCGGAAATAGCCAAGTGCGCCGTCCCATTGAAATGAACGGGAAGAACACATGTTTCTAAGCAGTGTGCCCTGTGCCTTGTATTTTACCTTCCGTTATGTTAAAAGCCTATAACTGGCCATGCAATGTAAGGCCCTGCCATGGCTGTGTGGGTACATGTCAATAGTGTCCTGTTAATAAACTTTTACTGTAGTTTTCTCTGTTGTGTTGATCTGAATGTTACTTGTATATGTTCTCAAATACTGAAAATGTGTTAATGATGTGGGCGATTTCTATGTCGAGTTCATTAAACATATAAAATGTCAGACTGAACCGTGCTGTCCTGAAATGTATAACTGGAAATGTACTTATATACTATGAGTGTGCTTTTATCCGTAGATATTTTTTTTCCCTTTAAATCATTGCCATGCCCATTTATGATGGAATCGGGAGAATTCTGCCAGTCACCATGTCATATGTATGCAGTCCTCCTAACATTTTATATTTGCTGGGCCTCAGCCTGACAAACCCAGGAACGACCACAAAAGCTCAGAGAATCAGCCATTTTGGGGCATGTTTGTCTACAAGCCCCACCCCATTTTTGTGTTGTAGCACAAAAAATTCTAATAAGGCCTCATGCACACGGTCTGCAAACCACACATCGACAAAATTCGGATCTGGTCAGCGTGCTACGGGTTTGTGGTCGACATTTTTTGGACAAATATGGAGAGAGAACATGGATCATACATCCACATGCTATTTGCTTCCTAGTATAATTTATGAACTGTATACAAGGCATTTTGTATACCTTTTGATTAAAATGCATAAGCCTACTCGCCGCGTCAAGGTGACCTCTTCCGAGTGTAATCCTTACTGTAATTTGGTGCAGCACCACATGGCGACCACTGCCAACACAATACAGTGTCAGCAGGCATTGTAGATTAAACTGTATGTGTCCCAGCTGCTGCAGAACATTATAATGCATGACCCGGATGCTGCAGACCTTCTTTTTGAAAGTGTTTTGATAGCAATCAGTGTTGGGCAGGAAATTTAAGAGGTTTCCTGGGAATTAAAATGAAAATACTTAAATATTACTTTATTATAAATATGTTCTTAAATACCTTTCATTAGTTATAATGGCTTGTTTTATCTATAGAGCAATCATTAGGATAAATAAAATTGTCGCCGTACTATTAGTACACACAAAACCAGTCCTAATCACACAACAGGATAAGTTACTTCAGAACACTAAGCTAAAAAGCTGCCTTAGCCTCCTCTCTGCTCTGCTTGTCAGGGATTATGATCCTGAATACAGCTGATAAGATCTTCAACTGAATCTCTGTAGAAATGGAGATTATGAGGAGACATTAAGTGCAGAGAGGAGGTTGGGGATGTGGCTAATTAGCAGCAACACTTGTATGCAGTTCTCTTCAATTCTACAGTCTGTCCTGTCCGTCCTCTCTGTACTTCATGTATCTTCATGAACTCCATTCCCCAGAGAGTCAGCTAAATTCTTATCAGCCATATTCAGGATCATAATCCCTGACAAGTAGGAGATGTGCCTGAGGCAGCTCTTTAGCTCAGTGTTCTGAAATAATTTGTCCTGCTGTGTGATTAGGACAGGTTCTGTGTGTACTAATAGGACGGAGGCCATTTTATTTCTCCTAATGATTGCTCCCTAGACAAAACGAGCCATTATAACTAATGAAAGGTATTTATAATAAAGGAAGATTTTAAGCATTTTAATTTTCTTAATTCCTGGAGTACCCCTTTTAAAGACGTATCCTCAGGATAGGTCATCAATATTAGATTGGTAGCAATCTGAAGCCTGGCACCCCTGCTGATCAGCTGGTGAAAGAGACAGGCCTCTCCTTGGCCTGGGATGTCACATCTGGCTTTCTTGCTGCTCAGTCCCATTCTAGTGAATGGGACTGAGCAGCAGCACTAAGTACAGCTACTATGCAATGTACAGCAGTGTGCTTGGTATATAATAAAGAGGCTGCAGCACTCATCCAAGCGCCACGGCCCTTCAAACATGATCAGTGTGGTTGCCTTTAGGTAAACCACAAATTCAATATTGATAAACTATCCTGAGGATAGGTTATTAATTTTTAAATAGTCACTAACTTTTCACGTATCTTTGCATAAATCAATAATATAAGTGGCCACAAGAAACTTTTGAATATGTCCAATCAGTGAGAAATGTCTATGTCTTCTGTTATCAGCTGTTTACCAGCCGCTCCGCTGCCCCTGCTAGTTGCTTTTCACTATGAAAAAGGCCTGTCTGCTGTCTAGGACTTGATCATCTCCGCAGGAGGATCATATTTGTCAATGCAGGCCTGTGGAGAGGGGGGAAGAGTGAGCAAGAAATAAGTGAGGCGCACACAGCTACATAGACAGTTTATATCTCATCACAAGTGCTATATCCACAACAATACAGTTCAGTAGTTCTCTGTTATGTTCTCCGTGATCCTGGGGCTGCCTCTGAGTGACTGTGAAACAGTTAGGAAGGAGATTTTCCTCTACTTTCTGTGTGTGCAGTGGATGGCGGCTAGCTTTCACCCACCAAGGCTGAGAAAACTGCGAACCAGATATTCAGCAAGCGCAGAGGAAAACGGCTACAAAATGCCAGAAGCAAGTCGTATAATGGCATAATGGCCTGTACTATTATAAATGCCAAGTTTGTTAAAAGCTCAGTCCCGCTTTCAGCGCTGGACAACCCATTTAATCTTCAAAAAGAGGTTCTGCAGCAGCTGATGTAAGACTATAGACGATAAGAATATTAGAAGTCACCTCGAAATGCCATAACCTGTGTACATGCACTGAGCCGGTGACCTTGTGCTTTTAAATGGTCCTCTGTGACTTGTAATATTCTTATAATTTACAGTAGGGGGGACATTTTCACATGTCACGATCTGACCCCGAACCAGTATAATCATCATATGTGCAAACTGCAGGCTTTCACTAATGTGCAGCGAGACAGAAGGGGCTCACCCAGAGACAATAATGTTAATAGCAGACACTTAACGTGTTCCTTCTTCTAAACTGATGCGGAAGATGACATGATAATTTTCTGATTTCTAAGATATCTTTTAGCCAATCTAATGCTCTTCGAGAATAGGCGGTTGAGATAAGATAATAGCGCTGCTTTTCATGTCTGACTGAGCTGTCTCTCATTTGACAGGTTAATTATAGAAGAGCGCACTTTTTTTGGGGGGTGGAGGGGGACATAAGTTATTAGAAAAAATTACATATTACAACCCTAAAGCAAAAAAAAATAAAAAATATTAGTTCATCACAGACCATTTTGTTTTCAGTTCTTGTGAATTATTCCAGAGCAGCAGATGTTAAAGTTTTCAGAGGGTGGAGCACAAGACAACACACAAGTGCAGTATTCTCATAGTAAATACTCTTGTGGTGCTTTCACCTTCATATTGTTACCAGTGATCTGTGCATAATAACCACTTCAAATATAATGTACTGCTCAGAAAGTATATTGCAACAAGGCAAAGGCAGCTCACCCCTGATGACCGCTGAATGGGAGCACGGAATAGTCCTCTGGTGGACACATCGAAGTAATGCGAAAAAAAAATCCAGCTCACCAAAGTCCAAGCGATTCTTTATTAAAGTTCATAAAAAATTTCCAATACATCAGGACAGACATACGACACTGTTACGCGTTTCGGGCCTCTTACAGATATGGGCCCTTCATCATGACTGGTGCAACATACAAAAAGAGACATCTTAAAAGCCCAACTCACACCTGAATTCCTAATTGCCAGGTCACATGGTGCAAACACCTGTGCCGACTAGATCAGGAAAAAGGAGCAGGGTGCTCTAAAGTACACAAAGGTATAGATAAAATATATACCATATAAAATCAAAGGAAAATGACATACTCTCTCAATACTGTAATATCAGATCATACTTCCTATTTAAGCCTTGCGGGATGCGTGTTTTTAATTTAAACATCCAGTAGGATTCCCGGTTCAATAATTTTCTCCTCATATCCCCTCCTCTGGTTGGCACGAATACCCTTTCAATACCCTGTACTCTAAGTTTGCTGGTGTCGCCGCCATGCACAACCGCAAAATGTGTACTGGCGGCTGAAACATTCCGGGTGCGATAGTGCGGCACATCAGATATGTGCTTTCTTATGCGAACCTTCAGGGGGTTGGACGTGCAGCCCACATATTGTAGGTTGCAGAGACTGCACATGATGACATAAATCACATTTCTTGTGTTGCAATTAATGTAACTATTTATCGTGTGCTCTTGGCCATCTGCACAAGAGACAACCACTTTAGCCATATATAGGTAATCACAACAAAGACATATATGATGGCCACATTTATAGCAACCCTTGGTGGCTAGCCAGGTTGGTATAGTTTTTACCCCCTCCCTAAACAGACTGGGACTGACCATATTACCTATAGTTGGAGCCCTTCTGGCTGCACACCTAATCATCGATAATATTAAACCATTCATTTTCGTATTTCAAAACTGGCAAGTGTTTCTGAATAATTTTACAGATTTCTCCATATTCAACACTATATTGTGTGACAAAGGTAACCGGCATTTTGTGCTTGTTATTATTTTTTCTCCTATACCCAATTTTTTGGTCAGCTTGAGTGATTAGAGAATCTCAGTCTAACCTTGCCACCTGATCTTTGTGTGTCTGCATATGACGTTTTACATAGGACCTGGCTGTCAATATTTTCATGAGTTCATTACTCTCCTGGTCAAATACCGCAGGGTCTGAACAGTTGCGTCTGATGCGCAACAGCTCCCCCCTGGGAATGTTTCTTACTACATGTTTTGGATGACATGATGTGGCATATAATGTGGTATTGCCAGCCAGATCCTTCCTATGTATTGTAGTTTCCACACATGTTTTGGGGACATTGCCCTGTAGTTTCAAATCCAGGAACACAATCCAATCCCTGTTATAACACAAAGAAAGAGCTATGGAAGAGACACATGAATTAAGGTATCCACCAAACAGCGGTCATATGCAGACACACAAAGATCAGGTGGATATTATCGATGATGGGATTAGGTGTGCAGCCAGAAGGGCTCCAACTATAGGTAATATGGTCAGTCCCAGTCTGTTTAGGGAGGGGGTAAAAACTATACCAACCTGGCTAGCCACCAAGGGTTGCTATAAATGTGGCCACCATATATGTCTTTGTTGTGATTACCTATATGTGGCTAAAGTGGTTGTCTCTTGTGCAGATGGCCAAGAGCACACGATAAATAGTTACATTAATTGCAACACAAGAAATGTGATTTATGTCATCATGTGCAGTCTCTGCAACCTACAATATGTGGGCTGCACGTCCAACCCCCTGAAGGTTCGCATAAGAAAGCACATATCTGATGTGCCGCACTATCGCACCCGGAATGTTTCAGCCGCCAGTGCACATTTTGCGGTTGTGCATGGCGGCGACACCAGCAAACTTAGAGTACAGGGTATTGAAAGGGTATTCGTGCCAACCAGAGGAGGGGATATGAAAAGAAAATTATTGAACCGGGAATCCTACTGGATGTTTAAATTAAAAACACGCATCCCGCAAGGCTTAAATAGGAAGTATGATCTGATATCACAGTATTGAGAGAGTATGTCATTTTCCTTTGATTTTATATGGTATATATTTTATCTATACCTTTGTGTACTTTAGAGCACCCTGCTCCTTTTTCCTGATCTAGTCGGCACAGGTGTTTGCACCATGTGACCTGGCAATTAGGAATTCAGGTGTGAGTTGGGCTTTTAAGATGTCTCTTTTTGTATGTTGCACCAGTCATGATGAAGGGCCCATATCTGTAAGAGGCCCGAAACGCGTAACGGTGTCGTATGTCTGTCCTGATGTATTGGAAATTTTTTATGAACTTTAATAAAGAATCGCTTGGACTTTGGTGAGCTGGATTTTTTTTTTTCCGCATTGCTCAGAAAGTATGGGGCAGAATAGATTATCAAAATGGTTGTCTCATGAAAAATATTCTACAGTTTTCAAACCAGCCCCTGGGTCTGAATACTTTTTAATATTACATGGAATAAAAAATGTACCGTATTTTTCACCCTATAAGACGCACCGGCCCATAAGATGCACCTAAGTTTCAGAGGAAGACAATAAGAAAAAAAAAAACTTCATTAGACCTCAATGTTAATCAGCCCCAATCACACCCCCAATGCTAATCAGACCTCAGATCAGACCCAATGTGAATAACCCCTATTCAGGCCTCAGATGAGACCACCATACATTATATTAGCCCCCCAGCGACATTTCATCAGACCCCAGCCTCAGATCACATAAAATAAAAAATGCACTTACCTCTCCTGCTACGGACGCTGCGGTTCCTCACCTCCAGCGCTCTCTTTTCTTCCTGTCGTGGGCTGTGCTCTGACCCAACACACACAGAGTGAGGTCACAGAGCGCCCTTACGCTGTGCCCAGCCAACCGCAGAGGACCAGGAAGCGGTGAGTACAGAACCTGGGGAGCGCTGCATTCACCACTTCCTGGTCCTCCGGTACTAATGATCGCTTCCCTATGCTGCACAGCCTGTGATTTGCTGGCAACATGCAATGCGCCGGACATTTTTTCCCCCTGCACTGTATTTGCCCCATAAGATGTAGTGAAATTTTTCCCCCACTTTGGGGGAGGGGCAGCGGAGTGCCTTTTATGGGGCGAAAAATATAGTATTATAGCTACCGAGTTATTCAATTAAATCTATATAGTGCCACCTGCTGTTTGCTCTTTTTCTAATTTCTATGTCCTGTTCACTGAGACGGAAGCACATGCTCAGTTCAATGCTTAAACTGCCACCATCTGCAGCAGAGCAGCCAGCTTGAAATCAATGTAGCAGAGCAATTGAAGCAATGAATGGGGAGATCTCTGGATCCATGTGAGGTACAGGGCTGGTTCTAGCTTTGTTAGAAAGAGATTGTCATGTACTAGATGATGTCTGATTTAAATTTTTTACATTATTTATGGGATAACCCCATGAAAGAGTGATACAACCTACTGCTTTTCATAAGAATGGTAAAGAAGCCTTAAGGGCAGTTTCATGCACAATGAAGAAGCCGCAAATTATGGTGCATTCCATATTTGTGCCATAATTAACAACTTATCACCTTTCTACACCTTCCAGACTGGTGAGAAAAGGGGTGAGGCCTCTGCCGCCTGCTGGATTTACTATAATTTAGGTAAATTGTAGCTCAATTCTGAAATTGAGTGTTTTGGCCAGTTTGACATTGATTTTGATCATTTCAGTCATCTTGTTTACAATTAAATCCAAGAGGCCCTTGTAAGTCAGACAAATATAACATAACATTTATAATGAAATAACCACAAATGTCTTTTCTGTGCTCACATCATTATCAGTTTTATTTAACCCCCAAGTGACATTCAATCTTAGTACTTAGTACAACATCCTTTTCCAGTTATAACAGCTTTTAAACGTGAAGCATAGCTTGACACAAGTGTCTTGCAGCGATCTACGGGTATCATCGCCCATTCTTCATGGGCAAAAGCCTCCAGTTCAGTCACATTCTTAGGCTTGCGCGCTGCAACTGCTTTCTTTAAGTCCCACCAGAGGTTCTCAATCAGATTTAAGTCTGGTGACTGCGATGGCCACTTCAAAATGTTCCAGCCTTTAATCTGCAACCATGCTCTAGTGGACTTGGAGGTATGCTTGGGATCATTGTCCTGTTGAAAGGTCCAACGTCTCCCAAGCCTCAGGTTTGATGACGGACTGCATCACATTTTCATCCAATATCTCCTGGTACTGAAGAGAATTCATGGTACCTTGCACACGCTGAAGCTTCCCTGTACCTGTAGAAGCAAAACAGCCCCAAAGCATGATTGACCCCCGCCATGCTTCACAGTAGGCAAGGTGTTCTTTTCTTCATAGGCCTTGTTCTTCCTCCTCCAAACATAGCGTTGATCCATGGGCCCAAACAGTTCTAATTTTGTTTCATCAGTCCACAGAACACTTTTGTGGTTTGTCCACATGACTTTTGGCATACTGCAGTCGACTCTTCTTATTCTTTGGAGACAGCAAGTGGGTGCGCCTGGGAGTTCTGGCATGGAGGCCTTCATTACGCAGTGTGCGCCTTATTGTCTGAGCTGAAACTTCAGTACCCGCATCTGACAAATCTTTTTTCAGTTCCTCAGCAGTCACACGGGGACTTTTCTCCACTTTGCGCTTCAGGTAGCGCACAGCAGTCAAAGTCAGCATCTTCTTTCTGCCACGACCAGGTAGCGTTAGAACAGTGCCCTTTGCCTTGAATTTGCGAATGATGCTTCCTATGGTGTCTCTTGGTATGTTTAACATCTTTGCAATCTTCTTATAGCCATTGCCCTTCCTGTGAAGAGAAATCACCTCTTCTCTTGTCTTCCTGGACCATTCTCTTGACTTCACCATGTCTGTAAACCCACCAGTAAATGTCTAGAAGGAGCTGAGTATCACAGTCATTTTACATCTGCCTAATTGGGGCTTATTATGCTTGATTGCTGCTCCTTGACATCCAGAGGGGTTTTCAATACCTGATCGAAAACACTTGAATGAACCTCTGTTCTTAAGAGCGGTCGTCTTTAAGGGGTTGAATAATTGTGTCAATGAAGAAATCACAAAAAAAACATTTAATACTGTATTACAAAAACAATTGATGTCATTTTAGTTGCATTTGGTTCTTTAAAAAGTCCTTGTAAGATTTCATTCTGAACACAATTACAAATGTACACTAAATTCCCTAAAACCCTTTACAGCATTGGGATTTGAATAATTTTGAACACAACTGTATATATATCAAAGGGAAAACAAGGCAGCACTCCTGAAACCACGATTAAGTGGTTCAGGTGTTCACCCCAGATCCAGGGCACATCAATATTCAGAAATTCCAAACTTTATTCACACATGTGAAAAAGGCGACGTTTTGGTCCCCTCAGAGAACCCTCACATGTGTGAATAAAGTTTGGAATTTTTTCACGGACTTTGGAGTGCTGCGTTTTTTCCTGAATATATATATATATAATCAGCCAATGGAAGCTCACAGGCCCTTAGTCTCCACATACACACAGTTTTACACCAGGTTTCCATAACAACCCAGCCATTTTTTTTCACTGCTGTAGGTCAGCTTTGAAGGGGCAGGGCACTGTCGATGACACTGTTAAGGGAGCGGAGTTCTATGGAGGTCACTGTTAAGGGGTGGAGTGCTATGGATGTTAATGATAAGGGAGTGGGCCCTGTGGAGGTCATTTTAAAGGGTAGATCACGGTGGTGGGTCACTATTAAGGGTGCGGGCCGTTGTGGCATTGTTAGGAGGGCAGCTGGGGTGCTGTGGAGGTCACATTTTAAGGTGGAGGAGTGCTGGAGAGGTCACTGTTATGGGGGAGATTGTCGATATCTTTTAACGACACGTATTTATAAATAAAATAGTGGAAATATACCCGTGTCAAGCCAGGTCATCCTGCTAGTCTTATATATATATAAAGCTGAGTGTTTGTACAGTATGTATGTCCGCTAAAGTAATCCGTACCATTGTATTTACAGTAACGAAATTTGCCACACAGGTACATCAGGCGTCCAGGAAAGTTTTAGACCGGATCTCAGCTCTCTAGGACATACCGTTCCTGAGATGTTCCCAAAAAATTAATTAGCTAATAGAAGCCTGGTCACATGACCCTTATCAGCCAATAGAGGCGCACAGGCCCTTTATCTGCACATACACAGTTTTAAACGAGGTTTCTTGCCTGCTGTAGGTCAGCTTTAAAGTGGCAGGGCGCTGTGGATGACACTGTTAAGGGAGCGGAGTGCTGTGGAGGTCACAGTTTAGGGGGCAGGTAGGGTGGCCATTCAGGTCCTGCTAAGCCGTGTCCCTGACCTGGTTAGGCATGCCCCCTCCCACTCCACAGCCGACGAGGACTGAAAAAATGAAGGTAAATATCAACTTCTGTCAGCTGCAGGGGTGGGAGAGAGAGTCACTTTCTCCCTACAGCTCATGTTCAGACAGCACAGTGCTACTGTCTGAGAGTGAGCTGTTCAAAAGGACATCCCTGTGTCTGTCCGGGCCCTGCACCAGGTTGGACAGGGAGTCCTCCCAGACAGGGAGTCTGAAAGCTGGACTGTCTGGCCTAGGGGCAGGCTGCTGTGGAGGTCAGTTAAGGGGATGGTCCGCTATGAAGGCCAGTGTTAAGGGGCAGATTGCTGTAGAGGCCACTGTTAAGGGGACAGGGTGTTGTGGAAATCACTGTTAAGGAGATGGGGTACTGTAGAGGTCACTAATAGAGGGGCAGCCACTGTGGAGGTCTCTTTTAAAGGGGCGGGCTGCTGTGGAGGTCACTGTTAAAAGGCCGAGCGCTGTGAAGGTCTCTGTTAAGGGGAAAGGGAACGGTGGAGGTCACAGTTAAGGGGACGATCTGCTATGGAGGTCAGTATTAAGGGGTGGGGTGCTGTAGAGGTCTCTGTTAACGAGACGGGGTACTGTGGAGGTCACTGTTATAGTGGATACTGTTAATATTTTTTAATGACACAGAAAATGTATTAAATCGATGAAATATACCCGTGCAAAGCAGAGTCCTTCTGCTAGTATATATATATTTAAAAAAAAAAATTCATCTGGTAAATCAGGGGTTAACTGAATACAATGGGATCTAGCTGGTGTATGTGATTTCTTCCCTCTGTCTTTATAGATTAGTGATCTCTATTGTTTCATGCACTGTCCACAATGTGATATTATGTAATACATTCCCTTCATAGACCACAGCACAATGTTCGCAGTGTGTTCCTTCCAGGCGAGTGACACCATCACCTCCACTGCTTGTCACATCTCCATGTAGTGTAGTGGAGACTGGAAACATCAAGGTTATTGTGCCGCTGAATGCTTTGTGTCGAGTACGATTTATGTGGCTCTGAATAATTCGATACAGTGTAGTGAGGGCCATGAAGGGCAGAATCTGCTGCCTCCCACACTCCTGGAGGAATCCATATGCCAGCTCAAGGCATACCAGCCTATGTATCAATCATGGGGTAAAAGGCAAATAATGCCAGCCCCAGGCTTATTAATATGAGCTATGAGTAACAGTCCTGGCCTGTGGCTCAAAACGTGTGAGGTTTTAATACTTTTCCTTGGATGAATGCTGGAGAATATTTTTATTTTAGAAATATTTGTGTACATGTCCGTCACTGCACCTTATCCTACACAACAGTGTTAAAGGGGTTCTCCGGGCATTTCGTCTAATCTGTAGTTGTTATTAACCTGTGAAAGGAAGATCTTTTACATAGTACTTACCCATCCCTCGCTCTAGACTCTTCTGCCCAGGTCCCAACCAGACATAGCCACTTCTTTTCCTGTTCAGCTATATTTATTACTATGCAGTTAAACAGGAAAAGATGCATCCCCATCCGGTCACTTGTCTCCACTGCACTCTTGCAGATCGCTGGCTCTTCCAACCGGTGCCAGAGCTGAACCCGGACATAACCTGTTATTCACCCCTCCTGCCCCCCTGCATCGCTCAGGACAAGGGCTGTATGTCTACATTTTTACACTGCTAGGCAGAGGCTTCCGCCTAGCAGTGTTCCTGTTGTCGTTACAAGCGCTAATTGGCAGTCTTTAGCGCTGCCCTAGGCTGTTTTACAGGCTAGGGCAAAGCTAAAGACTGCCCATTAGTGTCGTTGACGTCACTCGGCTCACCGCTAGGCAGAAACCTCTGCCCAGCATACTTTAAGAAAGCTCAGCATGTCACCGGATATGAAGAAAAAAAACTTGCTATGCAGGGCAAGGGAGAGCAAAGGGGTTATGTCCGGGTTCAGCTCTGTTTTGGAAGCAGGTACTATGCCACTTTGCGAGGGCAAGGCAAGAGAGAGCATTGAAGCAAGGAAATGCTCCACTCATACATAGTAAAAGAATAAAGAATAGCTTATATCTGGGTTCAGCCTTGAACCCAGAGAACCCCTTTAAGCTGCATAATTTAATATATATAGCTGAGTGTATATATGTGTATGTATGTATGTCTGCTAAAGGAATCCGCACCGTCGCATTTACAAACACGAAATTTGGCACTCAGGTACATCAGGTGTCCGGGAAGGTTTTGGACTGGGTCTCAGCTCTCTAGCACTTACAGTTCCTGCGATATTCCCAAAAAATGCATTCATTTTTCAAATGCATTCATACACACAGTTTTAAACCAGGTTTCCATAACATCCCAGCCATTTTTCTTCACTCCTGTAGGTCAGCTTTAAAGGGGCAGGGCGCTGTAGATGGCACTGTTAAGGAAGCGGAGCACTGTGGAGGTCACAGGTAGGGTGGCAATTCGGGCCACCTTCAAAAGATGGACTTAAAAACCCTGCCCCCAGTCCTGCTAAGCCACGCCTCCAGTCTGGTTAGGCCATGCCCCTCCCACTCCGCAGCCGACAAAAATGAAGGTTAAAAATCAACTTCTGTCAGCTGCAGGGGTGGGAGGGAGGGTGACTTTCTCCCTGCAGCTCACGCTCAGACAGCACAGTGCTGGTGGCTGAGAGGTAGCTGTTCAAAAGGACATCCCTGTGTCCGTCCAGGCCCTGCGCCGGACAGAGGATAGGGCGTCTGAAAGCCGGACTGTCCACCCTAAAACCCACCCTAGGGGCAGGCTGCTGTGGAGGTCACAGTTAAGGGGACGGTACGCTATGGAGGTCAATGTTAAGGGGCAGATTGCTGTAGAAGCAACTGTTAATGGGGTGGGGTGTTGTGAAAATCACTATTATGAAGACAGGGTACTGTGGAGGTCACAATTAAAGGGGCGGATTTGCTTATATTTTGCCTTTCAGTCCTTGCCTGGTTCTGTCTGTGATCTTGCTTGTGCTTCCGGTGTCTTTCACTGGTGGTTCTGACCCAGTGTGTCAGCTACGAAATAGTCTGGAAGTAATCCAGGAGATAGCGGTCTGGTGGCTCCCCTGCAGCGAAGACCAGATCCCTGTATAGGGAATAAAGGGTGAATACGGGGGGGGCGACCAAGATAACGCTCTCTGGTCTAGCCTAATGTCAAACTGGTTAGCTGGCACAATGGTTCCACAACCATTGACAGATATATTCTATCCCTGATATGTATTGTTACTTGTTTAAGCCCAAAAAATTAAAGAACGTTGGTGGGCAAACTCTGTGACTAATCCTGTATCTCCTAATGTGGACAATCACTGTAGGTTAGATGTGACCCTCCACGACAACATAGCTAGAGACTGTACATGTAGGGACTGGATCTCTTTCCCTATTCCACCCTGTGATAGTGGGTCTAGTAATTGCCTTAAAAAGGATGGCCCAAATTGCTGGAACCTTTCTCAATATTCCACTTATGCCAATGAGTTTCCTCCTAACCAAGGTTATTCAGGGATGGTGTGCAGACCTGTGGTGCGGTGAACAGTATTGTTTTTTAGCTGGATGGTTCCACCAACTGTGTCTCCAAGAGGTGTGTACATTTGCATAAGAAGAAACAAAGGACATGCATTATATATATTGTCTATATGTATTCTACAGTGTTTAGGGCAAGCAAAGTGTGATGTGCGATACAGCTCCAACTATTATTCCGCAGTATGGAGGGGCTGAGTAATCACGTGAAGCACTCCGCGCTGAGATGTATGTATGCATTATTTAGTTACACTAAGTGCTGTCCTCAGGAACGTTGTAGTCTTTACATTCTTCATCTGCTATGATAAAGATTAGATCTACTGGCAGATTCCAAATACACAGTGATCAGATATCAAGAGTATCTAAACAGGAATGTATCATCAGAAAGTGACCTCTTCCGTTTTTTTGTTTTATCATGGCTTGTTTTTTGCGGGACAAGTTGTACTTTCTAATAGCACCACTTACGTTTGCATACAATGTAGTGGATCCGAAAAAAAACACTCGGGGACACGCACTATACAAATGACATATCTTTATTAAACATGTAATAACCTACACAGTAAAATACACATCCAATATTATGCAAAATACGCGAAACGTATGTCAGGGAAGCTCGGCATTACCCGGAGGTCCGCAACTTTGATATTTGTCTATCCAGATTCAGGTATAATATATTTGTCCATTTGTATAGCGCACACTACTGGCCCTTGTGCTTAGCATTATATAGTTCCTTTGGTGTGGACATCATAGTGAGTCCTATGATTCTGGATATATATGCTTTTGTGTTGCCCTGACCTTCTAGTACGCAGGAGCTACTGGCTTTCAGCCATCACTTTATATGCTGCTAATTTTGCATAATCTTGGATATGTATTTTACTGTGTAGGTTATTACATGTTTAATAAAAGATATGTCATTTATATAGTGCATGTCCCCAAGTGTTTTTTTTTTCGGATATGCTGTTACTGAGTCACGCATTTTTGTATATTTATATAGTTGGGTTGTATACAATGTAGTGGGAAGCAGAAAAAAGATTCCAAATGGGTTTGAATTATAAAAAAAAAAAAATATGCTACAGTTTTATGAATTTTGTTTTTACAGCATTTCCTATATGGTTAAACTGACCTATTACTTTCCTTCTCTGAGTCAGTGCAATTACAATGATACCACATTAGTTTATTTTGTGTTTTAATACGGAAAAAGTAGCTGCCTCGTTTAGATCACATATGCCCAACCAGCGGCCCTCCAGCTGTTGCAAAACTATAATTCCCAGCATGCCCGGACAGCCAACAGCTATGAGCCTACAGCAGGGCATGTTGGGACTTTTACAATAACTGGAGGGCCGCAGGTTGGGCACCCCTCCTTTAGATTGAGCACTCCCGGCCCGTCTGCCCAGGGCTTTTGAGCAGAGTATAAATATAGCTGTTTCCTACACCGCACTGAACATTTTAGGCTTAGGTTAGGCCCAGGAGAGGCAGTTCTGTTAGTGTTAGGTACCCATCTGCAGAAGCCACCTTAACGTTAGTAGATGGGCCCGACACACGTTTGATTAAAAATGTGTGCGAAGAGCTTCCATTTTTAATGTATAGTAGGTAAAGTACCACTTTAATCCAGAATAATCCCTAGTTCTATTGTTTGCATGTATAACAATGTGCTGCCATATTTTGTTTGCTATCTGCATGCTAACTTTATGGATGTTCACCTGAGACTTTGGATGTGCTATTCCAAATTTTCTTGCACCTAATACTGAAAAATAATAAAAACTTTGAAAATTTTATTTTTCTCTTTATATCACCGTATTCAGATCCCCTTAATTATCTTATTTTTATGTGTACGGAGCTGTGATCTGTACTTGTGTGTGTATGAGTTTTTGATCACTTTATATTAAAACATTTTGTGGGAGGCGAATTGTGCTCTTCCGGGTTTTCACACCTTCAGATGCCGTGGTCACGTTTGACCACAGCATTTGAGGCGTTAAAAGTATGCGATCGACATTATCGCCATTTTTAAATACCCGACCACCGACGTAAATTTATGTGAGCTGGTCAGGAAGTGTTTAAATCAAGTTTTCATGTTTAAACATATTGGGGGACATTTATTAAAGATTTTAGGGCACTATTCTAGTATAAAAAGGTCTTAAATATGTCGCACGCCAGATTTGCACCATAATTTGTGACTTTTTGAGCTTCTCTCCACTTTTCCGAAGTGGTGAGTAGTCATGAGCGAAGGGAGCTTTGGATCCAAGATCCGAAGTTGCTTCCCTCAAAACTTCGGATTAATGCTGTACAGAGATCTGTTTCTGTACAGCATTAAAATGTACAGTCTCCAATGAGGCGGTTAGTTATTTGTGAAGTCGTGCGAGACTTTGTTAAATAACTTCAGTAATTGATTTTTAAAGTGGGAAACCACTTTAAAACTTGGATCCGAACTCAGCTTTGGTTCCGAGGTATCAGTTGGAACCAAAGCTGAGTTTGGATCCAAGTTAGATACAGCTAACATTCAAAAAAAAAAAAAAAAAAAACATCCAGCAATTAACAACCCCCCTCTTTAAACTCTTTAAAATATCACTTTTAATTATTATCACTAAAATGATTGCTGATACTATAGTCGCTTAACCAAACCCCACCCCACATTAATAGTCAAGTGATTATACTAACATTTGTCAACATCTGTGTGTAACAGCCAACACCAGCTATGTAGTTATTATTTGGTAATGGGTATGCCGAGGAAGATACTAGGTAATCTTTTTTTTTTGATAATTATTACTCCCTACTGGGATGCTATCATATTAGCTGGAACAATTAACATTCAAAATAGCTTTCCTTGAGAAAGAAGAAAGCTTGACTCTCTACTGCCACCAATGCCTAACCCAAGCCTTAGAAATGATGATACAACTAGCAGAACTCTGAGTGCAGCTCTGGGCTGTAATACAGACTGCATCCCATTCTTATTGTAATATATTTACTCTACCATGCAGTGACTTACGGACCCCATACACATAGGAGAAACTTCAGCCAAACGCCACAATTTTGGTGGCACCAGGCAACTATCTTATGTGTATGGGGTCTCCTGACTCTCAGATGATCTGGCATGTTAGATATTCCTTTTGTTACCAGGGGAGATAAGCCTCCACCAGAGATGCTTTTATATGAGGCTGAGCGACCATTAACCCCTTTCAGGAAACAGGGCACAGGTGAGACTGTAGAGGTAGCAGTTACACCTGGGCCCTTGGACATGAGGGGACCCAAAAGCTTCTCTGCCACATAAGAAGCTACCACTATCTAAAAATTATACCTGATGGGTGGGGCCCTGTTACTCAATATATTTACATTGTGTCTCTTTATGGGATCTACTACGGGTGGCATTTAGGAGGATATCTGCCACCTCCTTGGATTCTTCATGAGATCAAGAAGACATTCATGCAAGAATGGGACTCTGTAACATGAGTGCTGCTAGAAGATCTTACTTCCTATGCTAGCCAACCCTACTGCATGTGTCACACACTGTATTTGCACCCTCTGCTGCCTGACCTGACTTATGCTAGATTCCCGGATTTGAACCTGTACTGCCTGCCATGACCTTTGGCCTTATTACCAGATTGAACGACTGACCTCGGCTTGTCCCTGACTACGGTTTTGCCTGATCCCTTGCTGCTTTGCGCATGCGTCTCTTGACCCACATGGGTCAGCAATCACTCAACAGAAACTACTCCAGGAGACAGTGGCCTAGTGGTTCCCGGCAGCAGAGTACAGAAGAGGAAACTTAGATAATTCCCTTATGAGTATCCCCAAGCCAAATCTGTGCAGTGGCACACTGGATCCATCCTCTTTGGTAACATGTCCATTACAGTAACGACAAATTATTATAAAGTACAAACTATTAAACCACTAGTGAGAAAAAGATGATCAGCAGGTAATTGTCACAGAAGCTGAGGCAAATGAGACTTAGTAAGGGGGAGCCTTGAGGGTCACCTTAAATTTTGAGCAGTAAGGTACAGTATGTAGAAATAATCCATGTTGAAATAATGCTAGAAAATTAATGTGTTTTTACTACCTATATAGAGTTTTAATGCAGATTTTACTGTTGATGAAAGATGGTAATAGACTCTGGAAAGAGCAGACTGGCAGAACAAATCAGAAAAATTCATTAAAAGATGCAAATAATGGATCCTGTAGGCTGAGCCTCTGCTGCGCCTTCATTTACTAATTAGCCCCATGATAGAGCAATGTTCACATTATTATCCTAAGGACGTATCTTTGTGCTGATGTCTGCTTATACAAACTCATAAAGCTTGTTAAAATTATAGATAATCACTCAAATGGTTGTTTTTTTTTTTTTTGGGGGTAATAAAAGTAATTCAATATGAGATCAGTTTATTAGGTAGAACATTATTACTGTCAAAGAAAACATACCTGCTCCGAGACACTCGATTCAGACTCCTTTCACACTAGTGTTTTTCCATGACGGATCCGCAAAAACGCTTCCGTTACAATAATACAACCGCATGCATCCGTCATGAACGGATCCGGTTGTATTATGTCTTGAATACTATTGAAGGAGTTTCTATATTGTGCCAGATTGTGTCAGGCAGGCAGCGGTGTCCGCCTCCAGAGCGGAATGGTGACTGAACGGAGCCAAACTGAGCGGATCCTTTTCTATTCAGAATGCATTTGGGCAAAACTGATCCGTCTTGGACCGCTTGTGAGAGCCCTGAACGGATCTCACAAACGGAAAGCCAAAATGCGAGTGTGAAAGTAGCCTCACTGCTGACTTCACTGTGCTTTAATCCCTGCCTGTAAACTTCCAGCAATGATGGGAGTGATGTGCACCGTTACAGTGACTAACATACATTGGGTATTTTGACACAGCAGACACCCAGTGCGGATATTTAACCTCTCAGATGCCATGGGGGGTAGTGTTAAAAAAAAAAAATGAAAAAAGTTAAAAACTAAAAAAGTTTTCAAAGAAACTTAAAAAATGTAAAAGTTCAAATCACCCACCCTTACTTATAATGAAAATAAGTAAACATAAAAAATAAAGATTATAAGCATCGCTGCATACAAAATACCAGAACTATTAAAAAATGAACGCATTTATCCCATACGATAAACACCGTACCGGAGAAAATAAATTAAAATGGCCAATATGCAGTTTTTTCCTAAAGTTTTACATTTTTTGCTGCAGCATTAAACTGAATAAAAACGATATAAATGTGGTATCGCTCTAATAGTATTGATCTGGAGAATGAAAGGCACTGATCAGTTTTACCTCATAGGCAACACCCTGCGCAATTGGTTGTTTTTGTTTTTTTCAAATTCCACCCCATTTGGATTTTTTTTTCCAGTTCCAGTAGTCTAGGTGGGAGATGATGAGGGCATCTACAAGCATTTAAAGGGGTTCTCCAGGAATTAATAAAATGTAAATACTTAAATATTATTTTACAATAAATATATTCACAAATACTTTGTACCTTTCATTACTTAGAATGGCTTGTTTTGTCTAGGGAGCAATCATTAGGAGAAATAAAATGGCCGCCGTCCTATAAGTGCCCACAAAACCTGTTCTACTCACACAGCAGGACAAGTTACTTCACCACAATGAGCCATAGCATTGCCTCATCCTCCTCTCTGCTCTGCTTGTCAGGAATCATGATCCTGAATAGAGGTGAATCTCTTTGGGAATGGAGATGATGAGGAGACACGAGAGGAGGATGAGGTGTAGCCAATGAGCAGCAGCAGTTGTATGCTGTCTCCATCACCACAGTCTGTTCTGTCCGTCCTCTCTGTACTTTATGTCTCATGAACTACTTCCACAGAGATTCAGCTAAAGTTCTTATCATCTGTATTCAGGATCACAATCCCTGACAAGTAGGAAAGGAGGATGAGGCAGCTCTTTACCTCAGTGTTGTAAAGTAAATTGTCCTCCTGTATAATCAGGACAGGTTTTGTGTGAACTAATGGGAAAGCGGCCATTTTGTTTCCCATGTTGATTGCTCCCCAGACAAAACAAACCAATATAAATAATGAAAGGTATTTAGGAATATATTTATAATAAAGTAATATTTCAGTATTTTTTTTTTCTTAATTCCCAGAGAACCCCTTTAAGCACAGTCTGGATTGAAGAATGTTTGGATCAGAGAGATATTTTTGATTTGGAGGCGGCAGGTTGTGGAAAGGGCTTGGATGTGTAGTTTGAAGGACAGAGCAAGGTTACCTCAATGCAGCGGACTTGGGTTCCCGGGGAGAATGTGCAGCCGTTGACTATGATAGAAAGGTCTGGTGAGGGGGCTGAGTGAGATGGGGGAAAGATGATAAATTCTGTTTTATCCATGTTAAAGGGGTTGTCTCACTTCAGTAAGTGGCATTTATCATGTAGAGAAAGTTAATACAAGCCACCTACTAATGTATTGTGATTGTCCATATTGCTTCCTTTGCTGTCTGGATTTCATCACATTATGCACTGCTCGTTTCCATGGTTACAGACCACCCTGCAATCCATCAGTGGTGGTCGTGCTTGCACATTATAGGAAAATTTGTCAGCCCCTCTGGTGGCCAGGAACGTGGGAGCGCACATAGGCTAGTGTTTTTACCTATATTGTGCAAGCACGACAACCACAAATATATTGCAGGGTGGTCTGTAACCATGGAAACGAGCAGTGTATAATGTGATGGAAAAAATGAATCCAGACAGCAAAGGAAGCAATATGGACAATCACAATACATTAGTAAGTGGCTTGTATTAACTTTCTCTACATGATAAATGCCACTTACTGAAGTGAGACATCCCCTTTAAGTTTCAGAAGATAGATAGATAGATAGATAGATAGATAGATACTACTGATAGATGCTACTCTATTCAAAGTCCTCTCACTACAGATGTGAGACATGGTAGGCTCTGGGCCCAGGTTCTAGTTATTGTAGGGACCCTCAGCGATCATTGGTGGATAGGTGATAAATATCCATTGTATGAAATAGCATAATGTGCAATAGAGATCACAGATCCCAGGTACCATCAACAGAACAGTATGGAATGAGAAAGGGAAGAACAGTCACAACAGCCATTCTCAGAGCAGCCATATTGACTCCAGCTAATTGGCCATGGATATTATTTTCTGACAATATTTCTACAATATGAAGTCAATAAATGCAAATATCATTCAACCCCAGATAATGGTCACAAAGGACAGATTATGTGGTCCTGATTAAAGAGGACGCTAACTCATCAAAGACCAGTGTAGGTATAATCATAGTATGTCTTATAATGGGATATATAAGTGACTAATTGCAATGCGTAATAGGGCTACTAAGCCTAATTGAGATGTGGGTTTAGCATACCAGAATAACCCATTGAGCTGGCCTGATCTGACCTCCTGTCTAATATAATAGGCATTTCCAGTTGGCATTGCCCATGCTACCTGCATGAGTACTCACTAGTATCATAACTGACCACTCTTGGAAAATTAGGAAGAGTCTGATTTTGAGTGACAAGAACTTGTGGATTTTGACACGTAGCCAATGTCATAGTGAATATTAGTATGTAATAATTACTGTTTAGTGCGCAGTCTAATGCCGCACAGGATAGGGCATGACTAAATTAGATAAGTGGGGAATTCATACCTAACTGGCTAAAAGGAAAAGAGTGTTGAGTCCCATAGAGATGAATGGAATGGTAGTGGGGCTCCACTCATTTCAGAGAGCCCTGTGAGCGACAGGGTCCCCATTCTCGTGATCAATAGGGGTCCCAGCAGTTGGATCTCCACCGATCCAATAGTTATCCACTATCTTGTGGATAGGGGATAACTTGTTATAATCAAAATACCCCGTTATGGCCCATTAACATGGACAATAATGATCGTTCATTGCTTGCTGTCAGTAAATAGAAATGTGTTGTTTACCTGGTTGGTAAACCTGTTGTTATGTGTGAGTGGGGCTAACAGGCAGCTAAACTCATTGCAAAGCGGCCCCATGTTGTAGGCGCAGAGGCAGCTCTTCCATTAGGCCACTTAGGCGGCCACCTAAGGCCTGGTGGGGGCCTTGCTCTGGCTCCCACCCAACACCGCCTTAAGCAGGGGCGGACTGAGTGGTCGGGCACTTCAGACGTGGTCCGAAGGCCCGGCCGGGAAGGGGGCCCGCGGCGGCAGGTCACAGGGAGATGAACGCTTCCACTGTGGAAGCGTTTATCTCCATAGTCCTCTGTATCGCTATAGGCTCAGGAGAAAGGAAAGTACGCATTCGGCACATAACTGAGCCGAACAGAGCCTAAGGATCCCATAGACTATAATGGCGTCCGTTAGGTGTCTGCTCCGAAGATGATTTTGACTCCGCTCCAAAATCATCTTCGGAGCGGACACCTAACGGACGCCATCATAGTCTATGGGATCCTTAGGCTCTGTTCGGCTCAGGTATGTCCTGAATGCGTTCTTTCGTTCTCCTGCTCCTATAACGGAACAGGAGAACGGAAAGGCCAAACACTGATGTGAACTTAGCTGAATGGTGTCCAGTGACATGGAGGGAGGCAGAGAAATGTGACATGGAGGGTCATGTGACATGGAGGGTGAAATGTGACATGGAGGAGAAATGTGACATGGAGGAGAAATGTCACATGGTGGGAAATGTAACATTACTTCCCTCCATGTCACATTTCTCCCCTCCATGTCACATTTCTCCCCTCCATGTCACATTTCTCCCCCTCCATGTCACATTTCTCCCCCTCCATGTCACATTTCTCCCCCTCCATGTCACATTTCTTCCCCCTCCATGTCACATTTCTCCCCCTCCATGTCACATTTCTCCCCCTCCATGTCACATTTCTTCCCCCTCCATGTCACATTTCTCCCCCTCCATGTCACATTTCTCCCTCTTCATGTCACATTTCTCCTCCCTCCATGTCACATTTCTCCCCCTCCATGTCACATTTCTCCCCCTCCATGTCACATTTCTCCCCCCATGTCACATTTCTCCCCCTCATGTCACATTTCTCCCCCCATGTCACATTTCTCCCCTCCATGTCACATTTCTCCCCCTCTTCATGTCACATTTCTCCCCCTCCATGTCACATTTCTCCCCCTCCATGTCACATTTCTCCCCCTCCATGTCACATTTCTCCCCCTCCATGTCACATTTCTCCCCCTCCATGTCACATTTCTCCCCCTCCATGTCACATTTCTCCCCCTCTTCATGTCACATTTCTCCCCCTCTTCATGTCACATTTCTCCCCCTCCATGTCACATTTCTCCCCCTCCATGTCACATTTCTCCCCCTCCATGTCACATTTCTCCCCCTCTATGTCACATTTCTCCCCCTTCATGTCACATTTCTCCCCCTTCATGTCACATTTCTCCCCCTCTTCATGTCACATTTCTCCCCCTTTTCATGTCACATTTCTGCCCCTTCATGTCACATTTCTCCCCCTCTTCATGTCACATTTCTCCCCCTCCATGTCACATTTCTCCCCCTTCATGTCACATTTCTCCCCCTCTTCATGTCACATTTCTCCCCCTCCATGTCACATTTCTCCCCCTCCATGTCACATTTCTCCCCCTCCATGTCACATTTCTCCCCCTCCATGTCACATTTCTCCCCCTCCATGTCACATTTCTCCCCCTCTTCATGTCACATTTCTCCCCCTCTTCATGTCACGTTTCTCCCCCTTCATGTCACATTTCTCCCCCTCTTCATGTCACATTTCTCCCCCTCCATGTCACATTTCTCCCCCTTCATGTCACATTTCTCCCCCTTCATGTCACATTTCTCCCCCTCTTCATGTCACATTTCTCCCCCTTTTCATGTCACATTTCTCCCCCTTCATGTCACATTTCTCCCCCTCTTCATGTCACATTTCTCCCCCTCCATGTCACATTTCTCCCCCTTCATGTCACATTTCTCCCCCTCTTCATGTCACATTTCTCCCCCTCTTCATGTCACATCTCTCTCCCTCCATGTCACATTTCTCCCCCTCCATGTCACATTTCTTCCCCCTCCATGTCACATTTCTCCCCCTCCATGTCACATTTCTTCCCACTCCATGTCACATTTCTCCCCCCTCCATGTCACATTTCTTCCCCCTCCATGTCACATTTCTCCCCCCTTCATGTCACATTTCTCCCCCCTTCATGTCACATTTCTCCCCCCTCTTCATGTCACATTTCTCCCCCCTTCATGTCACATTTCTCCCCCCTCTTCATGTCACATTTCTCCCCCCTCTTCATGTCACATTTCTCCTCCCTTCAAGTCACATTTCTCCCCCCTCTTCATGTCGCATTTCTCCCCCCTCTTCATGTCACATTTCTCCCCCTCCATGTCACATTTCTCCCCCTCCATGTCACATTTCTCCCCCTCCATGTCACATTTCTTCCCCCTCCATGTCACATTTCTCCCCCTCCATGTCACATTTCTCCCCCTCCATGTCACATTTCTCCCCTCCATGTCACATTTCTCCCCTCCATGTCACATTTCTCCCCTCCATGTCACATTTCTCCCCCTCCATGTCACATTTCTCCCCCTCTTCATGTCACATTTCTCCCCCTCCATGTCACATTTCTCCCCCTCCATGTCACATTTCTCCCCCTCCATGTCACATTTCTCCCCCTCCATGTCACATTTCTCCCCCTCCATGTCACATTTCTCCCCTCTTCATGTCACATTTCTCCCCCTCTTCATGTCACATTTCTCCCCCTCTGTCATTTGTCATCATTTCTCTCCCCTCCATGTCACATTTCTCCCCCTCCATGTCACATTTCTCCCCCTCCATGTCACATTTCTCCCCCTCCATGTCACATTTCTCCCCCTCTTCATGTCACATTTCTCCCCCTCTTCATGTCACATTTCTCCCCCTCCATGTCACATTTCTCCCCCTCCATGTCACATTTCTCCCCCCTCTTCATGTCACATTTCTCCCCCTCTTCATGTCACATTTCTCCCCCTCCATGTCACATTTCTCCCCCTCCATGTCACATTTCTCCCCCTCCATGTCACATTTCTCCCCCTCCATGTCACATTTCTCCCCCTCCATGTCACATTTCTCCCCTCTTCATGTCACATTTCTCCCCCTCCATGTCACATTTCTCCCCCTCCATGTCACATTTCTCCCCCTCCATGTCACATTTCTCCCCTCCATGTCACATTTCTCCCCCTTCATGTCACATTTCTCCCCCTCTTCATGTCACATTTCTCCCCCTCCATGTCACATTTCTCCCCCTTCATGTCACATTTCTCCCCCTCTTCATGTCACATTTCTCCCCCTCCATGTCACATTTCTCCCCCTCTCATGTCACATTTCTCCCCCTCTTCATGTCACATTTCTCCCCCTCTTCATGTCACATTTCTCCCCCTCTTCATGTCACATTTCTCCCCCTCCATGTCACATTTCTCCCCTCTTCATGTCACATTTCTCCCCCTCCATGTCACATTTCTCCCCCTCCATGTCACATTTCTCCCCCTCCATGTCACATTTCTCCCCCTCCATGTCACATTTCTCCCCCTCCATGTCACATTTCTCCCCCTCTCATGTCACATTTCTCCCCCTCCATGTCACATTTCTCCCCCTCTTCATGTCACATTTCTCCCCCTTCATGTCACATTTCTCCCCTCTTCATGTCACATTTCTCCCCCTCCATGTCACATTTCTCCCCCTTCATGTCACATTTCTCCCCCTTCATGTCACATTTCTCCCCTCTTCATGTCACATTTCTCCCCCTCTTCATGTCACATTTCTCCCCCTCCATGTCACATTTCTCCCCTCTTCATGTCACATTTCTCCCCCTCCATGTCACATTTCTCCCCTCTTCATGTCACATTTCTCCCCCTCCATGTCACATTTCTCCCCCTCCATGTCACATTTCTCCCCCTCCATGTCACATTTCTCCCCCTCCATGTCACATTTCTCCCCCTCTCATGTCACATTTCTCCCCCTCCATGTCACATTTCTCCCCCTTCATGTCACATTTCTCCCCCTCTTCATGTCGCATTTCTCCCCCTCTTCATGTCACATTTCTCCCCTCTTCATGTCACATTTCTCCCCCTCTTCATGTCACATTTCTCCCCCTCCATGTCACATTTCTCCCCCTCCATGTCACATTTCTCCCCCTCTTCATGTCACATTTCTCCCCCTCCATGTCACATTTCTCCCCCTCCATGTCACATTTCTCCCCCTCTTCATGTCACATTTCTCCCCTCTTCATGTCACATTTCTCCCCCTCCATGTCACATTTCTCCCCCTCCATGTCACATTTCTCCCCTCCATGTCACATTTCTCCCCCTCCATGTCACATTTCTCCCCCTCCATGTCACATTTCTCCCCTCTTCATGTCACATTTCTCCCCCTCTTCATGTCACATTTCTCCCCCTCCATGTCACATTTCTCCCCCTCTTCATGTCACATTTCTCCCCCTCTTCATGTCACATTTCTCCCCTCTCCATGTCACATTTCTCCCCCTCCATGTCACATTTCTCCCCCTCCATGTCACATTTCTCCCCCTCCATGTCACATTTCTCCCCCTCCATGTCACATTTCTCCCCCTCCATGTCACATTTCTCCCCCTCTTCATGTCACATTTCTCCCCCTCCATGTCACATTTCTCCCCTCTTCATGTCACATTTCTCCCCCTCCATGTCACATTTCTCCCCCTCCATGTCACATTTCTCCCCCTCCATGTCACATTTCTCCCCCTCCATGTCACATTTCTCCCCCTCTTCATGTCACATTTCTCCCCCTCTTCATGTCACATTTCTCCCCCTCTTCATGTCACATTTCTCCCCCTCTTCATGTCACATTTCTCCCCCTCCATGTCACATTTCTCCCCCTCCATGTCACATTTCTCCCCTCTTCATGTCACATTTCTCCCCCTCCATGTCACATTTCTCCCCCTCTTCATGTCACATTTCTCCCCCTCTCATGTCACATTTCTCCCCCTCTTCATGTCACATTTCTCCCCCTCCATGTCACATTTCTCCCCCTCCATGTCACATTTCTCCCCCTCCATGTCACATTTCTCCCCCTCCATGTCACATTTCTCCCCCTCCATGTCACATTTCTCCCCTCTTCATGTCACATTTCTCCCCCTCCATGTCACATTTCTCCCCCTCTCATGTCACATTTCTCCCCCTCCATGTCACATTTCTCCCCTCTTCATGTCACATTTCTCCCCCTCCATGTCACATTTCTCCCCCTCCATGTCACATTTCTCCCCCTCCATGTCACATTTCTCCCCCTCCATGTCACATTTCTCCCCCTCCATGTCACATTTCTCCCCCTCTTCATGTCACATTTCTCCCCCTCTTCATGTCACATTTCTCCCCCTCTTCATGTCACATTTCTCCCCCTCCATGTCACATTTCTCCCCCTCCATGTCACATTTCTCCCCCTCCATGTCACATTTCTCCCCCTCCATGTCACATTTCTCCCCCTCTTCATGTCACATTTCTCCCCCTCCATGTCACATTTCTCCCCTCTTCATGTCACATTTCTCCCCTCTTCATGTCACATTTCTCCCCTCTTCATGTCACATTTCTCCCCCTCTTCATGTCACATTTCTCCCCCTCTTCATGTCACATTTCTCCCCCTCTTCATGTCACATTTCTCCCCCTCTTCATGTCACATTTCTCCCCCTCTTCATGTCACATTTCTCCCCCTCTTCATGTCACATTTCTCCCCTCTTCATGTCACATTTCTCCCCTCTTCATGTCACATTTCTCCCCTCTTCATGTCACATTTCTCCCCCCTCCATGTCACATTTCTCCCTCCTCCATGTCACATTTTTCCCTCCTCCATGTCACATTTCTTCCCCCTCCATGTCACATTTCTCACCCCTTCATGTCACATTTCTCCCCCCTTCATGTCGCATTTCTCCCCCCTCTTCATGTCGCATTTTTTCCCCCTCTTCATGTCACATTTCTCCCCCCTCCATGTCACATTTCTCCCCCCTCTTCATGTCGCATTTCTCCCCCTTCTTCATGACACATTTCTCCCCCCTCCATGTCACATTTCTCCCCCTCCATGTCACATTTCTCCCCCTCCATGTCACATTTCTCCCCCTCCATGTCACATTTCTCCCCCTCTTCATGTCGCATTTCTCCCCCTCTTCATGTCACATTTCTCCCCCTCCATGTCACATTTCTCCCCCTCCATGTCACATTTCTCCCCCTCCATGTCACATTTCTCCCCCTCCATGTCACATTTCTCCCCCCTCCATGTCACATTTCTCCCCCCTCTTCATGTCACATTTCTCCCCCCTCTTCATGTCGCATTTCTCCCCCCTCTTCATGTCGCATTTCTCCCCCTTCTTCATGTCACATTTCTCCCCCCTCTTCATGTCACATTTCTCCCCCTCCATGTCACATTTCTCCCCCTCCATGTCACATTTCTCCCCCTCCATGTCACATTTCTTCCCCCTCCATGTCACATTTCTCCCCCTCCATGTCACATTTCTCCCCCTCCATGTCACATTTCTCCCCCTCTTCATGTCGCATTTTCCCCCTCTTCATGTCACATTTCTCCCCCTCCATGTCACATTTCTCCCCCTCCATGTCACATTTCTCCCCCTCTTCATGTCACATTTCTCCCCCTCCATGTCACATTTCTCCCCCTCTTCATGTCACATTTCTCCCCCATCATGTCACATTTCTCCCCCTCTTCATGTCGCATTTTCCCCCTCTTAATGTCGCATTTTCCCCTCTTAATGTCACATTTCTCCCCCTCTTCATGTCGCATTTTCCCCCTCTTCATGTCACATTTCTCCCCCTCTTCATATCGCATTTCTCCCCCTTCTTCATGACACATTTCTCCCCCTCCATGTCACATTTCTCCCCTCTTCATGTCACATTTCTCCCCTCTTCATGTCACATTTCTCCCCCTCCATGTCACATTTCTCCCCCCTCCATGTCACATTTCTCCCCTCTTCATGTCACATTTCTTCCCCCTTCATGTCACATTTCTCCCCCTCCATGTGACATTTCTTCCCCCTCCATGTCACATTTCTCCCCCTCCATGTCACATTTCTCCCCCTCCATGTCACATTTCTCCCCCTCCATGTCACATTTCTCCCCCTCTTCATGTCGCATTTTCCCCCCTCTTCATGTCGCATTTCTCCCCCTCCATGTCGCATTTCTGCCCCCTCTTCATGTCGCATTTCTCCCCCCTCCATGTCACAGTTCTCCCCCTCCATTTCACATTTCTCCCCCTCCATGTCACAGTTCTCCCCTCTTTATGTCACAGTTCTCCCCCTCCATGTCACATTTCTCCCCCTCCATGTCACATTTCTCCCCCTCCATGTCACATTTCTCCCCCTCCATGTCACAGTTCTCCCCTCTTTATGTCACAGTTCTCCCCCCTCCATGTCACATTTCTCCCCTCTCCATGTCACAGTTCTCCCCCCTCCATGTCACAGTTCTCCCCCCTCCATGTCACAGTTCTCCCCTCTCCATGTCACAGTCCTCCCCCCTCCATGTCACAGTTCTCCCCTCTATTAATATTATGTAAAAGCATTCTGCTCACCTGGTCTTGGTCCAGTCGGTAGCAGCTCCTCTTCTCCTCTGTGTGGCACTGATCCTGGTATCTTCTCTCTGGCCTCCCGACAAGTTGTTTGAGGTCTTGAGGACCTTTCACACTCAGCCAATCAGTGGCCACAGTTATGTCATGTGTCAGGCCAGTGATTGGCTCAGCAGGAAATAGCTATCCTGACATGTGACACAGCTGCAGCCACTGATTGGCCGAGTGAAAAAGGTCCTCAAGACCTCAAATAACTTGTCAGGAGTTATAGGGCTTTAGACTGTCTCTCCTGGAGGGGTCCCCGTGGGCCTCCCTGACTTAGAGGCCCAGTCGCAATTGCGACCGCTGCGACCCCTATAGCTACGCCACTGCTCGCATCCTATTAGAGGCTGCACAACGCGGGACACAGGCCAGAAGAGGCCTGCATCGCTGCCATGGAGGAAAGTAAAAGTGTTTTTTTTTTCATTATACCGGACTATCTGTCACTGGCACATGGGGAGGGGGGGGGGGTGGCTGGAGAGAGGCACTTGTTACTGGCACATGGGGGGAAGAGAGGCACTTGTTACTGGCACATGGGGGAGAGAGAAGCACTTGTTACTGGCACATGGGGGAAAGAGAGGAACTTGTTACTGGCACATGGGGGGAGAGAGAGGTACTTGTTACTGGCACATGGGGGGGAAGGGGACTTGTTACTGGCACATGGGGGGAAAGAGAAGCACTTGTTACTGGCATATGGGGGGCACTTATTACTGGCACATGGGGGGAAGAGAGGCACTTGTTACTGGCACATTATTATGGGGCATCTATGGGGGCTTCCACTGAGGCCACAAAGAAGGGGTATTTTATATGGGGGCTCTGTGTGGTACTAGTATTATCAGAGGTATTATCTGTTTCTGCAGTATAGTATTGGGAAGCACAGCGGCACAGTATTGGGGGTAGTAAGATGATTTGTCCAGAAGATGGGAGGATGATGGAAAAGTAGTAAAGATTTTTTTTTGTGATATAAAGGAACAATGGCTCAACTGTAATCTCAATATGAAAGGTGCTCACTCAAAAAAAGGCCCACCTATAGCCAATAGAAGTAGTAAATAGTGCTAATTATGTATTTGAGGGCACTCTTAATATCTGGGATTGAAATTATATTTATTTACTGTTTATATATTGTGCATTTTGTGCAAGGCAATATATGTCTAAAATAGTATCTGATTAGAATGTGTTCATAATATTAGAACAACGTAGTATCCAAAATGCCAGAGATAAAACAATGCTGTCTGATGGTATCAAAAGTGCCAAAGAGATAAGGCACTGCTGCCTAATTATATATCAAGGCAAATGAGTAAGTTGGAGGCATAAAGGTATAAAAAATATATATAAAAATATTTTAAAATCTGAGGTGTAAAATTGGACTGTACTTCAGGTTCCCCCAAGTGGTGGGATTTCAGTGGTGAAAAGATATCTGTCCCAACTGTAACTGTCTATTTGTATTGCGGCCTTAGAGTTCAAACATGCTGTGCTGCCAAAGGAGAAATATTCTTTACTTTACCAGTCTCCTTAGTTGTATGTGGCCGGACGGGGGGTGCTGGATGCCGCTGCTCCTGCTGAGTTTGTCCTTCTTGTGCGGGTGCACTCGGCATTCTGTTCCGTTCGCGTGTTGCACGTGGAGTCCCACGTGATATGGGAGGCCTCCGCGTCACAGCGGTCAGCTGATCGGGATATCCGGAGTTCTCTGGGGACCACTGATGAAGGTGCCAGCAAGCACCAAAACACGTTTGGTGAAATAAGGACAGTACCAGGAAGAAAATCCATAAGAAAGATATCAGTATGGCTCCCCAGTAATTATCGGGGAAATAATCAAAATATCCAACTATATACAGCCTTTTGAAGTTTCTCCAGAGAACTCCGGAGATCCCGATCAGCTGAACGCTGTGACGCGGAGGGCTCCCGTATCACGTGGGACGCCACGTGCAACACGCTAACGGAACAGAACGCCGAGTGCACCCGCACAAGAAGGACAAACTCAGCAGGAGCAGCGGCATCCCCCCGTCCGGCCACATACAACTAAGGAGACTGGTAAAGTAAAGAATATTTCTCCTTTGGCAGCACAGCATGTTTGAACTCTAAGGCCGCAATACAAATAGACAGTTACAGTTGGGACAGATATCTTTTCACCACTGAAATCCCGCCACCTGGGGGAACCTGAAGTACGGTCTAATTTTACACCTCAGATTTTAAAATATTTTTATATATATTTTTTATACCTTTATGCCTCCAACTTACTCATTTGCCTTGATATATAATTAGGCAGCAGTGCCTTATCTCTTTGGCACTTTTGATACCATCAGACAGCATTGTTTTATCTCTGGCATTTTGGATACTACGTTGTTCTAATATTATGAACACATTCTAATCAGATACTATTTTAGACATATATTGCCTTGCACAAAATGCACAATATATAAACAGTAAATAAATATAATTTCAATCCCAGATATTAAGAGTGCCCTCAAATACATAATTAGCACTAAGATTTTTTTTTTTGTCAAACTGCAGAGACTGAAAATGGCGACAAAATGTTGGTCTGGTCTGAAAGGAGAAGACGAGGACAGAGAACATCTACATCAGGGCCCTCAAACTCGCGGCCCGTGGGCCATTTGCGGCCCCCTGTACAATATTTTGTGGCCCGCACCAACGGCCGGCCTGCGCAAAAATGAATGAAAAAATCATCTGACTTACTGTAGTACTGCTGCAGCGCCACGCTGCCTGCCCAGCCTGCGAGTACCGTCATGGCAACACACAGTCACATGGGCTCAGGGCAGGCCACGGGGGTGTGACAGGGTGAGTGAGCAGCGCCGCGGCGGCGGGAAGCAGCCAGAGCAGAGGGACTATCAGAGGCGAGCAGTCTGACACAGCCACAGCGGTCAGAAAAAGATTGAATTGAAGAGTCGCAGGCAGCCGGCATGAGAGTCAGGACAGGTCAGGTTGTGTTATGTAAGGGTAGCGAGTATGGTGTGAGTGACAACACAACATGGATGGCATGGAGGGGAGAAATATGATAACATGGATGGGAGGGGGGGGGGGAGAAATGTGACAACATGGAGGGAGCCAGAGGGGGAGAAATGTGACAACATGGAGGGAGCCAGAGGGGGAGAAATGTGACAACATGGAGGGAGCCAGAGGGGGAGAAATGTGACAACATGGAGGGAGCCAGAGGGGGAGAAATGTGACAACATGGAGGGAGCCAGAGGGGGAACTTCACTCAATGTTCTATTCATGTTCAGGACACTTCATGTTCAGAAGAAATAATTAAAACTGTTAATAATGACATTTGAGGACTTTTTTTTTGTGAAATCCCTTATGCGGCCCAGCCTCACCCAGACTTTGCCTCCTGCGGCCCCCAGGTAAATTGAGTTTGAACCCCTGATCTACATCAAAGGAGACGTCACTGGATGTAAGAGGTATGGGGCGCTGTATTTCTGTAGTGATGGGATCAGGGGCGTAACAATTTATTTTGCCCGGGGGCCTGAGGGTTCTCAGTCTGCCCCTGGCCATAAGTACAATTATTGGCTTCTGTGGCCTAATCGGACTAATGGAATGGAAGAGTCGCAGCGGGGCCCGTTGCCGCTCTGAGCCCATCTTCTGAACGTTGCCACTTGCCAGCTCCGCCTCCAGAGCGCTGCGCAGCCACGCAGGGGAGAAGAAGGAGGAGCCAGGGCCCTCACTTCAGTCTGTGTATGGCTGCCGCCCACAGACAGACATTGGTGCCCGACCAGATCACCCTGTACTATGTGCTGCAAGCATGCAGCTGCTTAACCCTGACTGTGACATCACTGTGTATACCCTGTACTGTGATGTCACTCACTGTGCATGTTAACCCTGTACTGTAAGTCACAGTAAAGGGTTAATATGCACAGTGAGGTCACATACAGCACAGCCAGGGTTAATGCAATGTGACATCACAGTACAGGGTTAATATGCACAGTGATATCTCAGTATAGCCAGGGTTAATGCAAAGTGTTAATATGCACTGTGAATATAAGCCCTGTACTGTGTTGTCACTGTGCATATTAACCCTTTACTGTGATATCACTGCATATTAAAGGGGTACTCCGGGATAGAAAAATAAATCCCCTATCCAAAGGATAGGAGATAAGTTTCTGATCGGGGGGTTCGGCCGATTGGATGCCCACGATCTCATGTACAGTACTCTGGATCTCCTTGTGCCCAGAGCGGTGGTCAACACTCCCCCTCCATGTATCCATGGGAGAGCCGCAGATACAAATTGTGGGGACCTCATGATCGAGTTTCGCCTGACAAAGTCTAGAGCCGCCTCTGTGTAGGCGGGTTCAAATGGTTGGGCAACAGAAGTAGGTAGGGCCAGCAATAGCATAGTGCAGAACTAAATACCGCAACACCAAGACCAGATACCACAGTGCAGCACAAAATACTGGCTACATTAATTGCTGAGAGCATCACATCTTTTTGTATCTGGCTGGCGGCCAACTGGAGAGCTTAGGCGGTTCTCTCGGCCCACTGGGAAATTTCCCTGTAGGGTCTATGGCCAGTCCACGCCTGATAGCAATATTCTATAACAAAAGCTATGGAGACATAAACATGTGCATGAAATACAGGTTTCATTCGAAACAGCATATCCATATACATGAATATACACAGGTGAGTCCCATTATTATGGCCTTTTGATGTTGGCAGCACGTAGCTCATGAAGGAAGCCATGTGTGGTGAGCCTGCTTGGTGGGTATATAAGGTGAGCCAGGGGCGTAGCTATAGGGGGTGCAGAGGTAGCAGTCGCTACCAGGCCCAGGAGCCTAAGGGGGCCCAAAGAGCCTTGTGCCACATAAGAAGACACACAAAGCACTGAGGGAAGGGGGGCCCAAGCTGAACTCTTGCACCAGGGCCCATGAGCCGTTAGCTACACCCCTGAGGTGAGCGATAGGTTCTCTGCACACATATTCCTTGTTGCTGTCATGGGTAAAAGGGGTGATTTATCAGAGTTCCAAAAAGGGATAATTATTGGTTTTGGCAGTATTTCTGAAACTGCAGTTTGTGAACTATTCTTATGCTCCTGTGATGAAAGTGTATGGTGAGTGGACAAATGACATTATTGTGAATAAGTGATACAGAGCACCAGACATGTGTTTAACACAAAAGTTAAGTGTACCCTACTGCGAGTGGGGCTCTGAAGAAGACTTATGGTGCATCTCTGGTAGTGAAGTTGCATTGGCAGAAAAGGCTTCAGTTTTCGCAGCAGTTTCGGAATTGGTCCTCCGCTGATTGGCAGAGGGTTGCTGTCCAAATGAGTCACGACTTTTACTTCATTGAATGGATGGATATTGGCTTGTCAGGTGAGAAACATCAGAGAACAAACACCCTGCAACTAGAGATGAGTGAATTTTTTAAAAATTCGATTCGCCGTTTTGCCCAATTTTTGGGGAAAAATTTGGTTCGATCCGACTATATTCGCGGCGAATTATGTTAAAAAATGGCTATTTCCTGGCTGCTGAGAGCCTTTATAGTGGTGTAGAACACTGTGCCTTGCAGTAACACGCATAGGGAGTCTGCTTTGGTAGTGAAATAATACTGTGAGTCCGTATGACATGCAGATGACAGGCGTCGCTCTTAGAATCACTGCACACTTCACTTATTTGTGCAGTCACGGGGCCAAAATGGACCAAATAACTCGAGTTTGAACTCAGCCTTACAGGTCAATGTTAATGTCAAGAAGAAGCGCACTCCATTTACACTGTCGTCAGCTGATTCCACATAGATGTCTACAGAACCTGTTCTATTAAACACTTATACAAGTAGAGCCCCCCGACAGAGTGGAGAGGGTGTCCAGCAGTAAGTTTGTGTTGACGTCACTGATTATTTTGCTCTTCCTCTGATCCGTCAGATCAATAACCCCCCAAAAAACGGATCCTGTCTGTTGAGCATTTGCCTTCACTCAGTCAGCATTTGGTCAGTAATCCATCAGTATTGCTAACGCCAAAAAAAACAGGAGTGGATCCAAAACAGAGTTGACACGTGAACCGAATATTTACATGTCTTCTGTATTTTGTACCCACTCCTGCTTTTGGCTACCAAATCACAAGCCAATTCTGATGGGACTATACAGGCCTTACAGCTGCTACACAGACAGGATCCGTTGTGCGTCTCATTTTTCCTTCCTTCTGACAGATCAGAAGAAGAGTCAAATAAATGATGATGTCAGCCAAGCCAAAAAGGCTAAATAGTGGCCCAGTCATGAAGTGGGGAGGGTGGAAACAGCATGCGAAGTCCACAGAGTGGCCCTGTGACATAGTGGTGAGGTAGGAGCAGCATGAGCAGGCCACAGAGTGGCACAATGACAGAGTGTGGAGGTGGCAGCAGAATGAGGAGGCCACAGAGTGGCACAATGACAGAACCTGGAGGTGGCAGCAGCATGAGGATACCACAGAGTGGCACAATGGCAGAGTCTGGAGGTGGTGGCAGCATGAGGAGGCCACAGAGTGGCACAATGACAGAGCGTGGATGTGGCAGCAACATGAGGAGGCCACAGAGTGCCACAATGGCAGAGTCTGGAGGTGACGGCAGCATCAGGAGACCACAGAGTGGCAAGGTGATATAGTGTGGAGGTGACGGCAGCAGCATCAGGATGCCACAGAGTGGCACGATGATGAGAGAATGCAGAGGTGGCAGCAACATGAGTAGGCCACAGAGTGGCACAATGATGAGAGATTGTTGAGGTGGCAGCATGAGGAGGCCACAGAGTGGCACGACAACGAGAGATTGCGGAGGTGGCAGCAGCATGAGGATGCCACAGAGCAGCTGCTTCATCTATTCATTTACAGGGAATATGGGACAGAACAGAAGGTTAAAATTTCTCAACTTTATAAAGTGTTGCTTAAAACACATTTTAATAATACATGTTCTTCGGCACAAAAGGCTTGGCAAATTGATTGTCCGGGAATTTCGAACATTGGGATAATATATTGGTGAATTGAAGTTTACTTTCTTATAATTTTAATCAAGTTTTGGTTCAATTTAATATAAAATATTTAATAAATTTAATTAAAAAAAATTAAGTGTTGCCTAAGACAGGAGAGAATCGGACAGTCTTCTGTTTATTCGATGACATGGTTGAGATGGAGAAAGCACTCCAAAAAACAATTTCTCTCCACCTGGAGACGAATCCTGTCAAAATTGATGCAAGTGCGGTATCAGCTGCTCATTGAGCCAGATACTTCTGGGGAACCTGCATGGCATAAACAGGCCTCTAGTAGTTACAGACAACGAGAAGACAAAGCTTCAAGATTGGACCCCGGAAGAGTCACAAAGTTCATCAAGATTCAAACCCTACCAGCCCCTGGTCTCTACATCAGGGAAAACATCACGAGTTCCAAGTCATCATGGAAAAAGCTTAGAATCAACGTTGAAAAATATATGGCATCAGAGGTGTGTGAGGACAATATCACGATAGGACAGGTACGCCATCCAGGCCAGATTGTATATGTGGGCGTCATACAGAATATAACCAGGTAACAGATTGAAGAATCGAGAAAATTCGATCTGATAATTGGCGGCAGTCCTTGTAATGACTTATCTGTGGTTAACCCGCATCGGAAAGGCCTTTATGGGGTTAGTGGACAACTGTTTTTTGACTTTCCACAATTACTCAATAAAGTGTTGCCTAAGACAGGACAGAATTCTGTTTATTCGACGACGTGGTTGCAATGGAGAAAGCATTCCAAAATAACAATTTCTCTCCACCTGGAGACAAATCCTGTCAAGATTGATGCAAGTACGGTATTGGCTGCTCATCAAGCCAGATACTTCTGGGGGAACCTGCCTGGCATGAACAGGCCTCTAGTAGCTACAGACAATGAGAAGACAAAGCTTTAAGATTGCTTGGAGCACAGAGGAGTCTCAAAGTAATTTGGTCCATACCGCAAAAGGAGGTGTACAATCATCCATACATTTTGACGGAAAAAAAAAAACAGTGTCACATTAAGAATTTCACCAGGTGTACAATCACCTATAAATTTGACAAAAAAAAGCCTGTTTCATATAACAAATTTTACCACTACGTAATTCGGCCCATACCGCAAAAGGAGGTGTACAATCACTCATAAATTTGACAAAAAAAAGCCTGTTTCATATAACAAATTCCACCGCTACGTAATTCGGTCAATACAGCAAAAAGAGGTATACAGTCACCCATGAATTTTCCCAAAAAAAGCCCGTTTCATATAACAAGTTTAACCACTAAGTAATTTGTTCCATGCCGCAAAAGAAGGTGTACAGTCACCCATGAATTTGACGGAAAAAAAGCTAGTTTCATATAACAAATTTCACCACTACATATTTCGGTTCATACAGTGAAAGGAGGTGTACAGTCACCCATGAATTTTCCCCCAAAAAGCCTGTTTCACAGAAAAAATTTCACTACTACGTAATTCGGTCCATACAGCAAAAGGAGGTGTACAGGCACCCATGAAATTTCCCAAAAAAAGCCCGCCTTTACCACATATAACTGCACTGCTGAACGGCAAATAGGCCTTTATGTTTTTTCAATTTTTACACTACACAAGTCTTATCAACAGATAAATGCAACGATGAACGGCGAATGGATATTTTTTTCTTCCACTAATACACGGCAAACTGGGCTTCCGAATATATTACTGCACCGCTGAGCGGCAATTAGGCCCTATTTTTTCCCCACTTTTACACAACAGGCTTTTCAACAGAGAAGTACAACACTGGACGGCGAATATATTTTTATTTCGCCACTAATACACAGCAAACTGGGCTTCACAGTATATCACTGCACTGCAGAACAACAATTAGGCCAAAATTTTGTTCTACTTTTACACAACAGGCTTTTCAACAGAGAAGTACAACGATGGACAGCGAATATATTTTTATTTTGCCACTAATACACTGAAAACAGGGCTTCAGAATATATCACTGCACTGCAGAACGACAATTAGGCCCAAATTTTGTTCTACTTTTACACAATAGGCTTTTCAACAGATATATGCAACGCTGGACGGCAAATATATTTTCATTTCGCCAGTAATACACTGAAAACAGGGCTTCACAATATATCACAGCACTGCAGAATGTCAATTAGGCCCAAATTTTGTTCTATTTTTACACAACAGGCTTTTCAACAAAATAGGCCACTAAACGCTTTCACCACAAATAACTGCAACAGTGAAGTGCGTATATATTTTTATTTTTGTACTGAAATAGGCCACTAAAGGCTTTTCAACATAGCACTTGCACCCCAATAACAAGAAAAAATTGCTGGAATGACAGAGCTGTATAATGGTTATTTTGATCCCCAAATAATCTTTCTCTGCACTTGTAAATTATTTTTCTAGCACTGTCCCTAGCGCCTTCTGACGTCTCTCTCTGCACTGAGATGCTGTGAAATGATTCCTCCCTATCCTTTCCCTGCACTTATTGCACTTATAAATCATTGTTTGAAGGTTTTTTTCCACAATGAGGTTTTTGCCATTGCTGTCCCTAGCGCCTTCTCACGTCTGTCCCTGCACTCAGAACGCTATAAAATGTCTGAATCCAAGATGGCCGCCGTATTTTTAGGGCTGTGACATCACAGGGCTGGTTGGCTGCTGATTGGCTGCATGCATGGCATTAAGGGGTCATACCGCCTTCCCAAAGTTCCTTGCCCCATGTTCTTACACATGTAGCCACCATTTTAGAACAATTGTGATTCGTTACCATGAAGCGCGAGGAAATTCGCATGTGTTGCGAATTAAATTTTTCCTGAAATTTGTAACGAATTCCACTTCATCAGCTTCGATTCACTCATCTCTACCTGCAACCATTGGTGGAAGAACACAAGCTGGTGGTGGCAGCGTTATGGTATGGGAAATGTTTTTGATTTTGGCATGAACCTATCCTTGCAGATCACGTACACCCATACATGCTGAATGTCTTCCCTGGGGAGGATGAGATCTTCCAGCAAAACAATATGATATGTCAAACATCTAGAATTGTGCGACACTGGTAGGAAGACCATGACCAAGACTTACAAGTACTACTTTGATCTTGAAAAAATATGGCTGCTATTAGCTGACTTGATGTCACAGAGTGATAAGTGATAAATACAACAGTGGCCCGCATGGGATATACAAGGTAATAAATGCAAGCTATCTAGAAACTTTTTGTACAAATGGCCACTAGATGGAGCTAAAACAAATTGTATAATAGCACAGTAAATTTGTACTCACACAGATAACCTGCTGAAGACACCTTTCCTGGCCTATTTCTGCTTTTACAGCTGTTAGTTTGGCACAGTGTATTCATTTATGCAATCATTTGTAAGTTAAATACAACAACAGTACAAATCTGCTAGGTACTGGGCAGTCTAAAAGATTTTTCTCAACACTAACAGATTGTAACAAACCCTCCGCACCGCATTAGCCAGAAATGGTTATGGCAAATATTCTGCCTATAAATACAATAAATGTTTAGATTCGTTTAATATGAACAGAGTTTTTTTTTTAAAAATATAAGGTAATTATTATAAGTAGAACTATATCACACCAGTATTAAAGGGGTATCCCCATCTGGTATACTAATGGCGCTAGGATATGCTATCATCGATACATGTGGAGCCCACCTCTGGGACCTACTCCTCTATCCAGAACAGGGCCCCTGAAGAAAGGGAGAGCACACCGCGCATCCACGGCCACCCTGTTTTCACCACTAGAATCTGATATTGACTGCATATCCTAGCGTTACGGGATCAATGTTCCAGATGGGTATACTCCTTTAAGGACTGTCAGCATTGGCAAGAACAGTTTGATTTTTTCAACTCTACTTAACAAGGACCATCAACATAGCCATATGAGGGCTAGTATGTGTTGTATTATACCATAAGAACCGATATTGCATTATGGTGGGGATGTGAGCTCCCTCTCATGAGAAATGTTCTCCACTTATAACCACTATTAGCAACTTGTGCCTTCAAGTCAGAGCTTATTGGCTGAATAAATTCATGAGTTCGGTGTAGAGTATTTGTGGTGGGCCTTGAGGATTGCCCTTGTCTTTTCTGAGATCCCCTGGGATGTTTTTTGTCATAACAGTGGTGGGTGGTGGGAGGTCCTCGAAGTTAGGCAGGTAAACAATGGTGTTGGTGGTTGGGTAGGGTACCAATACGGTACAGGACTTCTTATGTTGGGACCAATATTTTCATCTGGTGGTAGTTGGGGTCCCATATAAGAGTCTAGGCCAGTGATGGGGAACCTTTACCAGGCCGAGTGCCCAAACTGCAACCCAAAACCCACTTATTTATCACATAGTGCCAACACAGCAATTTAACCTGAATACTACAGTCCAATATAGTATATCTTCCATGTACTTTATAATTTAGCTACAATAGCCTGCCTACATTCAATGTGCTGCCTGTGCTGTTCATAGTGCGCCCTGCCCTGAGGAGTGGCAGGAAAGGTCTAAGGCATATTGGTACACCATAGGCTTTTTCCAGGGTGTGGGTGCCCACAGAGAGTGCTCTGGCACCCGTGCCATAGGTTCGCCACCACTGGTCTAGGCTCATGTAAGGGGTGGTAAATGAAATTGTAACCACTAGAGCCTTCAAGCAAGAGCTTATTGGCAAAGGGTACAGTAAATAAAAGAGTTTTTGTGCCATTTTTTTAATTTTATCATATACTGTAATTATAAGAAAACAGCCCCGTGAGAGGTTCTCATCCACTTATGGTCAACTTCTACAGTCGGTCAATATCCAGAGATGGACATATGATACGTATTAAACTGCATGGAAAGAAATGTTAATGCAGCACACAGTCGCTGGTTTGCATTAGCAGAGTAATCAGCTTTCAGATCTGGTGACAGATTCATGGCTCACTTCTCTTAATTACAGCTGTGACGGGGCGGCCGTGGCTGATTTATTGCTGTGACTTAATACTGTGTGCTGGATATTTATGTCTTTGCATGTCACATAGATGATGTCACACTTCACAATATACAGATGTGTCACATGCAGTTTTGGCCTATTTCAGACGAGAGTCGGGCGCCTGCCTTTTTATTTTTTGTTCGTTATTGCAGAGGCAAATCTCGATCACACATCTACTAACCATAACTAACAGCATCCTCGGGATCATTAGACAACCACGCAGCCAGGTTTTCTGTCGTACGTTCATCTGACGCCAACCTAAGACTAAACGTGGCCATACACATTAGACAAACGTTGCCAGAAGCTTCTGTTTTTGTCATAACCGTATGTCTCTCGATGGCAGATATTGGGGGAAAGAATGATTGGGCATGTTGGATTTCAACATGCCCAATCCTTAGTTTTGAAGTGAGATAATCCACCTATTGAGAAATAGGAGTAATATCTAAGGTGTATAGAGACTTATTATGATCATTGTTAACAAGCGTATGAGCATTTTTTTTTTTTTTATATATATGAGGATTTTTAGATAAGAAGCAAACAATCATTTTTTATCATTGACGATGTACAACTCCAGAGCCAGGGTCCTGCAAAGTGTTCATTTGGTATATTACTAAAAGTTTTTTAAAGCTTTATATTATACTTTGTATGTGTTTACAAAAGCTGTCTATAGATAGCACTGTTTAGTATATTATGCCCTGACTTGGCAGAGGGAACTAGCTTTCCCCTTTGAGGGAAGAGCTTTCTAGTTAGTATTGCATACGTTTAGCTCAGGGCAGATGCTAGTTGAGTTTGGACTTTGCTTGTGAAAGAAGCAGAAGCATATGAGCCTGTGGGAATCTGGAGGCAAGGAAAGGGACTATTTCTCCTGTAGAAAATTCATTTCTGTGATCAAGGGAATCGCTAAGGGAAGACGGAACAGATATTCAAAGACTGTCTAGGATCAAGGCTGTGCATTGTAGCAAAGTATTCGCTGTTTATGGCTATAGACTTTGCTGCTTGTGGAAGGATTAACAGTTAAGGACACCTTTCACACATATAACAGACTGTAGGATTTGCACCCCACAGTGGGAACTGCAGTACATATTTTTGAGAGTTTTGCATGCCTGTGATCATCTTGGATGGGTTACAAAGCGCTTAGATGGCGCTCAGGGACTAACACTCCTATTATCATCATTGTCGCTGTTTGACTATATACAGCTATTGGGAGGAGACTGCACTGTGACTTGCCTTGGAACTGTGCCTTGCTATCGTTGGATTTTTCTACAATCATCCTGGTTACTGACTCCAGCACCAAATGCCAGCTGTGTAGTGGACATTCAAGTAAGAGAGCTGAGCTTCAGTACACCGACACTGAATATTTTACACACATAACACCCACAGTTTGAAAAGCACAAAGAGGTACAATATGTGCAGTGCAGCAAATTTTTTCAAACTAAGTCACGCCTCTAACTCCGCCTAAAACATAACTAAACACCGCCCATCCCAACCAGTCCCCTTAATGCCCCCACATATTAATTATTCCCCAATTTGTGCCACCACACAGTAGTTATGCCCACATTGTGTTCTGTCACAGTAGTAGTGCCCACATTGTGTGCCTCACTGTATTGTGTGCCTCACTGCAGCAATACCCACATTGTGCACCCACTCATGTTAGTTATGCCCACATGTGCACCCTTCACAGTAGTTAGGCACACATGTGCCCCCTTCACAGTAGTTAGGCACACATGTGCCCCCTTCACAGTAGTTAGGCACACATGTGCCCCCTTCACAGTAGTTATGCCCACATGTCCACCCTTCACAGTAGTTATGCCTAGATGTGCCCCCTTCACAGTAGTTATGCCCAAATGTGCCCCCTCACAGTAGTCATACCCAGATGAGCCCCCTCACAGTAGTTATGCCCACATATACCCCCTCACAGTAGTTATGCCCAAATATGTGCCCCCTTCACATGAAGAAAAAAAAACTATAAATAGCCACCTAGTTCCTCCGATGATCATCACAGTTCACCCTGCGCTCTACAGCAGCAGCAGGCAGGATACTGTTACACATGCTTCACCATTACAAGCAACAGCTGAGAGCGAGATATACCTCAGCCATTACGGGACAGCGGGACAGCCCCTGAAATTTGGGACTGTCCTGCCAGATCCGGGACGGTTGCGAGTTATGACACAGTGTACAGAGCTATCTGCTTCTGCATACTGTTGGCCTTTGGCACCACAGAACCCGAACGAGGTCATTGGTGGGGGTGCTGGATGTCGGACCAACACCTATCTGATATTGATGACTTATCCTGAGGATAGGTCATCAAAATCTGTAGCCTGGAGAACCCCTTTAGGAGATTCTTTTTCAAAATTTAAAGAGTTTTTCCAGGACTAAAATGGCCTCTGCTTAGGATAGGGCATACATGTTTGATCATTGGGGGTCTAATCTCTGGTACCCTTTTATAACAAGAACAAGGGGGACATTTCATTGTTTAGGTCCCATTTAATATTACATTTCCCCTGCAGAGACATCAACTGGCTGCACAGAGCTAAATGCTAGGTGTGAGGGCTCATACACATGACTGTATTATTTTTATAGTGTGCAATCAGTTTTTTTTCACAGACAGCACACTGACCCATTCAGTTTAATGGGGCCATGCACTCATCTGGTTTTTTTTTTTGCATATCTGTGTGCCGGATCCACAAATCTCAGCAGTGTCAGCACAGATCTATTCTTGTCTGTACCTGCGGAGGAGAATAACCCTTTCTATTGATTGGAGTGAGGATAATACAGAACGCGCACGGGCGCTATCCGTATTTTACGGATCTGTTTATTTGCAGACTGTGTGTATTAGGAATTTGAGAAGCCGGCAATATCTGATCATCGGGTGGTTTCATTCAGATTTTTTATGTGATGGGGTCAGTTATTTAAAAATCTATTACAATAACGTATTTGCAAAGCTAGAAACCCCCTGTTACAAAGAGAGATATTTCTGCTACGTAAATCCAATCCAAATGTGTAATGTGCAGTGGAGCGTGGCCTTATGATGGATGCAAGTGTTCTGTTTACCTCCTCACTGCGCATGTCCGTATCATTTCTCTGTCAAAACATTCAGGGGAACACATTGCTCATAGATTGCAACCTATAAAAATGTTTTTTTACCCTTTGCAGACTTAATATCCGCTGAGAAATGGAGTTTGCACTGTATCAGTGACGCCGAGAACATGCACAGTGTATGCCGCTTGCCTTGTTCCGGCACAGAGAGGGTTAAAGCTGGATCCGCATAACATCTTCTTTTGCTCTCGTAGGGTACATTTACATTTACTGTTATAGATAACATGGCGGCTGCGGGCTAAGCAGTCCCTTCAACCGGAGGCATCGCCTCACAACGGGGTATACCTGGAGCGAAACCCGCGCTTTGGTTACATAAACCTTTTAGATAAAGGGGGAGCCTTGGATTTGGTTGCAGTTTGCAGACTGATTTAGAATGGTTGACAGTGAGCTGGCACTAGCCCATTACTGACGAAAGCTGCTTATGCCCCCCCAACCCCCCCACCAGCCCTTGGTTGCCATAGCGATGAACAGGAGCAGCGGAGAAGCTGCCAGTGAGAAAATCAGCATCAGGCATCTGTGGGGGTCTGCAGGAGGAAGGAGGCAGGATCAGGGAGACGGCAAACATGGACTTGCATTGTGATTGTGCCGAGTCCCCGGGAGCTGAGCAGCCATCAGGAAAGATTAATAAGACCGCATTTAAATTATTCGGGAAGAGGAAATCGGGCAGTGCTATGCCAACAATATTTGGGGTAAAAAACAAGGGAGATGGGAAGAGCACAGGCAAAATGGGCATGGTACGGAGCAAGACCCTGGATGGATTAGCTGATGCTGTGCTGGAGAACAGCAAGAAAGACGAGCAGAGTCCATCGGAAGCTGCCGCTGCCGATACCACCAGCACAGATGTCAACAGCCAGGCGGTTACAATAAAGACAGATGTTTCGCCCAGCAGCCCCGTATCTAAATCACACACTTTCTTTTCTTTGCTAAAAAGGAATGGGAAATTAGAGAACGTGAAAGGGGAGAATGCAGAACAGAGAGCTGGCAGCAGACAAAAGAAGGGACTGAAGGGCTTGTTTAATAGCATACGGTGGAATAGAAAGGAAAAACATAACAAGGACGATAAAGAAGGGGCTCTAGAGAATCAACCAGACTTTATCCTGTCCGGTTCTTTGACAGCAAGCTTAGAATGCATCAAGGAGGAAATACAAAAACCTTTGTGTGAACCAGAAGTACCTGCAGAGACTCTCACGGTTGATTTACCCTGTGAGGAACAGAGCAGGGAAGTCACCACCTCACTAGAGGACAATCAATTGAAAGCAACAGAAGAATCACCTTGCTCATCTCACCAATCGGTCAAACCCCAAGATGGGGATTCTGCAGGTATCCCGCATGTGGAGCACACTGACCAGCTACCAGAACCAGAGGAGGAGACCCTACAGGAAAAGAAGGATGAGAACATAACAGGTGAACTTCCAATAACCAATATTTCCTTTGTTGAACCCGAGTGTGATAGTGGGCAAGAAATTGCAGTCCCCGACCCTTCTACTGTTGATCCACCCTCTGAACAATCTTTTGATCGTATATGTTTGATGTTGGCTGATGTTACATCACTGAAAAGCTTTGACTCTCTTACAGGATGTGGTGATATTATTGCTGACCAGGACGATGACGGAGGCAACACTACCGCTGCGAGGCTTATCCATGGGAATGGCAAGAAAGCCATTTCCAAAAAGACCCCAACTATTGTTGCCTATCAGGGAGGTGGAGAGGAGATGGCAAGTCCGGATCAGGTAGATGACAATGATATCCAAGAATTTTTCGGGATAATACCGCAACCAGAGGACATGAGCAAAGAGGTGGGAAAAGTGAGTACTAGCAGACAGTCCTCATGGGAGGAAAAACTTAGCGAGGGCACCTATGTTCCGACTGTGGTGACACCATCTAAGCTGAAACAACTTGCTGCTATTGCTAATGAGAAAGGTGAAGGTAAAAGTCGAGGGAAGGAGCAGAGAGACTCTGTTCGTAATAGCGATGAAGGTTATTGGGATTCACCCATACCAGGACCAGAGGAAGAACCCACCAAGAGTATGGGAAAGAAAGCCCTATCAAGAGACAGCTGCAGTGGAGATGCACTCTATGACCTATATACAGAACCTGAGGAAAACACAGCCAGAGCGCATGCGGAAGAGAAAAGACCCTGCCAGACACACACCAAGCCCCTCTCTCCCGTAACTGTCACATGCCCTGTCAAGGCAAATTTTACAAAGGACTCAAAAATACCTATCAGCATTAAACACCTGCCCGTTCACTCCCCCAGCCAGCCAGCGGACACTGGCACTATGCCACCCGCACAGCATCACCCCGTAAAAAGCGAACTTCCCAGAACGAAAATCCCAGTTTCCAAAGTACTTGTCAGACGGGTCAGTAATAAGGTCATAACGGGACCTTCAGGTAAAACAGCATTGCATGAACCCACCAGGAAATAACCGGACCTGTTATGGGTAGCTCAATTTGCTGTGAGCCGCTACTGTCTTAGGGACAAGCAGGAAACTGAGAAGATAAAAGGAAAAAAAAAACAAAAACGTACTAAAAATACAACCCAGGTCAAATTTTATCCACCTACAAGGATTAACATTTTCTCACTTTTTTTTCTTTGTCTTTTTAAATTTGTACTTTTTTGTAGTAAATGGCGTCAATTTCGGATATGTTAACCCCAAAAAGTCTGTCATGCTCATGGTTGGCGTCGTAAAACATTGTAGACCTTGGATGATGATGATGATGCAGTGCTTAATATGTTTTTTATTCATGGATTTCATTTCATAGCCGTTTTCTCAGTCAGGGATGCAAAGTTCAGCTTAATAGCAAGAGTTGAATCATTTTGCCAAAAATAATGATCATAGATGATTGGTGTTTTTGTAAGGGGACTTTACGGCCTGGTGGTATGAGGATGCCACCTATGTCATAGGTAAGTTATAACCATATTTGTGTCCTGGGGTGGTAAAATGCTTGAAATATTAATGAAACCCCTCATTAAAATAGAATTGGATCCATAGGATCATATACCATAGTCTTAGATGGAATGTCCACCTTTAGACAGCCATCTCTTTGTTACAACGTCCCCACCCCTTCTATTGTATTGATGTAGGGACTAAGTTAACACCAGGTGAAATGCATGTAGAAGAGGGTAGTAGTCTTTTACTCCCAGTGTATTGAAGGTGCCTGGTAGAAGGGGTGCAGCTGTCCTATCTGGAGTAGCGTTCAGTAACTACCCAATTTCTGGCTCTATCGCTTAGTACTGCAGTTTTAGTATGTGGGTAGACAACCCCTTTATGTGTGCCATTATGATCAGTAATGTGCGTACTTCCTAATCTAATCATAGGCCTGGGCCAGTCAGATTTATCATAAGTGTGTAAAAGGAAAATGCTTTGTTGCCCATAGCAACCAATCACAGCTCAGCTTTCATTTTTCAAGAGCAGATTATGAAATGAAAGATGTGTTCTGATTGGTTGCTGTTGGCAACAAAGGGGCGCATATTAAAATGAAAGTAAACTGTCTCTGTTGCCCATTCCAACCAATCACAGTGCAGCTTTCATTTTTCAAGAGAAGAATGTAAAATGAAAGCTGTGTTCTGATTGGTTGCTGTTGGCAACAAATGGGCAGATTTGTTAAACTGAAAGAAAAACTGCTCTGTTGCCCATGCCAACCAATTACAGCTCATTTTTCGGGGACAGAATATAAAATGAAAGCTGTGCTCTGATTGGTTGCATTTTTATGTCTCCCTTAAAGGGGTTCTCCAGGAATTAATAAAATGAAAATACTGAAATATTACTTTATTATAAATATATTCCTAAATACCTTCCATTAGTTAGAATGGGTCATTTTATCTGTGGAGCAATCATCAGGAGAAATAAAATGGCCGCCATCCTATTTGTACACACAAAACCTGTCCTAATCACACTGCAGCACAAGTTACTTCAGAACACAGAGTTAAAGAGCTGCCTCATCCTCATTTCTGCTCTACAGGTCAGGGATTATGTTCCTGAATACAGGTGATAAGATCTCCAGCTGAATCTTTATAGGAATAGAGTTCATGAGGAGACATGAAGTACAGAAAGGAGGTGGGGGTGGGGATAATGAACAGCAGCTCTTGTATGCAGTCTCCATTACCACAGCCACACATTTTATTTCTACTTATGATTGCTCACAAGACGAAACGAGGCACTATAACTAATGAAAGGTATTTGGTAATATATTTATAATAAAGGAATATTTAAATATTTTTATTTTCTTAATTCCTGGAGAACCCCTTTAAAGTATTAAAGGGCCTTATGTTAAAAAAAAACATGACTTTTCTTTAATTTGCATTCGGCAGTTTAACACTAAATCTGGCCATATATATTCAAAAGCTGTTACCCGAAGGATCATTCAGTCACCAGCTGTCTCTCCCGACTCCCCCATACACATACATGTATGGTTAGACAGAGCAAGTATGTGTTGTCAGTGAGAGAGAGGAGAGAACCGTTGCCAGACATTTCTGGAGGCGGCTTATCTCTTAGGAGAACATAAGGATCGGGTGAAAAAAATAAAAAATAGTTTGCCCAATCCTTCCCTCCAGACATCATCTGTTGAAGATAGTTGGAAGCTCCCATACACATTAGTCAGCCAAACCCACTAAGGCCGGGCTCACATCACTGTTTATTTTTCAGTTCTTCTGATCTGACAGAAAAAGAAAGAAAATAAACGGATTAGCAATTTCTGTCAGCGATCCGTTATTTTAGAAGGAAAAAAAAGTCTTGCATGCAATAACGGATCCCACATGGAAATGGCTCAAAAGGATGCCAAATGTACTGATACTCAGGATCCGTTTTTTTTTTTATAGGGTCAATTTTTTTCTTTACTTTTCTGTTCTTCTGACGAATCAGAGCAACAGAAAACTAAACAATGATGTTAAGCCGGCCTAATGTGTATGGGGGTCTTAAAGGGGTTGTGTCATCTCAAGCATTGGTGGCATATCACTAGGATATGCCACCAATGTCTGATAAGTGCGAGTACTACCTCTGGGACACGCACCTCTGTCTAGAAAGGTCCCCTTAAGGGTACTTTTACACTTGCGGCAGGACGGATCCGGCAGGCTATTCAGCCTGCCGCAAGTGGCCACGCACTGCCGTGCTGTCGCTCCGTCCCTATTGACTATAATGGGGCGGGGGGGCGGAGCTATGGCGCAGCACGGCACTGCACGGCCGGATCCGTCCTGCCGCAAGTGTAAAAGTACCCTAATGTGAAGGAGAGAGGACCATGCATGTGCGGTCGCCCTCTATTCATTTTTATGGGCCTGGCTAGGCTCTTTATGTCAGCCCCATAGAAGTAAAAAGAGCGGTGTCATCTCTTGCGCGGCGTGCTTCCTGTTATTTTCTAAGGAACTTTCGAAAATAGCTGAGGTTGCTGCTCGGCTATTTTCAGCAGTCCAATAAAAATTTATAGCGGGTCGCTGCACATGAGCGGTCTGCTCTCCTTCACTTTTCGGGCTCCGTTCTAGAGGTAGGTGCAGGTCCCAGAGATATCAAACAATGGTGGCATATCCTAACAATTGCCACCAGTGCTTGTGTGACCCAACCCTTTTAAGGCCTCATTCAGATGGGTGTTCTAGCACTCTTGTTTAACCGCCTGTATTCTGGATATAATAACCGGAGTCCCAATGGGTCTATTGAACCGAACGTCCAGTACCATCAAGATCTGTAGTGCTGAATGTTTGATTCTGTAGAGCCTGAGAGCCTCTTGGCGTTACATATGGCATACAGATGGTTAAAGGGGTTGCACAGCGCTAGTATATTGATGACCTTTCCTCAGGATAGGTCACCAATATCAGATCGGTGGGGGTCTGACTCAGTGTTGTTTGAAGAGGCCGCTGCACTTGTGCGAACACTGCATCCTCTGCACTCTTTAACTGCACGCCCTGTAAGGGCTCATGCACATGGCCGTAGGTGGTCCGTCAACTTGAATGGGTCTGCATTCGTCTGTTCGGCAAAAAGATAGTGCTTCCATAGTGTTCCGTTCTGTGATTCCGTTCCGCACCTCTGGATTTGCGGACCCATTGAAGTAAATGGGTCCACATCCGTGATGAGGAATGCACACAGAATGGTGCCCGTGTATTAGGGATCCACAAATGCGGTCCGCAATATGGCAACAGGCAGCACACGTTCGTGTGCATGAGCCCTAACTTGCAGTGGCGGTGCAGTGTAATTAGAGCTGTTTGTCCCATTCAAGCAAATGGAAGAGAAAGCTGTAGTTACACTGCACCGCCACTAGAGGGCATGCAGAAGCCGTAGCCCTCACACAAGCGCAAACAGCTGATTGGCAGGTGTCGAACCCAACCCCCGCCGATCTGATACTGATGACCTATATCACCAATATACTAGCGCAGCACAACCCCTTTAAATATGCCTACGGTTGAAAAGGTTAAAGAAGTTGTCTAGGATTAGCAAAACATTACTGCTTTCTTCTAGGAACAGCGCCACACCCGTCCTTGGATCTTGTCTGTTATTGCAGCTCAGCTCCATTGAAGTGAAGCGGTCTGAGTTGCAATACCACGCACAACCTGCGGACAGGAGTGGCGCTGTTTTTCAAAGAGGTTTCTCTAGCCCTGGACTTGTCGTTGCGCCACGTTGCTTGGTTTGTTTCATTTTAGACTATGCTGGGTCCAATGTCCATAGCCATACCTAGCCATTCACTGTAGATACACAGAGGTATATTGGATGCTCGTTCCTTACGTGGGGGAGACGCAGCCAGCACTGTACAAACTATAAATCAGATCTATTCTTTTTTTAAACACTGTACAGCACTTGTATGGACCAAATTCATTCCCTTCCTGTGTATGCTGTAAATATGTGAATATCTGCGGGGGGCGAGGAGGTTACGGTGTACATTATACATGTGCACAATGGCGACTTTCCTTAGAGGCATCGCGGAGTCAGGGCCCCAGAAATTACCACAATTTAATATATGTGACTATTTTTATATTTTTTATGTGTGTCTGATTGGCAAGTAGTGGACTAATGTCATTGCATATCACTAACAGATGGCCGCCATGGGCTGAGGCCGCTGTACATAGAATGAAATCTCCTGTACAGGCACCGTATATAGTAGACTGGTGTTTCATTAAAGATTACTTTTTACAGCATGATCTCTGTAATCACTGATTAAATCCGTTCTGCGACTGCAATAACAATAGGAAACCATAAGGACACAGGGGGGTTAATTCATCGGAGAGGGTCCTGCCCAGAATGCATTGCTTCATGTTCTCCCCCACCCCGCCTAACAAAAGAAGCCTGGTTTACCAGTCTCCCTTATTGCCCTCTAGAGGCCAATAAGGGCATAACCGGGATAACAGGTGAAAATGAGAAGCATTCTGCAACTACAACTCCCAGAATCCTCCCTTATAACAACAGCTGAGCAAGTGTGCATCCTGGGAGTTGTGGTTTCACAGCTGCTGGAGTCCCGAAGGTTTCTGACCCCTGCAGTACATGTATACTGCTCCTCTGTGCTCCAGAACACTCTGCTGTTCTCTGTTATCATATTTATCGGCTGATACCGCCTTAGGGCTCAAGCACATGGCCTTTGCCCGGTCGCTCTGTGCGCTGGGGACCCAATACACGGACAACATCCGTGCAGCTGCCACAGACGGATCCAGACCCATTCTACTTGAATGCGTCCGTGATCCGTCTGCACAGCACAAAAATAGAACATGTTGATTTTTTTGTAGTGCGGAGGCACAAGGAGAAACTCGTAGGCACGGAGAGAAAACTCTGTAGTGCTTTCATGGGGTTCCGTGCCTCAGTTCCGCACCTTCTGCATCCGTGATGTGGTGCAAAAATGGCTGGGGCCCGTATATTGCGGACCTGCAGTTTGTGTGCATGAACTCTTATGTGCAGAGATAGATCCAGATTTTTGACCAAATGATCCATGTGCATCTGGCCGACTTACATTGACCCAAGATGGGCTGCGGTTTACAATGGACAGATTTTTGGGGAGGATTTTCACATTTTGCTGCACATTTATTGAATGACTTGTTCCCGATAATTGCCTCTTGTAAAGCCTTATTCACACGTCCAGGACCCCGATTCTAAAGGCACTCCGTTAGGCATTGCCTTCGTGGAATTGCATTATGGTCCGTGGTAACGGAATCCATAATGCAATTCAGTAAATACCACAACACGAACCCGCACACGAACTTCGAAACATGAAATTCGCTCATCTCTAGTGATGACCAGGGGTGGACTGGGACTTAAACTTGGACTGGGAACTTAAAGTAGCCCTGGTAAAAATACGAAAAGTGGCTCCGTTTTGTAGTTGGGTCCAAATTGATGGAAGGCAGGGCCAGCAATACCATAATGTGGCACATTACACCACCCAACTGAGCCAAAAACCACAGACAATCACAAAATACTGCCAGCAGCACAAAAGACACCCCCAAAAGCTTCCACTGGCCGGCCGTGAGAAGGGCCCAGGCGGCCCCCTGGTCATTGGGAAATTTCCCTGTGAGGTCTCTGGCCAATCCGCCCCTGGTGATGACATCCATAACAAGATGGCCCGTGGAGGATCCGTGTTTGGTCCATGTGTCCATTTTCTGCTTTCCGTGCCCCATGGACAGCACACGTTTGTGATTCACGTATGATAAAGGCCTAACTGTGCTGCCAGTCACCCAACAAACGACCCCTCTTTTATTGGGCACCTGAAATCCTAGTTTTTCGGCAGCCGATCACTGAGTAAACAGGAATGGGCTGCCAACCAACAATGGAACTATAAGGGGATGAATGATCGTAGTAATGACAGTTCATCCACATACAGGGGGGATGATTGCTGAATGTAAATGCAGCTGAACAAGCAGGCAAAGGTCAGGAACAAACGGTTCATTCCCAATAATTGCCCTATGGATCAGCCCATGTTAATAGGCCCTTATTCATACCTGCCCAAATTTATGGGCGGCTATTACTAAAACTGGTATAACTGACAACACAGACACAAGGAAATTTCATATTTGCAAATACTTTGGTAGAAAGCTATGTTGACATATGTACCGATGTAGCAGAGCTCAGTTTGTCATTTTTGTGCAATGTAATAACTGACCAACTTAAAGGTGTCTTCCAGGACTTTCTTATTGATGGCCTAACCTCAGGATAGGCCATTAGTATCTAATCTGCTGGGGTCTGACACCCCCCACTATGCTGATCAGCGGAAGTACACTGAAAGAGCTGATCATCGAGGTGTTGGACCCTGGGGTAGGCGATCAATAACAAAATCCTGAGATACTCCTTTAGGGCTCATGCACACGACTGTAAGTTCTTTTCGTGTCCGTTGTTTTTTTTTGCGGCCCGTATGCGGAACCATTCACTTCAAAAGGTCAGCAAAAAAATGGGCATTCCGTTTCCATATGTCTGTATGCCCGTTCTGCCAAAAAATAGAACATATCCTATTATTGCCCGCATTACGGACAAGGATAGTAGCTGTCCTGTTCCGCAAAATACATACGGTCGTGTACATGAGCCCTTAAGATGAAAGACAAGAACCCTTGGAAGACCTCAGATGGCACATCATAATATTAATTACATCTGACACCTTCACTGATACGACTGCGCGTTTTTTGGGATTACAGCACTAATAATATTATACACAAGGCTACATCCACACGACCGTATGTATTTTGTGGTCCATAAACTGAATCCCAAAATACAGATACCAACCATCTGCATGCCGCACTTTCCTTGGCTATACTTGTCCACAAGACGGACAAGAATAAGACATCCTCTATAATTTGCAGAACTGCCGTAAATAAAAATGAATGGGTCCACATACGATTCACAGAAAAATGCGAATCGCACACGGACCAAAAACACGGTCATGTGCATGAGGCCTAATTTACATTTCTCAGGTACATTACATCACGTGGCAAATTCCACTGCTGCCTTCACAAACTCAGCCCTGCTATATCTGTACATATATGTGACTGGGGGGAATTTACCAGAGACCAGCATTTTACACCGGTGTATGATACCCCCGTGTGCTGGCGGAGGCTGTGCCTAATTTATGACGTAGCTTACGCCTCATCATAATCGGCAGTCCATGCTCCTAAACTGAAATCTCTGCCAGCCCCTGGCAAAAAAAAGATAAACATGATGGGGCCACGCCCCCTCCCCACTCCACCCCTTTTTAGTGAAGTGGAGAAAAAATTTTGCACAAGTTTTTGGGGTGAAAGTGCCATTCAAAAAGTCACAAACTACGGTATTTGCGACTATTTTATGCCAGAAAACTGCTGTAAAACATCCGGATACACATGTGAAAGCAGGGGCCCCTGCTATGTCCGGCCTTCCTATGTGCGGGAGACATTCTGCAGGCATTACGGTAGACAGTCGCTTTCATTGTTCCCTGGATCAAGCATTTACTGATTGAAAACATTGTCTCTGTTGTTTTAATCCTCTGTCTGTCGGTGGATTAACACGGTTATCCGCACATTAACGCACTTATCAACATTAAATGAAAGATCAGTCTGTGCAAGAAATGAGAAATGAGGTCAGGGGTCAAACACGTCGGCGCACAATTGGAGTTGTCACCTCCCTCCATACACTGGGCTGAATGAGACATCCCGAAATAAGTAAATATATATATATAATATTATTATAATATAATGCATCTGACATTCTCAGGCAGAAGCAAAGTGGGGTTCCCCGGGTTTTTAACAAATTCATGATTTTTTTTTATCAAGTCAAAGAAACGTTTAATAATTTTTTTTTAAAGTAAAATAAAAAAATAAAGTTGCCCTGGTCTCACTCACTTTATTCGACTTTAATGATGGAAAATGTGGAAAGGGTGCTTCATAAACACGCCTCCCGACCATCATGGCTCTCAATGCATTTACACCAGACAACTTGTATAGTACATACCTGGTGGAAATGTTTTTCCACCGTGACACGATGAAGGGTACCACTGAAAACAGTGTAAAATCCCATTTATTTTCATAGGTGCTACAGGAAAACACAGAGTGTTAATATAGATGCTGAAGAATTAATTTACAAATTGCAGTCACCACCATATGGCTTCCTGGGCATGTCTTAGGCCTCTTTCACACAAGCGTCAAGTTTGACGCCCGGATAAGAGGCGGGTGCGTTGCGGGAAAATGCGAAATTTTTCTGCGCGAGTGCAAAGCTTTTTAAAGCGTTTTGCACGGCGTGAGAAAAATCAGCATGTTTGGTACCCAGACCCGAACTTCATCACTGAAGTCCGGGTTTGGGTTAGGTGTTATGTCGATTTTATTATTTTCCCTTATAACATGGTTATAAGGGAAAATAATAGCATTCTTTAATACAGAATGCTTAGTAAAAGGACAATTGAGGGTTAAAAAAATAAATAAAATTAACTCACCTCCTCCAATTGATCACCTAGGTGCTGGTCTCCTGTTCTCTCTTCAGCTGTGGGTAAAGGACCTTTGGTGATGTCACTGAGCTCATCACATGGTTTATCACCACAGGTCCTTTACCCACAGCTGAAGAGAGAACAGGAGACCGGCACCTAGGCGATCAATTGGAGGAGGTGAGTTAATTTTATTTATTTTTTTAACCCTCAATTGTCCTTTTACTAAGCATTCTGTATTAAAGAATGCTATTATTTTCCCTTATAACCATGTTATAAGGGAAAATAATAAAGACTGGGTCCCCATCTCCTAGCAACCATGCGGGAAAATCGCACCGCAAGTGATGCGTGAAAATCACCGCTCATGTGCACAGCCCTATAGAAATGAATGGGTCCGGATACAGTGCGGGTGCAATGCGTTGACATCACACATTACACCCGCGCGGAAAACTCGCCCGTGTGAAAGGGGCCTTAGGGTATATTTGCACGTAGCAGATTTTCCGTGTTTGAAAATTCACATGAATCGTGTGGTTTTGGCAGCAAAAACATGGATGTCTGCAATCCCCCATTCTAATGACTTGAACAGCTGCAGGAATTACTGCAACAAATCTGTTGCATTTGAATTTACACTAAAGGCCCTATGACGTGGAGCAAATACCATACAGATTCTCGTGCATGTGAGCGAAAATGAACGAGAATCGTGTGATGTAATAAGCATAAATTCGCTCGTTTCTCGTCCATCCTGATCTTTTAGCATGCTACAAAATGATCGCTCCATGTTAATAGATCCGTTTCGTATAATATGGAGCCATCTACTCGCTAACGACCTCATACATGCATTTTGGTAGTGTTGAGCAAAGTCGCTTTGTTCAAAACTTCGGATATCCGTCTCCGTACAGTATTAAAATGTATGGACTGCGATGAGTCGAAGTTAGTTATTCGTGAAGTCGCGCATGACTTTGTTGAATAACTTCGGTAGTTGATTTTTAAAATGGAAAACCACCTTAAAACTCGAAACCGAACTCGGCTTAGGTTCTGAGGTACTAAGTTTGGCTCATCGGAGCCCATACATTCTAATACTGTACAGAGATGGATCGCCGTACAGTATTTTTTCGAAGTTTAGAACGAAACGATGGATGTAGCATCTCAAGATCACTTCGCTCAAAACTAACTTTTGACCAATCATTGGTTCCCCAACTTTACATGTAATAACAAGGAACAACTTAAAAGCGAACGAGTAACGCCCACAAGTACAAATGTTTATTGTGATCTGTATGACATCTGCTGGTGTAATAGTGCCTTTAGGCCAGACGAGCGAGTTCAATGTGAGAAATTTGCAGCGTGTGTCACTGTGAGGTCTGCACAGCATTGAACTCGCTCGTGTGTGTCTGGCCTTAAAGCACTATTACACTAGCAGATGTCCTACAGATCACGATAAACGATCCAAGATGTAGCGACTCAATAGCAACGAAACTTTCGCTTTATTATACGCATCGATGATTGTTCGTACCTGCGATTGTCCCTCGTTCGCTTTTAAATCGCTCGTTATTACATGTAAAGGTGGTGGACAGATGTTTGGTCAAGAGGTTGGTCTTCAGGTGGAATAAAAGGTGTGACAATGGATGACGTCGCGGTGACGGGTGTACACCACCCACCGTATGTCCCATTCCCCATCTGGTAACGTATTTCCGTTTTAAGGTAGCCAATAGAAAAAAGCATGTAAATGTCAAAGACACACCTATTGCTACTCCAGCAAGCCATGCAGTGGATCACGAGCGACTAGACGACTACACATGATACGAACGGATCTATTAACAACAAACGATAATTTTATAGCATTCTGAAAGATCAGGAAGGACAAGAAACGTCCGATTTATCGCTCATCTTTCAGTCGTTAATACTTATTACATCGATTCTCATCCATTTTCACTAACATGAACGAGAATCGATATGATATTTCCTCCGTGTAATAGTTCCCTAAGGCCCCTTTCATACGAGCGAGTTTTCCACGCAGGTGCGATGCGTGATGTAAACGCATAGCACCCGCACTGAATCCTGACCCATTCATTTCAATATCTATATTCTTCAAGGTCTATATTCTGCGTTTTTCACACAGCCCTGGCCCCATAAAAGTGAATAGGGCTTCAGTGAAAAACGCATTGAATCCGGATACAGTCGGGATGCAATGCGTTTTTCAATGATGGTTGCTAGGAGATGTTGTTTGTAAACCTTCGGGGGTTTTTTCACGTGCGTGAAAAACGCATCAAAGTGGATTGCACCCACATGGAAAAAACTGAAACACTGAAAGCAAATGCAGACAAAACTGACTGAACTTGCTTGCAAAACAGTTTTACTGAACGCACCCTGAACGCATCCTGAGTCAATCCATATCATATAGGCCATTTTCAGACAAGCAAGTGTCACACTCCGGACTCGCAGCGCAGCTCCCGTCCTGACCTCCCAGCACTGCTGGGGTCGCATAGCATTGTATTGATTTATGATGCTATGTAACCCTTAGAGGTCTGGAATGTATTGTATAACACTGACATACAATACATTCCAGAACTGTGAGGGGGGAGGGGGGGTGGGCACATCCTTTCTGCTGCAGCTCACCCCCTGTAACTATCACAGCTCTGGGAGGGCCAGAGAACACCTCGACTAGTGCTTCGATTTCCTGACAAAGCTGGGTTAGCAAAACGCGTTCTCTCGCCATCCCAGATCCACATCCCTCATCATGTCTATGGGTCAGTTACCTTTCAAGACCTATTGATTATATGCATTTATTAAGTCTGTTTTTCTCATTCTGTCATTTATAGAGGGTTTTTGATGCATTGCCGAAACAGCCTGCTGGAATTCACACCAACGGTGTGAAACAACCCACCTAATCATCTCTCATCTGTACGGGGATGTGCTGACTATCCTCTGAGAGCAGATGCTGGACGAAAGAAGAAGCACCCCCCTTTCCCCTATGGCGAACACATGCAAGCTCGGGTCAGGATTCAGTGCGGGTGCTATGCGTTCACGTCACGCATTGCACCCGCGCGGAAAACTCGGTCGTGTGAAAGGGGCCTTAGGGTCACATTAACTCATATTATCTTGTTGTCACTGAATCTCCTCCAGACTGTTACATGTAGATGATATATCTTTTAGCAACCAGTTTTTTTTTTCACTTCTGTTTTTTTACAGGTTCGTATGTGGAACCATTCACCTCAATGGGTCCGCAAAAAAAATTAAAATGACTCCGTGTACATTCCATTTCCGTATTTCCGCATGTCTGTTCCACAAAAAATAGAACATGTCCTATTCTTGTCCAATTTGGGGACATCCTCAAAAAAAAAAAAACCTGATGCAATACGGATGTCACACGGATGCCATCCATTTTTTTTTTTTTTGCGGATCCGTGTTTTGCTGACCAGAAAATACATACGGTCGTGTGCATGAGCTGATGGGTGATCTTTAAACACGTATTTGCTATATTATTTTTTCATTTTGCTTTTTCTTATAAAGGATTTTAACCTTTTTTCTTCTTCTAATGTTTATGTATTAAAGGGGTATACTAGAAATGGCAAGGGATGGCACATGACTGGAATACGCTACATGTTGTGGAGGTCCTGTCCAGGTACTATGCAGAGAGCTACAGCTGGCACTGACTTGTAGTTCTCTGCACATTGCCTGGACATGACCCCATAGTCAGTAAGTGACAGCATATCCTAGCCGTATACCCTGACTTGCTCTTACTAGATTACCGCTGTAATGGCTGAGAAACCTTGGCTTGTCGCCCCTTGCATTACACAGAATGACTCCAGACTGATCTATCTTAGATGCATTCTCTCCCCGCTCACAATGCTTGTATTCAGCGGGACCAACAATTTACAATTATTACTTATTGTTTAGTGTTCCCAGTCGCTGGTAACTATGGTAATGAATTATTCTGTTCACTCATGATTCCACTGCAGTTCATGTGTGTGTTTTGCTGTTAGCGTTTGGGAACATTGATAATGAGTCTTTCCAGTTTACATGAAGGGTTACACATGTCCACATATTTGCCCCCAGGCTGTCAAAGCCCAAATGAACCTACTGTACATTATTTAAAAAGCAAATTATTATATCAGCATTTATTTTACATCATTCATTGTTGTATCCTAGGTAAAGGAAATACCGATCTGACAATGCACAATGGAGAGTAAAAGAAACACTCCAAGTGAAGCTAATGCACTGTGTTGTGTCTAGTGCCTAGACCCAAGGGGGTGGAGCATGACACAAACATGGCTTTAGATATAAGCCGTCTCCTTAACAAACATCTAACTTTATCCAATCCCAGGTGGAAGGAGAGATGGGTTGTTATCGTAGGCATAAATCCATGTGCTAACATTTGCTTCTCAATAGAGGTGTCATTTATTAAAGGATCCAACGGTCCATAGATGGCCAGTGGGGCACGGGAAGTTTATGTGTCTTTGAACCTTGGTGTTATGCAAATTAGCTTTCTTTAAAAAAAATTAAAAGTGCTTCTGGTGCCACCAGTTGGAAGGTAGTTATCTGATAAGTCAATGTCAGAACTTCTAAACAGGTCTTGAGACATAATTTAGCATTATAGCCAAGCCAGGATCTCATCTGCAGATTGATGGCCTATAAGACTCCTGGCCAGGTTTGAGGTAGACCCTAATGCTACGCTGGATCCCCTCACCATTAAGGTATCATCACGTATTGCTGTTCTTTGGAGAGGATAGTAAGACGTGGTGCCCCCCAATAAGTCTAAAGAGCCAGGATTTGCAGTAAACCAGTTGCAGCACCCTGGGAGGAGCAGGAGCTGAGGATGGAAGTGGTAGTGGCTCTGGCTGTCACAGTTAATCACGGCAGCTTTCCTCACTCCATTGCTTCCTAGGGCCATGCAGTGAAAGGAGGGTGCTCCCTCGGGTTCTGGAACTCCTGCCTGATAGGAGTTGGGGTGCCCTTGATGTTAAAGGGGTTGTCTGGGTTCAAAGCTGAAACTGGACATATCCCCATCTTCACCCTGCTGCCCATGCTCATGCTCTGATGCTCTCCCTTGCCCTGCACTGAATTGTGCAGGGCAAGGGCTTTTTTGTTTACATTAGCACACTGGTAGGCCGAAGCTTCCACCCAGCAGTGTTCCCAGTGACATCACTGGCTCTGATGGGTGGGCTTTAGCGCTGCCCTAGCTGTTTTATAGACTGTTTTATTTTGCATTGCAAAAGCCCACCCATTAGTGCCGGTGACCTCACCAGGCTCACTGCTAGGCAGAAGCCTTCGCCTAGAAGTCCCCATGGAGAGCCCAGTACGTCACTGGATCTCCAAAAAATGCTTTTTCCCTGCGCAGGGGTGAAGATGGGGATATGTGGTTCAGAGTTAAACCCAGACATATCCCCATCTTCATCTCTCCATCTCCCTGATATGCTTTAAGTGCTTGTATGGGTGCAAGGTAGGGTGTGTGGAGTCCAATAGATAATGTATGCTGTAGCAGTCAGAAAACCACGCCAGATGTAGAAGAATAACCATCTCTCGTTACTCAAGTGCAAAATGGGAACTGTAGTACAATTCTCACCCAGATAACAATGTATGCATTTAGGCAAGGATGGCAGTCATAGCAGTCTCTTCCAGTAGAATCTTTAGTAGGCAATAGTACTCATGTAATAATTGCTGTAGGGTCTGCTGTCCACTGTGGATACAGGGTTTTGAAAGCACATATGGCCAGGAAATGTCTAGGTGAGAGGGATAGCTTAACTGTGCCCCTCACAGCAGTAAAGTCTTAGCAGCTTTTGCTGCCAGGTTACCTTACTGACTCCAGTACTCAGCCATGCAAATTCTAAAATCTCCAATTCTCTCCTTTATCTTTCTCCATCTCTCTTTCTGTAGATCAGAGATCAGTGAGTATCTGTAGATTTCGGGGCCTAGGAAGAGGGAGCACAAACCACCAGCTTCCTTTCTGTCTTTGAACTTTCCATAACTAGTCTAACTGAGCTGGGAGTGGATCCTGGATCCTCATCCAACTTCATACAAGGGCTGAGCAAGGATTGTTAACCCTTCACTTCTATGGGGCTGATGGAAATAGCTTGGCTATTTTCAGCAGTCCATTAGAAATTAATGTAGGCCACCACGTATGCACCGTCCGCTGACCTTTGAGGCCTCTGTTGTAGTCCCAGAGGGTCCTAGTGATATGCCACCAATGCTTGAGATTAGCCAACTTCTTTAACTAACTGGTACAGTTCACTGGGTCTGGCTTTTTATTATTATTTATTTGAATGCGCCATTAATTCAATGGCATTGTACATCTAAGATGGGTTCCACATACATAATATGTAACACAAATACAATAAGCAAGAAACTATTAAAGGGGTTGGCCCATCTCAAGCACTGGTGGCATACCAATGTCTGATAGGCTCAGGTCCCACCACTGGGACCCACACCTATCTCTAGAACAGAGCCCAGTGAAGGAGTGTGAACCGTGCATATGCGGCCCCCCTAAATTAAGTTCAATTGGAGTGCTGAAAATAGCTGAATAGTGTGATCGGCTATTTTCTAAAGTCCTATAGAAGCTAACAGAAAGCACGCTGCACAAGAGTGACCACTACTCCATTTACTTCTATGGGGCTGATGGAAATAGCTTGGCTATCCGCCGTCCACTGTCCTTTGAGGCCTCTGTTGTAGTCCCAGAGGGTCCTAGTGATATGCCACCAATGCTTGAGATTAGCCAACTCCTTTAACTAACTGGTACAGAGGGGGAGAAGAGCTACAATCTACAAGGCTTTTCCCTACTAAACTCAAATCTTCATATTTTTTATAAAAGCAGTGGAAAATTACTAGCTTCTCAGTGCATAGGCTTCAAATTCCCAAAGTCTCTGTTACGATATCTGTTCACGTGTTCCATTGTATGCTGTGTTGGCTGGTTCCCGATTACTTGTGGGTGTGTATCTAGGGCCCTGTGTCGGGATGACCGTGTACATTCCGCCTGTGTCTCGTGCGTACTGGCCACGGATACTTATGATGTGAGTATGACCATTTTGTTTTTTTCTCCTATCTGTTCAGCAAGGCAGTGGTTATTCGCCTTTTGCTTGCTGTGTGTTCTGTGTGCTTTGTAGGGGTTAATGCCTCTTTCTGTTTATGTATACCTGCATGTGTTTTAGTCTAATGAGTTTGGCTATGTACAGGGCCGGTGCAAGGATTTTTGCCAAGCACAAGCAAAGCTACATTTTGGCGTTCAGGACGGATCCGTTTGTATTATCATGAACATAGGCAAAACGGATCTGTCTTGAACACTATTGAAAGTCAATGGGGGATGGATCCGTTTTCTATTGTGACATATTGTGTCATTGAAAACGGATCCGTCCCCATTGACTTACATTGTATGTCAGGACCGATCCGTTTGGCTCAGTTTCGTCAGACGGATAACAAAACGCTGCAAGCATCTCCAGAGCGGAATGGAGGCGGAACGGAGCCAAACTGATGCATTATGAGCGGGTCCTTATCCATTCAGAATACACTGGGGCAAAACTGATCAGTTTTGTACCGCTTGTGAGAGCCCTGAAACGGATCTCACAAGCGGACCCAAAAGCGCCAGTGTGAAAGTAGCCTAATTAGTATCACCTGAGGTGTGTAGAGTCAATATGAGTGACAACAGCTGTAACACCTACTATACTATTGGTGGTTTCAGTGGAACGAGTGGCGTCTGGCACTGGCCAATGCGTATGTCCAGGAGACGCGATGGCGCCAAACCGCGCGCCCCAGAACGTCAGTCCCGCACCTCCAGGTCATCAACACGCGCTGTGCGTGAGCGTTCTGAGAGGTGTCGTGACATCATCAGGGGGTGGAGGGAGAAGCGCCAGGCAGTCACCTGACCAGCACACTCGCTTCTCAGTACATGACATGTAAACAAGAAGGTGATCTCCATGGAAACTATCTGTATACAAATCAAAGATCACAATCAGTTATATTTTTTCACCCCCCCCAGCTTGGTCTGCTTTATTACCCTGGGAACACACTTCGCGTGTTCCCAGGGCGCGCATATGACGCGCGCTTCTGCCTCGAAGTGGCTGTTTTATGGAAGCGCGCGTCATATGCGCGCTCCCATAATAGAATATGGGTTGGATCGAGCGTGCTGCCGCGCGATAGTCACAGCAGCCGATGCGATCGCGTAGGGCGTTTGACAGCGCGGTCGTCCGCGCTGTAAAACGCCGACATGTGAACCATGCACATAGGGATGCATGGCTTTTCACACGTATGAATGCACTGAAAAACGCTCAGGTGTGTTCCCAGGGTCATAGCGCCGGGCCTGGCTATATGTTTCGTCTGTCTGTACCGCCTCTTGGGTGAGCAAACTGTAACGGATCCAAGACAGATCAGTGGTAATGTGTGGAATCATTGTACCAAGTAACCGGTTTGCAGATTGCACTGCGTTGACAGTTTTCATTTAACCAAAATGATTTATTTCAGCAGTAACAATATAGCCTACTCCATATAATGAACTGCAACCTCCAATATGTGATTACTCAGTGTGGGGGCTGCACAAGAAGCAGAATCCTTGAACATTTAGCTGGTTTTCTGAATCACAATGGAAAACCTTCAGCTAGTGCTTGTAAGTATACCCTGCAGCAGTACTCCACATGGATTATATTATAAATGTCCTATTATTTTCCCATTTTATGTATATTATGTAGGTGATACATTTTTGCTGCTTTTTTTTTCCTTTTTTTTGTTTTGTTTGTATCATGTTACAAATGAATTCTGTTGTAACATTTATTATTAATATTTATTAACAAATATACAGACATTCTCATCGCTTTCTGTCCCCAGTGGAGCTCACAATCTAAATTCCCTATCAGTATGTCTTTGGAGTGTGTACCTGGAGGAATCCAATGCAAACACGGGACGAACATACAGACTCCATGCAGATGTTGCCCTTTGTCAATTTTAGCGCTGCAAGACACCAGTGCTAACCACTGAGCCACCATGCAGCAAATAAAACAAAAAAAGGGAAAACAATATTACTAAATAATAAAAAAAAATTATAATATAAAATATAAATATAATAAAAAATAATAAAACTGCAACAAAAATGTATCAATTAAATGATTGTATGAAGTAAACTAAGGTGCTATGACATCAATGACAGAGCTTGATTCTCTGTCACTTTAGCCATCAATCATTTCAGTAGCACCCCTCTCTCAAATTGCATTCATTTCACTTTAAGATTTGACCCAACCAGCACAAGATGGATCTGGAAGCAGAGGCATCCTCCATCTCCAGGCATCATCCACAAGCTCTGCCCTCTACACACAGATCTTATCTTCCAGCGTGTCAGATATCAGCACCTGAGAGCAGCAATGAAAAGTCCAGCTTGCTTCCACATAAAAAAAGATTTTCTTAAGGGCACGGGTGGCTTGGAGAAACTTGTTAAGATGTATTACAAGAAATCCCAGCTCCATTAGGAGATCCATAAAATGTCCACTTTATTGTCCGGTAAAAAGATTCCAGCATCAGGACATGACTAGCAGCTATACATTTTGGAATGAAAGATGAAGGATTGAATAATACGAAATGCATAGCTGCTAGTCATGTCGTGATTCATGCTGAAATCTTTCAAATTGGACATTTTATTGGATTTCAGCATCTGAGAGCAGAGCTAGAGGTGGAATACCCATTAGAACAGGTTATAATGGCAATATATAATATATACTGGTATGACTAGTAAGGCTAGGTTTACATTTGCCTTTGGTAAATCTAGTAGTCCGTTCCAACAGAGGAGTGGACTACTGGAATTACTGTATCCGGCATAGCTAATACCACCGGGGCACGCCAGATGAATGCTGGAAAAATACCACTGCATGCAGAGTTTTTTTTTCCAGCAGAAAGTCGAAATTCTTTCCGAACACTCAATGGATCCCATTATAGTGAATAGAGGTCCAGCTGGCCATGGGGGTGTCCCGCTATGCCAGATAACATATTTCCGGTAGTCTGCTCCTCTGCCAGAACAGACTACTGGATTTACTAAATGCAGATGTGAATCTAGCCTCACCATGCAGCCCCATTACTTGGAATAAATCTCTATTTTGCCAAGAGCTGTGTGAACAGCAAATAAGGAAATTAAATTAAAAGTTATTATTACATAATTAGCAACAATGGAATCCCAAATTGTTAAACCTCACCCCTGTTCCACCCATCGTCCAGTTTTTAAAACAGTCAAATGAAAATCAGGGCTGTTGGGTTCCATTATTTGCACGCTGGACCCGTGGCCTGCAGTCTGTGTGTCGGGGTAAGGACCCCTTTTACAATTTCGCATTCCTGTAGACATCGAATTTAACGAGAAAGCGGCCAACCCCTTTAACCTTAAAACTTGATTTAAGCACTAGGTTGTTTTCTGAGGCCGCATTTCTTTTAAGAGAAAGTTGTAAGGTTTGTCCTGTAATTTATGGTTTCCAATATGTCAGTGAGCGCCAGGATAAACTGAGCTTCTGTTCCTTGAATTATGGATCAGTCATTGGCAGACATAGGACTTCTGTCTCCAGAATAGAGCGTGGAAACCATCTTTCAGCTTGGCAGAAAGCCCAGATGGTGCCCCTTCTATGTGGAAAAGGCAAGACAAGGAGAGCCCATCCTGTCTGGCAGATCGTATAAACAACACTCCACCCTCTTGGGTTGTCGCTGCATGTCCTTATTCATTGTATTCCCCATGTAGACGACTCTACAAGTCTCCGGGGAAACATTACTTGTCTGCACAGCTTACATTTTAATTACCAGTATAACGTATTTATTAGTAAAAAATGAAAAAACAGATCTATGTCCATCACAGAAGAAGACGTGTTCACAACAATGGCTTTATTAACATGCTCAAGGCTCATGGGTCCTGGTACAGGATGAGCCCCCAAGCTTCTCTTCTCTTCCTGGCTACTGGCTGTAGCTTGTCTATATTTTTCAGCATCATTACTGTTAGGCTCCATTCAGACGTCGGAAGGGGTGCGGACCCATTCATTTTGAGTGGGGACGGAAAAGATGCGGACAGCACACAGCAGTTTGCGGATCTACAAAACACTGCGGACGTGTGAATGGACTCTTAACTGACTCATCAGTCATATCTATAAGACAACCTTTTGTTATGCAGGCATAGCTCTATGGATAGTGTACCTCTAAATAATGCAGGCACCAAGTCAGGATAGGTCATCAATATATGATCGATGGGGGCCCGACACCCGGCCGCCCCGCTGATCAGCTGTTTGATCAGCTCCTAATTGTACTGCGCATCTCCCTTGCAGCGGGGGCATAGTGCAAGTACAAGTACGGGAAGTATCACTCGCATGGAGTGCTGCCCCCTCTTCAAACAACTGATCAGCGGCGGTGCAATTGGATATTGATGACTTACTCTGAGGATAGGACGTCAATATAAAACCCCTGCACAACCCATTTAAATCCACTGACTCACAGGTAATGCATTCTCTGACTGGAGTTGTCCACTTTCCCATTTCTTCTCTATCTGGCCCAGACCACCATGAAGACTTCTTTCAGACACAATTCATCTACACACACAAACTCCCCATCTTGCTGCTACCACCAGTGCTCCTGTACACAGTATTGTACCCCTTTGTGCTCTTCACTAGAGTTGAGCGAACCCGAGCTGTATAGTTCGGGTTCGTACCGAATTTTGGGGTGTTCGGGACACGGACCCGGACCCGAACATTTTCAAAAAAGTTCGGGTTCGGGTCCGTTGTTCGGCGATTTAGTCCCGCTTTCTGAAGGGCTGCACAGCAGCCAATCAGCTAGCGTTTTACCTCTTGCCCTAAGAAGCCATTACAGCCATGCCTACTAATGGCATGGCTGTGATTGGCCAAGTGCAGCATGTGACCCAGCATCTATTTAAGCTGGAGTCACATAGCGCCGAACGTCACTCTGCTCTAATTAGGGTACGTTCACACGACGACAATTGTCGCGCGACAAAAAGTCGCACTATTGTCGCGCGACAATTTTTATAATGGGAGTCTATGGTGTCGCAGTGCGACATGCGACATGCTGCGACTGCGACACGAAAGTCGGAGAAAATCCATCCGGGATGGATTTTTATGACTGTTGTGTCGCAGTCGCAACATGTTGCATGTTGCACGTGCGACACCACCATAGACTCCCATTATAAAAATTGTCGCGCGACATTAATGTGACATCAATGTCGCGCTACAAATGTTGCAGTGTAGTGGTTCCCAAATTGTCGCGCGACTTTTTGTCGCGCGACAATTGTCGTCGTGTGAACGTAGCCTTAGTGTAGGGATAGGATGCAGTTGCTGTAAGGGCGAGATTAGGCAGGGAAAACTCAGCAAAAACACCTAATGAAGTGATCGATCTACAGCTGTGAATCATTCAACTTCTGCTAGTTAATTGTTCACTGGTTTTTAGGCTGCACAGAGCATTTTTCTGTCACTTTTTTCTGGGGTGATCGGTGGCCATTTTGTGTCTTGTGGTGCACCAGCACAAGCTGCCACCAAGTCCATCAATCCATCAATACTATTTTTTTTTTTTGCTATATCCTACATCAGGGGCTTGGCTGTGCTTATTGTCACCCCTAGAAACTCAGGATAGAAATTTCTATATTTTATTGAGGGGTTAAATTCAATTGCCAAAATAGCAATCCCCTAAATCTGGTGTTCCAGCTGTGGCTAGCCAAGTGTAATACTGTCTGCTGTCTGGCAAAGGATAGATTTTTTTCTGTGGTGAAATTCAATTGCCAAAATAGCAATCCCCTAAATCTGGTGTCCCAGCGCTGGCTGGCAAAGTATAATAGTGTCCGGCAAAGGATAGGTCATTTTCTGGGGTGAAATTCAATTGCCAAAATGGCAATCCCCTAAATCTGGTGTCCCAGCAGTGGCTCGCCAAGTTTAATAGTGTCCGGCAAAGGATAGATTTTGTTCTGGGGTGAAATTCAATTGCCAAAATAGCAATACCGTAAATCAGTGGTTTTAGCTGTGGCTGGCCAAGTTTAATAGTGTCCGGCAAAGGATATATTTTTTTCTGGGGTGAAATTCAATTGCCAAAATAGCAATACTGTAAATCAGTGGTTTCATCTGTGGCTGGCCAAGTTTAATAGTGTCCGGCAAAGGATATATTTTTTCTGGGGTGAAATTCAGTTGCAAAAATAGAAATACCGTAAATCTGGTGTTCCAGCTGTGACTGGACAAGTTTCATAGTTAGATAACTGGTCGGCACTGCCTTGATAGCGTGCGGTGCACGTGTCTGCGGGCGGGCGTCCGACGAATACACTTTAGAAGAAAAGACCGTCACTCGCTTCTTAGGATTAGTCAGTGGTTTCAGCTGTGGCTGGACAAATGTCCGTCAAAGGATATATTATTTTCTTGGGTGAAATTCAGTTGCAAAAATAGAAATACCGTAAATCTGGTGTTTCAGCTGTGACTGGACAAGTTTCATAGTGTCCGTCAAAGGATATATTATTTTCTGGGGTGAAATTCAGTTGCAAAAATAGAAATACCGTAAATCTGGTGTTCCAGCTGTGACTGGACAAGTTTCATAGTGTCCGTCAAAGGATATATTATTTTCTGGGGTGAAATTCAGTTGCAAAAATAGAAATACCGTAAATATGGTGTTCCAGCTGTGACTGGACAAGTTTCATAGTGTCCGTCAAAGGATATATTATTTTCTGGGGTGAAATTCAATTGCCAAAATAGCAATACCCAAAATCTGGTGTTCCAGCTGTTGCAGGCCAAGTGTAAATCTGTCCGTAAAAGGGTATATTACACTCAGTGTGCATCTCCAAGTGTATTTCTTTCCGTTAAAGGGTAAATTACAGTGTGTTGAAATACAGCATAATCCTCTACATTTGCACACACTGTTTTGTATCTCTAAGTGTATTTCTTTCCGTTAAAGGGTATATTACACAAAGTGTTAAAATACAAGTGCTGAAAGCATTATCCTGTATATTTTTTCACACGCTGCTATGCATCTCCAAGTGTAAATCTGTCTGTAAAAGGATACCTTTCATCCAGGGCCTAAATACTAGGCCTACAATTGATGCTCCCCAAAAACTGTGGTTACTGCTGTGCCTGGATTAATGTAATACGGTACATAAATAGATAGCCAGATAGTGTCGGTACATAAATAGATAGCCAGATAGCGGACATGGTCGTGGTGTTGTTAGTGGACCCTCTGGTGCTGGGAGAGGACGTGGCCGTTCTGCCACAGCCACACGTCCTAGTGAACCAACTACCTCAGGTTCCAGTACCCGCCAGAATTTACAGCAATATTTGGTGGGGCCCAATGCCGTTCTAAGGATGGTAAGGCCTGAGCAAGTACAGGTGCTAGTCAATTGGGTGGCCGACAGTGGATCCAGCATGTTCAGAACATTATCTCCCACCCAGTCTTCTGCAGAAAGCGCACAGGTGGCGCCTGAAAACCAAGCCCATCAGTCTGTCACATCACCCCCATGCATATCAGGGTGCCAGGGGCCTAAATATCTGAAAGTGGCCTTCTCCATTGGTGGGTGACATGAAGCCTGATTCTCTGCTTTGGGACCTCTCTCCTCTGTCTGGGTGCTGGGGCCTAAATAACTAAAAGTGGCCTTCTCTGTTGGTGGGTGACATAATGCCTCTTTCGCTGCTATGGGACCTCTCTCCTCTGTCTGGGTGTCAGGGGCCTAACTTTCATGTACTTGCTTGCTGTCTTGGTGGCAGACATTTAACTCGTTTTACTGTCTAATGACCGCCCCATTGTCTGGGTGTCAGGGGCCTAAATTTCACGTACTTGCTTGCTGTCTTGGTGGCAGACATTTAACACTTTTTACTGTCTAATGACCACCCCATTGTCTGGGTTTCAGGGGCCTATATGTCGTTTAATCATCTGTTGTCTTGGTGGAAGATATTAAACTCTTTTTACTGTCTAATGACCTCCCCATTGTCTGGGTGTCAGTGGCCTATATTTCGTTTAATTGCTTGCTCTCTGGGTGAGAGACATTAAACTCTTTTTACTGTCAAATTGCCTCTCCTCTGTCTGGGTGTCAGGGGCCTACATAAATGATAAGGGCCTGTTCCATTGCAGGTTGACCTGAGGCCTGTGTTGCTGTTGAGAGCCCGCTCTCCTCTTTGCAGGTGCCGTGGCCCTGAGTCTGTGAATGAGGCCTGTGGCACTGCAGGCAGACATGAATCCTTTTTGGCTGTAATGAGAACATCAACTCCCATAGCATTCCCACCTGATGCCACCCCAATATCCTATTCCACCTCCTCCTACTCCAAGTTGCCAATTGATATTGGTTAATTTTTATTTATTTTATTTTAAGTCATTTCCCTATCCACATTTGTTTGCAGTGGATTTACCTACATTTTGCTGCCTTTTGCAGCCCTCTAGCCCTTTCCTGGGCTATTTTACAGCCCTTTTAGTGCCCAAAAGTTCGGGTCCCCATTGACTTCAATGGGGTTCGGGGTGAAGTTCGGGTCGAGTTCGGATCCCGAACCCGAACATTTTCGTGAAGTTTGGCCGAACTTCTCGAAACCCGAACATCCAGGTGTTCGCTCAACTCTACTCTTCACAAACTAATAATGCTCCCTTTGCCCCCTGCACAGTAATAATACTCTTTTAGTGCTATTCACAAACAGTTGCCCCCACAATGGTAATAATACCAATTTATTCCTCCCCTTAGTAATAATCTTCCTTTGTGCTTGTTTTGATGCCGTGGCCACTTCCATGGCATGCAAATGATTATATATTCACTTGCTCAAATGTTACTACAAACATCATTTTGTGTATGTATATTTTGTAATTTTATTAATTCTGGACCTTTGTGTAAGAAAAAAACAAGGGCCATGTGTGAGATTCCAGTCTGTCCAGACTCAAAATCCTTGCGTCTCATAAATACTTTATCCATTCACCGGCTCAGGAGACAGTCTGCTTTTAAATCAAGGCAAAATTGTTCCCTGTTGGTATATGTGCAGCCTCTTGAATTAATCCACTTTTATGGTTTATGTTATCCTCTCAGCCAAAACCAACTGGTGCACAATTTATTAAGAAGCATCCACTGTGCTGTCTTCAGCCCCTCTCCTCTGATGGGCACAGCCTTTTGTCGTTTCTAATCTTGCTCTCTAGCAAAGAATTTTGCCGCTGTAATCAGATTAACATTTTTTTTTTTTTGGATAACAAACAATAAATTCGTCTAAAATTCTGTCCTGATTAATTTCTTTAAGGAGCAGAGCTCTAATTTCCTGATAAGCTCTCAATGCCCTGCTTCTCTCCGCTCAGTTGTGATTCATCCTCTTCACTATTAGGGCTTTCGGGAAAGTCTTTACACTTTTAGACATAAATAAAACCTGCATTATAAAATAAAAATGTCATATTGTCCCCCCGCACCCATGCATTTTCTGAAGGTACACAGCTGGCATATTGTGAAAAAATCGTCTGTGCTTTACATTCATGTGCACCTTCATGGAATTTTGCACCAAAGTGTAACATTTTGTATAAAATCAATAAAAACTCCTATTTGCGGGTAACAGTAGAATTTGATTTCAACAAAACTTCCTTAAAATAAAGTTTCAAGATTTAGGAGATCACTTATTAAGCTGAAATCTGCGACTTCTCCGCGCTCATGCTGGTCTAATAAAGTGGGCATGGCATGGGCGGGGAAGGGGACGGGCCGCTAGGCGAGTCTCATTTACCATTTTCTACCTCTAAGATAGGCATAGAAAATGGTCTAAATGTAAGACAGCTAGGAAGAACTATTTAGAACTGGCGGAGGATCCACTGCCTGTTTAGGGGTTTATTAAGACCGGCGTCTAAAACTCTTAATAAATGTGCCCCCTAGTGTTCATACATGCCATTTTTGTCTATGTCTACATTCACATATCTTAATCATAATCAACAGAACGGAATAGACTAAGGTCTCACGCACATGGCCATAGTTTCAGTCCGCATCCCATCTGCGTTTTTTTCGGGTTGTATGTGGATCCATTCATCCTGAACGTATAGAGGCAGCCTTAAAGGGGTTGTCCAAGATTTTGATATTGATGACCTATCCTTAGAATTGGCGGGAGTCCGGCTCCCCTGCTACCCGGTGATCAGCTGTTTAAAGCACCACGGCCTCTTTGCTAGGCCTACACGCAGCTCAGTCTCATTGAAGTGAATGGGGCTGAGCTGCAATACCATGCTCAATTGTAATCCAATGGATGGCGCTGTGCTTGGTTACCTGTGAGGAAGCCTTAGGCTCCTCAAACAGCTGGTCGGTGGGGGTACCATTGGACCCCCACCAATCAGATACTGATGACCTATCAAGAGGAAGTTAAACACCTGGAAGACCCCTTTAAAATCTCTGGGTATTGACTAAAAGTCCTGATTAGGTGCAGGTCGAAGTCCAACTGCTCATATACTAATATATAGGACAGTTAATGAACACATAAAGAAAAGTTCCCGATCCCTGATGTCACTAGGGACTGTACAGGGGCAGAGATTACAGGAACAGGATGTATATTTACCTCATGCTCTCACTTGCTGTCTCTCCCCTTTTCTTTTACAGACACAGAGACAAGAAAAAAAAGGAAAAGCGCCACATAGTGCATAAAAAGTATCACTGGGGTATTGTGAAAATATAGTGATAGAAGGACAATAGGGATTCTGCTCAGCTAACAGAATTGGGCTAATACAGATGCAACACTGTATAATCGTGTTTGTGGCTTCAGCTGGAGTTGACTCATGATTTGGGGAGGGGATGACACCTCTGTGATTATAATGGTAAAAAAAGGAAATAAAACGGGAGATACTCAAGAAAGCTGAAGAGTCTGAGGACATGGTGCCACTGTCTTTTTTATTTAAAAACAAGTTGCTCAGAATCCAGAGAAAAGGAGGCGCTCTGCACTGGGATATTCCTGAGTATACTTTTATTTAAAACAAAATAAAATAACATAAAAACAGGAACTGACATAAAAGCAGGAGCTATGCGTTTCGGTAACGTCCGTCACCTTCCTCAAGCCTGAAATGCGTAGCTCCTGTTTTTAAGTTAGTTTATTGTTTTAAATAAAAGAATACTTTGGAACATCCTGGTGCAGCGCCTCCTTTTCTCCTGCTTCTGAGCAACTGGTATTTACATGGTTTTTCCACCATCCTGAGATGTCTGACCAGCACACGAGAGTAGCGACCCCGCGCTGTTTCCCTTATGGGAGTATTCATGCTCTTCTCTGCTTGTGTGCCTAGGATGCACAACACTATCTGGTAAGGTGCTTTTACTTATATGCCCTATCCTGCCTAACGAGGGTATCACACCAGGGACCCCCCCCCCCCTCCTTAAGCCCCATTGAGTTGAATGGAGCGGCAGAGCACATGCACTCAAACAAGGGAGCTCTGGCCTGTTCTTGTCATCGGTGGGGGCGGTCAGACACTTATAGCTTTGCTAATAGTCAATTTCCAGTTTTTATATAGTATATTCTATGCAGTACCTTTGGCCTACTAAGAAAAGGTTTCCACATAATCTGGTAGAATGGGAAGGAATTGTGGTGTGAGATCCAGTGCTCCCCCCTTGACGAATGGGAAGGTTATTATCAGGGAAGACAATCAAAATATGGCATACAGTAATGGTGTTCTGTACAACATCATTAGTGTTGAGCAAAGTTACAAACAGGACGCATTTAGGTCCGTCCTAGATTGGCTAGGATAGGCCGTAACGCATCTTGTTTGTAATTTTGCACGATATAGTATAAATACTATTGAATAACACAAGCGCTGCTGAGATTTTCCTCATACAATGTGACTGAAGTTTTCCCGGGCAGCGCAATCCCTGACCGAGTGCTGAACCATTTCTGTTTGCACTGCTAAAACTGACAGACCAGGCAGTGAAAACATATTATTAACTAAATATTAATTCCTGCAAGTCTTCAGGGCCAGGTATGAATATGTTTTCACTGCCTGGCCTGTCAGTCTTAGTGGTGGTGGTGCAGCATAGGAGACAAGGAGCAGAGCCTCTGGGTGCAACAGCATCACCCTCGTTGCACTCAGGGGCTCATTTACATATTATAAAGAAATTGGATCAAAATTATTACATAACATTTGCACATCTAGCATGTCAGCTGGATTAAGGCTAGTAAATCTGGTGAAAGACACCCGATTTTTTATGTTTGTTCTAATAGAAAAGAAATTTAAAGAGGCCTTTTTTTAATTAGCACTTTAATTGATGGCGAAAAGCATTTACTTGGCTATGGTTAGCTGAGATTTTGCTACATTTCAGATAATACTGTACAGATCTGTGTATAATGCTTTGCTTAATTCTCCATATACATACTTTAACTGGAACACGCACATTTCTCATCCCATTGTCCTGCAGAAAGGTCATCATTGTTAGAAAAATTCTGCGTGATTCACAAAAGGAAAATTAGCAAAGCATTACATACAGGGTGAATCTAGGAGCAAAGATCAGCCTCAAATAACCCATTCATTCATTCTTAGAAGGTCAGGGAATCCACACACATTGTGACGAACAACTGGGAGCTACAGATCTGATTTAATAATGGAAATTGTCAGTCATGGATAAGCAGATAGTACACATACTGGAACATCCTCTCGAAAGGCCACAATGTTCTAAATAACTACTTCTAGGGGAAAAGGTCTACCACCAGTGATGGTCTCTCCGTGCCAAGCATTAATGCTTCTAGTTTTGAAATGTATGTCTGAAGTTTAGAAAACAGTACTGTATGTCTGGAGAAATAGGGAACACTGCTCACCAACACCAAAACCTCATCCAAAGGATAAATCTTGGTGGAGGGAGCATCATGGTTTGGGGCTGCTTTGCCGTCTCAGGGCCTTGACACCTTGTGATCATTGTAGGAACAATGAATTCTAAGGTGTATGAAAACATTTTATAGAAGAATATAAGGGCAGCAATTCCTGACCTAAAGCTGATGAGACATAGGGCACAGGGTCGCTTTAACCATAGGCCGAATGGAACCATAGGGCCCACCAACGGCAGGTTGCATGACTCAAGCCTTCCAACTGTCCCGGATCCAGTGGGATGGTTGGGAGGAAGCAGCATGTCCTGGATTCAACTGTACCTGCATTCTGCAAGTATGAAACTATCCTAATTCTAACAAGCTCACTTACTTGTTCCTGCATCTGTAGCTGGCAGAATGAGAAGACAGTCACTGATTGACTAAGCATCCTGGTGACGAATAACTCTACAATTGCCCCCAGCCTTTTTGTGCAATTTTTTTTTTAGAGGAATAATAAATAGGTTATTTAGTTCTTTAAAACTGATCTTTCAAACATCTGGTTGCCCGGGATAGTACATTAAAAATCCATAATGTTTAATGGATACAGATATCCTGGAAAGGCAGATGAATGGAAATATAAAATACAAAATAAAATCCAAATCTTTTTGTATTTTGAGGGGTTAACTCTGCCTCCCTCTCATGTAAGAATGCAGCTCTTGGTATTGAGGTCACCTTATTCCATTAACATGTTAGTTATGCTAGGGCAGACATAGTAACTAGGTCTCAGGCTCAGCATCATCTGTACTGATTTTCTATGCATCGCTGAATTCTTCTTTGTTCATCCATATCAGAAGACGACTATTTACACTTGTGCCATAACCCATGTCCCAGATTACCAGAGGAAGACTCCACTCGCTGCAGGCGCCGCACAATGACCACACTAGCTCCGCATTTTGAATGGCAGGGATCATGACCAGATCTCTTCTAGAACTGGAGTGGCCACCCCGTTAAAATGTTCATCTTGTACAGGAATTTATTGCAACCAGAGCTGTAGGTTCATCGTTCACACCAGCTTTCAAATTATCTTTTCCACTTTACTTATTTCATGTAATGGGCTAAGAACCTGGCCACTGATCCTTTTATTCCCGCTTCCGTGTGCTTGATGCGTTAAAGGTCGTTAGAAAGGCGACACAGGTAGATAAAAAGTTCTATTTTCAGCATTAAATTAATTGACTTTTTTGTGGAGTTTCACTTAAATGTTTTTGTGTAGTGTATGAAAAATTCATTTTGCTAACTTGGAATACATAACCCTGTAGGTTAGGTGTTAGGCTGTGTGCATCTCAATTTAGTACTTTGAGTGCACAGATTTGTAGTGTGCTGAACAGCTTGTGGAGGTTGTGCATTTCAGGGTAGAACTGCCATGTGTGAAGAAGGGGTTCATTTCTTCCACATTTAATGCGTGAGTGAGCTATTAGTACATTGTTACTAGTCCTCCACAGCCTAATGCTGGTTATAAACTTCAGATAGTTGTCAACAGAAAGTTTGGACAACACAACAGCTATTTCTCCGGACCCATCCCCCCTTTATACATACATGCTCGGTTGAACACAGCATGTACACTGACCAGCAAAAGGATACAGTACTGTAGAATATTGGAAACGGGTGATTTGGAGCGATAAGACGAAAGTCAATAGACTGGGCTCTGATGAGTGCAAATGGGTCTGGAAGAAACAAGGGAAAAGGGGGCTAACCGATCGAGAAATTGAAGGAACTCGTTAGTCCGGTGGAGGAATTCTGATGACATGGGGTTGTTTCACAGCCAAAGGCATTGGATATTTGACCAGGACACTCTAGTACTTTGGGTATGAAAAGGACGACATAGTGTTCCAGCAGGACAACGACCTGAAGCACACTTCGAGATTGGCGAAGAAATGGTTCAATGACAATGTAGTAGAGGTGCTGAATTGGCTCCCACAGTCCCCAGAACTCAACCCAATCGAACACTTGCGTGTTGAAGAAAAAGCTGTATTCGTACCCAAGTGAGTCGACCAGTATGTACCAACATTGGGAACGTGTAGAAGAGACCTGGTAAAAGATTAAGGTCGAGACATGCTTGAATCTGATCGAGGGCATGCCTAGATTCAGGCAGTGGTGAAAGCCAAAGGTGGATTTACAAAATAATAAAAATTAAAATTTAGAATTTTAGGAGCAAAACCGTAACGTTGCAGTTACATGAGAAGAATCTGCATAACTAATCATATGCTAAATAGTTGCCAGTCCAATTTATGTATGAGATAGCCAAGATGATTGTCTACAAAATGATGGTAGTCTCACATTCGAAGCTGTAGTGGACGGTGAGATATGGAGCCTGAAAGTCAAAAGTTCAAAACATTGTTACCCTTTTGCTCTTATCTCCCCTCAGAACAAAAGAATTGGGCATGTTGAAATCTAACTGCCTGATCCTTCAATCCTCCAACATCTGCTTTTAGGGGAGAGACAAGAGGCCACCATATATGCTGGATGGTCAGCCAATCCTTTTGAGATCAGCAGGTTTGGCTGGCAATACTGTAATGTGTATGGCCAGCTTTCTATAATAAAGGAGAAAAGTGTTGTAATCAGCTTATCAGACAGTCGAAACTCGTAGTTCACTGTTGAGTACGTGAAGGGAGGAGACAAATTTCTGAGTCTGTCACAGATAGGACATAAAATTCATTTAAAACACCATAAATCTTTATTCTCACGTCCTTAAAAACATCAGGGTAGTTAGTAGACACGCTTATGTGAAAGTATCCTACATGTGGCTGTTTTCACTCCATCCAAAACGCATTAGCATCCATACTAGATACCCCTGATGTTCTTAAGGATGAGAGAATAAAGATTTATGGTGTTTAAAATGAGTGCTGTAGACCTTGGATTTAATGAAATTGTATGGCCAGCTATGTGGCTGGTCTCAGTACCATACATAGTGTATGCATTATTTTGCAGAACATTATTTCACAAAGCATTCATAGTGATCTTGACCTGCCTTCTGCAATTTACAGCACTTGGCAAATCCTTGTGACATCACTGAGTAGATTGTACCTGTATTGTGACATCACTGTGTTTATTATCCCTGTACTGTGACATCACTGTGTTTATTATCCCTGTACTGTGACATCACTGTGTTTATTATCCCTGTACTGTGACATCACTGTGTTTATTATCTCAGTCCTGTGACATTACTGTGTTTATTATCCCTGTACTGTGACATCACTGTGTTTATTATCCCTGTACTGTGACATCACCGTGTTTATTATCTCAGTTCTGTGACATTACTGTGTTTATTATCTCTGTCCTGTGACATCACTGTGTTTATTATCCCTGTGCTGTGACATAAATGTGTTTATTATCTCTGTACTGTGACATCACTGTGTTTTATCTCTGTTCTGTGACATCACTGTGTTTATTATCCCTGTACTGTGACATCACTGTGTTTATTATCCCTGTACTGTGAAATCACTGTGTGTATTATCCCTGTACTGTGACATCACTGTGTTTATTATCCCTGTACTGTGACATCACTCTATTATCCCTGTACTGTGACATCACTGTGTTTTATCTCTGTACTGTGACATCACTGTGTTTATTATCCCTGTGCTGTGACATCACTGTGTTTATTATCCCTGTACTGTGACATCACTGTGTTTATTATCCCTGTACTGTGACATCACTTTTTATTATCCCTGTACTGTGACATCACTGTGTTTATTATCTCTGTCCTGTGACATCACTGTGTTTATTATCCCTGTACTGTGACACCACTGTGTTTATTATCCCTGTACTGTGACATCACTGTGTTTATTATCCCTGTACTGTGACATCACTTTTTATTATCCCTGTACTGTGATATCACCGTGTTTATTATCTCAGTCTTGTGACATTACTGTGTTTATTATCCCTGTACTGTGACATCACTGTGTTTATTATCCCTGTACTGTGACATCACTGTGTTTATTATCTCTGTCCTGTGACATCACTGTGTTTATTATCCCTGTGCTGTGACATAAATGTGTTTATTATCCCTGTACTGTGACATCACTGTGTTTTATCTCTGTTCTGTGACATCACTGTGTTTATTATCCCTGTACTGTGACATCACTGTGTGTATTATCCCTGTACTGTGACATCACTGTGTTTATTATCCCTGTACTGTGACATCACTCTATTATCCCTGTACTGTGACATCACTGTGTTTTATCTCTGTACTGTGACATCACTGTGTTTATTATCCCTGTGCTGTGACATCACTGTGTTTATTATCCCTGTACTGTGACATCACTGTGTTTATTATCCCTGTACTGTGACATCACTGTTTATTATCCCTGTACTGTGACATCACTGTGTTTATTATCTCTGTCCTGTGACATCACTGTGTTTATTATCCCTGTACTGTGACACCACTGTGTTTATTATCCCTGTACTGTGACATCACTGTGTATGCTATCCCTGTACTATGACATCACTGTGTTTATCATCCCTGTACTGTGACATCACTGTGTTTATCATCCCTGTACTGTGACATCAGTGTTTATTATCCCTGCACTGTGACATCACTGTGTTCATTATCCCTCTACTGTGACATCACTGTGTCTATTATCCCTGTACTGTGACATCACTGTGTTTATTATCCCTGTACTGTGATATCACTGTATTTATTATCCCTGCACTGACATCACTGTGTTTATTATCTCTGTACTGTGACATCAGTGTTTATTATCCCTGTACTGTGACATCACTGTGTTTATTATCTCCGTACTGTGACATCAGTGTTTATTATCCCTGTACTGTGACATCACTGTGTTTATTATCCCTGTACTGTGACATCACTGTGTTTATTATCCCTGCACTGACATCACTGTGTTTATTATCTCTGTACTGTGACATCAGTGTTTATTATCCCTGTACTGTGACATCACTGTGTTTATTATCCCTGTACTGTGACATCACTGTGTTTATTATCCCTGTACTGTGACATCACTGTGTTTATTATCCCTGTACTGTGACATCACTGTGTTTATTATCCCTGTACTGTGACATCACTGTTTATTATCCCTGTACTGTGACATCACTGTGTTTATTATCCCTGTACTGTGACATCACTGTGTTTATTATCCCTGTACTGTGACATCACTGTGTTTATTATCTCTGTACTGTGACATCACTGTGTTTATTATCCCTGTACTGTGACATCATTGTGTTTATTATCCCTGTACTGTGACATCACTGTGTTTATTATCCCTGTGCTGTGACATCACTGTGTTTATTATCCCTGCACTGTGACATCACTGTGTTTATTATCCCTGTTCTGTGACATCACTGTTTATTATCCCTTTACTGTGACATCACTGTGTTTATTATCTCCGTACTGTGACATCACTGTGTTTATTATCCCTGTACTGTGACATCACTGTGTTTATTATCCCTGTACTGTGACATCACTGTGTATATTATCTCCTGTACTGTGACATCACTGTGTTTATTATCCCTGTACTGTGACATCACTGTGTTTATTATCCCTGTACTATGACATCACTGTGTATATTATCTCTGTATTGTGACATTACTGTGTTTATTATCCCTGTCCTGTGATATCATTGTGTTTATTATCTCTGTACTGTGACATCACTGTGTTATTATCCTGTACTGTGACATCATTGTGTTTATTATCCCTGTACTGTGACATCATTGTGTTTATTATCCCTGTACTGTGACATCACTGTGTTTATTATCCCTGTGCTGTGACATCACTGTGTGTATTATCCCTGCACTGTGACATCACTGTGTTTATTATTCCTGTACTGTGACATCACTGTGTTTATTATCCCTGTACTGTGACATCACTGTGTATATTATCCCTGTGCTGTGACATCACTGTGTTTAGTATCCCTGTGCTGTGACATCACTGTGTTTATTATCCCTGTACTGTGACATCACTGTGTTTATTATCCCTGTACTGTGACATCACTGTGTTTATTATCCCTGTACTGTGACATCACTGTGTTTATTATCCCTTTCATAAAGGGAACTAAAATAATCATAAGTTATGCCTGTTCTTAGCTTGCTCTTAAAGGTGGTAATTTTGCTACAGGGCCTAATGGATACCTGTGTTGGCCCTAACGGCATAACAGCAGTACAAAAATGTCCATGCAAAAACACAAATGGACTTGCTAATTCCATATGAGGGGGACTGATAGCTCTTCACACAGAAATTGCACCACATATCTGTCATCAAAATACATTTTAAAATTCTTGCAACCTGAAGCTGCCACTAGGGGATTATTATATAATAATTGAGGGGCTGTTCACATCTGTGTTGGAGGCTCAGTTCGAGGCATCCATAGTAGATTCTGCCAAATAGAGCAGACAAACAAGTTTTTTCCACAAAAAAAGTGCACATCCAAATGGAAGCTGAACTGACCCCCGTTATAGTCAATGGGATCTGTTCAGCTTTGTTGGTTTCAGTTCTGAATCTGTCACTTCTGTTATTTTCATTGTTCTGCTCCTCGAACAGAGCAGAAGAAGGACATAACTAGCAGTGATGTGAACGTGTTGATCTTTAAGGAATTTTCTGGGAGTTTTAAACACCCGGGACCACGCGGATCAGCTGTTTAAGAAGGCACTGGCTCTTTCAGTATCGCAGCAGCCTTCTCTCTGTTCACGAAGCACAGCGCCGTACATTGTATTGTGGCTGTGCTTGGTATTGCAGCTGTCTACTCCTAGGCCATGTGAACGATGAAGTTGACATCACATGGACTAAGCAAACCTGTGAGAAGGCCACAACCCTACCTGAGGATAACCTTTTAATCTATCTTCCGCTGGTGTCAGTGGCTCCACAATTATTAAGACTCGCATGCCTCTTAATAATTGTGGTGCAACTGTGCAGGTCCATGCTCCAGAATGAAAGTTTACACCAGCAAGAGGTCTGGTGCTGATAGTAGATGCAGCGAACCGGACCGCAGGGGCAATCTTTGAGTGCACGGTGGGCTGATGGGGGGTAGTAGTTGTACTCACGATTTTTGTAGCTCCCTGGGCTTTCGTGCAGTCATGGGGAAGACAGCACTAAATCCTCCGGGGCACTATCTAGTACAGGGATCACCAGCCAGCTGGTAGTTGAGGTGCCCTTGATGGTATAGGGATTTAGGGTGCTTTTGAGGCTGGGACCCCGGTTGTTCGTGACACCAGCACCGTTAGGTGTAAATGTTGGTGGTGGAAAAGATGAGGAATCGGTTGTGGTAAAACAGTTGAACTTTTACTTAAATCACTTGTCTCCATGATTGGGGGGGCATGGAGAGGCACTTGTTACTGGCACATGATTGGGGGGCACCTCTTACTGGCACATTATTGGGGGGCATCTATGGGGGACCTCTTACTGGCACATTATTGGGGCATCTATGGGGGGGAACCTCTTACTGGCACATTATTGGGGGCATCTATGGGGGCCCTTCTTACTGGCACATTATTGGGGGGCACTATGGGGGCATCTACTAAGGCCACAAAGAAGGGGTATTTTATATGGGGGAAGGGGAGAGAGAAACACCATGGGGGCTTCTACTGAGGCCACAAAGAAGGGGTATTTTATATGGGGGGCTCTGTGTGGTACCAGTATTATCAGGGGTTTATCTGTTTCTGCAGTATAGTATTGGGGAGCACAGCGGCACAGTATTGGGGGTAGTAACATAGTAACATAGTACATAAGACCGAAAAAAGACATCTGTCCATCCAGTTCGGCCTGTTTCCTACAAGTTGATCCAGAGGAAGGCAAAAAACCCCTGTGAGGCAGAAGCCAATTTTCCTCACTTAAGGGGAAAAAAATTCCTTCCCGACTCCAATCAGGCAATCAGAATAACTCCCTGGATCAACGACCCCTCTCTAGTAGCTATAACCTGTAATATTATTACACTCCAGAGATACATCCAGTGCGGTCTCCCTAACGGCAGGCATCAGTCTTCTGCTCCATTCTTTGGAAGGGATGCTCACTGAAGAATTACGGTCCACTATGTCCATAGAGGCATGTGGTAAAGGATAATTTTGCGCATTAATCATAAAGACTTTCTCAAGCCAGCCAGTTTGAGAAAGGCTTCATGTTGGAGCCGAAATGTCGCGTCACTTCTGGGTGAATAAACATCCTCCTTTTTCTACTACTCATTGGAGTGCTGCTCTGCTTTTTCTTTTTATAATCCAGGGAAGCTTATCCCATTGGAGCTAGCACCCATTTTTCTCCTCAGGTTGGTGCTGCCATTCATTACATTTTTTTATATATATAGTGCCAGCACCACCTAGGGGCGAATAAATAAAATGACACTGCCAGCCTGTTAAAGGGAATTATAAATACATTCAATACATATGCAAAAGTTTAAAATGTCCCCTTTTCACACAGAGTGGGACACGGCATAGATCTTCACCAGCTCCCTGGAATAGATTATAATAAAGGTGATGTCCACTGTGCCCCGCTCTGCCCGCATTTTTTGAAAAGTGCCAAATAGAACTCAAAATCACAATAGAGTAGAAATATTTTCCACATGTGAGATGTGTCCAAGCACAGGGATGATAAACGTGCTGCAAATTTTTTTAAATCTTTTTTTATTCCCTAAACAAACATATTAAAGCACTGATGAAAATGTTGTCATTGACAGTTGTCGCCAGTTTTCCAAAATGCTCCTAAATTTGGTCTGAAAAATTACATTGTTTCAATTAGATGCAGTAAATCAACGGTGACACCCGGTGGAAAGAGGTGAGTACTGCAAGCACCAAAGCTTTGGAAAATGACAACTCATTTCTTGAATTTGGATTTGGTACTGTACTAAGAGTATATTATTAAATATGATAAATGAAGGAATATCCAGGAAATGTAATGGGTTGTCTAAGGTTTGGTGGAGGCCTAACATCCCACACCCCCGCCGATCAGCTGTTACTGTCTAGTCCCAGCGCCAGAAGTCAGCACCGAAACTGCACAGCTCTCAACTTTTTCCCAAATGCATAAAAATATTTTTACCGATTAGTAAAGGTTCATATCTCCATTAAGAGCCTCCATCCAGATCCAGTAAAAGAACAATTTATAAATGTGCGTTTAAGTTCCTGCTCATACTGTGCTAAGGAGTCGTGGGGGCGGGTCACCCAATGATTGACAGCTATGTCTGTAAACACACTAATATGAGGAACACCATCAATCATTTAATAGGACCACCTACTGGACTCCTAAGCATAGAAAGAGCAAGGATTTAAATGAATGAACTACACGTCATACTGAATCTTTTCCCATAAAACTAGATGCTCAGCTCCACTTCTTCAGTCTAGTCTCTTAAACTGATACTTTTCACGCTAACTTCCGAGTCACGAGCCCGCTGCTTAAGAGTAAAATTTGTCTCAATGTCAATGTGGGATTGGATTGGACTACTAGAGCTAGTGGCCAGCTACAATATGGCCCATTGGGTCGAGCAGTAGGCAAACACATCCAGGACTGATTAGCAGTAATAGTCCATGGTGGCCAGGTGCTGTGGGTGAGACATCATCACGCTCCATTATAAGCAGTGTAGGAAAATTAGGGGACAGAAGACATCAAGGAAATTGAAAGTTAGGGCTCATGCATACAACTGTTATCGGTTCAGTAAACACGGTCCGAGTGTCAGCCGTATCTACCGATCCAACCGCGGCTCCCGTGACCCGAACTGACTGTATCATAGTAATTTATGAAGCAGTCACTTCATAACTGATTGCGGGGCTATTGCTGTGTACTCACATGACAATACTAATTGACTGTATCATAAATTACTATGATACAGTCAGTTCAGATCTGGGGAGCTGCAGCCGACACACGGACCATGTTTCCCCGGTCCGATCAAGGTCATGTGCATGAGCCCTTATCGATAGGGTAAATATATGGAAAGGTTTTTCTATCTTTTATTTTTCAACCTAAATTGCATTGAAGGAATTTAGCGGGTAATTTATTAGACAGCGGTCTAACTAACCCCTATATGAATGAGATAGGCCTCCCGGTTCTTCCTTTTCCTTGCCCACGTGTGTTACACACATTTTTTTAAACCTAACATGAACTTGCTGTTCTCTAACAAGGAGCTTTACAGCAAAATTCACAACAGCTGTTCGATCCTTGAATCGTCCAATAAATTTCCTGGTTCAATTAGAATTGGTATTTAAACAGTCCTCCTCATCATGCTGTTTACATTTTGACATCATGAGACCAAGATGACAGCTAACAATTGATCAACAGTGTCTCGCCATTGCCAGGCTTCAAGCCGGATGTTCTCAGATGGACTACTAAGCTTAGAGTGTCACAGAGTGTCATCAGCAGGTTGCAACAGAGATACAGAGAGACTGGAAGATTCACAGAAAGGCATAGAATTGGATGTCCTTTGACCGCATCCCAACACTGATGACCACTTCATTGTGAACAATGCCTTGCGGAACCTGATGATGAATGCCACACAACTCCAGGCACATTTAAGAGAGGTGAGAGGCACTGAAGTCAGTGGTGTATCTTGGTTTTGTGCTGCCCTAGGCGAGACTAAACTCGGGCATCCCCCTAATATAAATTTGACCCACCCCTTCCTATCAAGACCAAACCCCTTCCTCTATAAACCCCACCCCTTTCTCTTTAGGCTCCACCCTTTCCGGTTAGATCTTCACATCTTCCTTTCTGTACTTAAAAGTGTATAACGAAGGCGAATATTTTGTGGTTTCTGTACCAAATGTTGCATCTATTATTTAAAGTAAATCTTTAGATATAATAATATAAAGTGTAAATTTAACCACTTTACAAAGATCAGTCACCCATGATCCACAGATCCCCATCCCCATAACAGTGCCATCCACAGATCCCACCCCATAACAGTGCCATCCACAGATCCCACCCCATAACAGTGCCATCCACAGATCCCCCTCCCCATAACAGTGCCATCCACAGATCCCCCTAAACAGTGCCATCCACAGATCCCCCTCCCCATGATAGTGTCATCCACAGATCCCACCCAATAACAGTGCCATTCACCGCTTATCTCTTTACTAGGGTATCATACTCTCAGCTCCTGTAACAGGCAGTGCGGGCGGCGCTCACTCACTGACGTCACGCTCCTGCGCCGCCTAGTGGGAGGAGCAGGCACGTGACATGAGTAAGTGAGCGCCGCCTGCACTGCTGCCTGTTACCGGAGCTGAGAGTACGATACCCTAGTAAAGAGATAAGCGCTCATTTAAAGTTACAGATTACAGTTAATAAATGTATAATCCTGTGAGAGGCAGGGGAGGGGGATCTGTGGATGGCACTGTCATGGGGGGGGGGGATCTGTGGATGGCACTGTCATGGGGAGGGGATCTGTGGGTGGCACTGTCATGGGGGAGGGGATCTGTGGATGGCACTGTCATGGGGGGGAATCTGTGGATGGCACTGTTATGGGGGGAATCTGTGAATATACCATCGGATCTGAGTATACTGGCATTTTGCCCCCCCATTGGCAAGTGCCGTCCTAGGCAAATGCCTTGTTTGGCTCGTGATAGATACACCCCTGACCAAAGTGTCACATTAGACCATTCGAAACCATTTACATCAGCGTGGTCTGCGTGCTAGATGACCTGCAAGGGTACCTGACCAAAGGTGTCATTGTCTTGCATGGGCCAGGGTCCGGGAGCATCTATGCTGACGAGGGACCAGTGGGCCTCAGTGTTGTTCACTGATGAAAGTCGATTCACGCTGAGCAGAAATGATGGCCGCCAATGATGTTGGAGACGTCAAATAGTGCGCTATGAATCAGCCACTGTTGCCTTTAGTGGTGGTGGTGTTACAGTGTGGGCAGGTGTGTCTAGTCAATACAGAATTGCCCTACACTTTGTGAATGGTACAGGGACAAGCCCATACTATTTGAAGAACATTATTAATCCAGTCATTGTGCCTCTGCATGAACAACACAGGCCTAATTTCATCTTCATGGATGACAATGCGTCAGCTCATCGAGGTTGCATCATTAGGGAACGGCTGCTGGAGACTGGGGGACCTCAAATGGAGTGTCCTGCACTTTCTCCAGACCTGAATCCTATTGAAAACCTATGGGATCAGCTGAGTTGTCGTGTAGAGTCTCGTAACTCTGTACCCGAGAACCTTAGGGCCGCCCTTCAAGAAGAGTAGGGTGCCTCATCATGCCTCAGCAGATAATAAGTCGACTTGTGAACAGCAGGAGATGTTGTTGTCAAGCTGTAACTGATGCTCAAGGCCACATGACAAGTTATTGAGACACTGACATTTTTTGTGGGGGCATACCCAGCACTGGTGTTGGCTTTTGTTTCAATAAATTGTTTGAGATGAGGGAATCACCATTGTATGTTTCTACTTAAATGTCCTACTTTCATGATATAATATCACTATAGTGTCAACTGTTTTCCATAAACTTCACCAAAAACCTAAATATCCCTAACTTTGCGAGTAGTATATATGTTTCCATGGAAACAGACTACAAACCCTAGGTAACCTGATCCTGCAGTCATGTTGCTTTCCATAGGTCTCCTAACATACATTTGGGATTGCAGTTACTATTCAATTAAAACTAAATGAACACTTTTTATTTCTCGTAGATGGTGGGTGGATCTCATGTATCATGTCCTCTCCTGGGGCCAAGGTTCTCCATTCTAATGAGGCATCAGGCTCGTAATCCTTTCCTTTATATTGTTCAGTTCTGGTGACATGCAGGATCGGTGCACTGCTTCTCCACTGTATATGAAGCCACTCTTAACAATGAGCGTAATGTTAGGAAGTTCTTTTATTCTTGCACGTTTGATCAGGAGTTTATTAGGTTCATCCATTAGGCTATATGCACACGACAGTGTTTTTTCTCGGCTTCCGTTCCGTTTTTTTTGCGGATCCCATTCATTTCTATGGATCCGCAAAAAAAACTGATGCCTCTTCCGTTTCCTGTCCGCGTCCGCATTCCGCATTTCACGTCCGCAAAAAAAATATGGCATGTCCTATTCTTGTCCGCAAAAAACGGTTTGCGGACCCATAGAAGTCAATGGGTCCGCAAAAAAAACGGAAGCCACACTGAAGCCTTCCGTTTTTCCATCCGCATCCGTTTTTTTTGCGGATGGTTGCTTGCAAACCAGGGCACTTGTGCAGGTACTTTAAGAAACTGTTTCAAGCCTTCCGTTTTTTTTGCGGATCCGCAAAAAAAACGGAAGACACACGGAAACACAACCTACAAAATTTGCGGACACACGGAACGGATGTGGATGTGAAAAAAAAAGGAAGACAAATCCGCGATTTGCGGACAGCAAAAAACAACTGTCGTGTGCATATAGCCTAAGTCTGATTTTACGCTTTCATCCTGCTCTCAACTAAAGTCATTGTCATTGGGTTATCATTTGTCTGCATTTCCCTTCATGGATCGCAAAACACCGCAGCAAATCACAATGACTATCTCTACTGCTGGACGGTCGCACAGTAACCCTGACCGCAAAGAAATTATTTCATAAATCACAATATAACACCCACTTACACTGTCCAATAGTAAAAAGACTTGTGTGCATAATACCGTTTGGGATGAAAAATTCAGGTTTAGGTAACATTTACTAAAGTAAAAAAAAATGTGATTATTAATAGAGAGTCTGGAGGTTTACCTGCAAGACTGTAGGTCATTAACATCACACATAGAGCAGTTTAACAGTTGTTGCTGCAATTTCATAAAAATTGCAGCAAAAATAAAAAAAAGCAGCGAGGCTTGGCTGTGATATGGCAGTAACGTGTAAATATGGCCTAAAGATCTGTACTGGTCAAGTAATAATCACACAATTGCACGCTGTTACTATAGCGCAACTCTAATGCTGCTCAGCCAATCATTGGCCTGATTATCCCTGTACTATGACATCACTGTGTTTATTATCTCTGTACTGTGACATCACTGTGTTTATTGTCCTGTACTGTGACATCCCTGTGTTTATTATCCTGTACTGTGACATCATTGTTTATCCCTGTACTATGACATCACTGTGTTTATTATCTCTGTACTGTGACATCACTGTGTTTATTATCTCTGCACTGTGACATCACTGTGTTTATTATCTCTGTGCTGTGACATCACTGTGTTTATTATCCCTGTACTGTGACATCACTGTGTTTATTATCCCTGTACTGTGACATCACTGTTTATCCCTGTACTATGACATCACTGTGTTTATTATCCCTGTACTGTGACATCACTGTGTTTATTATCCTGTACTGTGACATCACTGTATTTATCATCCCTGCACTGTGACATCACTGTGTTTATTATCCCTGCACTGACATCACTGTATTTATCATCCCTGCACTGACATCACTGTATTTATCATCCCTGTACTGTGACATCACTGTTTATTATCCCTGCACTGTGACATCACTGTGTTTATTATCCCTGTACTGTGACATCACTGTTTATCCCTGTACTGTGACATCACTGTGTTTTCTATCCCTGTACTGTGACATCACTGTGTTTATTATCCCTGTACTATGACATCACTGTGTTTATTATCCTGTACTGTGACATCACTGTGTTTATTATCCCTGTACTGTGACATCCCTGTGTTTATTATCCCTGTACTATGACATCACTGTGTTTATTATCTCTGTACTGTGACATCACTGTGTTTATTATCCCTGTACTGTGACATCACTGTATTTATTATTCCTGCACTGTGACATCACTGTGTTTATTATCCCTGCACTGTGACATCACTGTGTTTATTATCCCTGTACTATGACATCACTGTGTTTATTATCTCTGTACTGTGACATCACTGTGTTTATTATCCCTGTACTGTGACATCACTGTGTTTATTATCTCCGTACTGTGACATCACTGTGTTTATTATCCCTGTACTGTGACATCACTGTGTTTATTATCCTGTACTGTGACATTAGTGTTTATTATCCCTGTACTGTGACATCACTGTGTTTATTATCCCTGTACTGTGACATCACTGTGTTTATTATCCCTGTACTGTGACATCACTGTGTTTATTATCCCTGTACTGTGACATCACTGTGTTTATTATCCTGTACTGTGACATTAGTGTTTATTATCCCTGTACTGTGACATCACTGTGTTCATTATCCCTCTACTGTGACATCACTGTTTATTATCCCTGCACTGTGACATCACTGTGTTTATTATCCCTGTACTGTGACATCACTGTGTTTATTATCCCTGTACTGTGACATCACTGTTTATCTCTGTACTATGACATCACTGTGTTTATTATCCCTGTACTGTGACATCACTGTGTTTATTATCCTGTACTGTGACATCACTGTATTTATCATCCCTGCACTGTGACATCACTGTGTTTATCATCCCTGCACTGACATCACTGTATTTATCATCCCTGCACTGACATCACTGTATTTATCATCCCTGTACTATGACATCACTGTGTTTATTATCTCTGTACTGTGACATCACTGTTTATTTTCCCTGCACTGTGACATCACTGTGTTTATTATCCCTGTACTGTGACATCACTGTTTATTATCTCTGCACTGACATCACTGTGTTTATTATCCCTGTACTGTGACATCACTGTTTATCCCTGTACTGTGACATCCCTGTTTATCCCTGTACTGTGACATCACTGTGTTTATTATCCCTGTACTATGACATCACTGTGTTTATTATCCCTGTACTGTGACATCCCTGTTTATCCCTGTACTGTGACATCCCTGTTTATCCCTGTACTGTGACATCCCTGTTTATCCCTGTACTGTGACATCACTGTGTTTAGTATCCCTGTACTGTGACATCACTGTGTTTAGTATCCCTGTACTGTGACATCACTGTGTTTATTATCCCTGCACTGACATCACTGTATTTATCATCCCTGTACTATGACATCACTGTGTTTATCATCTCTGTACTGTGACATCACTGTGTTTATTATCCCTGTCCTGTGACATCACTGTGTTTATTATCCCTGTACTGTGACATCACTGTGTTTATTATCTCTGTACTGTGACATCACTGTGTTTATTATCTCTGTACTGTGACATTAGTGTTTATTATCCCTGTACTGTGACATCACTGTGTTCATTATCCCTCTACTGTGACATCACTGTTTATTATCCCTGCACTGTGACATCACTGTGTTTATTATCCCTGTACTGTGACATCACTGTGTTTATTATCCCGGTACTGTGACATCACTGCGTTTATTATCCCTGTACTGTGACATCACCGTTTTTATTATCCCTGTACTGTGACATCACTGTGTTTATTATCTCTGTACTGTGACATCACTGTATTTACTATTAGAGATGAGCGAATTTCTCAAAAATTTGATTTACCCGGTTTGCCAAATTTTTCAACAAAAATTTGGTTCGATCCGCTATTTCCTGGCTGCAGAGAGCCTTTTATAGTGGTGTAGAACACTGCGCCTTGCAGTAACACGCATAGAGAGTCTGCTGTTGTAGTGAAACAATACTGTGAGTCAGTATGACATGCAGATGACAGGCGTTGCTCTTAGAATCACTGGACACATCACTTATTTGGGCAGTCACAGGGCTAAAACTGACCAAATAACTTGTGTGAACTCAGCCTCACAGGTCAATGTTGGAGTCAGGAAGAAGCACACTCCTTTTACACCGTCGTGAGCTAATTCCACATAGATGTCTGCAGAACCTGCTCTATTAAACGCTTATATAAGTAGAGCCCCCCGACAGAGTGGAGAGGGTGTCAGCAGTAAGTTTGTGTTGACGTCACTGATTATTTTGCTCTGCCTCTTATCCGTCAGAACAATAACCCCCGAAAAACGGATCCCGTCTGTGGAGCACCCGCCTTCACTCGGTTAGCATTTGGTCAGTAATCCATCAGTATTGACAAAGCCAAAAAAAAAACAGGAGTGGATCCAAAACAGAGATGACACGTCAATGAGGAGACCACAGAGTGCCACAATGACAGAGTGTGGAGGTGGCAGCAGCATCAGAAGGAGGCCACAGAGTGGCACAATCACAGTGTGGAGGTGGCAACAACAGCATCAGGAGACCACAGAGTGGCAAGGTGACATAGTGTGGAGGTGGCAACAGCATCGGGAGACCAGAGAGTGACCCAGTGACAGAGGGGGAGGTGGGTGGCAATGCCAATACCAGCTGAAGATGGTAGGTGAAAGAAGGAGCACTTGGCATCAGATGTGTGGCATCAGGCGGGTGGCAGAATCAGAATGGTAGCTGAGGCAGGTAGCCAGAAGAAACCGGTCTCTTTTGTCAAAGTGTTGGTTTGGCACCATGGATGATCTAGTCTGATGCATCAGACATTGGTGGGTGGAAATCCTGGCTGATCCACGCCTGATTCATCTTGACAAAGGTCAGTCTCGCCACCTTTTGGGTGGACAGAGGAGTTCTTCTTTGGGTAACTATGCCCCCCCTCACTAAACACCCGCTCTGATGCCATACTACTGAACGGGCAGGACAGCTTTTCCAGGGAAAACTCTGCTAGTTGCTAATACACTAATACACACCAAAAAGGGCTGTCATTTTCTCACTTTAACATACAACGCCTAATAAGCCCTTTTTCGTTTTCCCCACTAATACACGCCAAAAAGGGCTTTAGAACACATAACTGCACCACTTGACTGCAAATAGGCCCTTATTTTTGTCCACTTATACACGACACAAAAGGCTTTAGAATATATAATTGCACCGCAGATCGGCAAATATATATACACAAGACAAAAAGGGCTGTGATTTTTGCACTTTACCACATAACGACTAATAAACCCTTATTTCCACGACAAATACAAGCCATAAAATGCTTTAGAACATATAACTGCACTGCACAAGGGCAAATAAGACAGAAATATTTCCTTGTAATAAACCCTGTTAATGGCTGTATCAAACAGCACTTGCACCCTAATAAGAACGGTTTGCCGGAATTACAGAGCTGTATAATGGCAATTTGGGTGCTCAGTCAGTGCAGCAAGGTGTAATAGGATTGTTCCTATTACCCAGGCTATAACCTCCCCTATTGAACCCTGTTCAACATAAATGCTGTGGCATGATTCCTCCCTATCCTTTCCCTACACCTTAATCTTTCCCTGCATTTGTTATTCATTTTTTTAGCACAATGAAGTTTTTTCTAGCACTGTCCCTCTCTCCCTGCACTAAGTACACTAGAAAATGGCAGAATCCAAGATGGCTGAGGCTATTTATAGGGCTGTGACATCACAGGGCCGTCTGGCAGCTGATTGGCTGCATGCATGGCATTATGGGTGATTCTGCCTTCCCAGATTCCCTTGATCCATGTCCTCACACGTGCAGCAGCCATTTTAGGAAAAAATGCGATTCGTTACCACAAATCACGAGAAAATTCAGATTCGGTCCGAATTTAATTTTTTCAGAAATTTGGATCGAATTCCACTTCGCTCATCTCTAATGAGGTTCTCCAGCTTTTTAACAAATTTTGGCTCCTAGCCTCCCCACCAGACCTGTGGAGGGAAGTATACTTACCTACGCCTCGCCACTTGTGTCAGGGTCCTTTAATCAGCTGTTGTGTTTGCCATGCTCCAGGCTTGAAAACATTTGGCATAGGCCAGGGTCACACGTGCTGCTCACGCCAGTGACTGGTCAAAGCTGTGACGTGTCCCCCAAGAGGCATGTCACTGAGCCATGGATATAGCCTCTATGCACTTGGAAGGGGGTGCCGTGCAATACCAGAGAACAGATAGGCTCTCTTTCTGAGGGAAAAAAAAAGGGCATATTGGCCAATACTGAAAGATATAAAATATTTTTTTTTATCTTTTCAGGTCTATCTCCAATCTTGTTCTGAAATCGCGTAAATTCTGGCATAAAGTATAAGCAGCATATAGGCAAAAGATAGAAAAAATAAATCACACACATGACAAGCACTTTCAGGTTGCTTGCTGAAATAACAAGCCATTTTTAAACATGTTTAAGAAATATTCCAACCAGAACTCGAAAGATCCAGCGAAATGTAACAGTAAAATAAAGTCCATCATGAAAGAGTCACAAAAACTACAGTTCATTACAAACAAGTTAAAAATTGGTTCATGGTTTCATATTAACACTGAACTGAAAATAACACATTCCAGTGCCAACACACGTGAACGAAATCCTGGAAGCGAACAAGAAAGTCCTTCTTCAAGTCATTATAAATCTCCTCCTCGCGTCATTGGTTTGGGGAAACTGCTTTTTCATTATGAAAAATAGACACAACAGAATAATAAAACTGTACGGTTAGCTATACAAAATAAATAAGACATCTAGCGACCAGTGATACATTCACTTCAAAAGCAATGTCTGGAGATTTATACAGCGATTTCAACAAGGCAGCCATTTGTTTCTTCAAGGAAGATCATTTGTTAAAATATTTTGCAACTTTAGTAAGAATCTCCTGTTATCTACATGTTTATAGGCGTAAAGCGGCTTTAACATGACCGTGATACAAGGGCATTTTAATGTTCACATGAAGGACAAAGTCCGTGGTCCAGCTGAACTAAAAACTTAGACCATCATAGTGACCTAGTTCAGAAGCACCATGGGAGGTTTGGGCGTTGTAGCAATAATAGTAACACTGAAATACACCTGCATTGACTTTAGCCACCCAGCCATAAAAGAACTGATGTCATGGACATTAACACAAACTACCCAAAAATAAATACACCAATAGAACATTTTTGAAAGCGTTGTCTACCTGAATCCTTAAAGGGACCCTACCATCAAAAACTTTTATCGCACATTAAAAGCCTATAGTCGAAAATTCTATATATTTTTTTTTTTACTGGATATAATTTTTTGAAATCACTCAAATGATACGACTTTCTGTCCTAGTTCTTTAACTTCCTCTTTGTTTGGATTATTAGCACGGAAACAGTCTCACTTAGGCTGCATTCACACGGGCGAGTTTTCCGTGCGGGTGCAATGCGTTATGTGAACGCATTGCACCTGCACTAAATCCTGACCTATTAATTTCTATGGGGCTGTGTACATGAGCGTTTTTTTTCACGCATCACTTGTGCGTTGCGTGAAAATCGCAGCATGTTCTATAGGCCCCTTTCACACGAGCGAGTTTTCCGCGCGGGTGCAATGCGTGATGTGAACGCATAGCATCCGCACTGAATCCTGACCCATTCATTTCTATGGGGCTGTGTACATGAGCGTTTTTTTTCACGTATCACTTGTGCATTGTGTGAAAATCGCAGCATGTTCTATATTCTGCGTTTTTCACGCAGCCCTAGCCCCATAGAAGTGAATGGGGCTGCGTGAAAAACGCATTGCATCCGCAAGCAAGTGCGGGTGCGTTGCGTTTTTCACTGATGGTTGCTAGGAGATGTTGTTTGTAAACCTTCAGTTTTTTTATCACGCACGTGAAAAACACATCAAAACGCATTGCACCCGCGCGGAAAAAACTGAACAACTGAACGCAATCGCAGGCAAAACTGAATGGCTTTGCCTGTGAAATCGCACAGTTTTCACTGAACGCATCCGCAACGCATCCGGACCTAATCCGGACACACTCGTGTGAAAGAGGCCATATTCTGCGTTTTTCACGCAGCCCTAGCCCCATAGAAGTGAATGGGGTTGCGTTAAAAACGCATTGCATCCGCAAGCAAGTGCGGGTGCTTTGCGTTTTTCACTGATGGTTGCTAGGAGATGTTGTTTGTAAACCTTCAGTTTTTTTATCACGCGCGTGAAAAACGCATCAAAACGCATTGCACCCGCACGGAAAATACTGAACGCAATCGCAGGCAAAACTGAATGGCTTTGCCTGTGAAATCGCACAGTTTTCACTGAACACATCCGCAACGCATCCGTACACGCTCGTGTGAACCCAGCCTTAACTGTCTCAGTCAGACCATCGCTGTGACCATAGAGGGAAGTGGGATGAGTGACACAATTAGAGCGTCATACATGCCGCTAATCAGTGCAGAACTCTTCTGTGGGCATTTTTAGCTATCGAGATAACCATAGACCTGTCATACTGTTAACCCAATTCTACAACTACTGTTATAATGAGGATTACTCTTCAGATAACCTTTTCCCCTATAAGCAGCAGTGAACCAACTTATCTATATAGGAGTTTTAGCACTCTGTGCTGACAGCTACAGAAGAACTATTTTTTTTTTGTTTCAATGGCATAGTACTGCCAAAATAAAAAAGAAAAACGGCGAAAAATTCTAAACCAAAAAAAACTCCTTTCTGATGGAAGTGTACTTCACGATTAGATAAACCTGCCGATTTCTGTCGGGGGGACCAACTATCTAATGGTATAAGGACCTCCTGACTCTCTTCTGATAAGGGAAAGAAGGATCGGGAACGTTGAATTTTAACACCTGATCCTTTTGTTCTAGCTTGATATAACCTGCCAACAGCGATGCCCGACAGTGGCTTTCTCCTCTCGCCTTTGAAAACACAGGTCTGGTTTGATCCTTGCTATGGGGCCCTTACTTCTTTATGTACGCCACGGGTTGGTGCACTGGTGCACTGGGTTGGTGCACTGGATATTTTCTTTATTACAAGCTTTATAATGAATAGCAACCTTGCCAAAAATGCACAACCCTTCACTGACTGTGGCTGTGCAAATATTCTTAGAAATAGGTTACCCCTCTCTGACCTTTTCTACAGAGTATGTTAAAGGTTGACTGGACTATAACTAAAGTAAAGGCCTCAAATTTCCAACTAAAGAGGATTTCTACTGAAAATGTGTAAATCCACAAAGTTAATAATCTACAGAAATCATTTAACAAGAGTCCTGTGTCTAGCTATTGCTGTGGTATACTTGTTATGGCTCCCCCTGGTGTTATTTTAATTCTTCTTTCAGAACGTCCATCAATGTACCCAGTCTTATCAGCTGGCATGTACTCAAAAACAGGAATCTCTCTCCTGCCCGTGTACAAAAGGATCTGGGCAGTGGGACTGAGGTACTGCTCATGTGTGACCACCAGTATCAAACGAACACTTGGGGGTGCACAGCAATATCTGGACAATGGGGCTTTAAAAAAAAAAAAAAAAAAAAAAAAAAAAAGAAAAATAATAAAGGATTCCAATTGGGAGATTTTTCTCTATTTATGGGACAGAGACTCTCAGTAAATCTGAAGGATCCTACATTTGTAAATTCTTGTGTTTTTTTTCCATTACTTTAGAGATATTAACTTTTTTTTTTTTATAACCATAATGCTAAATTTTGGCTGCTTCTCTGAAGATCTTTGCAATGCTAAGAAAAATGAAAGATCAGACAGGAGTAGGGGGTCCAAAGGCCGGTATATTCCTCTGGCTTTGAGACACCTACCCATCGATGATGTTCTACATTTTGGACAGATAATTAAGGGTAGGTTCACACTTGGGTTAAACTGGTCCGGCAGGCTCTTTCGGCAGAGAACAGCCTGCCGCAGTTCACCAGATCCAGCCTAACTATATACTGCCATTCACTGTCAGAACCTATGGACTATAATGGGATCTGAGGGGATATGGCTGCTTTCCCGTGAAATCCCAGCTGGACAAAAACCATTGCATGCAACGGTTTTTGTCCAGCTCAAAACCGGACGGATCCATGCCAGATACCATTATAATCAATGGGGTCGGGTGGTAAGAACATATCAAGCACTATGACCATGTGGATTTTCCAAATGTCCGAAATTCTAATATGAAACAAACCTACCAACTTATACAAAGTCTGAGCTTGGAACCGTTTTGTGGTGATCCTTTCCAATTTCAGACACACACCAGAGGAATATTTTGAGTTGGTCCTGTGGACCATGACTGTTTCTAAAAAATGAGAACGTTTCGCTAGTCTCCATGTAGCCCAAGCCCTACTGTCCTATGTGGGCACTACATATTAAGCTTAGAATTTTATGGGTTCCTTCATTAACATCACTTCCTTGATTAGAAGAAAATGGCCACCAGTCAGCACTACCATCTAGTGTGCAAAAAACATCAGTTAGCTCACCACTCCATAGGCCATAATCACCATGATAGTAGGTAAATGTACGTATTCCAAAAAATGTCTTAATTCAGTTAGAATTCAGACTTTATTTTTTTCATGTTGCAAGAGGACATCTGTCATGGCCACTTGCACGTTTTGAATGTGTACAGTTCTTATTCTGCTATGAAATCAGAACTGTACAGGTTAGAAACGCGTATGCAGCTTTTTTCATGATGGGTGCCCTCTTAACATAAAGTAAAAATAAAACCTGGATTTTAATGGACTTCTGACAGTTGCTAGAATTTATGGAATGCAACACCACCATCCAAAAGCCATGATTATTTCCTGTTTTTTGGAAGAAGCTTATAAGAGCTCCTCGACTCATTAGAACCAGACGAATTAAAAAAATTACATATATTTACATATATAAAAATGTTCCATAAAATCAAAATCATTTTAGGAATAAATAAAATATTCATCAACAGCAAGTACTTGTGGATGGCAATACCCCCTGCAGTATCCGATCACCAATTTCACATTATTGTGTTTTTCTTTTTTACCGTCCTCTAGGAAAACACTAGTTAAGTTACTGAGAAATACAATTGACTGCAAAACCTTCTGTCTCGAAATACTGCAAATGTCCTTCACATAAAATACAGTAGTTCTCCTTCATATCCGAGGTCCTCATTTTTTGAAGGGTGTGAGCTTAGTGATTGTGTTCCAGAACGGAGAAGTCTTTCTCTTAGGCTCGGCCAGGGAAAACACCTGCTGTTGTGGAATGCTGGTGGGCACCGTGATGTGGCGCTGGTGGATCGGGTGCAAGTTTTGATGAGGAGGGACTGCAGGAATTCCATTGTAAGTGGCACCTGTGGCAGAAGACAGATGTGAAGTCAGTACTAAACTTAGACAAATACCCTTCACCACCCAATAATACATTAGGTAAGGAGTCCTTACTAAGGACTGACAAATCAAATTTCCCAAAAAGTTCAGACTCTAACAAACCTGAATTTTTTTCGATGGGATATGTAGGTATTAATTACATAAGAAATAAATGTTCATTTCAAATAAAAATACAGTAAAGCACATTGACTATAGGGTAACCATATCCACTAGGTGGCACTACAGAGAGCTTTCTTTCTCTTGGAAGAGAGCTAATCTGAATATTATTTTTCCCAAGAAGCACTGCCTGGCCTGTAAGACTCTCTGCACCAGTCTTGGCACTCTCCACATGGACTGAGGAGACTTAAAAATAGCTATTATAATTTTGCATACTCCTATCCTTGCAACCAAGGTAAAAATCATGGTTTTCCTTTAATACATATACCCCATATGGATTCTGATAACTCTTCCATACTTGTTTTTCTCATGTACATCCATTAAAATCAAAAATTCAGAAGCATATTTAATTAGAAATATGCTTCTGTTATTCCACCCGGATATCTATGAATAAACTGACAACTGATTGATACCATTCCCTTTGTCAAAGAAGATGTAACCCGACACAATCTAGCCGCTGGTCCCCTGCTGATCCTGAGAATGGGCCTCCATCGGAGTGGATGGGTAGGTCTAGCATGCATGCTGCCGTTACTTCTCTATCGGACCATACATGTCTATCGTCTATCTCCGGCAGTCCTATAGAGAATGAATGGAGCAGAAGCACACATACTTGACCTGCTACTCCCATTCGGATGGGGGAATGGGACCTATGTTTTAGATTGGTGGGGTTCCAGTGGTAGGACCGCCTCCAGATAGTTATCCCCTATCCTTTGAATAGGGGACAGCTTTTAAACTTGGCACAACCCTGTTAACTCCAGTAAGAACAAAAGATTGGGTACGGAGACCCAATTTGCCTGTTACTGCATTTCGCCAACATATGTCAGGAGTCTGCTAGCCTCCATACACATTAGATGGTTCTCCAATCCCATAGAAATCGACAGGTTTGGCCCATATTGCTCAAGGGGCTTGCATGGGCACCTTAACGAATATGGTAATGGCAGGAGGAAGCCTGTCCATGTCCTGCTCATCATTAGTTCATGGCATGGAGAACTGATCAGAACATCAGAATATAGAGGATTTGTCAGTGACCTGTGCGCTACCCCGTATACACATGGACAACCTCAGTGCTGGGTAAGGCAATTATAAAAATGACTGCTGAATGTCACAATGCTGGGGTTGGATCCAGCCTCAGGCCTCAGCTATGCTGGGAAGCGCTCTCCGGCAGCGCTGAAATAATTAGGAGCAGTCTCCAAGCATATATTGATTTACTTTTGTCTAGTGGTATTGTCACATTTTATCAAGGTCTGCTGCATTTGTGGCATGTCATGTATGTGAAACGCTATATATTAGAGGGTCAACTCAATAGCAAATGGGGGAAGGAAAGACCTTTAACCACTTCAGCCCCCCTAGCTTAAACACCCTTAAAGACCAGGCCACTTTTTACAATTCCACACTTCACTACTTTACCCGTTTATTGCTCCGTCATGCAACTTACCACCCAAATGAATTTTACCTCCTTTTCTTCTCACTAATAGAGCTTTCATTTGGTGGTATTTCATTGCTGCTGACATTTTTACTTTTTTTGCTATTAATCAAAAATTACCGAAATTTTTACAAAAAAATGACATTTTTCACTTTCTGTTGTAAAATTTTTTAAAAAAAACTACATTTCTATATAAATTTTTCTCTAAATTTATTGTTCTACATGTCTTTGATAAAAAAGTCCAATAAGTGTATATTTATTGGTTTGGGTAAAAGTTATAGCGTTTACAAACTATGGTGCAAAAAGTGAATTTCGGCATTTTGAAGCAGCTCTGACTTTCTGAGCGCCTGTCATGTTTCTTCAGGTGCTAGAATGCCAGGATAGTATAAATACCCCCAAATCACACCATTTTAGAAAGAAGACACCCCAAAGTATTCGCTGGGGGCATGGTGAGTTCATGTATCATTTCATTTTTTTCACAAGTTAGCGGAAAATGACACTTTCTGAGAAAAAAATAAATAAAAAGTTTCAATTTCTGCTAACTTCTGGCAAAAAAAAGAAATCTCAGACGGACTCACTATGCCCCTCAGTGAATACCTCGGGTGTCTACTTTCCGAAAAGGGGTCATTTGTGGGGTGTGTTTACTGTTCTGGCATTTTGGGCGAGGCTAATTGTGAGCCGCCATGTAAAATCTAAAGGTACTCGTTGGATTTGGGCCTTTGCACTCAGGCTGCAAAAAGTGTCACACATGTGGTATCGCCGTACTCAGGAGAAGTAGGGCAATGTGTTTTGGGGTGTATTTTTGCATATACCCATGTTGGGTGAGAGAAATATCTCTGTAAACTGACAACTTTGTATAAAATTTTTAAAAGTTGTCGTTTACAGAGATATTTTTCACACACAGTATAGGTATATATAAAAATACACCCCAAAACACATTGCCCTACTTCTCCTGAGTACGGCGATACCACATGTGTGCCACTTTTTGCAGCCTGGGTGCAAAGGGCCCTAAAACCAATGAGTACCTTTAGGATTTCACAGGGCATTTTTACGCATTTGGATTCCAGACTTCTTCTCACGCTTTAGGGGCCTCTAAAATGCCAGGACAGTATAAATACCCCACATGTGACCCCATTTTGGAAAGAAGACACCCCAAGGTATTCTGTGAGGGGTATGGTGAGTTCATGTAAAATTTTATTTTTTGTCACAAGTTAGTGGAATATGAGACTTTGTAAAAACAAAATAAAAAAAAATAAAAAAATATTTCCGCTGACTTGTGGCAAAAATAAAAATTCTGTGGACTCACCATGCCCCTCACGGAATACCTTGGGGTGTCTTCTTTCCAAAATGGGGTCACATGTGGGGTATTTATACTCACCTGGCATTTTAGGGGCCCCTAAAGTGTGAGAATCCAAATGCATAAAAATGCCCTGTGAAATCCTAAAGGTACTCATTGGTTTTAGGGCCCCTTGCGCATCTTGGCTGCAAAAAGTCACTCATGTGGTATCGCCGTACTCAGGAGAAGTAGGGCAATGTGTTTGGGGTGTATTTTACATATACCCATGCTGCGTGTGAGAAATATCGCTGTAAACGACAACTTTTACATTTTTTTATTCAAAGTTGTCAGTTTACAGAGATATTTCTTTCACCCAGCATGGGTATATGTAAAAATACACCCCAAAACACATTGCCCTACTTCTCCTGAGTACGGCGATACCACATGTGTGACACTTTTTGCAGCCAAGATGCGTAAGGGGCCCAAATTCCAATGAGTACCTTTTAGGAGGGCATTTTTACGCATTTTTCTTCTCACGCTTTAGGGCCTCTAAAATGCCAGGGCAGTATAAACACCCACATGTGACCTCATTTTGAAAGAAGACACCCTACAGTATTCCATGAGGGGCATGGCGAGTTCATAGAATATTTTTTTTTGGCACAAGTTAGTGGAAATTGATTTTTATTGTTTTTTCTCACAAAGTCTCCCTTTCCGCTAACTTTTGACAAAAAGTTTAATTTTTCATGAACTCATTATGCCCCTCAGCGAATACCTTGGGGTGTCTTCTTTCCAAAATGGGGTGACATGTGGGTATTTATACTGCCCTGGCATTTTAGGTCCCTAAAGCGTGAGAAGAAAAATGCGTAAAAATACCTTCCTAAAAGGTACTCGTTGAATTTGGCCCTTTGTCATTTGGCTGCAAAAGTCAATCATGTAGTATCGCTGTATCAGGAGAAGTAGGCGATGTGTTTAGGGTGTATTTACATATACCCATGCTGGGTGAGAGAAATATCTCTGTATATTGACAACTTTGAATAAAAAATGTAAAAAGTTGTCGCTTACAGCGATATTTCTCACACCCAGCATGGGTATATGTAAAAATACACCCCAAAACACATTGCCCTACTTCTCCTGAGTACGGCGATACCACATGAGTGACACTTTTTGCAGCCAAGATGCGCAAAGGGGCCCTAAAACCAATGAGTACCTTTAGGATTTTACAGGCCATTTTTACGCATTTGGATTCTCACGCTTTAGCACTCCTAAATGCCAGGGCAGTATAACACTCACATGTGACCCCATTGTGGAAGAAGACACCCCAAGGTATTCCGTGAGGGGCATGGCGAGTTCACAGAAAAAAATATTTGGCACAAGTTAGCGGAAATTGTTTTTTTTTTTGTTTTTTTACAGTCTCATATTCCACTAACTTGTGACAAAAATAAAATTTTGCATGAACTCACCATACCCCTCACGGAATACCTTGGGGTGTCTTCTTTCTAAAATGGGGTCACATGTGGGGTTTTGTACTGCTCTGGCATTTGAGGGTCTCCGCAATCATTACATTAGGAGTTTCTGCGATTCTCCGTATATTGAGCATACGGGTAATGAGATTTTTTTCCGTTCAGCCTCTGCGCTGAAAAAAAAAAATGAACGGCACAGATTTTTTCATTCGCATCGATCAATGTGGATGAATAAATCTCTGCCAAAATCAGTGACTGCGGTGCGGTGGGCTGGGCGCTAGCTACCTAACAAGTAGCTAACTAACTGGTGGTGATAGGGGACCCTTATGCCCCATTCACACGTCCGCAATTCTGTTTGCGGAACGGAATTGCGGACCCATTCATTTCTATGGGGACAGACTTTGTCCCGCTCGGATCCGGAATTACGGATCCGCGCTCCGGGTCTGCACTTCCGCTCCGCAAAAATATAGAACATGTCCTATTCTTGTCCGCAATTGCGGACAAGAAAAAGCATTTTCTATATAGTTCTGGCAATGTGCGGATCTGCAAAATGCGGAAAGCACATTGCCGGTGTCCGTGTTTTGAGGATCTGCGGATCGGATCCGCGGATCGGATCCGCGGATCCGTGAATCCACGGATCTGTGAATCCACGGATCCGCAAAACACATATGGACGTCTGAATGGAGCCTTACAAGGGGTGTGATCAATGACAGGGGGTGATCAGGGGTCTAGATGGGGTGATCAAGGGGTTAATAGGTGAGGGGGTGGGGGGTTAGTGTAGTGTTTGGTGCAACTTTATTGTAGTTACCTGGTCCTCTGGTGGTCGATCCCAGAAAATGGGACCACCAGAGGACCAGGTAGCAGCTATATCAGACGCTGTTCATAAAACAGCGTCTGATATAGCTGTTTGATGCGATTTATATCGCATCTACAGCCTGCCAGCGATTGATCATCGCTGGCAGGCTGTAGTACAACTCTTCAGACGCCAGACGCTGTGAACGCGCGCGCGCCCGCGCGCACGTTCACAGGAAGTCTCGCGTCTCGCGAGATGACGCCCCGGCGCGTCCGATCAGAAGAACAGGACCGCCCGCAGGACGCAATCCTGCGTACGGCGGTCCTGAAGCGGTTAAGGGGTTAAAGGAGCACTATACCCAGAGTGGAAAAAAAACTATATAAAAGTAGGACTTATTAACTATAGCGCTCCTAATATCACACACATATAGCATGCCATGATGGAATATAAAATTCACTGGTAGGGACATTTCTGGGTTTTTCTCAGTAATTTCGATGGATAACACAACAGCCTGAAATATGTAAAAACCGAGAACAATTGTATGTAACAGTTCAGACTGCACGACTATAAGGATACCACAATACCGCAGCAACACCCTCCGTTTACCGGTTTACCATTTGTCTAAGAGAAAACACCCACCTTTCATCTTCCCCTGCCTTGACTTCTTCGCATTGTTCATGGCTTGTTTCTTTTGGTCTTCTGATAATTCCATACCTAATTTAAAAAAAAGACAAAACCCATAAGAAATCTGAAAATATCAAATGTTGGTAGCACACGTAGAAGTGTATATACTGTATATTGGTTACGTACGGTCTCTTTTTGACTAATTTACAACTGTTCCATGGTTAGGGTGGACTATTTGGCTTTTAGCTTCAACTCAAGACCTTTATTTCAGGACTGTAGTGAGTTAGTGAGTCAGGCCACCCCCCCCCCCTTCCCCCAAAACGTGAACATCTGCCCTCATAGAGCATATTATCCATCATCGGATAGGTGTGACATCATATGTGGCCCTCTCAACATCAACAATCTCCAGTAACACCATCTTAATTGCCCATTTCAACCAATGTGGAAGGAGATTTGGACAGATTTGTTAAAGTCATGACTTAGGCCTCATGCACATTTCTATATTTTTGGTCTGATGGACCCATTCCTTTCTAAAAGGACAGCATATGGATGTCATCAGTGTGCAGTCCGCATCCATGCGGCCAGGCTGAAAATGATAGAACCTGCCCTATTCTTGTCTGTTTTGCAGACAAAAATAGTTTTTTTTTTGTTTTACAGTGAGTCCCGCAAAAATTGCAGGATGCACATCCACCACTACAGTCTTTTGTGCATCTGCAGTTTGCGGACCACAACAGATAGTCATGTGCATGTGCAGGAGGCCTTAAAGGAAGACTCCTTGTAAAACTGATATTCTGCATTATGTCTAGGCCAAAAGGATGCTGTATGACAAGGATTAAAAAAACAGGAGAACCCAAGTGTCCTGCACTACACCTGGCATAACCCTCAATACCGCGAGTCAGACCCCGACTCATCTGATATGAATGACATATACTAAGGATGGGTCATCAGTTCTTAAAGGGGTTGTCCACTCCTTTTATACTGATGGCTAATGCTGAAGATAGGCCATCAATATCTGATTGGCCAGGATCCGACACCTTGAAATCCTGCCAATCTGCAGAAGCTCTAGAACTACCCAGCTCCATCCATTGTGTGGTGGACAGAGCTGGTTACTGCAGCATTGCTCCCACTGTGATAAATGGGGGCAGTGCTGCAGTAACCAGCTCTAGCCACTACACAATGAAGAGAGTTGCGTAGTTCTGTCACTACAGAAGAACCACTGATCGGTGTAGGATGAGGTATGTCAGACCCCAGTTGTTAAAGATATTCATGTCATATTATCTGGTTAAGTTGTGAACATAAAAGTACTGAAAAACCCTTTTAAGTCCCAGAGAAGCCCTTTATGAGCCTACTGTAAAATAAAGATCCAAATACCAGATACAACAAGAAAGCCTCCATAGAACGCAAGTAGTAGAATATAGTTACCCGTCGTGACGAGAATATAAGTAGTAGACAACTGCGGCCTCATACTTGCTGGCATTTTCTCAAAAGGAATGTGCGGAATCCAGGCAAAATGATGCCTTCTTGTAGTGAATGTCAGTTTATATAGAGATTTCAGGGGGGAGGAGATTCAGACCTTATAGTTGCTTCACCCGGAAAAATTCCGGCTTTTGGAGCTTTGTAGGAAGGGAATCCCCCACACCGCAATACTGCTAAAATATGACTCAGCCTTGTGAAAGTCCAGCAATTCCAAGCAATGTTTTCCATGCCGATATGATCAAGAGCTTACACACGATTACGTGGTCTTTTCTGACGAGACCACTGATGTTCACTCAGACACGTCCAATGCTTTGGGAATCACTCACACACGGTCAGATATAAACAGCAACCATCACAGCAACTAACACTCCTCAGAAGATTCAGGGCTCAACGTAGGTGGAAGCCTCACGGCAAGACATGAGGGAGGCCCTCTCTATTTATAGTTGGAGGGCTCTCCACAATCTCCACAATTATATGAACTGTCTCATGTTCATGGCAAGTAATTTTAAGTGTTTTTCTGGGATCCTTTTTTAACTTATGACCTATCATCAGTATCTGATCGGTGAACAACTGTTTAAGAAGACACTTATGCTTGCGGTAGAGTCCCGGTCTTCTCGCAGCTTTGCCTAGGCCATGTGATGTCACGTTCATCGGTCACATGACCTAGGGGCAGCTCAGCCCCATTGAAGTGAATGGGACCGAGCTGCGATACCAAGCACAGCCACTATACAATGTACAGCAGTCTCTTCTTAGGCCTGTGGCGTCACATTCATTGGTCATGACCTAGGCGCAGTTCAGTCCGATTTAGGCGATTGGATAGCAATTCTACTTGGTACTGCAGCAGAACCCCAATCACTTGCACTGTGTTTGGAAAGCTGCAAGGAGCCGATTGGCAGGGGTGCCATGAGCAGGACCCCAGTTGTCGGATATCGATGACCTATTCTGAAGATGGGTTATCAATAGTAAACACCTGGACAACCTTTCATTTTTAGTGGTATAGTACAAAATACTATACTCTCCACATGCTCTCACTACACTGCAAACATAGTAGTGTAAATTGCCTCTAGAGAGGTGATGATCAACTGGGCATCCCCCCCCAAAAAAAAAAATCATTTGGAGGTGGGAAATTTACCTGATTAGTGGGGGGCATTTGCACAAGTGATAAAACCACTTAATACCTCTATTCAAGAGATGGGAGACAGTTCAACACATCATATCTAAGATGTGTGAATTTGCCAATTCGCACAATGAACTTCTTGATTACGTAGAATCAGACATGCAACAATTAAAAGCTAAAACTTGCTGATCTGGAGGACAGACCACGGTGAAACATCAAATGCAGGGGGGATACCCAAATCTGTTGTACAAGCTGACCTTACGCCATATCTCAAGTCACTTATTAAAACGGTCCTGCGGGACTGCTTTGCACAAGACCTGATAATAGACAGGTGTGCATACAGTGCCTAGGCCAAAACACCTAGCAGATGATATACCTAGGGACCTCCGGGCACACATTCATTTTTACCGCATGAAAGAGGACTTGAAATCTATGGCCAAAAAGCTAAACCCACATCCACTGGTCTCTTTTTACACTGATCTTTTGGCAGCAACCCTGAAGCTTTGATGTCATCTGGCTCCAATAACAGCCACACTCCGCCAACACAAGATTATCTTCATGTGGGGTTTTCTCGTCCATCTATTAATTTCAGGAGAAAATAAGCTGCATGTCATTACATCTGCAGAAGACGGCATGAAACTCTTTCCCCCATGGAATCCTCATCCGCCTAAGAAGTCATCATCTCAGCAATGACCACCACTCAGTGTTCCTGCAGATTGGACATTGGTGCCACCTCGTAAATCATCTGGGCGCTCAGGTATTCTCTTCTTCCTAAGAGGTACAGACTTCTGACCCTTTACTTTCATGCCAGATATACTTTTGGCATCTCAACCGTTCTTGAACATCAGCTTTTGCTGTTTGTACCTGACGGTTGCCATCAACTTTTTGGGTTTGCAGGTTTTTGGTCATGGTGTGCAGTCAGATAATGATTTTGCATCACTAACTCTTAATGTATGTGGTAGTTTTTGCTATGTGAGGTATGTTCCAGCGTCAGATATTAATATTCATTTTTAGAATGGTACTTCAAAATCGCTTGTCTGAATGTTAAAGGGCTTAGTAGCCCCCAAACGTGGAAAAATATATAGACTGAAGCCTGTGTATTAAAATGCAATATATTCTATGCTCAGGAGACCCATGTACCTTAAGGCGATCTATTCTTCACCGCGGCCAGTGATTGGCTGCAGCGATGTCAAACCAGATGTTGACATCAAGAGAGCTCAGCGGAACATTGCAGGTCTGGAGGAAAAATAGCAACTACCATTGGGAGGCAGGTCCGTAATCTTCCCTCTACAGGTCCAGACGAGTTTTGGGGGGGGGGGGGGGGGGGAGTTGGTTCCCCCCATTCTTACACAATCCATTTCCGATCCGGTCTTTTACATAGTTATGTATGACAATTAAAAAGAATCAGGGCTAACTATTATTCCCAGCTTCTTGCATCTCATTCTAAACACACAAAATCACAAAGCCAATGATCAAGATGTTCAATCCTTTCTACAACAAATCAATTTCTCCATTCTAACGGGTGACCAATTGATCTCTCTCAATCTCGGAGATTAAAGTCATCATTAAATCCCTCCCCCGGTCCAGATGGGCTGTCCAATGAATACCATAAAACATTTAAAGATATTCTCTCTCTCCATCATTGCCACGTGTACCAGAAAGCGATTGATCACAAGTCATTTCTTAGAGACAATCAGACAGCCTTAATTGTAACCTTGCTCCAAACCCCTGACATTCCCAAAATTTCAGACCAATCTCTCTACTCAACATTGACATCAAAATGTATGCTAAACTAATTGCTGTAAGACTTGCTCCTTTCCTACCAGGCCTAATCAGAGAAGACCAGGTAGGCTTTGTGAAGGGATAATTCTAGATGAGTCTTGAATATAATATCATTTTTGGAAAAATGCACAGGTTCCCTCACTTTTGCTATCTCTTGATGCCAAAAAGATGGTTGATTGCATTAATTAGTCATGTGTTTGCAGTCCTAAATACATCTCACTTTTCAGGTAACATCTGGAATGTTATTATAGGCTTATATTCACAATTGTGGTCAGAGTATTCACCAGTGGCACTCTATCAGATCAATTTTATCTCAAGACTGGAACATGCTGAGGGTCTTCCCTCCTCCATCTTCATTTTGTTCATGGAATCTTTAGCACAGAAATTGAGGAACCACATGTTTATACAAGGTATTACCATTGGCGCCTAGACACATCATGTAACATTGACCTTCTCTTCTCCAGTAGAAAGTCTTTTGAATGTACTTTAGAATTTATTCAGTCATTTGGCTAAATCTCCTATTATAAAGTCAATATGCAGAAATCACAGATTCTTCCGATAAACCTTTCCATGGAACTTCTTTACTATCTACAGCAGAAATACCCCCAATTAGAAAGTATTCTATATCTAGGCATTATGTTATCTCACGCTTATAAATCTCAGTATAAGACTTGTGAATCATCTCTGACTTCCCTCCTCCAAGAGACTAGATGTATCATGGTTTGACAGAGTAGCTACTTCTTTTGAAATGCTTCTTTTGCCAAAGCCATTATATATGTTTTTTTTAGAACATTGCCAATCCTATTACCGAAAGTGTTTTTTTTTTTTTTACCTACTGCCCACCAGATTATGTCGAAATTTATATGGGCTAATCACAAGCCTAGGGTAAAATTTAAGTGGTTAAACTAGAAATAGATTGACAGGAGACCATGGTGTGCCAAATCTTCATTTATATTATTTGGAGACCTAGGTCTTGAAATTGACTGGCTGGTGGCACATGAATTTTCCGAAACGTTGTATACAGTTGTGTCCCCATGTACTTTACGACATGTTATGATTCCAGCTTTGTGGGATCTGTCATTACTTTCTTCCTTATTACCTATACCTAAGGACTGTCTCTAACTTGGTCCAATACCACTCTGATGACTCTACTACATCTTTGGAACTATTGACGAAACACTTTCCTACTACTTTACTCAGGTCAATCATTCCCCCCATTTGAATTTAAAGGGGTTGTGCAAGAATGAGGGGGCGGTTTGGCAAACCCCCCCACCCCACTTGGCCAGACCTGTAAAGGGAAGCTTACTTACCTGCTCCCAGTGATGGATTCTCACTCCTTCTCCTCTTGGCCTGCTCCCCTGCACCCCCTGGAAAAAAAACGGTTTGACGTCACCTGCAGCCAATCTCTGGGGGGGCGACCAACTCCCCTTTATGTCATGACAAATGATCACATGACGCAAGGGGATCAGGTCACCGCTGCAGCCAGCGATTGGGCTGCAGGTGGTGTCAAACTGGAAGATTTTAGCGAGGGAGTGCAGAGGAGCGTCTCAGGCCAGGAGGAGAAGGAGCATAGATCCATCGCCGGGAAGCAGGCAAGTAATCTTCCCTTTACAGGTCTGACCAAGTTTGGGGGGTTTGCCAAACCCTTTATCCATCGTTGCACAACCCCTTAAAAACTCTGCATCCAATGTATGGAGAACCTTGCAAACTGTTTGATGGAAATTCCCTTCTAGTACTTTCTCCACCTTAAGAAACACTTTCCATCTAGACAAGTGAACAACAAGTCATTAACAAGCGCAATTCTTTTTTTGCAATGGGAATAGGATTTAGAACCTACTTTTCCTGCGGAAGACTGGTCAAAAGCTTTACGCGTAATTTATACCAATCTGAAATGTTGCTCTCCCTTAGAGGCGACTGTAAAGAATTTCCTGAGGTGTTATGTCACGTCAAAACAGTTACAGGCCATGCATCGTTCTTCCTCCCCAAAGTGCTGGAGGGGAGACGGATGTATAGGGAACCTATTCCACATTTTAACATTCTCCCCAATGGCTCAACTTTTTTGGCATCAGATTCTTGGATTTTGTACTCTATGTTTTTTTTTAGTTTAAGGAAAAATTCATAATAAAAATGATTTGATTAAAAAAAAAAAAAAAATGATATCCAAATTAATATCCGAATTACTATGTAAAGAGATCTCATTGGCTCCTCGTATGGCCTTGCCATTTTTAGACTTACAATTCCCAGCTCAGATTAAGCCTTTACTTTGCAAAATCATTATCATTTCTAAGATGGTGTTCTGCAGGTACTGGAAACAGCTGCCAATCCCTCTTATGGATGAAGTTATATCCGTTATCAACACTACTTACATTTACAAAAACATTATAGCCTCACAAAACTTTACTTATCCATCGTTCTATCATGTTTGGAACCGGTGGATTTGTAATGCTAATTGTACCACATAATTACTACTTATACCTATGACACCATGACGATTGTTTGACTGGTCATGATTTCTTTTTTGTGTTTGTATTCAATAGCTCTTTGGTTTTATCTTCTGGGTTACAGATAAGGAGTACCTATCCCACGATATGTGATGGACATGTGTTCTGTTACCTCTATTATTATGTTAGAATTCCTATAGAGGGTAATACTGTATGATACAATGGATGTTATCACATGTCCTATATTTCACTACAATATGTTATGATTACAAAACTTAGTATCTTGGAGAACAGTCTTTCAAGTGGCACTCTACTTTTTTTTTGTAGCACTTGGAGAACAGAAGGCATAATCAAAACCTACCCATAGCTTTGTCTTCCTGGACTCTCTTTCGTTCATCTAAGAATGCTTGGAGCCATCTCTGCTTGTCCTCCGGTTTCTTGGCACAAAATAAATGCACTTCATCAGTTTGCCTATTCACCATCTTAAAAGCGTTTTTAATGTTAAGATTGAAGTCCCTGTCCTTTCCATCTTCTGCGTCAGTGAATTCCATTTCGTCCATGTCTAGCCTTCCTTTATAATACAAGATGTCTCTGCGCAACAAGTCCTTCTTGCAGAAGACCAGCTGGTGGTCAAAGAGGAAGAAAGTCCTCTGCTGGCTCTTGCTTTGTTTGAAGAGCTTTGTTAGTTCCCCTGAATGGATCAGCTCAGAACTTCTGGCTAAAATGTCTTGTCCCTAAAAAAATAAAATACAAAGAAAAATATTAATATTTGTAGACCTTTCATTCTCAGCACCCACTGATAAGGTTCTAAACTGTTAGTACATACAGGTAAGGCTTAGAACAAACATGGTGCTCACACTTTGAGACATGGAGCAGAGAAGCGTGTAATTAGCCAGAACCATGCTCTAGTCCAGGGATGGGCAAACTGCGGCCCTCCAGCTGTTGTAAAACTACAATTCCCACCATACCCTGCTGTAGGCTGATAGCTGTAAGCCAGGGATGCTCAACCTGCGGCCCTCCAGCTGTTGTAAAACTACAACTCCCAACATGCCCTTCTGTAGGCTGATAGCTGTAGGCTGTCCAGGAATGATGGGAGTTGTAGGTTTGCAACAGCTGGAGGGCCGCAGGTTGAGCATGCCTGCTGTAAGCAGTCTTTGCATGCTGGGAGTTGTAGTTTTGCAATAGCTGGAGAGCCGCAGTTTGCCCATCCCTGCTCTAGTTTAAAGGATGTACCTACCGACATGGATTTCTATGTAGGTAGCCATATCCTTACAGACACCTAAAATGATTTGAAACCTTTTAACATAAATTATACAGTTCACCTTTAGGGCTCATTCACACGAATTTATGTGTTCCGTTCCATGCATTGGGGCTGCAATTTGCAGTCCCCAATGCACGGAGAACATTCGTGAGGCCTCTGGGACGAATCCAGACCCATTCAACTTGAATGATGATCTGTTCCGCAAAAAAATAGAACATGTTCTATCTTTTTGCGGTACGAAAGTACGGAACAGAACCCCAAAGAAGCACTCCGTAGTGCTTCCATAGGGTTCCGCTCCGCATCTCCTGATTTGCGGACCCATTGAAGTGAATGGGTCCGCATCCGTGAAGCGGAATGCACATGAAACGGTGTTGATTTATTGCGGATCCGCATATGCGTTCGCATAAATGAGCCCCTAGACGACTTCTACATAACAGTTGAGCAACTTCAGGATAAATTATGTAATGTCATGATTTTAGTCCAGAGCTGCGTTTATAATTTTCAGTAAGCTCCAGAGCTGAAATCTGCCACCTTCCCCAGCTTGCTCAAAGTCTATACAGGGCTTGTTCTGATGATCTGCATTCTGAGAGTCTTCGCATCGGGAATGAACCATAAACTAATGTAGGAAAAACTCCAAGAATGCAATGCAGAGGAGAACACTGCTCTTCAAGAAATATCTGTTGACAGATTTAAAGAGCAAAATTCTGAATTCAGCTTGGGAGAATTTTCTTGAAATATACAGGAGAACATAAAACTAGGCAGGACAATATCTTTTTCTAGAAAATCTGAGTGATAAGCATCATGGCTGCTATTAAAGAGGACCTCTCACCTGCCCTGACATGTCTGTTTTAGTAACTACTTGCATTCCTCATGTTATAACAATGCTAGAGCATCAATCTTTATGACTCTGAGCTCTGCTATTCCTTTATTATTCCTGCTAGAAGTAATGGATCATGTGTTAATATTTTACAGATCCAGCCGGGTGTTACTAGTTGGCGGCGAATCCCTGCACAGTCTGTCACTGGCAGCACTAGTTGGATAGTATGAGATTGTGCAGGGACACACACCCAGTTGATAACAACCAGCTGGACTTACATGCTCCAGAATTGTTATTACATGGGGAATGCAAGTAGTTACTAAAACAGACATTTCAGGAGAGGGACAGGGCTTCTTTAAATCTTTACTTTGCTTTTTGGGGGTCTGGGAAGCTGGCAAAGTTTTTATTGAGTGAAACAATCCTATGTTAAAACGTTCATGGAATCAGGATGATGATCCCTAGGTAAGTTCTTCTGACAGTCATATTGTCACTCTAAGACATGACATAACGTCTTAGCAGAAAAAGATAATATAAGGACTTACTGGTGTTTTGTTTTTGTTTTGTTTTTTAAAGGAAATTCTCTTTTTGAGGGTACTGAATAACTGGGCATTTCCAGTCAGAGATTTGCATAACCTCCAAAACCATTATTTTAGAGATATCAGTTTCCTGGTACTATAATTCTTTTTTACTGAATCCTGTACGCTGCCAAGAACTCACCTCCCACCCAACTATGGAGACCTGCCAGCAGGCAATCTTGTCAATGCTCTCCAACCGTCTTTTCCGTTCATTAATTAAGCAGGCCACATTTTTCATGGCTTCATAGGCTTCTTTTATTTTGTTGTAATCCCTGCAAGAGAAACAAGCTGATGTTTAACAAGTCAACGCACAATGCATAACACAGGGAGGGTGATTTCTGGAAACGAATGGAAGGTGTTCACCAGCAGAGCTCTTATATTCAGATTAGTTGTAGAGACATGGGGGGAAATTCATCATGTCCTACATTCTGACTCCAAGAACTTGGAAAGTAGAGTCTTGTGAATTTTTGGGCTCAAAATTAAATAGGTGATGTATGTCCTTTGTGGTTAAGATTCTGTTCCGTCAGGATTTTGCTGCTTTCTAACAGCAACAACAGCTTTTCATACAGAATACTGGAACCCCAATAGATCACACTAACATATATTGCTGAGATCCATTTGTTGTGGCTACATTGTAAAGAGAAGCCATGACACTAGTGTGAACAGAGCCTAAAGTGTATTAAGAAAGACCAAAAAAAAAAGTAAAATACCACTACATTCCCAATTATACACAATACTAAATTTTATATATTAACAGTAGGTATGATGTCATTTTCTTTGGTATATCTGTTTCTGCACAGGTTGGGTGATAAGACGCATCCTGGGCCGAAAATAGGTGGGGCTTATGCAAGCACTGCCCATGTTGGTAAGTAAGGGACTACAATGTTGGTAAGTAAGTCACCATGAATGTTGCCGGGTGTGGGCTGGTCCCACCCCCTGGTAATAGTCGGTAGTAATTGCTGCTGGTCAGTAAGCCAAAGTAGAAGTGGAAAGAGTATACTAGCAGTAAAGACAGGGTAGCAGAAGATGTGGAGAGAGGGGCATCCTTGGACAAGCAAACACCAACTCTGCGAGTGAAAAGCAGCCAGAAAAGCAACTGCACTAAGCGAAAATCTCAGAAGGAGAGCACAATGGAATTTGTACCGACGATAGAGAGGACATTTTTAAGTGCGTGGACAATAAACCAGTGAAGGTAACGCACATGTTAGGCTGTAGACTTCATTGCATTGTCTGGGGTTGAAGGGTCAGGCTTCCAGACATACTCCAGAGACAGACTGGCCATTTGTTTGAGGACTGCACCCCCGTAGCTGGCCACTGCAGTGCCATTGATTGAGAAAGGAAAAAATTGCATGCCATTGGCCGATTTTGGAAGATTGCAGTGCTTATCTGAAAAAGGACCCAGAGGAGAGCCATTCACTCTATACAAGGGGTAGGGAACCTCCGGCTCTCCAGCTGCTGTGAAACTACAATTCCCAACATACTCCATTCATTTATATTGGAGATCAGAGAAGAGCAGATTAAGTATGCATGCTGGGAGTTGTGGTTTCACAGCTGGAGAGCCGGAGGTTCGCTAACCCTGCTCTATACACTCTATTCTTTCAAAAACTACCTGGTTACACCTCAAAACTGAACCAATTATGCAGGTTTGCACCTGCTACCATTAGGGCTGAAAAGATTACTCGAATTGATAGAGTAACTCCACACAAAAAAATCCTCAATGCCAATTTTTTGCATCGATGATTTGTTTGTGCCATGTGACCATGGAGTGTGAGTAAAGAGCTTGCTATTACTCACGCTCCGTGGTCACCCGCCTGCCCGCACATTGCTGCACTGGATCCTGACGTACACACAGTCAGGAAATAGTGCACGTAAGCACGCCCTATGACCTGATGCCGTGTGACGTCAGGTCCCAGTGCAGCGCATGAAGAAGAGGATTGAAGATCTCTGGAGTGTCGGCAGCACCCCTACAAGAAAGGTAAGTATTTTAGTTCACTGGCGCTGCGGCTGGGCACTGATGGCTAAGAGGGGGAGTGGGGAAACTGATGGCAGTAGGGGCAGCTGGTGACATTGGAGGGGAACTGGTGGCACTGCTGGAGGAGCTAATTGCATTGGGGGGGGAGGGAACTGATGGCATTGGAGGGGGAGCAACTGATGGCACCGGGGGGAGCAGACTGATGGCAGGGGCGCTGATGAGTTTTTATAGAAAACGTTCTTTTAGTTTTTTCTGATTAGAGTACTCGATTAATTGTTGAATTGGTTGAATACTAAAATAATCGATAGATGCAGCCCTAGCTATCATTTCTCTCAGTAAAAAAAAAAGACTGTCAATTTGTTACCTTCAAGCAATTTGATCATTGCCTCCCTCTCTGCCAGGCCCTGTCCTCCTGCCTTGCACCCTGCTGCTCATCTGACATCAAGGTCAAGGGGAGCAAGAGTAGCAACCATGAGCACTACCACCATCGTCATCCACTCTGCCTCACGCCTTCGTCCCCTACATTGTGCTACCCTGTTTGAATAATGCGGAGGCCACGTGTGCACACTGCTCCACTGGACTGTATGGGTCTGCCAAAGATTGCCGAAGAAAGACAAGTTGTTATACTAGACGGGCCCATAGAATAGAAAGCTGCGGCTGCAAATAACCACCACTCCATTCAAACATGGAAATACAGGGACCTCCATTCCCAGGATCAGCCAAGGACTCCAGAGGTTGGAACTCTGCCAATCAGACACTTATCCCATATCCTATAAATAGAGAATAGTAAATCTTTCTCATGGGACAACCCCTTTAAGTGTCTTCAAGGGGCTAAGCTTAGTGTCTGTTTGGACAAAGTTTCCTAGATGACAACTTTAAATATTAGCAAGAAGAATAGACCAGTGTGCCTCCAGCCTTTGGCTGTGCGGGCATGCTGGGAGTTGTAGTTTTGCAACAGCTGGAGGCACACTGGTTGGGAAACACTAGAATAGACAATCGGGCAGTCAGGATCTGAAGACTGCAAGTTATGAAGGACATGTACATGCCATAACAATGACTGGATCCCTGTGTCCTAGCTGGTATTTACACCACGGGTGTGAATATCTAATATGTTCACATTTTCCCATACAGAAATTCTTAAAGATTAGGGTCAGGGAAGCGACATTCTCTGCCGGCCTAAGAAGAATAGATTACTCTATTTTTCAGCCATCGCACTGTGGACCTTCTCCACTTTCTCCTGCTGAGCTCCAGCGCAGCCCAACACTACTCCCATTGTGCTCCTGAGAGGACCATTCGTTACCCCAGATAGAGGGAGGTCCGCGGTCACACGATACACCAAGAAGTATGGAGCGATAAGAGGGAGAGAAATTAAGAATATCATTTGGTGGCAAGAGAACGACAGCCATGAGAGACATCAAAACAGCGTTAAAAGCCAAGAGAGATGAATGTCTCAATTCAAGAGCGAACACTGAGAGCTTGTGGTTCAGGCTGAGAAAGGACTTGAGGACTGTTCCAGAGGAGACAGACAACGAGGCCTGTGTGCTGCAGACATATAGATTTCTTTCCTGAGAATTTTAACTAAACGTCTTGCAGTCAGATACTCCCTTGTTCTTATCGGTTGTTTTTCACACATTTCTGATTATTTTTTTTAAAATGTATAAGGATACTTTCACACTTGTGTTGTTGGATTCCGGCAGGCAGTACCATCGCCGGAACTGCCTGCCGGATCCGGAAATCCGTATGCAAACGGATTGCATTTGCATCAGGATGCGGATCCGGCTGACAAATGCATTGAAACACCGGATCAGTCTCCCCGGTGTCAGCCGGAAAAACGGATCCGGTATTTATTTATTTTACATTATTAAAGGCCTGTGCATGCACAGATCGGGAAACTGGATCCGGTTTTCCGGAACACTTGGTACTGGATCTGTAATTAAAGGGAACCTGTCACCTCCAAAACACATATTAAACGGCCATCATTACCTTACAGTGGCCCCCAGTGTGTTCCTAATCGTGTTTTTCTTTCCTCCATCGGTGGCTGTAAACTTTAAAAAAACGCAGTTTTAATCTTGATTTTCCCTAACGTCAGAGTCAGCTTGAAGTCAAGGAGTCAGCGGCCTCCTTGCTTCAAGTCAAGCTAAGCCCGCCCCTTACCCGTCCTCCCTTCACTGTGATTGACATCCTGCTGTGAGGCCGGGATCGCGCAAGTCTCGCGCATGCGCAGTGCACTCCTTTTCACTGCACGATCCCCTCTCTGTCTCTCATACTCACTGGCCGCTTTCCTCTCTGTGCGCATGCCGCGGGATATTTCAACGTGCGCGCCCAGCAATTCTTCTCCTTAGGTCTCTTGCACACGACCGTATGGCTTTTTCAGTGTTTTGCGGTCCGTTTTTATCAGATCCGTTTTTTCCATTTTTTGTTTCCGTTGTGTTTCCATTTCGGTTCCGTTTTTCCGTTAATTCCATAATAAAAATTGGGCTGGGCTTAAAATTTTCAATAGATTGTTCAGCAAAAACGGAACGGATACGGAAGACATACGGATGCCTTTCCGTATGCTTTCCGTTTTTTTTTGCGGACCCATTGACTTGAATGGAGCCACTGAACGTGATTTGCGGACAAGAATAGGACATGGTCTATATTTAAACGGAACAGAAAAACGGAAACGGAAGGCATACGGAGACACTTCAGTATTTTTTGAAGACCCATTGAAGTGAATGGTTCAGTATACTGAACTGAAAAAACGGCCAGTATACGGTCTGCAAAATACTGTCTTGTGCAAGAGGCCTTAGCGTAAGCTCAGAGAGGAAAGCGACCGGTGAGTGAGGTAGCCGGGATGTCAATCACAGTGAAGGGAGGACGGGTAAGGGGCGGGCTTAGCTTGACTTGAAGCAAGGAGGCCGCTGCGTCCTCGACTTCAAGCTGACTCTGACGTTAGGGAAAATCAAGATTAAAACTGCGTTTTTTTTTAAGTTTACAGCCACCGATGGAGGAAAGAAAAACGATTAGGAACACACTGGGGGCTACTGTAAGGTAATGATGGTCGTTTAATATGTGTTTTGGAGGCGACAGGTTCCCATTAATACATTTCAAAGGATCATGCAAGTGTTGCGGTATTTTCTCCGGCCAAATACAGTAAAGGGACTGAACTGAAGACATCCTGATGCATACTGAACAGATTGCTTTCCATTCAGAATGCATTAGGATAAAACTGATGAGTTTTTATTCCGGTATTGAGCCCCTGTGACAGAACTCTATACCGGAAATCTTTAATGCTAGTGTGAAAGTACCCTAAACCTTACACAAAAACATGCAATGTGTGTCATACATACACATAGCATGGAGCCTAAACCTCATTGTAGACTAAAGTACAGTCCTGTATAATGGGGTAGCTGTGGTTATATATATACATACACACACACACACATACTGTACATATGTCACGCACACACTAGGGCAGATATACCAATTCTACTCATGGCCAAAACATAGACCTGCCCCAGATTTATCACAGTGCCTCGGGCTGGACGGTGAATCTGGTGCATGGATAGACACTTTTCTCCAGCTCTATACCAACTGTTGGTGACTTGGGATACTTGCACACCTGCGGTAAGGTATCTAGCAGACTGTTCTGGCAGAGTTCACCGGATCCGGTCTAGCCGGAAAGAGCCCCGCTGGGCCCATTGACTATAATGGGATGCATTGGTGATTCGTTTGGTTTCTGGCATGAGCTCTGGGTTTCAGCTGGACAAAAACTGGTGCATGCATCGGTTTTTGTCTGGCCGAAATACAGTGCTCCACCGGAAACTGGCTGGATCCCCGCCAGATCCCAATATAGTTAATGGGCCCCAGCAATGAAAACAGCGGTATCTAGGCAGGCTTCAGCAGGCTGCATCTCTGTAGGCAAAAAAAACCCATACCACATCAGGTGTAGTGAGTTGATCATACCACATCAGATACCACATCAGGTGTAGTGAGTTGATCAGGGATATTAGTTGAATTGTTGGATTAAAGCTTCTATGCATTAAAAAAAAGCATCTGAAGTATGAGTGTGCCAGGGGCTGGACCGCATCAATCTCGTATTGATGACCTATCCTGAGGGTAGACCATCAGTATGAAAATCCTAGACAACCCTTTTATGTTTAATATGCACTTAGAACATTTTTTCGACCACCAAGATTGATAGCATATTCACAGGATAGGCCATCAATGTCAGATAGGTAGAGGTCCAACCTACTGGGCAAAATGAATTACCGCAACCCTCTTCTGGATGAACCAGCCACATATATGCTTGGATGTTTCCATTACTCCCGTACATCTGAATGGTGTGAGTTGTGTGGCCACCTCTGCCTGAATGGGGCATCCCATGTCTACCTCACCTGGTAGAACAGGTGGTCTCTGGAGACCCATTCTCCCAATAAGTGGGGGTCTAATAAAGGCATAATTTGAAGATTCTGAAAAATTCATACACTATTTGAGCGTGTGTGTTTTCTTGTACAAATGCAATTGCAACCACTGTAGATAATCACTGAGTGCCATCAACTAATGAGATTTTGAAGAGGGTGATGATTCAATAAATCAGCGATACGATCATTATCAGAGTGTAAAGTTAAATTAAACATTTTGAAGATGCGCCAATATTTTTTGACTTTAGAATTTTTAAAAATGTATCTAATTACATTAATTTATCCCTGTAAGAGTCATTTAGCAGTCAAGCTCCCACCTGTGCTCCTGGGTTGTGTACTTGAGCAGCTCGGCTAGCTGCAGAGGATACTTGCAGATCTTCTGGACTGGAGTCAGCAGGAAGCCATCAATAGCAATATCGATCATCTGTTGTAGCAGCCGGCAGGCCTCAAAGAAGTGACGATATCTACTGTGCTTCATCAGGTTGGAAAGCTCCAGGCAGGCGTTGGGGTGGTTGTTACAGTACTCAGAGTAGATCGAAAATCCATCCTGCTGCATGAGCATGCAAAAAAACAAACAAAAAAAAAAAAACATCACAATATATTCCATTACCTTTTGTGCAAGTGGCAGTATCAATCAAAATGGGCGTGACTTTGGCAATACTAGAATTATGAAAATTATAGTTATTAATTATAAAAATGAATAATTTCTTGGTTTGTAAAGTAAACTAAAATAAATAAAAACAGATTTTTTTTTTCTTACAAATTGAAACACCAAAAGTGTATAGAAATCAAAAATATATGCAGCGCTGGAATTAGGATGGGTGATGCCCTGTGCAGTTCCTTCTACATATGATCAATGATATAGACCCCAAATAATACAGTCATACACCCCTCAAATACCACTGCCATAAGGTGCTCAAATAATGCTGCCAGATGCCATTAACTAGAGAACAATGCTGTTGTCGTCCATTGCCTGTTCATAGGATTGGGCACCAATTGTGGGATCAGTTGCCAAGGCCATTAAACGGGTTGTCTGGACTACAGATACTGATGGCCCATCCAGAGAATAGGTCATCAATATCAAATCTGTGAGGGTCCAATACCCAGCACCCCCACTGATCAGCTGTTTCAAGCAGCCATTCAGCCTGGAAACTATACAGTGTACAAAGCACAGCGCCATACACAGTGTAGGGGCTATTCCGAGGTACTACAGCTCACCCCCCACTTACGTGAATGGGAGCTGCATTGCAGTACTCTGGCGCAGGAAAATACACAATGTATTGAGCCTTCTGCTTACAATCCGCACACTGTATAGCGGGTGCCCGAAACAGCTGATCGGTGGGGGTTGCTGGGTGCTGGACCCCACCGATCTGATATTGATCCAGGTCATCCATATCTCTAGCCGGGAAAATCCCTTTCCAATATGTCTGCCTGCTTCTGCATTACTTGCTCATGATCTTCAAGAACTCTACTTGCTTTCATTCAACGGAAGACAAAACTCTGTCCCGGTGATGTGATGGACACACAGATGCGCTCCTCTCTGTAACTGTAAAGAGTTGTGCACCTGTGCGCCCATCTCATGACCAGGACAGATTTGTATTCCTTGGAAGTGAAATGTTGAAGGGGTTGTCCACGATTAGAAAAACATGGCTGCTTGGTTCTAAAAAGAGCACCACCCCTCAACACAGGTTGAGTGCAGTATTACAGCTCTGTCCCATTGACTCCAACTTATTTGCGAAAACTAAAATATCCGTTTTAAGCTGGGTTCACACTGGCTGACTGGTTGGTCTTCACACATTGGGAAGATTTGGCATACTGTTGAATGGGAATTGACAAAAATTTTAAAAATATGCCCAACCAACTCACATTTTCAAGGAAGCAGCCCCCAATTTCACTCAGATGAGGGTCTTCCTTGTTGTATTGCTTCTCCAAGTTCTTGTAGAAGGCTTTCTGGAACTTATAGACGTCTTCAATGTTTCCAAAGATGGTTTTCAGTTGTGCTTCAGTGAACATGCTTGTGTGCTTTCGACATTGCTTGATGTAGCCCTGAAATCATAAATCACATAATCAGGTTTTATAAAATGCAGCAGTTATGGTGTTCATGGTCTGGAGCCTGGTATATAAATTAAATTAATTTGGTACTGAGGTACCATGCAGACAAGAGGAGTGAAGGACTTGGCTACAGCAGTTTTACTTTGTATCACCCTGGTAAGATCAATACACAATTTTTGCCTGTACTAGAACCATAGAAATAATGGAAGCAGCGTAGATAAATCTGTATATAGGTTAATCCATGATGTATGGATGGGGGTGGGGAGCCCACAGTTTACCTCGCAGATGTCCTTCAGATGTTTGATGTAGACCCGCTCTGTGTTCATTATCTCTTGAATTACATTTGTTCGCATTTGATCTTTGTTTTCAGGGCTCTTGTGACGAAATTTAGCAATATCAGGGTCATGATCCTCATCTTGAAGGCTTCCAGAGTTCTCCGAAACATCTTCTTGATTCACCCGTAACTAGAAACATATAGATTAATGATAATCTTTATTACTTAGCTCCATGGCGTTGACGTTGGACATTGTATACTGTTCAGGTGGTCTAGTGATGCCTTACCCTAACAAAACTTGCTGGAAACCAGGCTTCAGCATCTCCGATTCGCCCCCACCACCAGTCCTTATTTGAAGCTTCAAGGACTCGTATGACATCTCCGGCCTTGAAGGCCAGCTCCTGATCATCCATGGTTACATGATCCCATAAAGCTTCTGCGTAAACGGTGCTACCATCACTTATCAACTGAAACAAGATACATCAAGAGTAGGTAGTTAAAAGGAGCGTTCCCATCTCATAAAATGATGGCGTATCGTCAGGATATCCCTTCCTTTTATAAATGGGGGTCCAACTGATACCAAAAGTGAAGCACTCCTGTCACTCGGTTGTGCAGGGAGCTACAGATGGTCCCATTCACTTAAAATTGGGCTAAGCTGCAGTCCCTTGCACATCGGGTGGCCAGGGTGGTACTGTGCAGAAAAAAAGCACTGAAAGGGGTGAAGTGCTAAATCTCTGCTGCAGCCCTTTCGTTCTCAGGATTGGGGAAGGTCCCAGAAGTCAGTCCCCCATGATCGTAGAGCAATGGCATATACTAGCAGTACAACACTTTATAGGATAAGAATAATTCTTTTAAAGGTGTTGCCCCATTACAACAACGTATTCCCTAACCACAGAATAGGAAAGAAGTGTTGGTGAAAGTCTAACCACTGGGTCACGAGAAGGGGATGCCGGTGCTCCTCTGTTTGAAGAAGGGGCAATCACACATGAACACTGCTGCCCCATTCAGCTCTATGGCACTTGTTCTCGATTATCTCTCTAACATAGAGCGGCAGACATGCATGTGCATTTTTGCCTTATTCAAAAAGAGTACAGGCCCCCATCCTTATGACTGGCAGGGGCCACAGTCCTCATGACTGGAGGGGGCCCCAGCAGTTGTATCCCCACTGATCAGACAAATCGCCGTTTCTGTGGATGAGGAATAAGCTCTCGTAATGGGACAACCCCTTTAATGTACTAAATAAAGATGGACACAACATTTGAAAGTCCCAGAAGGGAAGGTCCTCATTTGCTGGTCAGGAAAATGACCATACTGGACGGCGCAGGTAACCTACGCCCCATAACTACACTTCAATCAACATACCAGACCAAGAATCATTTGATAGATACAAGTCATTCAAACAGAAGATGCAATGAGTCTGTATGTGTCACATATTTTTCAAGGAAAGTCAATAGGGCTGCAGATTATACCATATCTGATGACCAAACCCCATACATAATGGTATCCAGACAGCTGCTCCTGTACTCTATTTATATTTGTGCACAATGAAGACACTGCCCGCTAACCTGAAACCTCTGATGATCATATAGGCTTCATGCACACAACAGAGGCTGTACGGTAGCACACAAGCTCAAGAGTCGTAACCACCTAACAAAGCTGTGTGTGTGGCAGCACATTACAGGGATGTTCTCCCCTGGGCTTTTAGGGTAAAATGGTTTTGTAATATGGAATTCAAGTGGGTTTTCCTTCTTTTTTTCTCAGTAAGGTAGACATAAAAAGGTAACGTATGGGGACACATATGTATAAAGATGCAATATGACTGTTCTGTACAACCTCTATTTGCATGAGCAGAATATGCACATATAGACCCGGCAGCATCATATGTGCTGTGTATGTGGTTATCTGCTAGCCACAAAGTATTTTATATCTACACACCAGACAGACCAAAGGTTTCAGTATATTTCTATAACACATGATATCAATGTTCCATAAATGCAAATTAATACAAAGCCAAGCAATTACATATAAAAAACAACAATGTAGTCATCAAAATACAAAGCTGGGGTATAGCCATGGAAGCAGCTGGGTCCAGGCCTTGGTGCTTAAGGGGTCTTTCTCCCTTTCATTACAACCTCCTATCCCAATTCATACCTCATTGATGGCTAACTGCTCCCCTCCTGGCTGCAGGTATCTTGGATTGGCCTGGTAGCGGTCATCAAAGCTGTACTCCTCTTCGCTGCCGTTGTCATCAGCCAATGTTGTGGACTCTGCTCCTCCATCTGTAGAGACTACAGAAAACCCAAAGGATAAATAGGTGTCCACCATGGCAAGAATCCAGCTACAAGTCCTCCATCTGTATAGACGTATATTCACTAGTGGGCAGCACACTTATGAGCAGAAGAAGCGATCAAAGTGACCATCTGTAGTCAAAGAACCTTTAGACTGCAGAGTGCAGCCCAAGACAGATATGAGACCTCAGCAGATGAATCTCTATTGTATGCCATTTACAAAGTAGATGAAATCAACTCTCAGAACACAATGGGAGAGTCAATTGTCTCTAATGCTGACTGTAACCTCATAATAAGATTAATAATAGTAGATCATTAGCCTTGTAAATCCCTCACCCCACCCAACAATCGTCTTCCATGAAGCAATGTATCCTGTGGACTGTGTGCATATCTGTACCGAACTACTTGGATCTCTAGGATTAAGCGGGCCCAGACACATTAGACAGCCCATTCTTGTTAGGCTACTTTCACACTTGCGTTTTGGCTTTCCGTTTGTGAGATCCGTCATGGGTTCTCACAATCTGTCCAAAAACGGATCAGTTTTGCCCCAATGCATTCTGAATGGCAAAGGATCCGCTCAGAATGCATCAGTTTGCCTCCGTTTAGTCACCATTCCGCTCTGGAGGCGGACACCAAAATGCTGCCTGCTGCGTTTTGCTATCCGCTTGACGAAACTGAGCCAAACGGATCCTTCCTGGCACACAATGTAAGTCAATGGGGACGTATCCGTTTTCTCTGACACAATCTGGCACAATAGAAAACTGATCCGTCCCTCACTGAATTTCCATGGAGTTCATGACGGATCCGTCTTGGCTATGTTACAGATAATACAACCGGATCCGTTTATGACGGATGCATGCTGTTGTATTATTGTAACCAGGGCTCGTGTGGGAATGGCGTTCCTGCTCTTTTTTAATGGCAGGAACGCTGTTCCCTTTCAGCGCCGTCTTTAACGCCGGGCAAAAGGACCAGGAAGTGGTGTAGGCTTTGTACTCACCGCCTCCTGGTCCACGGCTGTCGGCTGTGCAGGGCTGCGCACAGGCATGAGGGCTGACGCGCTCTGTGACGTCACCCTGTACGCAGCCGTCACAGCACAGCCGACAGCAGGAGGATGCAGATCGCGTAGGAGGAGAGGAGCGGAGAGGAGAGGGGAAGTGTTTTTTTATTTATATATTATGAGGCTGATGAAGAGGCACTGGGGGCTGATGGAGAGGCACTGGGGGGCTGCTATGAGGCATGGTGCTCTTATCTGAGGTCTGATTGGGGGTCATTCATATTTGGGTCTATTTTTTGGGGGGGGTGGGGGAGGGGGGTTCAGGGTGGCAGTGGATCTTGGGTGAGTTCCCACACTTTTTTTTCCCAGGACTTGACCCCTGATTGTAACGGATCAGTTTTTGCAGATCCATGATGTATCCGCCCAAAATGCGAGTGTGAAAGTAGCCTTAACCGCCGTCTCTCTGCTTCCCCTTCATACACATGCATGCTCAGCTAAGCCACATGTACATGTGTTTTGAATAGGGGACAAGACACCTCTTCCTAATCTGTTCAGCCAAGCATGCATTCTCAGTGTGGGAGTGGAGAATATGCAGAGGGACACATTGGCTCCCTCAACTCCTTTGAGTGCTAAAGGCCTGGACATGTTGAAATTCTTCTACCTTATTCTTCACACCCCTGACATCTGCCATCAGGGGAAGCCCCATACACATCAGATGGTTGGCTGATCCCGACGGCCAACAGGTTTAGCCAACGATACTCTATTTTGTATAGCCAGCTTGAGACTGTCCAGACATGGGATAGCCCCCTATTCACTTTAGGGGGGTGCAGAGGTAGCTGTTGCACCAGGGTCATGGTGCCTGAAAGGGCCCATAGAGCCCTTTCTTATATAAGAAGACACCAGTGATATAAAGGACACATAGGAGGTGGGGCCCTGCTAGGCATTTTGCATTGAGGTCTGTGAGCTTCGGCCAATTCATATGGACAGCACAAATGACCAGATATTCAAATTACTGATCTAAGTTTTTCCAGGAAGGAGATGTGGGGTCAGGTCCAAAACTGCACAGACTTCTCTTAAATATATTTCTTCAACATTAAGGGCAGACATGACCAGGGCAGATATGGCTCACGTGTGAATATGCTCAGATCAGATTTTATTTTTCATGCAGCAAATCAAATGCCAAATTCAGAGATGCAACCACAACTCCCACTATTCAATATTCTGAATCACATTCGGCTCAGCAAAACATGCATGTTAATTGTTATGGAGGAGGAGGAGGGTGGGTCAGATACGCAAGGCTGGTTCACTATTCACCCCGGGGTCGAGCTGCCCCCTATGCACATTATATATTCACCAGATCAGAAGACGCGAGCCATTGACATCACTCTAATGTGTACGATCAGGCCTCGAATAAGGTTTTATGGGGATTTAATGTTGGTTCAGTAGAACAAGGCTGCAATACAGACATGTGCGACCCCCACAAGTGGCGAGTGAGACGCAAAACCCCCAAAAAGTTGTGCCAAGAGTTCAAAGATCTGCAGAAAACTGACATGGGGACAGAAACGCGTCTGTCTACCCTGGCGCTTTCTTTCATGTGACTATAGAGGTGCCATCTTCAGCATCAGCTTGACATCAGCCGCTTATTACCGCCTTGTGATACCGGAGGACGCTGTTCTTTCATGCCGCCTGTGATGACACATGAATATGATGATCAAAGTCTGCGATAGACTAATACGTGCCCATTATGTCACAGAAATCTGGATCTGTGCACACAGAAGCACTGAAAATGTGGGATATGATATTGTTTCAAGAAAAAGGAAAAGCAAACAGGACAAACAGGTCCACTGATTACGGAACCCGAGGAATCATCGATTACCGCGTGGACAGCATGGCTGCCTTCATGTTCAGGTTCCTCTGTAATTGCTAAAAAGCAGACTAGAAACTATGGAGGTCATTTATGACCAGATATACACGTTTGTATATTTGGTGCGGCAGAATCTGCGACTTTTCCCCCGCTCACACCTGGTCTGTGGGGCTTATTAAGACCAGCATCTAATTGTGAGCCCCATACGGGACAGCGTGATGCTAATGTCTGTAAAGCACATAGGTCAGCGCTATATAAGTGTGTCAAATAAATAGGGGCGTAACATGGACATTTATTTCAAAAGGCACCTCTTAAAAAAGGAGGGAGTGGGCAGCAGTGTTCATTCCCCACCCTAAGATGAGCGTCTAAGAGAGGGGCTTTCATATTGTCTTGCTGTCCATAGCGACCAATCAGAGATCATCTTCTAAGATACAATGTAACAAATGACACAGATACCGGTCTCTATGGGCAAAAAAAACATTTTTTCACAGATATCATTTTGATACATAAGGTTGACTTTTTGAAAAAATGGTCACTGATCCCTGGAGTACATAATAATGGGTGAGAAGGGTCCTGTTTTAGGGCGATATCATTAATTACTTTGTGCAACACAAGGGCGATTAATATGGTAGATAGCACGAGGATTACTTTACTAAACAGAAAGTAACAGTCCATTAGAGAGAGCGAGGTTGTCAGGCAGCGAGGAGCCAGAAGGTAACATGCTGGGGGTGAGCATCCCGCACAGGAGGACTGCATCCTCATGTCTCATCACAGAGCGAGGAAAGTAGTCCTGTAACCAGGAGACTTGTACCTTTCCAATCCCAGCCTTTCCCGCCAGCCGAACCGGAGCTGGAGAGACATACTGTCTAGTCCTGGATGGCGACATAACTACTGCCGGGTGAGGACACCGACCTATACTGCAAGTGACGGGTTATCGTGACCAACCCAACCCCCATTACTAGCAACACACTAGCAATTGTGATATGATCCCATTAAAGGGGATGTCTCACTTCAATAAATGGCATTTATCATGTAGACAAAGTGGCAGTCACCGTTGCAGCCGATCAGTGGCCGCAGCAGTGACCTGCTCCGCTTGCGTCATAACAACGGGTCACATGTTGCGCCTGTTGATGGATGTTGATTTTAGGGCAGCAGGGAGAGGGAGAGCCGATCTGGGAGCTTTAGACGTCAAACCCAGTGGCGGGGACCAGTATCACCACTCTGGGAGGTCTGTACTAGTCTTGGGTGACCCCTTTAAGCCACTTCCAGAGGTGTTCTTCTCCCTATTGTCAACATACGCATACTCGTCCGGGTGTGCATGTGTTATCTGGGGGTCAGAAGGCATACAGGAACTGACACAAGGACGTAACTATAATTCATAGGGTCCCATAGCAAAATAAGATGGGGACCCCACGGTCGGTGTTCGTGCATTGCGGCCCGCAGCACTGCCACGGGGCTCACATGTTCGTGTGCAATAGGCCTTAGGCTTATATTGGTTAGATATATCGGTAGCCGTTTCGTCTGCTCCATCTTAACTTGGCCAAGAAGTAGTACATACATATGTAACCACAACCCCCAACTTCCTATTTCTTTCTGATCATCAACCATGCATCCCTGATAGTTTATAGATAAAGTAGAGACCTTTATGTATATTCCCTGTTGTCAGGGACCTGAGCTGTTTACACGCTGGGGGGCAATTATCTACTATAGCCTATTAACTCATTAGTGGGTTAATGACATTACTGAGGCATGAGGTGACAAATACCTCACTTTCATGTAACATAATTAACTCCCAGTAATGGACGGGCAGCATTAATCGGCCTCCAGTAGGGCTGATTGGTCTCTACAGAAGTTTTAGAATTGCCTACCATTTCTTATGCATGCCACTGACCCCCACAAACTGAAGTGTGCAGACTATTCTCCGCAGGAGCAACTCTGCTGTGCCACACATGGCTGCGATGTCAGCTCTGAGGTGTGAAAAGCTCGCAGCCGCGAATGACGCCCTCACACTCAGAGCCGATGCTGTGAAAACCATTTGTCCCACCTGCGGAATCCGGTAACCGGGGAATTATCAGCGGAGATTTGTGATAAACAGCGCGGCGGCCCCCCCGATTGTGGATTATACTATAATATACTGCACGGCATATCTGTCAGGATACAGACACAGTTTATGGGTACGAAATTATTTGACAGAACATTGTGTAACAAAAATCTCACACCTACTCCTCATCGTTTACTTTAAAAGGGGTTTTATAGATTTAAAAAACAAAAAAAAACAAACAAAACAGCAAAAACAGCACCACCCCCCTCCTCAGGTTTTGACTGGTATTGCAGTGGTCAAGTGTTCACTGGAATGAGCTGCAATACCAGAAACAGGCATTGATCAAGAGGGTGCTGTTTCCGGGGAGTTGTGTCTTTTTAAAATTCTGGACAATGGTCATTAAAGGACTCGCTGCTGCTAAGAGCATTTTAGTCACTTGCATAAACAGCAGTTACTTAAAGAAGGTTTCCAGGACTTCAATATTGATGACCTATAATCAGAATACGTTATCAATATCTGATTGGTGGGGGATCTCATTCCCGGCGCCCCCAAGGATCAGCAGTTAGAAGGGGCCACAGTGCTTGGGCAGGTGCTTCCGCCTCTTCCTCGACCTGGGCTTTGTAGAGCTCAGTCCCATTCAAGTGAATGGGCCTGGGCTGCAATACCAAGCGCAGCCACTATACAATGTACGGCGCTGTGCTCAGTATAGCACAGAAGAGGCTGCTGGTCCGAGCGCCACGGATCTTTGAAAGAGCTGATTGATCGTGGTGCGGGGTCTCATACCCCCATCGATCAGATATTAATGACCTATCGTGAGGATAAGAAATCAATATTTAATTCCTGCAAAACCCCTTTAAAGGGTTTCTGTCACCAGATTTGGGCATCATAAGCTGTCTGACATTAGCTATGTGCCAATGTCAGACCATCCTAATGATGTTAATCATATGCCCCTCTGACCTTTTATAAGGCTAAAAAACGTCTTTATATTATATGCAGATTAGCCTCTAGGAGCAGGGAGGGCGCTGCTCCTGCTCCTAGAGGCTCCATGTTTCCACCTGCGGCCACGCCCCTCTTCTTTTGATTGACAGTGCTGGGCAGCTCAGCTCTCCTGCCTCCGGCCGAAATCCCGTGCCTGCGCCGTCCGCTTGTGTATTTGGCGCAGGCGCAGTGGGCCGAGGACAGCTGTGCCCGGTCTGTCAATCACAAGAAGAGGGGCGTGAACGCAGGTGGGAACACGGAGCCTCTAGGAGCAGGGACAACGCCCTCCCTGCTCCTAGAGGCTAATTTGTCTATAATATAAAGACGTTTTTTAGCCTTATAAAAGGTCAGAGGGGCATATGATTAACATCATTAGGATGGTCTGACATTGGCACATAGCTGGCGACAGATACCCAAATCTGGTGACAGAACCCCTTTAATATATTCTTATTATTAGAGTGCAATAATTACAGACAAAGGAACAAAGAATTTTATTCCCAGCACTTGTCCTGCCACCTATCCCGTCCTTGCAAGTCTATTGACAGACTACAGGCTGCAGTAAGCAGTAGCCTTTAGTTTTCCGAAGGACTTGCAGGGACATCGTTGGAAGACTACGGTGTCTGTAGGAAAAAAAAAAAAAAGTTAAAAGGGGTTGTCTACTTTCTGGCGACTGATGATCAATGTGTATATAGGAGGACTATGCAGCACTTACTAATATAGACTTTGTTGATATTTTGTGCCGTTCTCTATATTCTATAAGCTATGCCCTCTCGTAGGTCAAGTCTTTTGCGCTGTCCACACAGAGGTCCTGTCCATAAGATGGCCGCTAATGGAGGGTCATGTGACCAGACACATCACTCCAGTCTCCTCCAGTCAAATTATTCAGTGCAGGAGCGGTGTGTTCGAAAAGAGGAGGTAAAATGATGTCTGGTCACATGACCCTCCGTTAGCACCCATCTTATGGACAGGACCTCTACGTGGACAGCACAAAGACTTGGCCAAGAAGGAGGCATGGCTTATTAAATATAGGAAATGGCAGTGAATATCAATGGTTATATTAATAAGTATCATAAAAATCATCTTACATACACATTGGTCAACAATCGCCAGAAAGTGGCCAACCCCTTTAAATCAGACTACTAGGGAATGTTATATAACCAATTTCCTCATATCGACATTAAGAGATAGAGCAAGGTTGGGGAGACCGTAGTGAGACGCAACTATACTGCCCCTTCTTGGGGCAATTGATGGATATTGGCAATTGATAGGTATTTATTCTTCCCGCGTTCCTGCGCATGCCATGATTTCCATATACAGTACATACACCTCTTCAGATTTCCGATAACACATCAGTGAAAGAGTTAAAAGTATACAGACTATTCAATCCCCCCCCAACCGTATCAGAGCGTGGAAATAAAATCTTGAATTCGCGCAGAAATGGATCCATCCCTCCCAGTAAAGCTCGCTGCAGTCACCCAGAGCAGAAATCCTAATCCGCAGACTGCAGCACATCACATCCCAAATAATTCCCCTCTCATCTACTACTTCCCAAAAGGAAGACAGATGCCGACAGCCGCACACCTACCCACGTGAAGACTTTCCAGACTCCAGAAGCGTGTCATTTCCCCTCTGGCCACCATTATTTTAATGGAAAAGAAGAAGAAGAAAAAAAAAAATTATAAAAAAAATAAAAAATTTAAAAAATGAGGCTCGGCTTTTACTAAAGCAAATCCGGCAGCTAAGTGAAAGGAGGAGAGATGCTGTGTCAACACGAGAGGCTGCGGCGGTGAGCCGGCTGTGGAAAGAGCTTATTCACTGCCTCCATCCTCCACGCCTGCAGCTCGGGCCAGACGCTAGGAGGGGACTGACAGATCAACATTATGTGTTGCTGCAAATTTGGCCGCTTAAATGACGACACCGTGGGGTACCCTGAGGGAGGGAGCGAAAACATCAATATGAATGCAGTCTACCAGCCGGCTCTACTGCCAACCAGACAATCATCAGGAGCCAGAGAACAACTCCCAGCATCATCCGCGTCTACTTCAAGAAAGGGATTAAAGTTAATTTTTAAAGAGGAAAATTATGATTAAAGTTTTTTATTTTATTTTATCATCTCCAAGATTTAAAGAGGTTCCCTCATTCCCTGTGTAGTAAAAGTTCTGCAGCACCTATTCTTATAATTCTATGCTGTACCATCCCTCTACTATTCCAACTAGAAGTTTACTAATGATGGGTGCTCCCCTGGAAACACCCCCAGCTGGTAACGGAGTTGGGGGATTCATTTATAAACAAGTAGGAATCAGGGGCATAACTATAGGGGAAGCGGCTGCTTTGGGGCCCTGATCCAGAAGGGGCCCATCCAAGAGGAGAAGTACTAAAAGATTTTGTCAGGGCCCCTCAACAGTATTACACAATGAAATTATATACAGTGGCAGTATAGACAGTGTAGAAAACGGATGGAACAGCCGCCGGGCCCGGTCTGAGAGAGCGATCTTTACTAGGCACAGGAATGGGGGCGGCATGAAAGGAAGGGATTGTGAAAAAATTACTGGAGGAGGGGGCCCCATTCAAAAATTTGCTGCGGGTCCCAGTCATTTCTAGTTACGCCACTGGTAGGAATAATAGAGGACCTGTCACCTCTCCCGACACATCTCCTACAGTAACTGCCTGCATTCCTCATGATAGAACTTCTGCAGCAACTACTTATGAATGAGGTTTCATTCCTTTATTATTCCTGCTAGAAGTTATGAACAAATTACTAGCAGTTCGCAGTGAAGTTCCAGATAAGTGATACCATTTTGGGGCGTGTCCCTGCACAGTCATTAGATAGTGTCATTCTGTGCTGGGACATGTCCTAAAATGGTAACACTTGTCTGGAACTTCACTGCAAACTGCTAGTAATTCATTCATAACTTCTAGCAGGAATAATAAAGGAATTTCACAACATAGAGACATAAGAATAGATGTTCCAAATTGTTACTAGAAAGGGAATGCAAGTAGTTACTAAAACAGACATGTCAGGAGGGGATAGCCCATGGGCGTAGCTATAGGGGGTGCAGAGGTAGCAGTCGCCACCGGGCCCAGGAGCCTGAGGGGGCCCAAAGACCCTTGTGCCACATAAGAAGACACACAACGCATTAAGGGAAGGGGGGCCCAAGCTGAACTCTTGCACCAGGGCCCATGAGCCGTTAGCTACGCCCCTGGGATAGCCCCTTTTTAAAGGACACGCCACTTTCTGAATTTGGCAAGTGGGTAACTGAAGAACAAGTTTGTGTTGTGCTCAAAGTCTGTAAAAAAAAATTGGTGTCTGTGGTAAGCTGCACCGACAGGATGTACGTTGTCACAGTTTCCATGTTTCTGCGTATGTGGGCATAAAGATCAATATACGTATGTAGTGTATACAGTAGTTGCGTATATGGAAGTAGACTCAAAAAACTGTGCACCCATCCCCCAAACAGTTCCTGGATCCCATTCATTTAGATGACCCGCTACTTGCAGAATGCCCCTCTCTATGCTCCAGTTTCACCGAATTGGGCAGCAAAGTCTCAACTTAGTTCAGACTCTTATAGCAAAACCACATGGCATCACTTTTACCATCTCCTTCAGTACCCAGGAAATGGGTATTTGCAACTCGTTTTGTTCCGTAATGCTATTTAATGTATTCATACCTTGTAATGTACCCAACATATCTTTGTATGGATCAGTCGGGGTTAATGATCCTGACTTAGCCCCTGCAGGAAGTTAGGTGTGCCCCTAGCTTGGTCAGTCTAGAGTTGTAGTGCGTTCGAAGAGGAAGTGAGAGAAAAGTTCCACACCTCACAGGACTGGACCAAAAGTTACAAAATCACCTTCTCTGAGGATTATCTATTAAGAGAAAGACCTCACCATGCAGTACTCCAGAAATAGAAAGAAAGAACCAAGAAGGTCAAGAATCTGCAAGACTGAGCATCGTAGTCAGCCAGGAAGTGCAGCAAGACCCTGAGCAGCCGGTGCAGAGGATGGGAGTGGTAGTGGCCTTCATGAGATGTAGTGTCACTGTGTACTCCCTCAGGCCGCTCCCTGGGGATCGGTGCGGTGGAAAGGCAGTTTGAAGAATGAGGCCACAAGTGAGCGTATAACAGTCTCTTTTTACTAAATGCAAAGTATAACATCAGGTACATTCAACAGCAGCGGATTCAAAGTGCAGTTTCTGGTGCCAGTAAGGAATATGGAGGCAGGTTGGGTGGCTGCAACTTAACACTCGTGGGTGTAGACGTCCGCTCTCGGGTCTAGACTTGAATAGTAAGTGGCCTAGAAGTAGCCTTGGGTGATGGGTGTCTGAACAGTAGGTCCCTCACCTTACAGCAGTGTCAGTAATGCAGTTTTCAACTGTTCACTCTACTGTCTTGCCTTTCAATTGCTTTCTTCTCTCTGGAGAATCCTATATTGTTCTCTGGAGCAGGAGCTCTGCAGTGCGCTTCCTCTCCTCACTGTGTCTACACTGGAACTCCCCTCCTGGCGGGCAGCAGGAACAGCCCACTCCTACCAAAAGGGGAGGAACAACGGGGTTAGCCCTGTTCCTGTCAACCTTTGCCAGTCATACCTCCCCTTACTGGTACACACGGCCAGAACAATAAAACTTCATTACATAACTATACACAATTGCAGATTCCCCCCCACCCACCTGCATGAAACCCAACATCAAGGACACCCCAACAACAGGGTGTGTCCCGACGTGAGAAAGGGTTCACCCTCCTAACACCGACCTGGCCCTAGGGAGCAGCAGTGTCCGGATTGCCACTGTGATTGACTGTTACAGCCAGAGCCACTACCACTCCCATCCTCTGCTGCTCCTGGGCTTGCGGTAGAAGCTCACTGCTTTAGGAGATTTAGACTATTTGCACACATTGCAGATTATTTGCCTTTTTCTCCACACAGATTGTCATGAAAAAATGCAAGGTAATAAAGTACTGGCAAAGTGAACGCCATATCTCATGTCTACTTTGCTTGTTTTATACGTGTGGAAATTGACCATGCCGTGTGGATTTTAAAATCCGCAGCACGTTAGTCGTTTGTGCCATTCCGCACTTTATATATGGTGCTCCCCCACAGACTCCAATGGGACTGTTAGAAAATAGTCAGATTTTAGGTGTGGTTTTTATGCTGATTTTCTGCATAAAAATCCACTCTATGTGCAGTTTCCCCTGGGGCCCACTCTCACTGTGAAATTTGCCGGCAGAGTTTTGGCACAGACACCCCTCCAAAGTTCTGTCGGAGCCCGCTGGTGTCTGCCTCCCATTGTTTGCAATAGGAGGCATCGCCGCAGTTCACGGCCTGAGGTTTAGAGCAGCAACTGCACCAAAAAGCTGCGGCAGGTGTCTTGTCTACTTGTGTTTAAAGGGAATGGGTCATCAGAAAGAGACCTATTGCTCCATTGTCCAAATCACATTTTTATGTTTAACATTTTTTTAAATCACGTTATCTTTAAATTTTACATGTCCATATCTATAGCTAAACAAAACCCATAAAATCCCGCAGTTTTCACACTGTCCACTTAACCCAATAATGGGCTCCACTTCTTGGTCTGTACAGATCACTTTACCGCAGTTATCTGCTTATCTGTCATTCTAATCCTGCCTGTAATGATATCACCTCTGTGTATAGATAAGACAGGATCCACCATGCACAATAGGTGAGTGTCAGAGCTTATCTATTCTTCCTTGTACAATGACCTCTGCACAGGGCACAGAGCATGGCCAGAGAACTCTCCCATAGACGTCAGTGAGGTCCCCTCCTGTGTCTATCTGGTTTTCACTGGCAGATAACATTTTTGGTAACACATTACCTTTAAGCTCCAATCAGTCACAGAAACCTATTGACTTTGATGAGATACTGTGGATCCTACCTGCAGAATGACTGCACCATGTGGTTGTACCCTAACTGTAAAGAATCCTTTCCTGTACAGATGTCCCCACACGCAAAGAATGTCCCCTGGTCCTTTGTAAAGTCCTTGGAATGAATAAATCATGTCCCAGTTCCTTGTAGTAGTGACCGCACATGTATTTATACATACACGGCAGATCACTTCCAAGAAGTCTTTTTTACAAGTTGACTTGAATTGGTCAGATTTTTGAAGCCTCTCATTACGAGACCTCCCACCCGGTTTAATAATCTGGTCGCCCATCTCTGAACCCTTTCTAGTTCTCTTAGATCCTTCATAGCATGTGGAGCCTACAGCGGACTCCCATATTCAAGATGTGGCCTAAAGCTCGTCATACACATTACATTTATGTTGGGCATATCTGAGGATTTTGGCAAGACTGGCTGACAATCTAATGTGTATGGCATCCTCAAAATGTTGGGGGGGGGGGGGGGAGTATTGGACATGTTGGATTTCAAGGGCCCGTATCGAATAATTACAATAGATTGCAGTAGAACCATATTATAACTAGATGGACATCACAGAGGGGTTTACCCCGCTCAGGAGACTCCTCTATGAGGCAACGTGGAGAGTCACTCACAATGAGGAGCTCCTGCGCCCACAGACTCAGCACTATAGTGTAATACATTTTACATCTTTTCATGGGACAACACTGAAGATCTGACACTTTGGTACAATGTAAAGCAGTCAGTGTACGGCTTGTATAACAGTGTACATTTGTTGTGCCCTCAGAATAACTCAACATAGACATTAATGTCTAAACCGCTGGCAACAAAAAATAAGTACACCCTTTAGTGGAAATGGCCAAACTGTGACCAAAGTGCCAATATTTTGTGTGGCCACCATTATTTTCCAGCACTGCCTTAACTCTCTTGGGCATGGAGTTCACTAGAGCTTCACAGGTTCCACTGGAATCCTCTTCCACTCCTCCATGATGACATCACGGCGCTGGTGGATGTTAGAGACCCTGCGCTCCGCAACCTTCCGTTTGAGGATGCCCCACAGATGCTCAATACAGTTTAGGTCTGGAGACATACTTGGCCAGTTCAGCACCTTTATCCTCAGTTTCTTTAGCAAGGCAGTGGTCGTCTTGGAGGTGTGTTTGGGGTCATTATCATGTTGGAATACTGCCCAGCAGCCCAGTTTCCTAAGGCCTAATGCTCTGCTTCAGTATGTCACAGTACATGTTGGCATTCATGGTTCCCTCAATGAACTGTAGCTCCCCACAGCCGGCAGCACTCGTGCAGCCCCAAACCATCACACTCCCACCACCATGCTTGACTGTAGGCAAGACAAACTTGTCTTTGTACTCCTCACCTGGTTGCTGCCACACACGCTTGACAACATCTGAACCAAATAAGTTAATCTTGGTCTCATCAGACCACAGGACGTGGTTCCAGTAACCATCCCTTAGTCTGCTTGTCTTCAGTATCTTTAGAAGAGGCTTCCTTCTGGGACAACAGCCAGGCAGTGTGCGGCGTATGGTCCGAGCATTGACAGGCTGCCCCCCCCTTTAATCTCTGCAGCAATGCTGGCAGCACTCATACGTCTATTTTGAGAAGACAACCACTAGATATGACGTTGACCACGTGCACTCAACTTCTTTGGTCGACCATGGCGAGGCATGTTCCGAGTGGAACCTGTCTTGATAAACCGCTGTATGGTCTCAGTTTCAGGGTGTTGGCAATCTTCTTGTAGCCTAAGCCAGTGATGGGCAAAGTGCGGCTCTCCAGCTGCTGCAGAACTACAACTCCCAGCATGCAAAGACTGTCTACAGCCATCAGCCTACTGCAGGGCATGGTGGGAGTTGAAGTTTTACAACAGCTGGAGAGCCTCAGTTTGCCCATCCCTGGTCTAGGCCATCTTTATGTAGAGCGACAATTCTTTTTTTCAGATCCTCAGAGTTATTTGCCACGAGGAGCCATGTTAAACTTCCAGTGACCAGTATGAGAGAGCCTGAGAGCAATAACACCAATTTTACCATTCCTGCTCCCCACTCACACCTAAGACATTGATACACTAACAAGTCACATGACATCGGGGAGGGAAAACTGTTAATTGGGCACAATTTGGACATCTTTACTTAGGGGTGTCCTCACTTTTGTTGCCAGCGGTTTAGACATTAGTGGCTGTGTGTTATTTTGAGGGCACACCAAATTTACACTGTTATACGAGCCGTACACTGACTGCTTTACATTGTATCAAAGTGTCAGCTTTTCAGTGTTGTCCCATGAAAAGATATAATAAAACATTTACAAAAATGTTAGGGGTGGACTCAGTTTTGTGAGATACTGTAATATTACAACAGCCACTGCGAGGGAAATGGATGGGTGACCACGGGTTCCCCCAGTGATGGGAGCAGATCACTGGGGGTTTCTGAATTCAACAAGGGGTTAGGGGACCGGCCCTTTAACATACAATCCAAAAAGGTCTGAAAGTGAAAGAAAATCTGACAACAAAGTGTGCAACCACAAAGCAACGGCAGATATAGAAACGACTCAGTACAGACCCGGAAGCAGCCACATTACCCAATACTGAATCTGCAATGAACGTGCACCAGGAGCGGAGCATTGACTGATGGACTGCAAACAGTTAATCAGTTTAGAAAAGCAAATCATTCCGATTCCTCCTTATAATATACGGTAGTTGTGAATTGCTTCCAGAGGATCGGTTGGCTCTCCTGACATGTCTGGAATTATATCCCCTATATAACAGAACCATTTTAGAGCATCTTTTCTTAGGTAACATTGTACCATTCCTATTATTCCTCCTAGAAACTTATGAGTAAATTGACGTCTGGGTGTTACTAGCTTGTGAGTGTCCCTACATGTTTTGACCTTGTCTAATCAGTGCCGACAGTGCCAGACTCTGTAAGGACTCACCTCTTTGACAAGGGGAATGGTAACACCCAGTTGTCAATGAATTCATAAAATTTCACAGAGGAATAACAGAGGAACAGCAGAGTTATGGAAAATGACGATCCAGAGTGGTTATTTCAAGTGGAATACAAGCATCTACTAAGGCCGCATTCACGCAACCATGGGTCGGTCGTGCCCGTGTTGCAGACCGCAAACTGCTGATCCACAAAACACAGGCACAGGCCATGTGTTGGCTTCAGAGTTCATGCCTCCAAAGATAGCACATGTCCTACATTCAGCCACATCTTGCGAATCGCGGACCTATTAAAGTCAATGAATCTGCACCGTGATGTGCAGTTCACACGGCCGGTGCCTATGTTTTGCGGATTCGCTGTTTGTGGTCTGCAAAACGTGCACGGCCGCCCCACTGTCGTGTGAATGCTGCCTTAAACAGACAAGTTGGAAGATCTGACAGGCCCTCGTTAAATAGCATTTCTTAATATGTATGTGCAAACATAACGGCAGCTGGCGGTATTTTATATGCTCTTCCTTTGTGCACACGAGCTGGCCAGTTCCAGGTTGGTCTGAATAGGTGCCGAGAACCTGCACAGGCATATGGTCTCCACAGGTCCTGCAATGTGGTCTGCAATGTGGTTCTCCTGTGCTTTACTATTGATGGTGAATCGATATCACATCAGCAGGGGTCAGTCCTAGAACCCCCTCCGATCAGCTGTTTTGCTGTGGCTCCAGTGCCAGAAACCAGGCACTGTAACAACATACCAGTGTCCACGGTGTAGTGGCCAAGGTTAGCGCTGAAGCCCGCCCTCACCCTAAGGTGCCCCGTGTGATTTGCCTCTCTGGCATGAGCACCTTTTAAAACAAGTAAGTAGAACTCTACTCAAGTCATCAAAGTGAGATACGAGGGGAAGACCTCCGGAGCAAGGAGCATGGTGGTGTCGAGCAGAATCCAAAAGGTGCCCACGGTCACACCAAATTACTCTACAACTTCAGCTTTTTTTCCAATAGAGCTTCAGACGAAGTGGAAGTTATCTTTAAAAAGCAACTAAAACCGAAGAATAAGTAATAAAAAAAACAAAAAACTTACTATTAGAAGCTCGTATAGTCCTCTTGCGTCCAACGCGATCAAGGCCGATCGGTGTGCTTTGTGAGAAGGCAAAGGGCCGTAAGCGAGCAGAGACCGCCTTGTACGGAGGCACTTTGTGTGATGGTACAGGAGGCCGAGGGATCGGCTACAAATGGGACAAAAACAGCAAAATATATCCAGTCAGTAGGAACATTAAAATCTACAAACCCCACCAGCATCTCCACAACACTTTACATGTACCATAAAACAGGATTTTTTATTTTATTTTTACAGCAGCAGATCACTGGCTGCAGCAGTATCATGAAAGCAGACACGTCACAGCTGTCAAGACAGTATGTCGTGACCTGCCAGAGACTGAAGGGGATTACAAAAATAATATTTTTGTTTTTTTAACCTTATTAAGTTAAAAACATTTTAATAGAACTTGCAATATGCCTCTAGTCTAGGCTCTTGGCAATGACAACAGCAGGAGAAGGGTATACTGAACTTGAGGGAGAAAGTGACCTGTGCCCTCATATGTTACAGAGGTCAGGGCTGTGAAAAGTGAAAGATGAACTGTATTTTTTGTTGTTGTTGAAAGTGCACAGTTCCCCAACAGTAAGGTGTAGGGATATCTAGCTTCCATCAGATAAAACTTACCTGTGTACTTACTGTAACATATTTCATACAGAAAAAAGGATATACATAAAAATACAATCTATACTCACACAAACAAAAATGTCAATTTAGAAAACCGACAAACATCGCATTGGTTATTGACTTTCCTTAAATGTGAAGGTTGCATGCGGTTAAAAGAAGCTCTAGGATCAGTCTCTACGTGAAGTTATATATTCAGAGAGTAGGCCGCTTTCAGACGAGCGTATTTACAATGCATATATAGTCCGGATTTAGTGGACGGAATCCGCTGCTAATGTTAATGAATGGAGCTATTCACATGGGCAATTCATTTCCGCCAGTATTTGAAATCCGCAACGAGTTTTGTGTGGAGTTGTTTCCAAATACGTACATTAGTCTGTGCAGTGCATAAATAATGAAGGAAGGAATACGCACGTAAATCCTGAAGCAATCCGGATGACAATACTGATGGTATATCATCAGGATCCTGAGCCAGAAAACTGACGGATTTCAATACGCTCGTCTGAAAGCGGCCTAAGACATGGGTTCAAAAAGGTTTGCAAATTAGGGAACTAAATTTATGATGTTTGCCATACTTCTATCACCAGGATTGCCAGTAGATCCCATACAAGCAAGTCCACGCCGCTGCTATGGAGTATCAGTTCGGCTCCATGCCCGATTATAATTACATTTCTATGCTAGCACTGCTACACTGCGTTCATTGGGTGCAACAGCTGTCACACAACCAATATCACAGTGTAGCCGAACCCTCAGGGTACTTTCACACTAGCGTTATTCTTTTCCGGTATTGAAATCCAGTAAAGGGTCTCGATACCGGAAAAAAACGGTTCCGTTTTGTCCCAATGCATTCTGAATGGAAAGCAATCCGTTCCGTATGCATCAGGATGTCTTCCGTTCCGTACCTTGTATGGTATTTGACCAGACAAAATACCTCAGCTTGCTGCTGTATTTTTTCCGGCCAAAATTCTGGACTACTGCACTTGCTGGAACCGGCATTCATTTCCATTGAAATGTAGTAATGCCGGATCCGGTACCAAGTGTTCCAGAAACTGCTGGTTTTCCGCTCTGCGCATGCGCAGTTCTTTCTAGCTTTGAAAGAATTAAATACCAGATTCGTTATTCCGGATGATACCAGAAAGACGGATCCGGTATTTCAATGAATAAGTCTAACGGATCCGGATCTGGAAAAAAACAGCTTTCCTTTTGCATACGGTTTGCCAGATCCGGCAGGCAGTTCACGCTAGTGTGAAAGTACCCCAAGACGTGTCATGACCACACCTGCCCTATTTTAATCTTTACTATGGGGCCCCCTCATTCCTATAAAGCAATGAGAACATGTAAAAAAAATATATATATATATATCTCTGCAGCCCTCTAGACACAGGATCTTTAATTCCAACTTTTGCCTAGGGTTGATTATACTGTAAGCAGTAGCCTATATTCTGCAGGCAGGCAGTGGATCTTGCCAGTTTCCTGATCTATAATATATAGATAAATAAAAATATAGAGCATATCCTATTCTTGTCCGCAACCACGGACAATAGGCATTCTCCATATAGAGCCAGCCATGTGCAGTCTGCAAATTGCAGAACGAACACGGCCGGTATCCGTGTTTTGCGGACCGCAAAACACTTACGGTTGTGTGAATGCACCCTTAGAGGCATTCCATTTTGCATTCCATCATGATAGAAGTCTATGGGAGCATAACGGATCCGTTATGCTGCCCATAGACTTCTATTATGACGGAATGCAAAATGAATCTAAACGTGTCCCTTTTGCATTCCGTCTTAAAGTATTATGTTATTTTCAGATATAACTGTTAAGTAAGTAATTCATAAATCACCCAAACCCTCTGCAGTTCGGGTTCGCTCGTCCCTAACTAGAAGGCGTTGATAACAGAATTAGATAACAGGGCTGCTGCTCATGCAGACCAGTGCGGAATATTACTTTTACTCCCCTTCATGGGGATAATTGGCTGTAAGTTAATTTTTTTGACACTGGCTGCGTTTTTAATTTCACACCTTTTTAAAAAATTTACTTACATCCTACAGAAAGGACATAAAAAAATGTCCGCACAACCAGTTCTAGCGTGAAAAGACGAGAAGCGGTGTGCTTACTCAGGAAAAAAAAGGAGCTTCTGTATTATTTTAAGGGGAAAAGCCTTCACTACTATAGGCCACTAAAACTTTTGGCCAATTTAGACCCATTTGATGGCCATCGCTGCCTTCTGTGACACGAAAGAGTGTGACAGATCCCGACCAATGGTAAATGGTCATTTTTGGGGGTTGGAAAGTCATGTATGCTGAATGACAGATCTTAAAAGGGGTTGTCGACTTTTGACAATTTTTTTTCTTAAATCTGCACCCCCAGCCATCTGTACCTGTGGCAAAACCCATCCTCACCTGCCCCCTGCCGCTCTTCACTGGTCTTCTGGTCCCAGTCTGTAAAATTCCGGATTGACAGGGTCATGTGCTTCACTGCAGCCAATGACTGGCCTCAGCAGAGACGTCTTCCTAAATGGCAGCTGAGTCAGGTTATTGGCTGCAGTGGCACATAAGACATTGTCCATGCTGAAGTTGACAGATGGTGACCAGAAGACCAATGAAGACAGCCCAGAAGCCACGGAGCAGCAAGGAGCAATTATTGATTTTCCACTGGTATAGGCTGCTGTGGTGCGAATAAAAAAAAAAAAAAAAAAACGAATCCGCTCTAAAGGCAATATATTTCTCAGAGAATTACCTATTGTTTTTTTGTTACACTTTTTTGGTGAGTTTTTTTCATGTCACTATCTAGATTTAAAAAAATGTATATAAACCTGCAATTTTCACACTGGCCACTAATGGCAAGTCATGATTTCCTGTTCTGTACAGGTAACTTTTCAGTAGCCATTATTCTTATCATCACAGGCAGGATTACAAAGACAAGTAACACCTCTGTATAGATAACACAAGATCCACCATTAACAGTAGGCAATATCACAGCTTATCTACTCCCTCCTGACCTCTGCACGGGTCACAGAGCATGCCTAGCACACTCTCCCATATAGGGACCCCCTTCTGCCCATGGCCCATGTGGCTACTCTCAAATTTAGTATTTTTTATTATTATTAGATGGTGACATGGAAAAAATAAATAAATAAACAATTGATGTAAACAGGTTATTTTCAGATGACACAGTAGAGATCGATTTATCCGGATCGGATTTAACTTATTGCTTTGTCATACGTGTAGTTGTAGGGCTGAGAGAAGTGCAATACTACTCCTATAATCCATTATTCGGACCACTGATACGATGGTAAGCGATACTTCTTCTCAGCACACTAGACAGACGCAGTGATGGGGTCAGAGGAGGACACGGCAGCTCATTATTATTAAGTGATTAGTAAACAGATCTTTTAGTGAATGATTAATGCTCTACTGCATGCAGATTCTCCATAGCCCCAATCAACACACCAGATTGTACATTTTACTGAGGTCTGAAGATTGTCCTAAAAAGTGAACACAATTAGTGAGGAAAATCATGAAACTGGAGTTAGTCCAAGAGCATGCATGTTTTATTCTGAAGGAAAGGAATCAGGCTAAGATGGCGGTTAGGACACCATTCAAGAGAAGATTCGGTAGGTCTTTCATTCTGCAGTGAGGTCATGCTCCAAGGCTTACTTTTTGAAGCATATCTCCATTCTCCTCATCCTCGCTTGTCCCATACAGGTTGACGCCACCTATTACAGAAATGGGTCTTCTTTTATAGTTTCCTTGGAACTCCGTGCTACGTTTGTGATCTTTTGTTTCCTCGCTAACAGAACGGGAGGGTAATGTACCGTTCCCACCATCAGCATTTTGGCAATCCATAGGAACGGAGTCTTCTGGGATGGAGAAACTGCGAATGGCCATTTGACCATAGTCCGAAAGAGGTCTTGGCCTACACCGGCTTTTTCCAGGGACCCATTTCTGTGATGACACTTTTTGAGATTCTGCCTTTTCCTCATCTGGAGATGGAGATTTGGTTCCGGTGGAATCTTCTGTCGTGACCTTTTTTAAAATGTGAACAATGCAAGTGAAGTAAACTGGTGAATGTTAGTTCCATGAACAAAAAAAAAAGTTACCAGAAAATGACAATGACACGGGTTTGAGTCCGGATATGGAAGGATCAATAGCCCAGCTTATGACTGTTGCAGTAGAACGTCTTAGAAATAAAACAGTGTTAACCATGAACAACCAAAGACTTTTTAAAGCAAGAATGATGCAGAAAATTATTATGTTTGTTTACCATATTGCTCCTTCTGTGGAAATAATCATAATTTACATAACAATTCAAAATAGTTGAATACAAAATCCAGGCTGGACCAGGTTTGGAGGGAGTAGGGGGACTTGGCTAGCATGGAGTTAATTTTAGCTTTGGGATGGGTATAGCTAGTGGGAGGGGTGAGGTTGGTTTAAAGGGGGGGGGGTGTAAGGTGGGAAAGGGCCATTTTGTATTGCCGCACTCGCAGTTTGGAATGGGGGTTTACTTTTGAGGGTTGAGGGGCCAAGTAGGTGGCTGCTGCAGGTTGGCCGCCATGCAGTTCTTTTGTCATGGTGGCCTTGGCGGTTGGGGAAGGTCCTTGGAGTTGGTGTAATGGTAGCTCTGGAGTGGTGGGGAGGGAGCCAAGAGGGCTCTGGACTCCCCAGGCATTGGAATCGAAGGGGTGAGATGGCGGGAATCTGCCCAGGTTGTTGCCCATGTTTGCACTATTCTGCTTCTCAGCTGGCAGCAATCAGCTAGAGGCAATTTAGCTGAGGGGCGGGGCAGATATCCGCCAGGTTTTTGGTGCTCCAAGGACCAGTTAGGAATGTTATTTGTTATTTACGTTGTTTTGTTAATAAAATGGCTGCTGAGGCCAATTAAATCCGCCTATGACTCAAATGTCTTTCTTGGGGATAGGGGAAGTTGGGGAGATGGTAGATTTGCGGGGGGCGGGGATTTGACAATACCCTTGTCATGTGCTGCTGCTATTACTACTAATGCTGCTACTGCTGCCGCCGCCACTGCCATTAGTACTTCTGCTACCATTACTTCAGCCACTGCCATTAGTACTTCTGCTACCATTACTTCAGCCACTGCCATTAGTACTGTCATTACTGCTGCTGTAGAAAAGTATACCTTAATCCCTGAATTACAGTGCTTTTGAGAAATTATATTTCTTTTCCTCAGATTGTTATCCTTAAAAGGGCCTTTTCCATAGGAAGACACTATTCCCACCAACTACCATAGATGGAACAGCATGTCAATCAGCACTCATTTAGTACATTTAAATGGTGCAATCATCGTACTATATGGGGACAAAGCAGTTTACATGACGGGGCTGCCTTTACCACCGCACAAACCATGCAAATTCTTAGGGCCCCAAGCAGGCCTAGGGGGCCTTTCACAGCTGTAAAGCAGTAGTAGAAGTGCCCAGGCAGCACTTTTAAGCTAAGAGTAAGGCTTAGTAGGCTGGTAGAGCTTGGCGGTGCAATGTTGCTGGGGGAGGGGGTGCAAGGGGCAGAGCGTAGTGGTGTGACAGGGGCCCACAGATAAAAAAAAAAAAAAAAAAAACTTTGATTGGGGTACCTGAAAAGCATAATCTTTTCCGGTCAACAATTACCATTACCATTCAGCCAAATGCACAATCTCCAGCTTGTCAACCATGATGTTCCTCTGGGGAGGGTAGTCCTGCCCAGGTTCTCTACACCTAACAGCAAAAGTATAAGGTCCACCGAGACTGGGCTCCTTCTCACCAAGGGGCCTATAGCAGCACATGGGCTACCTCCCTGCGTGTATGCCCACTATTATGATTGGTCATAAGCTTCCCCCGATACCAAGGAATCTATCTTTTATACGGCTGCACATAGCAGAACAAGGCAGAAGAGTCTAGGAAAGCTAGGAGACAAAGCCTTGGCAGCCATATTGTTTACACACCGGGTAATGGCACCGTCATTTTACCAGGAATCGCTGCAGTTTAGTGATCATCCTAAAATACCAGATAATAGTAACTCACACAAATGAAGTCTGGTCATTTTCATTATTTGACTTTTAAAAGGGGTTGTCTCACCAGCAAGTGGCATTTATCATGTAGAGAAAGTTAATACAAGGCACTTACTAATGTATTGTGGTTGTCCATATTGCTTCCTGTGATGGCTGGATTCCTTTCCCTATCACATTATACACTGCTCATATTCAGGGATTCCGACCACCGTTGCTGCACATGCGTGCCTATATGTGCTCTCGCGGTCCCAGCCAGAGAGGTCAGCACCTTTTTCCTAATGCGTGCAAGCACGACCACCACTGCTGGATTGCTAGGTGGTCGTAACCCCTTGAAACAAACAATGTATAATATAATGGAAAAATGAATCCAGCCAGCAAGGGAAGCAATATGGACAATCACAATACATTAGTAAGGGCCTTATATTGACTTTCTCTACATGATAAAGACCATTTGCTGAAGTGACACAACCCCTTTAGGTCACAGTTGCAACAAATTTCTAAATTTACCTTTCATATAACCAACATTTTCTCAGTGAGAGCTCCATTAGTATATTCAAATCCTAGGGCTCTCGATTTTATACAAATTTGTAGGCCCATACTGTATATCACACATACTGCAGCCACAACTAAAACTACAGCAGTATGCTAATGTGTTTTACAAGTAAAAATATATAATAAAATACCTGAGAGTAACAAACAAATCTAAAATTACAAGAAGAGAAATGGATCAGAATACCTGTTTCTGTAACAAAGGGCTCCCACAGATGCACTGAAACAGGAGACAACTGACCGTCGGCATCCCGACCCCTGATCCGGTAATTCCAGGTAATTCCTTAAGACAACTACTCTGTATAGCGCCGGTTTTCTACTGATCTCCTTGCTGTTTGCTCACTATGTTTGCAGGAGGACCTTGTACCTTTCACAGTGCAGCTCTTTTACCTTAGCTATGCTTAACTCATAAAATGCCAACCCAAAACGAGAATTGTATCTAGCCATGTAACAAGCAGAAGACGACATGTTGGGGAATCAATTACAGTTTAGACTGCAATGACCGATTACAAAAGTTTTCTGCAGGATGTTATCTAAAAAGCTACTTGAAACTGAGTATTCCAGTTTTTATTTCTTTATTTATTTATTGTTTTCAATTTGTTTATATAATAGGAAATCATACAATTTTCTAATATATATGTAATTCAAATTATGCATACATACGTTTCTTATATGAGACGGCTGACCCCTATATGCAGTAGAATGGCCTTGAATGAGTCCTGTGTAATGTATACATCAGTCATGTGACACTCCACATGATATAATCCCTTACATTCAGTAAGGAGCAGTGTTACATGACATACATGTGTTGGGTCGACACACAGAACACATTCATGTGATAACTAAATGGGACTAGAGGTGGAATCCGAATTTATATTGTGGTTATTACAGTATCTACATTACTGCATTTATTTACATTACTGCCTATCTGTAGGTGATGTGAAATGGCTGCCTGTCTCTAGGTGATGTTGTCATGTTGTTAATAAAGTTTAGTGCAAACAAAAAAAAAACATCTGCTTCTACACAGACATAAGGTGCTGCTGCAGGTAGTAATACTGTGCACATTCTCCTCCCCAATAGATTACTATTCACCTGTAAGATACCTAGGCAGTTAACAGAAAGTCAGTTTACATGATACTTGTGAGGCTTGCATAGCACGGCTCACAGCTGACGCCATGTTTAGGCTAAATTAACAAGGCCATATGTGTTTTCGCAAAAATAAAACAAAAAAAACTGATGATGGCCGTATGGCATCCGTTTTTGTTTTTTTTGCAGGTCCATTCCAACAATGCTCACCACAAAATGGACGAGAATAGGACATGTTCTATTTTTTTTGGGGCTAGGGAACGGACATACGGATGTGGATAGCACACTGTGTGCTGTCCGCATTTTTTGCGGACCCATTGAAATGAATGGGTCTGCATCCTATCCGCAAATAAAAACAAATAACGGAATGGACATGGAAACAAAATACGTTTGTGTGAATGTAGCCTAAGTCCTATGCAGCTCTCCTAGGGATGCATGTTACAGATTTAAAATGGGCCATAGCATATTATTTTCTTTAGGGAGAAGCTAATGTAAGGATATAATAACAGTATGTGTGAAGTGAAAAGAAAATGATATATGGTTTTTCAGATTTTTATTTATAAAAAATTTTGAAAACCATGTATCATTTTCTTTTCACTTCGCACACACTTGCTACTTTGTTTTGGCCTATCACATAAAAAATACATTTACATTTGATGGTGTAACGTGAAAAAATGTGGAAAGTTCAAGGGTTGTAAATACTTTTTCAAGGCTCTGTACAACAAGTGGACAGGTGCGTAACTGTGTTTAGAAAAACGTAGCTAAATTTTTCTAATCCAGTACAACCCCTTTAAATGTAATATGCATAGTTAGCCTTAGAGAAATGTCTGTTGATGAGAGCCTGATAACCCCATAGCGAGCTAGGGGAGAAACGGTAAAGAATATTTATGTTCCAGAAGCAACAGATCAGGAAAGCATGAAATCGATGGGTTCGGGCAGCCCTTATCTATATGTGTCTGGTCAGTTCTAGAGTCTGAAATATGCCTGTGACAATATAACTATTCTGTGTTCGCTAAACAATATACTGCGGCTCCCCTGGCAGATGGCAGCACCAGATACAACTTTGTGCCAATGATGCCAGTCAAAGCATTAAAAAAATGCTGTGTGTATAAGTGGTTCCTTAAATTTCTGTATATGTATTTAATGTATTCTAATTCCTAAGTTCAGGCTGGCATTGTCATTACATATAGTCGCCCCTAGGTGGTGCTGGCACCGCATATTATATATAGCTTGGGGTTTGCTAATAAAGTTAGTTGAGTGTAAAGGAAGTGTTCAAGCAGAAGTGAGTAATGTAGGAAGCAGAGAGGAGAAGGAATTCTATGGAGGAGCTCAGTCCAGGATGTAGCTGCCTTTCTTTCCTCTGGGCACTGATCAAGCCTGGTAGTCACAGCAGCCCAGCACAGACAAGCGAGTCTATGTACGAATATAGAAAAATTCTAGTGAAGATAAGAGCTGATTCTAGCCAAGGGACTTCACAAGCACCAGAGACCAGGAGGAACTTAAAGGTACCTGAACACAACTGGATGATTAGTGCGCAGAATTATCCTTTTTCAGTACATGCCTTCTGGGACATAGTGAACCTGAAAATTTTCAGGAGAGCATCATGCATAAAATAATGTAGCAGAGAGTTTGCCTGCCACGAGGGAGAACGCCCCTATTGGATTGCTCAATAGAGATAAAAGTAAGGAAACCATTATATTCAATACCTGAGTGCTAGAGATTGGACTTAAAGTAGAACTATATAAGAAGAGAACTTTTGTCTTGCCTGTAAAGTAACAGCATTAGGAAAACTCCTCAACTGTCAATTGCCAGACCTGTTGTAAGGATTACAGATGAACTAATTTCTGAATCCTCCTTTATGCCATATAGGTGCACTGTACTGATAAACTGTACCAACGGTCCTGAGACATTTGATTTAAGTAAATGTTTAACTGTTTCTACTACAACTGACTCCTCATCCTTTCTACTACCCTCAACATTTGTACCTTACAGTGCTGGCATCACGAACACAGGGGCACAGCCACCAAAGTACCTTAAACACCTATACCATCAAGGGCACCTCAACTTCCATTTAGCTGGTGTTCCCTGCAATAGAGAGTGCCCCGGATGATTTAGTGCTGTCTTCCCCTCCACTGCAGCCCTGAACTAAACTGTGAGTACTACTACCCTCACTCGGCACATCACCATTACACTCACATACCACCCCTAGGGCTCGGATGTTGCAAAAATTATAGTCACTTGCCTCACTTGGCACTAGAGTCTGCCCTGTAGTGCCAACTAGACATTGTACCAACACACCATCATTAACCCTTGGGTTTTTACACACTTCTTTACTACTTATTAATATTGATTGCACATTGAACATTTATGTCATATTGTAGATCTTTGATAGACTTTTGTCTTAGTATCATCCTATCTTTGAACGTTCTGATTTTGCAGCATATTGTGTAAGAGTAGCACCCATGCCCTAAGAAAGCCAAAAAAGGCCCTACTGTTGCCAACAGTCCTGAACAGGAACACACGGTCACGATTTTTTGGTGTCAATCCCAGCAAATTGTCCTATCCCAAAACCGAGGTAAGGGGTAGCTGCTCTGACAGGGGAGTCTTTCACTGGAGCCAATAGGCACTACTTTTGCTCTATATAGCCACAGTATGACACTTTGAGAGGTATTATTTGGTTCTGTAGGCACAGAATGGCAGAGCAGGCTCGGTCTGGCCCAAAGGCGAACTGGTGATGCCCCCGGTGGGCCCCTAGTCCTTCATGCCCTGCACACATGGCACAGTAGACTGACTGCACTACATAAAGATAGGGAGCTTTTTACTTTAGAAGCATCAGGTGGCTGAGATGACTTCTAAGCACAGAGGGAGGCCAGCCAGTATCCTCTCTCTCCATGACCTGCAGGGGCGTCATTAGGTCAAAACATTCGGGGCTTGAGCCCCGAATGTTATGCTGGCCTGGTAGCATTTTTTTTTTTTTATTTGGCTATTCCCCACCCCCCTTGTACTTGTTCCGCTACTTGCGGGCTGCGGGGGCATGAGTTCAGTCACTTCGGTGAGTGGGAGATTGGCAGACTGGTCAGGACAGTGTAAAGTGACAGCTGCTCCTGTCATACCAGGGAGTGGCTGCCTGCACCTGATAGCCGTGTCCTGAGCTACCACCATTGGAGGCCCCTCAGTGACCAGCCAGTTTGACCGTCACCTGAAGCATGGGATTTGATTAATGTGGTTATCCATCAATGACCCCAAAAAATTGCCCCCCCCCTCCCTCACTGCCTGGCTGCTGGCCCCTGACCACTGGTAATTGTTCTGCATAGAAGTGTGTGCGATAAGCAGCTGCCAGATACTTTCTGTGACGCTGATCACCTGCGTAAACAAAAGATAAGAGGTCTAAGAGAACCCGAGAGACTGACGCTCCACACGTCGCCCTCACGGCCCAAACCTGTGCGCCGGCCTATCACCGCCACCGTTCGCAGGTTATAGTGTGCTCTCCACGTCGGAGTGCCGCCATTACTGTCAGTGCATCACAGATCCGCACAGTCCCAGCCGCTGCCAGCCATCTCAGCCACCAGTCACAGCCACCAGTCACAGTGCCAACCGTCTCAGCCACCAGTCAGTGTCACCACAGTGCCACTAGTCTCAGCCACCAGTCGCTGCCAGCAGTCTAAGCACCAGTCAGTGCCAGCCATCCCCTTTCCATTTAATATAGACTGTTCCTACTAATGTTTATGCACTACTGTTCTAGCGCCCGTTATTGTAACGGGCTTAATGTCCTTAATAATATATCAGACTAGAGAACCCATTGAAGCATAGTTCATACAGTGCACTTTTGGTAAAATTGACGCACCTCTTTTTGGCCAGAACCTATAAGCTCTTTCAAATGGCCGACGTGACAGTTTTCTGTGTTACAGACAGTAAAACTAGACCGCACATGGACTTCATCCTTTATCCTGAAGGACCATTCATTTAATTTTTTTTGGAGAAACAGACAAATATAGAGCATGCTGCAATTTACTTGGCACAAACTAATGGGAAGGATACCACCCAGGTTAAATTGTCCAAAAACCAGTGTATAACTCATAAATCATCTGTCCTAGATCTGGCAGATTAGAAAGGGTAATTGTGGCTGCGCTCACCTGAAAGGACCTGACCAAAAAGGTCCAAAATGTGTAGATGCTGTTATTGGATAATGGATTTTAATCTGCACTAAGAAAATAAAGATGGTCACTTTTTGGAGAAGCTGGACCTCTTTTTCTATTTTATTTATTAGTATAATCTACCAGATCTATAAATGCACAGTATGAACAGGGCATTGTGATATTTTGCACACACTTCTGATCATAATAGGCATTGGCACGATGGCCAGCGCCGTCAGACTGGACTTTGAACTAACAAATCACTGCCACTTTTTTGTCTTACTTTATTACATGCACAAGTCACTGGTTTTATAGCTCTATATGATTAACAATTTGATTTCAGAGGTAATTTTGACATTTTATTCCTTTCATACCTGGACCTCTTCATTAAGACAAAGTGCCCGCACACAGCTTTGTATTATATATTGTATCCTACTTTTTCCCAAGGTCATAGCCAGGCGAGACTGATCACCCAGTACTAATGCTATTGGACATGCAGGAGATTTTTTCCTCTAGATTTAGCTGGCACGTACAAGACGCTTTACCCTACAGTAATACATACTACTTAACCACTCATAATACTGTCACAAATGCATTATAGTGTCTGGGAGCGGCACCGAAATACAGTTTTACACTTGAGCAACAGGTTCCACTTATAAATGGTGTCACCTTTCCAATATTGCTACAAAGGCCAGATATACATAAGAACACGGCACCTGAACACGAATAGAAAAATAAGTCGATAACCTATAAAGCTACCTTAAAAAGGCTTCTGTCATCAGGAACATGGTTTCAGCTGAAGCCAAGTCTTTGTCCCTTCTTTCTATGTGCCTCCGTTTTAGGCTACATGCACACGACCGTTGCCTGCCTCCGCGTCCGCTCCTCCTTGAAATTTTGCGTCAGTCAAAAAAAACGGATGACGGACCGTTTTTTTTGACGGATCCGTTTTTTATGGCAGATCCATTGTAAAAATGCCTATCCTTGTCCGCAAACGTGAAAAAATAGGACATGCACTATTTTTTTGACGGAATGAAAACACGGATCACGGATGCGGAACAAAAACGGTTGACCATCCGCATTTTTTGACGGACCCATTGAAATGAATGGGGAAGCATCCTATCCGTGAAAAAAAAAACGGAACGGACACGGAAACAAACAACGGTCGTGTGCATGGGGCCTTAGTGGAATATGAACTTTTATTTTTATCTAATGAGCCTCTAGGAGCAATGGGGGTGTTGCCCCTATGGCTAGAGGCTCTGATCCTCCTCCTCTGGCCACGCCCTCATCATGCTGATTGAAAGGGCATCCCACCCCATCGCAGCTTACCAAGCACATTGCCGTTCTTTGGATAGCCGCTGTGTTTGGTATCACAGCACAGCCCCATTGATTTAAATGGGACCAAGTGGTGCCTAGGCCCATGTGACGTGACAGGCCTAGTAAGAGGCCCCTGCATTCACTGGAGCCCTGCGGCCTCACCAAACCTGAATAGTGGGAGTGCCGGGAGTCGGACCCCTACCAATCAGATACTAATTATTTATCCTGAAGATAGGTCATTAATATAAAAGGAAAAAAACAAAAAAAAACTTTAAATTTGTCCTTTTATATAAATGTATAAATAAAAAAAAAATAAAAAAATTAAAAAAAAATATATAATAATTAGACTCATTACTAGAGATGAGCAAATTTCATGTTATGAAATTCGTTCACGCTTCGTTTGGCGGTAAAAGCAGAATTGTGTTATGAATTCCGTTATCACGCACCATAACGCAATTCTATGACGGAATGGCTTTAGAGGCATTTCGTTATTCATTCCGTCATAATAGAAGCCTATGGGCTGCATAACGGACCCGTCCCGGTTCCGTTATGCAGACGAGGACTCCGTTTTGCAGACCATAGACTTCTATTATGACGGAATGAATGACGGAATGCCTCTTAAGCCCTTCCGTCATAAAATTGCGTATGGTCCGTAGTAACAGAATCCATAGCGCAATTCTGCTTTTACCACCAAACGAAGCGTGAACAAATAAAAAAATATGAAATTTGCTCATCTCTACTCATTACATCATCGTTGTATATGGCACAGTGATTAAGACCGAGTCACATAAAAGCAGAATACCCCTATAATAACTAAGCACATTATACCTCTTTAGGAGTCTAAACAAATCAAATTCACTACAAATTTTCCTAAAAATTCAGATTCTAGCAAATCAGAAACTTTTGTAAGCCCCCACTTCCGTTTATATGCAAAATCCACCCAAGTGCATACCGCACTATGAGAGCAGCCCAGTAAAGAAACCCATAGAGAAATATATAGAACGGACCCACGACACAGATCATGTAAGGCTTACCACCATGTATGGAAGGGGGCACATTCAACCCTACTTGCAGCTGGTTCTTTTGCTACCCACGTTTTGCCATGGCAGCAGGAATATACACGTGGGTGTATTAAATTTGCTTTTCCATGTGGCATTCAATAAGAATTTTTTTAGAAGACAGTTTTTGCGTTCATATACTCTCATCTGTGCCCTAAGTGGTACAAGTCATTACGCCTTCTTTATACCAAAATATCAATTGTTCAATACCTACTCAATGCAGATGATGGGTGATGCAATATCTCTGTATGCTTGCCCTACCACTGGAAACCTCAGTGGTCCCATGTATGAGTTAGAAGATCTGGTGGCGAGCTCTTCCCACCATCATCTCTAGACAATTTACATTCTGTTGATTATTCTAACCTCAACTCACCAAATGTGGTGGGACCTTCCTTCTCTCAGGTGCTAGATGGTGGTCCGTCATCACCCGGATTACAAGAGTCTGGTAGATGGCCCCTATGCAGAGGTATAGTAGAAGTGCAGCACAGATCATGAAGATGTGAAACTAAACTTATGAAATTCCGCCCAAAAAACAAATGTGTGAAGTGAACGTTTTCATCGTTTTCAGTTTTGCAACTAGTCTTTAATGTGCAAGAAGACTTCCTTCCTTCCAGCTCAGACTGACGTGTTTCACTAGATCTTCTCTAACAATGCGATGAAAGCTCAGCAACGTATGGAGGACTTCCACATGCAGAACAGGAACTTAAGTATGCAAATTTCAATCAGATGAGTTGAAGTGTAGGTTCACTCTTAAAGAGGTAACCTACCCTCAGGATAGGTCACCAATATCTGATCGTTGGGGATCCAACATCTGGCACCCCCCGGCAATCTGCTGTCCCCAAGTAGCTCCATTGCTGGAACACTGAGCAGAAACTACACAGCGCCGTCCATTATGTAGTGGACAAAGCTGGTTATTGCAACACTGCTGAATAGCAAGGGTTGTTGGGAAATTTCAGCTCTGAAGCCTGCAGAATTGTGAACACAGCTCGGAATGACATGTATAATACAAGCTATAACTGGAGGTCAGTATGAGATCAGTAAGGCACACACACAAAAAAAATCCTCGCATGTATTTTTTTTTAGCTTTTTTTTAACTAATGGGTGTTTACTTCAACAACAAATAACTTTTCAGCTTGTAGCTTTTCACATGGATGCATGCTTCCCATTTATTTCAATGGGAGTTTCGGACAGGATTCCACCCCACAATAGAGCATGCTGCCTTTTTCCCCACAAGAAAGAAGCAAAAAACAAAAACAAGTGCTGCTTACCACTGGAATGACTTGGAGGCTGTTTTGAGGCTTTTTTTGGGAGCAGAAATGCTCCAGAATCAGCGTGAAAACACTCTGTGTGAACTAATGGTCATTTTTTTGGTAAAACCATTCTAATACACGAAGAATTACATATATGGAGAGAGGTGGGCAAGTCCTACTTCCTGCAGGAAGGGTGGGGACCAGTTAGTCTAGCTTACCCCCAGCTAGGGGAAGGGTGTGCAGAGGCACGTCTCTGCTGGCCATGGAGGCCAAAGCTTGAAGCCTCAGGAGCAGGAGTTCCCTGGCATAACCTAGAGTCAGACTACAGAGAGAAGTGCAGCATACGGAGGAAGCTTAGTTATATAGCCAGCCTGTCAATACAGCAGAATCAGCGAGAAACAGATATAGCAGAGTGGAGTTTGCCTGCCAGTTTCATGCTAAAACCTGCTGGAACCAAGACAAAGCCTGTAAACTGTTCTGGAGAACGTTTATGCAAAGTAAAGCTGCCATTAAACTTAATCTCAAGGTCTGGACTCCAGTTATTCTTTCATCCCTCAATTATTCCCCCTATTTATTGCTTTGGAGCCAAAGCCTGGGGTCCAGCTGTGTCCAGGTAGCAGGTGCCACACATATAGAGACTTTAGGCCGCAACATACCACTCAGCATTCCTACACCTGGGACGAGTTATATTGAGGGCCCTAGGGGGAGGCGTCCGTTGCACATGTATACTTTTTTTTTTAACTGGACTCTGCGAGATAGAAAAGAATTAGTGTACTTCCCTTTTGCATTCTTTTATTTTGCTGTCTAGGTAGCTGTACAAGGGCTTGTTTTTGGCGGGACAAGTTGTAGTTTTTAATGGTGCCATTTTGAGGTACACAATGTTTTTGATTAACTTTTCTTAACTTTTTTTGGGAGAGATGGAAAAAAAGTTTGTACATTAGAAATTTTGCGGCGTTCCTTTTTCGGTATAAAGAACATAATATCTAGAGAAGAGTGAATTTCATATCTTGAAATTCGTTCATGCTTCGTTTACTGGTTAAAGGTGAATTGCGTTATGGATTCCGTTACCAAGGACCATAACGCAATTCTAGGACAGAATGCCTTTAGAGTGCTCTCATGCATAATGGAAACAGGACGGATCAGTTTTGCAGCCCATAGACTTCTATTATGATGGAGTGAATAACGGAATGCCTCTAAAGGCATTCAATCATAGAATTGTGTTATGGTCCGTGGTAACGGAATCCATAGCGCAATTCACCTTTTACCAGTAGACGAATTTCATAACCTGAAATTCGCTCATCTATCATTTATAGGTCATTACAGTGATACCAAGTACATACAGTTTTTTTCTTATGTTTTACTACTTTTGTGCATTAAAACCCTTTAAAAAAGAAAAGAAAAGATAATCTTTCTGCATGGTCAAGACCCATAACTTTTTTCTTTTTCTTTCTATGAAGTTGTATAAGGGCTTGATTTTTGCAGGTTGACTTTTAGGGTTCATTAGCATCATTGTGGGGTAAATAACACTATAAGGCCCCTTTCACACGCGCGAGTTTTCCGTGCGGGTGCAATGTGTGAGGAGGACGCATTGCACCCGCACTGAATCCGGACCCATTCATTTCTATGGGGCTGTGCACATGAGCGGTGATTTTCACGCATCACTTTTGTGTTGCGTGAAAATCGCAGCATGCTCTATATTGTGCGTTTTTTACGCAACGCAGGCCCCATAGAAGTGAATGGGGCTGCGGGAAAATCGCAAGCATCCGCAAGCAAGTGCGGATGCAGTGCGATTTTCCCGCATGGTTGCTTAGCAACGGGCCAGATCTTTATTATTTTCCCTTATAACATGGTTATAAGGGAAACTAATAGCATTCTTAATAAAGAATGCTTAGTAAAATGAAGAGGAAGGGGTTAAAAATAATAAAAGTTAACTTACCTTAGCCACTTGATCGCGTAGTTGCGATCTGTCCTCTCTTTCCCTGCATCAGCTAACAACTAAAGGACCTGTGATGACGTCACATCACATGGTCCAATCACATGGTCCATCACCATGGTAAGATGGACCATGTGATTGGACCATGTGATGTGACGTCATCACAGGTCCTTTAGATACTAGCTGATGCAGGGAAAGAGAGGACAGATCGCGACTACACGATCAAGTGGCTAAGGTAAGTTAACTTTTATTATTTTTAACCCCTTCCACTTTATTTTACTAAGCATTCTTTATTAAGAATGCTATTATTTCCCCTTATAACAGAAAATAATAAATTCTCCAGAAGACCCGAAACCGGACTTCAGTGATGAAGTCCGTCTTCGGGTCTGGGTACCAAACATGGCGATTTTTCTCACGCGCGTGCAAAACGCATTACAAACGTTTGCACCCGTGCGGGAAAGTCGCGCATATTCCCGCAACGCACCTGCCTCTTATCTGGGCGTCAAACATGACGCCCATGTGAAAGAGGCCTAACACTACTTTTATCGCTTGTTAATAAGTATTAATTCTGTAATTTATTTTATTTTTATTTACGGTTTTCACCATAGGGGATAATTTGTGTAGTGCGGGTCGTTACAGATACGGCAATACCAAACAATGTGGGGGAGATTTTATTTTTGCAGGTTTTTCATTGAAAAGTATTTTAAACAGGGAAAAAAAAGGCATATTTTTTATTGGACTTTTTTTAAACTGCTTAATAGTCCCACAAGGGGACTAATAATAATCTTTTGATTGCTTCTAAAATACAATGCGCTCTCTCTATAGCGCATTGCATTTTAATGTCAGTGCTATACTGACATGGACCAGCATGCTGCACCAGAGAGGCACAGCCTGCTGGAGAACACTTAAGGCAGGCTTGGGGCCTACACCAGGTCCCTGCCTGCCTATACATACACATCGGAACCCTGCAATCGCATGAGATTGCCGATGAGAGACAGAGGTCCTGCGGCAAGGGGTTAGACAGCCCAAATCGGCACTCATGCTGGTCTGGGCTGTTAGAGCAGGAGCATGGCTCTCTGCCGGGAGACCTGTGCAGGGCTTAGAGCAGGCCCCCGTGAAAAGGCGGTGGCCCAGCCTGTTAGGCGCCATTCACACGTTCGCAATTCTGTTCCGCATTTTGTGGAACGGAATTGCGGACCCATTCATTTCTATGGGGACACACTATGTCCCGTCCGGGTCCGGAATTGCGGATCCGCACTTCCGTTACGCAAAAAAATAGAACATGTCCTATTCTTGTCCGCAATTGCAGACAAGAAGAGGCATTTTCTATGAAAGTGCCGGCGATGTGCGGTCCCCCCCCCCCCCCAGTGTTGGTTCCTTTTTTTGTGGCCCATATGCGGAACCATTCACTTCAATGGGGCTGCAAAAAAAACAACGAAATTACTCCATGTGCTTTCCGTGTCCATATGACTGTTCTGCAAAAAAATAGAACATGTCCTATTATTGTCCTCATTACGGACAAGGATAGGACTGTTCTATTAGGGGCCAGCTGTTCCATTCCGCAAGATACACATGGCCGGTATCAGTGTTTTGTGGATCCGCAACTAGCGGACCTCAAAACACCCAACGTTAGTGTGCATGAGCCCTAAGGGAGCTTTGCCTATTGCTAGCCACCACATTCTCCAGGTACTTTAAAGAGGTGATGGCGTCTGTTTACGGCCAGCTTCACTGAATTCCTAACCCTGGGTTCACACCTGAGCGTTTCTGAGACGCGCGTTTTTGTCGCGCGTATTACAGCGCGTTTTTGCAAATAGGAAACGCGCGTCATACGCGCGTTCGTGACTCTGGAGACCAATTGAAAAAGGCATATCTACACTTTGACGCGTGTTCCCATTGAAGTCTATGGGTGCAAACGCGCGACAAAACGCCCCAAAGAAGCTCAAGAACTTCTTTGAGCGTAGGGCGTTTTACAGCGCGTTCAAACGCGCTGTAAAACGCTCAGGTGAGAACCATGCCCATAGGGAAACATGAGTTTTCTCCTGTTGAGCGTTTTACAGCTCCTGAACTGAGGGTAAAGAGGACCTTTCATCTGAAAATTCACATTAAAATACATATATCCACTTACATGGCGGCCCCCGGTGGTGCTGTTTCAGCTTTTCATTTTCCAAAATGTGCCCCCGTTTGTCCACAGTGGCCCCAGCAACAATTCGCACCTCATATGCAAATGAGCCATTCGACTCAACTGGACGGGCCTGCAAAAGTTCTCCCGGGCGTGGCTTTCTTCTCCCTGGCACGGAGTGTATCCAATCAGCGTGCCCCGCTCTCAGCCAGGGAGAAGAAGCTTGAGTTCTCGCGAGATTCTTGAGAACTCGAGCGATTTCACACAGTCTAAGCCGGGCGCCATCTTCCGAGATGGCATAGATAATCATATAACCTAATGATTTAATTTGGGTTCAGTAGAACTAGTGGAGGGGGCCTGGTTTTACCACAGTGGTTTGGGCCTTTTACGGCTTCAATGATTATGATTTTTTTTTCCTGCTCGCTCATCCTTTCCCTCCCATACCTGGATGCTAAATTCCACTTATCAGTACCTACTGAAATTATTAAAAGAAATTCCATCATTAAATAGTTATTATCTCCCTTTTAAAGTTAAAAAAGTGAACTCTATGTACAGTCATTTCATGTAGTAATGTTCTTTGTCCACTAGGTGGTGCTGCAGCCACAGGATGATATAAAAAACAATGCGTTGCAACGGCTTTGTCTCATGTAATGTATTCTGAATGACGTAAGTAAAAGGTAAACAGATGCAACAGCTGCTCGAGTAAAAACTGCTGAAATAAGGCGCGTCTGCGTTTTGAGGACTTGTCATCCCTACGTGAATATAAACAAAGCCATAAATCAAACAGAACGCGCAGGAAACAATCTGAGCTTTGACTACACAATCGTATATGTTTAGAGTCAAGCCTATTACAAGGGATTAGATAAGGATCTGGACACACTTCTTTGTAGAGCAAAATACTCAAATCACGTCAAGCTTAGAGGATGTCAGCACAAAATGAAAGACTAAAACTTCCGTGATCAGCCTATAGATTTCCCTGGAAGGATCCTTGTCTTACTCATCAGAGAAGATTGGGCTGAGATCGGTCAGCAAGCAAGGGCGGCCATACACTTGAAACGCAGCAGTATTTGTCTGGCTGAATACAGGCCGGTGTAGTGGGCGAATCTCCGCCAGACCCAATAGGGTCGTGGGCATTCCAATAACATCCGGCAATGCCGGATCCAGAACTACTGCCAGCAGTGCGAGACAGGCCTATGTCTCCCGGCTCCCACGTGCAGGTGTATTCAATGGGAAGAGAAGTTGCTCCCAGAGACTTCTGATGACGTCTTATCTCCTAGGAGAACAAAAGGATCAGGCAAAAATATTCGCTTCACCCGATCCTTCTCTCCCCCCACCCTCCTCCATATCATCTATTGGGGAGAGCTGGGAGCTGCCCACACACAATAGACTGTTGGTGTATTTGGCGGACAACAAATACAATAACTTGTATGGGGGTCTTTTAGGGGGGGCCTGACGCTGAACTTCTTCCTTTTCTCCGGGCAAGAAAACAATGGGAGAGATTTATCAAACTGGTGTAACTTAGAACTGGCTTAGTTGCCCATAGCAACCAGATTCCACTTTCATTTATTACAGCTCCTTTGGAAAATGAAAAAGTGGAATCTGGTTGCTATGGGCAACTAAGCCAGTTCGACTTTACACCAGTTTGATAAATCTCCCCAAACGTTTTTTGCATCATGTGCCCCCTAGATGGAGCTCAGTGCAAAGAGATCAATGGTAAAGTATATAAATTCCTATGCACTGAGCTCCCCCTAGTGGTGGCTGAAGGCAAACAGCTTTGTAATAGAGTAGAGGCAGGATTATCAATGTATCCCACTTGTATGGTGTAAATATAAAGAAACCCATAGTTGTGAAGCACCTGTTCCTCTTTTTCCACCGTGGAATTCGGATTACGTGGGTGAGATGGAGGGCAAAGTTTTTTTAATTAAAATTTCTTACAAATGTAAATTCATCAGAAATCTGGGGTATTGCAGCTTGCATTCTGCGTTCCCTAGGAATGATTGACGCATTCACGAATATTGGAAAACTGGGTAGGACCAGGGGCCCATAGTAAGATCTGTGTACACCCCTGCCCACCACCTTGTTCATGCTATAATAAAGAAGGGTTTCAGTGGGTCTCAGATATTTAAAATGTTGGAGTTCTTGCCAATGGCAATCAGACTACAAGTTAGAACATGACCCATTGGTTGCAAATCAGCCATACATCCACTTTTAGTCTATTCAAGTTTTTATAAACGAGGCTTCACCTTGTCACATGTGTAATGACCCGGAGTGCCATTACCACATCTGCACCCGCTACTGTCTCCTATGGTCTGAAATAATGTAAACTTATGTTTTTATTGCAGGTCCTATACAATGTGCATATTTAATTCTTGTAACTTATGTTCAGATGTAATGTACCTGTTTCACCAAAAGGTGGCAGAAAACATGGCAGTGCTACTTTTACAGAGGATGGAACCCTTCTTTCCATGCCAAGCTCCCTCTCTAAGGAGAGGAGGAGACTAGTTAGTGAAGTCTAGTTTAGCTTACCCCCCCCCCCCTACTAGGGGAGAGTCTAGCTTACCCCCTGCTAGGGGAAGGAATCAAGGGCTGGGCACGTCGCTGTTGGATGTGCCCACGCCAAGCCAGCTAAAGCAACTTCAGCTCTGCTGGATGTGGAGGCCACAGCTGAAGCCTCTGAAGCCAGGAGGAGTGTTCCCTGGATTAATCTATAGTCAGACTACCGAGAGAAGTTGCAACAGACAGCTAAAGTCAGCCTGTCGATACAGCAGAGCCAGAGAGCAACAGATGTAGCAGAGTTGAGTTTGCCTGCCAGTTTCATGATAACGCCTGCTGGAACCAAGATAAAGTCTGTAAATCATTTGGAGAGACATTTAATGAAAGTAAAGCCGCTACTGAACTTCATACAAGGACTGGACTCAATTTATTCTTTTGCACTCAACGGTGCTGGTGTCACGAACACCAGGGACCCTGCCACCAAGGCACCTTAAACCCATACCACCAGGGCACCTCGACCACCATCTGGGGGGAATCCCTGGACAAACAGAGAGTGCCCTGAAGGAACTGGTGCTGTGCTTCCCTTCACTGCACGCCGGCGCTGATAACCATGAGTAGAAAATTACTACAACCCCCATCAGCCCACCGTAACCTCACGTGTTGCCCCTGCGGACCCGGTCACTGCACATGCAATGGCTGAATTGGTCATCACTACGATATAAGGTTCTTACCTCATGCTTTTCTTCATTAACCATGTTGAGGCTCAGCTGAGAGTGGCTGCTGACTCCGCTATCCTCAGTACCATCATCATAATAAGTAATCTTAATGGTGTCCTTAAAGGACTGAGGACTTCTGTCCACTTTTATGGCACATAATTCAGCCCTTTCATCACTTTCCATAGAGCTCAATGATAAAGTGCTGTTGCGGTTAGTACACACGATGGAAGTACTGGGGCTCTGTGGCTTGGGAGCGGTCGGTCTCATGGGTGTTCCAGGAATTCCTAAATCTGAAGCAGAATGAGGGATCGATTTAGGTTCCTCAGAGTCTGAATAAAAGACATCACTGGCCAACTGGCTTAAGCTACTGCTAGTAGGAGATGGACTACATGTTTCGGAAAGGCCTCCTGAAGAGGACAAAGTTAAATTGGTAGGCAGCACGTGTGTTTCAAGATCGTTCATGTGAGTTCTGCTGGTGTTCTGTGGCATCTTCGTCTCAGAAGATGGGGAATATGGATTATATATACACCTCTTCCTTTCGTTGTCAGCACTGGTAGAAACTCTCCTGGAATAGTCATCATGCAGCCGACTGTTTGGCCTACTCCTGTGGGATTCTCCGGGAGTTGGAGAGCTGCACTTGCTACCGTCTCTTTTCCAATGTCCATCTGTAACATTGCTCATTATCTTTAATACTCTATCAAAGTCCTTCGCCCTGATTGGACTTCTCCATCGCTTTGATCTTCTTTCAGGAGTCCCACCAAGATTATCAGCATCCGCAGAGGTGTTTAGACTACTTTTTTGTAGGATCTCCTTTTCACTACTGGATTTTACATCCGCTAGATTTGAGGTAGATTTTCTTTTGAATGAGCTCTTCTTGAGAAAGTTGAGGTTGTCTGTGCTTTTACTTCGTCTGTAGATGACTTTGTTGCTTTCCAGGTCCTTCACTATGATCTCACACACATTGTGTTCCTTTCCAACAGGAGACAAACTTAGAGGACTATGGGCTACACGCGTTTTGTCACTATCCAATAAGTTGATTCGGCCAACTCCGTAGGCACGTCTAATGCTGCGGGATCTATGAGTGCTTCTCAAGAAGGAGTTATCAGGCTCCTCCATGTCAGATCCATCAGACTGGCGACCATCCACCAGATTACAATGATCAGGCGAGGATTTTGAGCTAGGCAACCTACAAGTGGTCTGAGAACTCAAACACTCAGAAGACAAGCACTTTTGGATGTCACTTCTGCATTCGCTTATGATGTTAGAGTTTTCTTTTGCTTGAATTCCTTGCAAAACCGATGACTTGAGTTTTTTGAAAGAGCCCATCTTCCTCAGAGAGGACAATGCATTCCAGGTTGAGGAGTTTCCCACACCTATCATGGAACGGGGCCTATCATTATTAGGACTCAGCCGTTGTTTTGAGCTAGTGAAGAAGTTTGAGGACTTGAAGGAGCCCTGATCATCCTGGGAGTCCATTTTATTGTCGCATGTCCCATTGTGACAGCTGCCATCTGAGAGAGTTCTTGAGACGCTTTTGTCTATACCTTGAGAGGTTACTACGGGACTGTTCCCACAGCCCTTGGAGGGTGACGTCATACTCTCAACCATGTGAGCATCAGGATGAATTCAATCTACGGTGCTCAGGCACGACGTTATAATATAAGCTTGTCTCAAGTCAAGATGCAAAAGTGTCATCTGCTGAAGGTCTTTTGTGTCTTGCTTTCCCGCGTCTATTGTTTGCATGGAGGTTCCCAACTGCAGCCCTCTGCTCGCCCTTAAAAACAAAACAAAGGCAGCATTTAGGAAAATCTTCACTTTACACAATTCTACCCAAGTGGAAGTGGCATGGGGGGCAGGGGACTGCGTTCTGCTTTATTAAGACCTCCATCACATGAGATCTTGGAAAGGGAAAGCTGCAGCGGAGCAGTAACCTCCTAATGAATGAGAACTCAGAACATGGGCTTTCATCCCATTGTGAAGTGGCAAGTGTGGAACCATGTGAAAGGTTTTATACCGTGGGGAAATTCTGATGGAGAAACAAAGCTGTCAATCTTACCAAGACATAACAGGACTGTAGAGCTGGGCCTGCAGAAGGCTATTTGCAGGCTTGGAGGAAATGTCATCATACCATACATAAGGAAATATTAAGGCAGTCAGGATAATTTTAGATAGGGTGGACTCAGACATACACTGCAACTGGAAAAACTGTGAGTACTCAAAATACAAGACTTCCATCATCTCCACCACATGAACAAGCCCTTTGTTTGCAAACCTACTGAAGCTATCTACGCCAGCCAATATTTTACAGTGAATTTTAATACGTCCTTAAGAAAAACGTAAAGTAAACTTGCAGACCTCAAACGGATATTTGCTTGGGTATTCAAAAATACCAAAATCATGCCAGAGCAAACTAGCGTGACAGATGATGACACTGGAGGGGGGCAGGGGTGGAAAGGCACACCACTTGATTTATGTACAAACCGGTTACTCATTAATGACTGGTTGCTGGGTGATGCACCTAATCCAGAATCAGCTGCTAGTGCGGTCAGCCTGTTACTTCTGCATACAGTAAGACATTATAAGCCACAAATCCACTCTTCATGAAATATACAAAGGCCAAGGCCGCACTAAGAAGCGCAAGTTGGCAGGGCACTTTGGTGGTACGAGAAGAAATGCTGCCCACTCCAACCAAGTATACATCATTTACAGTTCAATAATGGTCAGGTAGGGAAATCTATGTGAACTTTCAAGGCTTGGACAAGACAAACAGGAAATGAAGCCCCCCTTAGCAACGACAACAAAAAAAGAAAAAGCTGTGAAGTACCCAGAACCAGCAGGGGGGCTACTGGCCACACACTCTGGTCTAGATAATAAGCTTTCCCAGGCTAGACTCGATGTCTCAGAGTGATCCATCATCATCTCCTCGGAAGACCATTCAAAATTTGTAGACAATGTAGCGCCTTCCACCACAGTTTAATAATATTATGATTACTAGGATACAATGTAACCGTAAAAGCCACACTATTATAACTACCTGTTAAAAGCCAACCTATGGCGATGCATCTACAGGTGGCCATACGTATTAGTCTAAAGTTGGTCAAGATGGACGGTTTCAACCTAAAGGATTGTTCATTGCGTGAATTTTAATCATCATTTTAGCCGACCGATGGCAGACTATCATCGCTAAAAAGAAGTCGGCTGCGTTTAATATTTTCTTCAGATAGATGTCTCTTGGAAAGAACGTTCCCAGAAAGATCTTTCATCCGTCGCCTGGTTTTATTGGCAGTGCGACCTACGGAGTAAAAGGTGTATGGCCGTGTCTGCAAACAGATCAAGATTATTCAACCATCTCCTATCTAATGCGTATGGTCATCTTTAGTCTACATGCTGGCATTTGTAGTACCACAGGGAATCAGACAGCTCTACCTTGGTAAAGTCAGTGCAGAGCAGGCTGGGTCTACCCCTCCACCTCCAGGTAACAGGTGCACTGCCAGCTCACATCTTACACCTCCCCATGGGAGGTCGCAGCATTCAGATCACTTCCTCAGCCTCTCCGTGATCTCTTTATTCCACCAGTTCACCTGAACGAATCAAGATTATATGCATTTACAAGAAAATGCAAAAAAAAAAATAACCATTTCCATTGTGGCTGCACCCAACGTCCGACACATACCAACAGGAGATTACCAACATATAGTCACAAAGTAAATCATTAATCCACCAGATCTAAAATTCCAGATTCCTGATAAAAGCACAGGAGAAGCTGATCAGCACGGGGTAGGTGTAGTAGGGAGGAAACCTACCTGTGACTGATGCAAGGTGCCTAGAGGCAGTCTGTCTGGTGGTCCCCACTGCTGAAGGAGGCAGCTCCTCTGTCTTGCCTTTCTCTCCAGCACATGTCATTTGTGGCAAAGGGTGATCTATATGCATTGCTTATGGATTTGCAGAAGTCAAGGAGCCCATAGCTGCTTGAAGGAGCCCAAGAAAAGTCCAAGGGAGCCAGTGTGATGTGCAGGCTTCAGCTGAGAGCCAGGCTAACAGTGGAATTGTGCAGCTGGCAGCAGGGAGTGCATTTGGGGAGGAGGGGTGGGTGTAGGCAGAGGGAGGAGAAGCTGTTAGGAGGGGGGAGGCTTGTTCCCAACTCTTCCCACACAAGCCTGGTCCCTGGTGCAGGCTCTAGCTGAGGTGTCATGCTGGGGGAAGCAGCTTTGACTTATTAACACACTTAATCAGCAGCATTGTGATGGGTTGCATTGAATGGCAGGAAGGAGGGGAGATAGGATTAGAGCCCTACCTCTATTACTCCCATGTGTTAGAAATGACAGTGCTGTGATTTACTGTTTACTTGGCCCCAGCGCTGCCAGGCATGTCTTTCATGTCACTGGGATTATTATTAATATAGCTGTGCGTGGTGTCATACACATTACACTTTTATAGGTTATTAGAGTAGATTACATAGGAGACAGTGAAATGCCCCACGGCCATTGGGAGAGCTCGGCTTCTTCCTGCTACTGTCTGTTCATCAAGATGCAGCATGTATCATGTCTGGTGTTAATATATATATATATATATATATATATATAATGCAGAGTGGAACGCAGCTAAAGGACAGGTATGACTTCTCCTTTTTTTTAGAATTCACTCCTGGTTTTGGTTTCCAAAGCTTCATCAGAGAACCTGAATGTGTGGCCGTACCCTCGGGCACCATGGCGTAGGTGCAACTGTTCCCTCTGCAGCTACTAGTTACTTCCCTGTAGTACAAGGGTCAGCGACCTCCGGAACTACAGCTCCTAGCATGCTCCATTCACTTCTATGGGCGTCTATGCTAGGATATGCCCCCATTGTCTTTTAGGTGCGGGTCCCAGAGGTCGAGAACGGAGCCCCCCAAGGTGGTGGCTGGAGGGCTCTGGTCCGGTAACCACCCAGCGGTCTCCCCATAGAATTGAATGGGAGCGCATGACTGGCCACCACTGCCATTCACTTCTAGAAAATGAATGAAGGTCGGCTGCGCAGTACGCCCTCCTTCACTTAGGCCCCTTTCACACGAGCGAGTTTTCCGCGCGGGTGCAATGCGTGACGTGAACGCATTGCACCCGCACTGAATCCTGACCCATTCATTTCAATGGGGCTGTGTACATGAGCGTTGTTTTTCACGCATCACTTGTGCGTTGCGTGAAAATCGCAGCATGTTCTATATTCTGCGTTTTTCACGCAACGCAGGCCCCATAGAAGTGAATGGGGCTGCGTGAAAATCACATTGCATCCGCAAGCAAGTGCAGGTGCGTTGCGTTTTTCACTGATGGTTGCTAGAAGATGTTGTTTGTAAACCTTCAGTTTTTTATCACGCGCGTGAAAAACGCATCAAAACGCATTGCATCCGCGCGGAAAAAACTGAACAACTGAAGAAATCGCAGGCAAAACTGAATGGCTTTGTCTGTGAAATCGCACAGTTTTCACTGAACGCATCCGGACCTAATCCGGACACGCTCGTGTGAAAGAGGCCTTACGGGGCTCTGTTCTCGATTTCGGTGCAGATCCCAGAGGTGGGACCCGCGCCTATAAGACAACGGGGGCATATCCTAGCGATATGCTCCCATTGTCTGTCATGGGGCAACCCCTTTAAGAACAGCTATGCAGGTATGCATGCTGGGAATTGTAGTTTCATCAGAGCTGCCGTGCCAGAGGTTGCGGACCTTTTGGTCCACCTTCGCCTGCATTCAGAGGTGGACTGACATGCTCAGTAGCGTCCCTGCTCCCTTCCCCCTCTTAGTGCCGGTGCAGTGATCTCATAGTGAAGAAGTCCAGACACCTTTTTTGCAGACCGCAAAATACATACAGTTGTGTGCAAGAGCCCTTATTCATTCATCATTACTTCCAAATTCATGGACATATATAGCTATATCTCTCTATAGAATGGGGAGAAGGAAATAGTGGGGGCATTACACACTGTACGTATCTATGGCCTATGTAAGAGTAGGGGCAGAGGCGTAGCTAACGGCTCATGGGCCCTGGTGCAAGAGTTCAGCTTGGGCCCCCTTTCCCTCAGTGCTTTGTGTGTCTTCTTATGCGGCACAAGGGTCTTTGAGCCCCCTGAGGCTCCTGGGCCCGGTAGCGACTGCTACCTCTGCACCCCCTATAGCTACGCCCATGAGTAGGGGTGTAACTACCATAGCGGCAGACCATGCGACTGCTATGGGGCCCAGGGCAAGAGGGGACCCAGTCTTAGTTGGGATCATCCGCGCTCTTCTACTGGAGGTGAAAACTTGGTCAGGACTCTACCCTCTAAAGCAGCGGTACCCAATCGCTGGGACGCGGGCCAGAACCGGGCCCTGGAAGACAGTTTACCGGGCCGCAGAGTAGAGAGGAGCGGAAACGCCAGGCGCATGCGCGCTCGACGAGCACATCATACAGAGTGGCCAGAATAAAATAAAAAATAAAATAAAGATTTGGGGTTAATATGACTCATTAACCGCAATGTTGCCAGTAGCCATAATTTGAGAAGATGGGGTCACCTATTATTAATCGGAGGTACATGGTGCTATTACATTAGTGGCCCCAAGCACCTCATCAAATAATGGGCAACATTGGGTTACCATTAATGTGAGGTACACACGATGAGGTTACTTACTATGTGAGGCACATGCAGGTCCAAATTGATAAGAAGCCCCACCCACCCTAAGCCCCGCCCCATAACCCCCCACCCGGTCCCTAGGAAAATTGTCTTGCATAAAACTGGTCCTTGGTGCAAAAAAGGTTGGGGACCACTGCTCTTAGGGAACAATTTTTAGCAAACAAGGCCGTGGAAAAAATGGCCCAAGATCACTGAAAAGGATCTAGGTGGAAACCCCTCTGTCCTGTGTGGGGGCCTGGTTTGATCCTTGCTATGGGGCCCTTGCTTCTCTATGTACGCCAATGTGTAAGAGGTTATTTTCTATGCAAGGGAGTAAGGGGTTAACAAGAGCTTATTGCAATGCATCCTGGGAAGGCAAACAATAGGTGAGTGAAAAACTGTTTTAAATTTGTGGGATAACTTCTTTAGTTTATAATGCTGACAAGTACTCCGGAGAATGTAACCCTCCTCCCTAGCTCTTCCAGTTATTAACTTATCGCTCCCACTTGTCAAATGAGTGTTTCCAATTATAATAACAATAATATTATGAGAAGAGAGTTACTGTTTGTGCAGTCTGCTGGTATAATCTCTAAAGAATAGGCCAGTTTCAAGCGGTCAGTATTTTGCATTAGCCAAAACCAGGAGTGGGACCAAAACCAGGAGTGGGACCAAAACCAGGAGTGGGATCAAAACACAGAAGAGATGAAAATCTAAAAATTAAAAAATGCCAAATGCAGTGAAAAAAAAAAAAAAACACACACAAGAAAGGGCCGTGCATGATGGAAGCCTACAGGCCCTTAAGGCTACTTTCACATTAGCGTTTTCGATTCCGCTATTGAGATCCGTCATAGGATCTCAATAGCGGAAGAAAACGCTTCAGTTTTGTCCCCATTCATTGTCAATGGGGACAAAACTGAACTGAACGAAACGGAATGCTCCAAAATGCATTCTGTTCCGTTTGGTTGCGTCCACATCGTGGACAGAAAAACGCTCTGACACCATCTGGCACAATAGAAAACCGATCCGTCCCCGATTTACTTTCAATGGTGTTCAAGACGGATCCGTCATGGCTATAGAAGACATAATACAACCAGATCCGTTCATGACGGATGCTTGCGATTGTATTATGGTAACAGAAGTGTTTCTGCAGATCCACAAAAAAACGCTAGTGTGAAAGTAGCCTAAGCCTCATTCACACGTCAGTGTTTGGTCAGTGATTTCCATCAGTGATTGTGACCCAAAACCAGGATTGGAGGCTCCAGAGACATAAGGTATAAGGGAAAGATCTGCTCCTGTTCTGTGTTCAGAGCTGCCCCTGGTTTTGGCTCACAATCACTAATAGAAATCACTGACCAAACACTGATCGTGTGAATGAGGCATTAGGCCTCATGCACACGACCGTTTGGTTCCATGTCCGTCGCGCCGTTTTTCGTGATTTTCTGCGGACCCATTGGTTTTCAATGGGTCCGTGGAAAACTCGGCAAATGCACCGTTTGTCCTCCGCGTCCATGATTCCAGTCCGTCAAAAAAATATAACCTGTCCTATTCTTGTCCGCAAAAAACGGTTCGTGGACCCATTCAAGTCAATGGGACCGTAAAAAAATGCGGATGGCCATCCGTGTGTCATCCGCGTTCCACGTCCGCATTTTTTTGCGGATCCCTTGGCAGACATTTGGCAAATTGTCAGCCTGTCTTTTGGTAATATCTTTTGGGTCATGTCCGCTAAAAAAAACGGAAGACACACGGAAACACAACGGAAGTAAAAACGGACACGGATCACGGAACAACGGAACCCTGTTTTGCGGACCACCAAAAAATACTGTCGTGTGCATGAGGCCTTAAGAGAATGAATTTGCGCTGGCAATTTTTAATTTTGATCAGAATAATTATATGCTTCATTTGCCACCTGCATTTTTTTCTGGGTTTTTGGCAGAATTTTTTCCAGCTTTTATTGCACACAGTGGCCTAGATTACCTAATGTACAGGGCCGGATTAACATAGGGGCGGATGGAGCTGCTGCTCCAGGCCCCTGTGTGAAGATAGGCCCAGCCCCAGCCGCCCAGAAAAAAACTTTCTTTTAATTTTATATAACGCGCTTTAAGCACCAGCCTGCCGCGGGTGGGTCGGCGTGTGCCTCATATCCATCCCCGCTGCGCCATAATCATTATTAGTAATTATTCACCCTCCTGGGCTGGCTGCGCTGCACACGGCCCGGCCCGGGTCACATGATAATTGGGGGCGTGGCCGATCTGGCCGTGGCCGGCGAGACGAGTGGCGCCGCAGGGACTGTCTCTCACAGCAGCAGCCTCAGCCAGAGAGAGGCCCACGTGACTGCCTGCTGCTGCGTGTCGGAGTCCTGACTGAGGAGGAGCTGAGACTGTGAGTGTGACTTGCTTACCCTCACAGAAACTGAGTCGCTTGTAGCAGGTGGGGGTGCCGTGTTGGGGGGTTTAAATCAAGCCTGACATGAATGATGTGGGGGTGGGTCATATTGGCTGACATGCTGGACATGATTTGGGGGTTGAAATTGGCTGTCATGCTGGACATGATGGGGGTGGGGTGGTGATATTCGCTGACATGATGGGGGGTGATATTGACTGACATGCTGGACATGATGGGGGTGGGGTGGTGATATTCGCTGACATGATGGGGGGTGATATTGACTGACATGCTGGACATGATGGGGGTGGGGTGGTGATATTGGCTGACATGATGGGGGGTGATATTGACTGACATGCTGGACATGATGGGGGTGGGGTGGTGATATTCGCTGACATGATGGGGGGGTGATATTGACTGACATGCTGGACATGATGGGGGTGGGGTGGTGATATTGGCTGACATGATGGGGGTGATATTGACTGACATGCTGGACATGATGGGGGTGGGGTGGTGATATTGGCTGACATGATGGGGGGGTGATATTGACTGACATGCTGGACATGATGGGGGTGGGGTGGTGATATTCGCTGACATGATGGGGGGTGATATTGACTGACATGCTGGACATGATGGGGGTGGGGTGGTGATATTGGCTGACATGATGGGGGGTGATATTGACTGACATGCTGGACATGATGGAGGGTGGGGTGGTGATATTCGCTGACATGATGGGGGGTGATATTGACTGACATGCTGGACATGATGGGGGTGGGGTGGTGATATTCGCTGACATGATGGGGGGTGATATTGGCTGTCATGCTGGACATGATGGGGGTGGGGTGGTGATATTGGCTGACATGCTGGACATGATGGGGGTGATATTGGCTGACATGCTGGACATGATGGGGGTGGGGTGGTGATATTGGCTGACATGATGGGGGGGTGATATTGGCTGACATGCTGGACATGCTGGGGGGTGATAGTGACTGACATGCTGGACATGATGGGGGTAGGGTGGTGATATTCGCTGACATGATGGGGGGGTGATATTGACTGACATGCTGGACATGATGGGGGTGGGGTGGTGATATTCGCTGACATGATGGGGGGGTGATATTGACTGACATGCTGGACATGATGGGGGTGGGGTGGTGATATTCGCTGACATGATGGGGGGTGATATTGACTGACATGCTGGACATGATGGGGGTGGGATGGTGATATTGGCTGACATGATGGGGGGTGATATTGACTGACATGCTGGACATGATGGGGGTGGGGTGGTGATATTCGCTGACATGATGGGGGGTGATATTGACTGACATGCTGGACATGATGGGGGTGGGGTGGTGATATTGGCTGACATGATGGGGGGTGATATTGACTGACATGCTGGACATGATGGGGGTGGGGTGGTGATATTCGCTGACATGATGGGGGGTGATATTGACTGACATGCTGGACATGATGGGGGTGGGATGGTGATATTGGCTGACATGATGGGGGGTGATATTGACTGACATGCTGGACATGATGGGGGTGGGGTGGTGATATTCGCTGACATGATGGGGGGTGATATTGACTGACATGCTGGACATGATGGGGGTGGGATGGTGATATTGGCTGACATGATGGGGGGTGATATTGACTGACATGCTGGACATGATGGGGGTGGGGTGGTGATATTCGCTGACATGATGGGGGTGATATTGACTGACATGCTGGACATGATGGGGGTGGGATGGTGATATTGGCTGGACATGATGGGGGGTGATATTGACTGACATGCTGGACATGATGGGGGTGGGGTGGTGATATTCGCTGACATGATGGGGGTGATATTGACTGACATGCTGGACATGATGGGGGTGGGGTGGTGATATTGGCTGACATGATGGGGGGTGATATTGACTGACATGCTGGACATGATGGGGGTGGGGTGGTGATATTCGCTGACATGATGGGGGTGATATTGGCTGACATGCTGGACATGATGGGCGGTGATATTGACTGACATGCTGGACATGATGGGGGGGGGGTGATATTGACTGACATGCTGGACATGATGGGGGGTGGGGTGGTGATATTGGCTGACATGCTGGACATGATGGGGGGTGGGCTGGTGATATTGGCTGACATGATGGGGGGTGATATTGACTGACATGCTGGACATGATGGGGGTGGGGTGGTGATATTGGCTGACATGCTGGACATGATGGGCGGTGATATTGACTGACATGCTGGACATGATGGTGGGTGGGGTGGTGATATTGGCTGACATGCTGGACATGATGGGGGTGGGGTGGTGATATTGGCTGACATGATGGGGGGTGATATTGACTGACATGCTGGACATGATGGGGGTGGGGTGGTGATATTGGCTGACATGATGGGGGGTGATATTGACTGACATGCTGGACATGATGGGGGTGGGGTGGTGATATTGGCTGACATGCTGGACATGATGGGGGTGGGCTGGTGATATTGGCTGACATGATGGGGGGTGATATTGACTGACATGCTGGACATGATGGGGGTGGGGTGGTGATATTGGCTGACATGCTGGACATGATGGGCGGTGATATTGACTGACATGCTGGACATGATGGTGGGTGGGGTGGTGATATTGGCTGACATGCTGGACATGATGGGGGTGGGGTGGTGATATTGGCTGACATGATGGGGGGTGATATTGACTGACATGCTGGACATGATGGGGGTGGGGTGGTGATATTCGCTGACATGATGGGGGGTGATATTGACTGACATGCTGGACATGATGGGGGGTGGGGTGGTGATATTCGCTGACATGATGGGGGGGGGTGATATTGACTGACATGCTGGACATGATGGGGGGTGGGGTGGTAATATTGGCTGACATGCTGGACATGATGGGCGGTGATATTGACTGACATGCTGGACATGATGGGGGGTGGGGTGGTGATATTGACTGACATGCTGGACATGATGGGGGGTGGGGTGGTGATATTGACTGACATGCTGGACATGATGGGGGGTGGGGTGGTGATATTCGCTGACATAAAAAAAAGGCCCATTAAAATCTTCAGCACCAGGCCCATGATGCTCTTAATCCGGCTCTGCTAATGTATGTGCGCTAGGGATGAGTGAATCGATTCTAACGAATCAAGAAGTTTTTAAAGGGCCTTTATCATGTAGAGAAAGTTATTACAAGCCACTTACTAATGTATTGTGATTCTTCATATTGCTTCCTTTACTGGATGGATTCATTTTTCCATCACTTTATACACTGCCCGTTTCCAGGGGTTATGTCCACCCTGCAATCCAGCAACGGTGGTCGTGCTTGTACACTATAGGAAAAAGCATCGGCCGGGACAGTGGGAGCGCGAGTAGGCCGGTGCGTTTTCCTATAGTGTGCAAGCACGACCACCGTTGCTGGATTGCAGGGTGGTCTGTAACCATGGAAATGAGCAGTGTATAAAGTGATGGAAAAATGAATCCAGCCAGTAAAGGAAGCAATATGGAGAATCACAATACATTAGTAAGTGCCTTGTATTAACTTTCTCTACATGATAAATGCCATTTGCTGAAGTGAGACAACCCCTTTAAGGCTGCCTTTACATCTTCGTTTCAGCGTTTTGGCGCTTCGGCCAGACGAAAAAACTGTTGCATGCAACAGTTTTTGTCCAGCTAAAATCCGGCATTTATGCCAAAAATCCGCTGGATCACCCCCAGACATCAATGGGGATCCACCGGTGAAGTAGAGGATCCTGTGAGATACGGCCGGCTACTCTGTGCTGGAACAGCCTACCGGATCTCAGAACGGAGATGTGAACGAAGCCTCACCTGTAAGGGGCTGTCCCCACAGGTGAAGAAGCGCCCAGCTGCCTGACACCAGACATCCAGCCCGTCCCATCCAGCCCGTCAAAGCTCAAATTCGGCTTTGGGGCGCAGCCAGAAACTGTGGTAAAAAAAAGTCTCAGACCATGGGGTTGCACCTTTTTAAATGCCGTTGCACCTAAATTTAGGTGTGAATTGCGTTTCTACACCTCTTTTTATGATACATTCCTGATTTTGGCTTCCGAAACTGCATCAGGAAACCTGACCACATGGCCGTACCCTTCCAACATTCTGACTTGATATTGGCAGTCCTTTTAGTATGCAGATCGATTGGTCTGAGCGGTGAGATTCAATGAAATTAACCTTATAAATGCCGCTGGACAACTTTATAGCAGAATTTCAGCACAGTCTATTATTTATCGAATAACACTCATCCATTTTACCTGTGTAATAAAGGACCATTGTCTGCTTATATGTGTTTTTACTCTAAACAGTTACAGTGAAGACTTGAATGGCGGCATTCTGCAGAATACAAGACCCTTGTTCTCATTGCAGTGGTTTAAAAAAAAATTAAAATCTGGCTAAGGCTACTTTCACACTAGCGTTTTTACTGGATCCGGCAGGGTTCAGCAAAAACGCTTCCGTTACTGATAATACAACCGTCTGCCTCCGTTATGAACGGATCCAGTGCTATTATCTTTAACATTGCCAAGACGGATCCGTCATGAACTCCTTTGAAAGTCAATGGGGGACAGATCCGCTTTTTATTGTGTCAGAGAAAACGGATACCTTCCCATTGACTTGCATTGTGGGTCATGACAGATCCGTCTTGCTCCGCATCCCAGGACGGAAAGCAAACCGCTGCATGCTGCGGTTTGCTCTCCGGTATGAGAATGAAACTGAATACATTTTGGTGCACTGCATTCTGTTCAGTTACGTTTTGTCCCCATTGACAATGAATGGGGACAAAACGGAAGCGTTTTTTTTACGGTATTGAGACCCTATGACAGATCTCAATACCGGAAAATATTATCGCTAGTGTGAGAGTAGCCTAAACTGACTAAGGAAGTTTTGGAAAGTTTAACTATGAGCGAGGCACAGCCGGTGACATAGCAGACGCTAAAAATAAGTAGCTTGACTTCAGATAAGTGGCTGTAGGCAAAAGCCCTGCCAACAAGCTGCTGGTGACTCAGTCTGTAATTTGCTTTTCGCGGCCTTGATGGAAAAATGGGGATATAAAAAGACTAAACAGACGATTCATAATGTAAATACCACTTATAGAAAAAGCATTTATTTATATTTTACGATTTACAATGCATTCGGAAAGTCCTCCGACCCTTTCACTTTTTGTTATGTTATGGCCTTGTGCTAAAATAAAAAAATATGTTTTTTCCTCATCAATCTGCACCTAATGCCCCATAAGGAAAAAGCGGAAACAGAATGTTAGAAATCTTTGCTAATTTATTAAAAAGGAAAAAGTAAAATATTGCATTGACATAAGTATTCAGACCCTTTACTTAGTTGAAGCCCCTTGGGCAGTGATTACAGCCTCCAGTCTTCTTGGGGATGATGTCACAAGTTTTGCACACCTGAATTTGGGTATTTTCCGTCATTCTTCTCTGCAGATAATCTCAAACTCGGTCAGATTGGACGGGGACTATCGGTGGCCAGCAATTTTGTGGTCTCTCCGGAGATGTTCGATTGGATTAAAGTCAGGGCTCTGGCTGGACCACTTAAGGACATTGACAGACAGAGCACTCTGGATCAGGTTTTCATGAATATATCAGTACTTTGCTCCATCCAGCTTTCCCTCAACCCTGACCATTCTCCCTGTCCTAGTCACTGGAAAACAGCCCACAAAATGATGGTGCCACCACCATGCTTCACTGTAGGGATGGTATTGGGCAGGTGATGAGCAGAGCCTGGTTTCCCCCAAACATGACACTTAGAATTGAGGCCAGAAAGTTTAATCTTTGGTCACTGGCGTACATACAGGGGTTGCAGTGGCGACGGGGCCCGGCACTCCTGGCAAGCAGTGGCGGCGGCGGCAGGGCACAGGGTCATGAGCGCTTCCATTGTGGAAGCATTCATCTCCATAGTCATCTGTATTGCCGTCCTCAGGACAGCGATACAGATGGCTGTGCTGTAGGGGAGTGAGAGGCGTCTCCCTTCCCTGTTTCTCTGATAGGCTGTGGGCCCAGTGCCGGCAGCCTATCAGAGGCTGGTGCAGGCGGCGCAATGATGTCATCACACCGCCTGAGCCGTACAGAGCGGGACACAGGCCGGAAGAGGCCTGCATCACAACGCAGCGGAGGTAAGTAAAAGTGTTTTTTATTTTTATACTTGTTATAGGGAGGGGGGGGGGGGTGTTATGGAGAGGCAATTCTGGCACAGGAAAGGGGGGGACATGGAGAGGCACTTGTGGTGCATGAAGGGGGCATGGAGAGGCACTTCTGGTGCATGAAGGGGGGCATGGAGAGGCAATTCTGGCACAGGAAAGGGGGGACATGGAGAGGCACTTCTGGTGCATGAAGGGGGGCATGGAGAGGCACTTCTGGTGCATGAGAGGCATGGACAGGAAGGGGACATGGAGAGGCACTTCTGGTGCATGAAGGGGGGCATGGAGAGGCACTTCTGGTGCATGAAGGGGGGCATGGAGAGGCACTTCTGGCGCATGAAGGGGGGTCATGGAGAGGCACTTCTGGTGCATGGAAGGGGGTGGCATGGAGAGGCACTTCTGGTGCATGAAGGGGGGCATGGAGAGGCACTTCTGGTGCATGAAGGGGGGCATGGAGAGGCACTTCTGGTGCATGAAGGGGGGCATGGAGAGGCACTTCTGGCGCATGAAGGGGGGCATGGAGAGGCACTTCTGGCGCATGAAGGGGGGGTCACGGAGAGGCACTTCTGGTGCATGAAGGGGGGGGCATGGAGAGGCACTTCTGGTGCATGAAGGGGGGGGGGCATGGAGAGGCACTTCTGGTGCATGAAGGGGGGGGGCATGGAGAGGCACTTCTGGTGCATGAAGGGGGGGGCATGGAGAGGCACTTCTGGCACATAAAGGGGGGGGGGCATGGAGAGGCAGTTCTGGCACATGAAAGGGGGGTTATGGAGAGGCACTTCTGGCACATGAAAGGGGGGTCATGGAGAGGGGCTTCTGGCACATGAAAGAAGGGGCATGGAAAGGCACTTTTGGCGCATGAAGGGGGGGCATGGATAGGCACTTCTGGCACATGAAAGGGGGGGCATGGAGTGGCACCTGTTACTGGCATAAGATTGGGGGGGGGGAGGCACTTGTTACTGGCACATGATTGAGGGGGAAAGGCACTTGTTACTGGCACATGATTGGGGGGGAGAGGCACTTGTTACTGGCACATGATTAGGGGGGGAGGCACTTGTTACTGGCACATGATTGGGGGGGGGAGAGGCACTTGTTACTGGCACATTATTGGGAGGCAACTATGGGGGCACTATGGTGGCATCTACTGAGGCTATAAAGGAGGGGTATTTTATATGGGGGGCTCTGTGTGGTACTAGTATTATCAGGGGGTTTATCTGTTTCTGCAGTATAATATTGGGGAGCACACTACAGGGTGACAGTGTTAAAGGGGGGTTATTTGCTATAGAGGGTCGGGGTGGACTACAGAAACAACAAGCCAAAGTTAAAGGTATAAGCTGAATTCCCTGGTCCCTAATGCAAAATCAGTAACAGACCTCCTTGACCCTGTGCCATTTATTATTACTGGTGTATTTTTATGTGGCAGAGGGGGTGGCGCACCCCTGACCGAAGACGTGGTAAGTGAAGAAATTTAAATCTGTGGAGACGTTGCCCAGAAGTCACGTGGGTGATTGGGGGGCGCTTTGCATTGTTCGCCCTGTTGGCAAAATTCCCTAGAAACTTCCCTGGCTCCTTCTCCTCGTTTCCACGGGACCCGCCCGTCCCTTTATTATACTTACCGTCCCCGACCGACGCTTCACTGTCCTGAACGCGTACAGTGTCAGGACGTAGTGCGCGCACTATGACCTGACGCTGCACGCTGTCGGATGACCGTGCAGCTCCAGGCGGGAAGACAGGGGAGCGCGTCTTCTGCCAGACGGAGAGGAAAAGTAGCCGCGGCCCGCGGCGCAGAACAGGTAAGTATGTTAGGGCCTGGATTGGGGGGGTGGGGCGGTGACTGGGAGGGGACCCCATGGATCAGTTTCGCACCGGGGCCCCATGCGCAATGAACGGAACGGGCGGCCAATTATATAGATGCCTATTCTTGTCCGCGAAATGGACAAGAATAGGACATGCTCTATTTTTTTTGCAGGGCCACGGAACGGAGCAACGGTTGCGGACAGCACACGGAGTGCTGTCCGCATCTTTTGCGGCCCCATTGAAGTGAATGGGTCCGCGCCCCGACCCGCAAAATATGCGGCTCAGACGCGGACCAAACATACGGTCGTGTGCATGAGGCCATAGTCTGAAAGTGCATTAGGTGTTTTTTTTTTTTTGCAAACTTTCATGTGTATTTTACTGAGGAGAAGCTTCTTTCTGGCCACTCTGCCATAAAGCCAAGATTGTTGAAGTGCTGTAGTGATGGTTGACCTCCTGAAAGGTTTTCCCATCTGCACTAGTGTTGAGCGTGAATATTCTAATCGCGAATTTTAATTACGAATATCGCCACTTCGAGAATTCGCAAATATTTAGAATATAGTGCTATATATTCGTATTCGCGAATAGTGTTGATAACAAATAATCTAATTGCGAATTTATTGCGAATATCGGCACTTAGCAACATTCCTAGCAACCAATAGGAAAGTTGCCTACCCCTTAGTGTTGATCGCGAATATTCTAATCGCAAATTATCCGCAAAAGAAACGGAACGGACACGGAAACAAAATACATTCGTGTGCATGTAGCCTAAAACTGTTTTATTTGCTGAGCCTCCACTGGTGGTCCACCACTACTGATCTCTTCTTAGTGACAATATAGGGAGATATGATTGCTTGTAGGGGGGTTTGGCCATAGGAATAGAAGATTGAAGTATACAGACACCTTTGGCGGTTTTATGTTTACTGAAATATGTTATTTTTTGCTAAAAATCATTTCTGCTAATGCTTTTTATTAAAAAATTTTATCTGCCTGACTTCTGCTGCCTGCATGAATCATTATACATTGCACGCTGTTCAGTCGGAAACTCATCAAGCAAGCTCTCGGAGGGCTGTAACAACTGTGTTCCTGTACTTTCAAAAAAAACGTAATGTAAAATAAACTATAGCCAAAAATATATCTGTGTAGCGCCACCTTTTTTTTGTGTTATTTTTTTATTTCTTTGGCCAGCTCACTGAGATGTTCGCACATGCTCAGTTTCATCCTTCAACTGCCTCCCAAGCTATGATAGGAAGATAGCTGCAGCAGAAAGGACATGCCCAATGAGCTGCAGCAGTAAGGACACTCTTCTTGAGCTGCCTGCTTGATAGAAAACTATCAGAGCAATGAATGGGGAGATCTCTAGATCCATGTGAGGTACACGGCTGGTTCTAGCTTTATTAGGCTACTTTCACAACAGCGTTTTTGCTGGATCCATCATAGAATCATCTGCATCCATTATGAACGGATCCAGTTGTATTATCTTTAAAATAGACATGACTTTCAATGGTGTTCATGACGGATCCGCTTTCTATTGTGTCCGAGAAAACGGATCCGTCCCCATTCCCTTACATTGATCCGTCTTGCTCCGCACCACTCGCGAACAGAAAAACGACTCTTGCGGCGTTATTCTGTCCACGATGGGAACGCAACCAAATGGAACAGAATGCATTCTGGTGCGTTTCGTTCAGTTCAGTTTTGTCCCTGTTGACAATGAATGGGGACAAAACGGAAGCGTTTTCCTCCGGTTTTAAGTTCCTATGAGGGATCTCAATAGTGGAAAGGGAAAGCGCGGGTGTGACAGGAGCCTTAGAAAGAGATTGTCATGTACTGTATGATGTCTGACTTTCATTTTTTACATTAATGATGGGATAATGTAAAGAAAAAAGTACGCTGACTTGCTCCACACTGCTCTATCGCAGCGCGTTTCATCTGGTCCCTGCAGTTTAACTTCTGGACAAGGAGACATGCGCTACCACAGTCTTAGAGGTTATGGGTCCCCAATAGAACGTCACAAAGCAAAATGACTATTACTCAACCTAGGTGCATAGCAGGTGGATTGGACGATGTAGGCCGCGTTGCTAAATGCAGTTTTTAAAGCCATAAGAATGTAGAAAATGGATGAGAGTATAAAGCCTCAGTATTGTGAAGCGTAAAAACATCTACTTTACGTGTTCACTATGGTATTTAAGTGATCTGCTCTGTTGCCTGCAGTAATTTGGTCACTATTTTGTGATTAAGGTTGGGGCTACACAACAACTGTGACTGCAAAACCCAAAGGTCGCGGTTTAGCGGTGCAGCCATCGAACTGAATGGGATTGTAGCATGACTAGCAAGTTGCCGTGACCCCTAAATCTCAAAAAATCCAGCGATAATGAATCTTTTTGTGATTGTGGGGTTGTGGTCTTGGTAACTTGCAAAGTGTTCAATGGTCACACTGCTACAAAGTAGCCTTTGGTCGTAAGTCGGGTGTTGCAGTCACAATCGCCGTGTAGCCCCAGCCTTAGGAAAAGCAGGAAAATTCCGTCAGACATGCGTGACAGAACTGACAAAAACTGATGCGAAACTGAGCACAACTGATGCTCAAAATAACAAGTCAAATTTTTTTTTCTGCTGGATTAGAAGAATTGAAAACTGTGATTTAACCCCTTGGCGCTACATGACGAGTATATTCGTTATTCGTTATGGTGCACTGCTACTTAGTGTTGCATGACGAATTTACTCGTCATGGCACTAAACTGTCACCATGTCTATGTACCTGGTGACAGTGCTGAGATTGCGGCTGTTACACACAGTCAGCGCTCTCAGCAAACCGACTGGGACCAATGAGGGCAGTTCGGAGCCGGCGATCAGGGTACAGAAAGAGTTTAAAAAAAAAGGTTAAAAATTTAAATAAAAATACATATATATCTCTTTCCTATATTTCCGCACATTTATAATTGGTTAAAAATGAAAATAAACATATACACTACACATGATTGCGTGACCGAATGACCTCGTCCGTAACGACCTGATCTATAAAAGGATCACGTTAATTATGCCACAGAGTGAACGCCATAAAAAAAAAGAAAAACAATGACGGAATTGGAGTTTTTGTCACTTCCCCTCCTATAAAAAGCGATTAAATTAGTCATATGTACCTCAAAATGGTATTAATAAAAACTGCAATCCATCCCACAAAAAATAAGCCCTCAGATAGCTACGTTGGCAGAAAAATAAAAATGTTATGGATGTTATGATGTATGTGGCAATGCAAAATATAACTTTTTTTTAATGAAAAATGATTTTACGATTAAAAATTTGTAAAGCATGAAAAAAACTATATAAATGTGGTATTACCATAACCACATCACAAAGTTATCATATAGTATATACCTCATGGCAGGGATGGACTGGCCATAGACCCTACAGGGAAATCTCCTGGTGGACTGATGCCCAGGGGGTCCCCCAAGCCCTCCTCATGACCACCAACTGATGCTCTTAACATTAAATAATGTAGGAGCATCAGGCATTTATGCAACTGGCCAGCAGTCACAGGTGCCCTCCTGAATATAACTGTATTGCCACCCTCAGGACGATGATACAGTTTTATACTGTGGTATTGCTGGCCCTGCCCACTTCTGTTGTCTCTGCCTACATGTGTCGGCCATGCCTTCGGTCAGTTTGGACACACCTTTAACATGGGACCACAAGTTTCCAGTCTGCCTTTGCCGCATGGAGAACTCCAGAAAAAAATAAAATTAAAAATATTAACAGAATTGCGATTTTTTTTTTCCCCACCTCATCTCCCAAAAAATATATATAAAAAGTGATCAAAAAGTCATATGTAGCCCAAAATGGTACCAATAAAGACTGCAACCTGTGCCACAAAAAAAAGGCCATGCACAGGTCAGTCAACAAATTTTTTTTAAATTTATGGCCCTAAAAACAATTTAGGCAAATACCATGTTAGAAAATCCATATATCCCTCCTTCCATTCTGAAGTTGTGGGGTGCATTTTCTCCACCAGTTTATGGCCTTAGCCCACCCTAGCCAATGCAGAATGGCACCCAGCCCCCAAGTGGAATATTGTGACACTTGACTATGGACAGTCTGCAGCCCTTATCTCTTCTCCACCCCTGCTCCACCATGAATAATACATCCACTTCTTGTAAAAGGCTTTTTTTGTGGAGACTGCATTGTTAGCTCCTGGCAGTTGCCGGGGATCATACCAGTCAGGGTTTATGGGCACTGCGTTTCGCATGTTACACCCTTCTGTTCTGCTCAGGATAATAGATTAACCTCTGTCAAACAATGACGCCTGTAACTAAACCTGCTGCTCCGCTGACATCCTAAACTGTGGGAGATCCAGCGCAGTGAAATCTAGAGCAGAGGGATACGGTTACAGGATGCTAACTGGATCATCGTCTTCATGATTTTCTTTTACTGGGGATATATATGGACTGCTTCAGGCAAACTTATGGTAAACGACCTGGAAAGCCTGAGTACAGAAGACCTCGTCTGTGCAGAAAGTCTGCCTAAATACATACACTCATGTTTTTTTTTTTAGTTTGGACTCTCCTGACCTGTTTTCACCATGTAAACCAATTCCTCTGGTTTGTTTCCATCCTGTAAGTAGCACTTCCTGTTCGGGTATCCAACCAAACCCATGATGCACTTCTTTCTCTGCCACAGCTCAGCACCGCCCCTAACCACACCCAGCTAGTTTATAGCTCCTCCCGCCTTTAGTTACAGAGAAATTCCCCTATCACTGCCCCGCCGGTGGACATAAAAATCACATGGAACATACCTCCCAACTTTTGAAAAGCACAAAAAGGAACAATATGTGCGGTGTGTGTAGTGCAGGGCGGCAAATTGTTTCATACTAGGCCATGCCTCTAACTCCACCCAAAACGTAACTATACACACCTAGTCCCACACAGTCCCCTTAATGCCCACATAGTAATTATGCCACCATAAAGTAGTTATGCCCACATTGTGCCCATAACAATAGCTATGCCCAGATGTGTCCCCACAATAGTTATGCCCAGATGTGCCCCCTTCACAATAACTATGTTAAGTGTGCCCACTTCACAGTAGTTATGCCCAGATATGCTCTCTTCACAGTAGTTATGCCCACACAGTTATGCCCTTCACAATAGCTATGCCCAGGTGAGCTCCCTTCACAGTAGCTATGCCCAATGTGCCCCCATCACAGTAGTTAAGCCCAGATATGTGTCCCCTTTACAGTAGTTATGCCCAGATGTGCCCCCTCACACTATGTATTCCCAGATGTGCCCCCTTCACAGTAAATATGTCCAAATCTGCTCCTTTCACAGTAGTTATGCCCAAATATGTGCCGCCTTCACAGTAATTATACCCAGATATGTGCCTCCTTTACAATAGTTATGCCCAGATATGTGCCCCCTTCACAATAGTTATGCCGATATGTGCCCCTTCACAGTAGTTATACCCAGATATGTGCTCCCTTCACAATAGTTATGCCCATATATGTGCCCCTTCACAAGTAAAAAAAAACTGTAAATACTCACCTAGTTCCTCCGATGATCTGCGCTCCCCAGCAGGATACACATCACGCTGCTGGCCAGGTAGGAGGAGCAGAGGCTGACTCCCGGCCTGTTCCCTACACAAACCAGCAGTGGGGAGCACCAGCAGTGGGGAGCACCAGCAGCTGAGCTGAATAGTGAAGCGGGGAGCAGATGGCACCGTGGTCCACCATTACAATCAGCTGAGAGCGGGACATACCTTAGCTATTCCGGAACCTGAGGACAGCCACCGAAATCTGGTATTGTCCCGCCAGATCTGGGATGGTTGGGATGTATGCAAGAAATGCAAAAGAGCGGCATTGAGATGTGACCACAGCCCAGAACGGGAAATAGGAGCAATAAAGGTAAAAAAAAATATATTACGAAATTACAGCTACCCTCATAAAGGATGATTCTAAAGGATGTTAATGCAAAGCGGAAAACCTCTTTAAGGCCCATTTACACAGAATGACTGATCAGGCAATTATCGGGAACGTACTATAGAAGGTGGTGCGTAGAGGAGGTGAGAGCTGTATTACATACAGCAATCACTTCTGCTGTTTGGGTACAAGCGATCACTATAGTGATCGCTTGTCCCCATACAGATTCATTGCTTCTGGGTGGCAGGTCGATGTTTACAAAGAATGACCTGCTTCCTCAGAAACAATGATTTAGGTGTCCAGATCAACAATGCTTTCACCCGGTGAATAAGTGTTTGCTTGTTCATTAGGTGATCGGTGGCATCTTTATACAGGGCAATTATCAGGAACGAGAGTCAATACAAATGCTCCTCCCTGATAATTTTCCCAATCATTGGCCAGCCTTAAAAGGGTTATCCGGTAATTCAAATTCATGATCAATCCTCTGGATAGGTCACGAATATACGGTCGGCAGGGTCTGACACCCAGCACCTCCGCCAATCAGCTGTGAGCCCCACGGCCTCTTCCTAGGCAATGAGACATCAGTTACAAGGCATAGTTGCAACTCAGCCCCATTCAAGTCTATGGGGCTGAGCTGCAATACTAATCATTACCACTATACTATATAAGGCGCTGTGCTTGGAAAACTGCCGGGAGTTGGCTACGCTCTTCAGAGCTCCAGGAAGCGTGGCGGCTTCCTGAAACAGCAGATGAGGTTTTGGATATCGGGACTCAGACCCCGTCTAATGATGGCCTATCCTCAGGATAGGTCATTTTTATTTTTACCTGGATAACCCATTTAAGCCTCCTGAAGAACAAATCTTCCTTGTAATGCAGTAATATAGTCCTGTACTGTGTGTGTATATATATATATATATATATATATATATATACACATCTAGCATATATGTATATAATGAATAGGAATCTCTGGTGCTTTTGGTTTTCTTTACAGGATAAGTATAGCATCATATATGTATGCATTCCTCTTCCATCTCTGCCTGGATTAAAGGGCTTGTCCAGTTTAATCAAGAAAGTGAACAAAATTTAGGATTAGCCTGAAATAAGCAGTACTTACCTAGCCCATGTGACCACTGCAGCGGATCACTGGCCTCTCTATGCACCGTTGAGGTCTTGCTGCAGTCCTGCTGCGTAGCTATAGGGGATGCAGAGGTAGCAGTCGCTACCGGGCCCAGGAGCCTGAGGGGGCCCAAAGACCCTTGTGCCGCATAAGAAGACAGACAAGGCACTGAGGGAAGGGGGCCCAAGCTGAACTCTACGCCCCTGGCTGCAGTGGTCGCATGTTGTCGAAGTGACATCACTTCACTGCTGCAGCAGGGTCAACCAAGAGAACTGGAGCGGTTCTTCTAGTTCAGTACACATCAATTCTTTATTTCAAGCTAACCGCCATCATTGCCTGGATTCTTGCTGAAACCAGACAACCCTTTTAAGTTAAAGACAAACCCTGCAAGTTGGATGCAAATGAGTGTTGAGAATAAGCCAGCTTTCGATTACTTCATCCTCCCTGTGCGTCCGCTGCCTGACACAGTGCTGACATTGTGGTCTTCTACAGCCATGACTGTAACATTAGAAACAATCTGCAGTTTGCACTTTCCCGCCTATGATTTGCACTACCCGGTACACATTTCCCTAAAATGTAAGCAGATTAAGGGTAGGTTCACACAGAGTATTTTTGGAGGAGGTTTTGAGGCCGATTGCCCGCCAGAAGTGGATGCAAAAGGAATCAAGGGCTCATGCACATGGCCGTAGCAGTTTTTGTGGTCCTCAAATTGCGGCTTCACAAAACACGGATACCGGCCGTGGACATACCGCATTTTGCGGAATGGAATGTCTGGCCCATAATAGAACAGTCTTATACTTGTCAGTAATGCGGACTATAATAGGACATGTTCTAATGTTCTATTTTTTTTGCAGGTGCCTCGGAACTGACACACAGATGCGGATAGCACACGGTGTCCCGTCCGCATCTTTTGCTGCCCCATTAATGTGAAAGGGTCCACATCCGACCCGCAAAAAATGTGGATCGGATGCAGACTAAAGCAACAGTCGTGTGCATGGGCCCTTACTTCTCCTTCCTGCTGGATCCACTTCTGCCTTTGGCTGAAAAACCTATAGGGCAATCTGCCCCAAAACCTTCTCCAAGAAAGTCCATGTTAACCTCCCCTAAGTCACCGCATCATCTGTTTATTGCGTATTATCACACCATAACTTTCTATAATTTATGATACCAATGTCTTCAATGTGCCGTTTCCAGTTTGGCAGCCGTCACCTTTAGACGATGCTAATGGCGCATTGTGTGTATTTGTCAGGTATTGTTCTCGCAGGAGGAACTTCTTGCTATGTACTGTGAAATGCTGGGATTCTGCTCCGTGTGTTTGCCGTCCTTGTTTCCATGGTAACCTATGCTAGGTGTTTCATTTGCTGTCACTCTTTTTTCGTGTCAGGGTGCGATGTAGGAGGCGCCTGTCACCCCCTTCACAGGGACTGGTGTTTGGGTTCAATGTCCCAGCTGAGGGTTTTGCTCCCTTCGCATACGGCGTGTGAATGCTGTGCCCACGTTGGCGTGACAAGAAGGAAACTGCAGGTCCCAGATAAGGAGCAGATGCTAATCAGATGGTAAATACTTTATGTCACAGATGACATAGGTGCGTATCAAGGAGCCATCACAGCTGCCAAAACAAGTTAGTAGGAGAAACTCCTAGGCCGGCATTAGAGGAATTGCACTGTGAGCAGTTGTCTGATCACTGCACACTGCCATCATTTGTCACCCCCTCCTGCTCGGTCTCTCATATTGGCATCCCCTACATCACAGATCAACAACCCCCAGCACTCTCGCTGAAGTGAAACTACAACTCCCAGCATGCTGAGAGCTATAGTTCCTTAACAGCTAGAATGGCGTTGACCCCTGCCCTATATCATCCAGTCATTAACCCCCCTACCCCCCATCCCATCCCTGGGGATGACCCCCTTGACAAACGGGAGCAATTCTGATAATAAGTGGGGTTGCCGCAGGGACTGAAACGTTTCTTCCACTGATTTTTCACTACCCGAGTAGATAACAAGAGCCTGACCCTGTTCTTGCACACCAGACCACTGCTGAGGCCGGTAAATGGCTGCAGCGGTCACCTGAATTAGAACAGCACATCATCACTTTCTAGGCGCTGGAATGGCAGAACTTTCGTAAGATAAGTAACTCTGTTTTGTTTGTTTTTTCATACAAAGGGATTTTCCAGGATCAGCAAAAATTGCTGCCTACTTTCAAAAACAGCACCACACCTATCAGCAGGTTGTGTGCGGTATTGCAGCTCAGCCTCATTCACCTTAAATTAGCCAAGCAGTCACTAGACACAGTCCATAGACAGGTGAGGTGCTGTTTTTGGAAGAAAGCAGACATGTTTTTCTGATCCTAGACAATTTAATTTTAATTTTGAAGTCTCCTAGTTGCTTCTCCCTTTTACATCTTTCCCATGGAGCATTGCCTGAAAAAGAAGTGTCCTTACACCCACTAGGTCTCTTCAATGAAGTACCAGTACCAAGCAGTATCTAAGGGATCAGCAGCCTCCAGCGCTCCAGCTATTCTGAAACTACGACTCCCAGAATCCTCATTCAGAGTCATTTCTATGGGAGTTACAAGAACAGCCGAGTAAGGGCTCATGCACACGACCGTATGTATTTTGCGGTCTGCAAAACACTGATCCGGAAAAAAAACAGATGACGTCCATGTGATATACGTGTTGCATCAGTTTTTTTTGCAGACCCTTTGTAACAATGCCTGCCCTTGTCTGCAAAACGGACAAGAATAGGACATGTTCTATTTTTTTTGCGGAACGGACATGCAGACATACGGAAACGGAATGCACACGGAGTCATTTTAGTTTTCAAACCCCATTCATTGAAATGAATGGTTCCATATACGGACCTGTAAAAAAACGGAACGGAAACGGAACAAAAATACGTTTCTGTGCATGCTGGGAGTTGTAGTTTCACAGCAACTGGAGTGCTGAAAGTTGCTGATCCCTGATCTAAGGTATGCAGCCAACCCATACCCTGCTATGTACTGATGAGGAGCGAGAGGCCCGAACCAGCTGTCTACAGATCAGTCGCCCTTCCTTTTGGAGTAGTCTCTGGTTTGGCTGAGCTAATTTGCATACTTTTTTCCCATGAAGCACTGGTTGAAAAATAAGTCTCCAGACACCAACTGGATCTCTTCAATGAGAACCACGGGTCCCCATGAGCTTTTAATTTTCCAAAATTTAAGATCAGCAGCAGCTTCTGTCTAGTAAAGCAGTGTCGGATTATCCGAATTTTTGGATGCTGGATGTTAGAATTCGCTATGTTATGAATAGCCAGTCTCATTCATTTTGTGATTTTATTACAAAACGTTCCCCCCCCCCCAAACAGGACTTTTCCTCGGAAGAAGGCAGTCCTGTGAAGAAATACGAGTTACTACAATGCGCCGTGCACATGGGAGAGCATGTGGAGTCCATTGTGCAAGACTCTTTATTAATAATGATGGAGGTAGATTATAGGTTCGTACCTTGTGATATCGTTGGGGTGTGAGAATAACGCTTTGGATGGTTTTTATGTGGTGCGTTGAATAAACATTGGAACTGGATGGTTCACATCGTATAGTAAACCACATCAGATGTCCAGGTGAAGAATAACAGCGTCAACCCTTCAAGTCGGATTTCCTGCTTGTAGTCACAAACAAGTAAGATTTCATGTCCTTACTTTACCTTTTCATAGTCAAAAAACATGCATGCTCAGCTAGGCTGAGTGTGAATGTTGATTCCAATGGGGAGAGGCTAAAGCTGAATCCCGCCTTAAACTTTATGGGTATGGCGACCTATTGATTGGGGGACAGTCAGCAGACATAAAATAGTTGGCCGATCCCGTTGGTTTTGGAATGGTTTGTCCAATGGTTTCTTACTAGCTGTACGGTGCCTTCCCATGTACAGACTTCTGTCCAAATGTTAGCCCATCAGATCAATCTAAATCAATGTGTTTCCTCTTCCAGTAAACGGCAACTGGTCTGATTGGTAAGGGCGCTGGTCTGATTTATGGAGGCTGAGGTTTGGCTAATTATTGGGAACGAATGTTTGTCCAAATGCTTGTTTCCGATAATTGTCCCATGTAAAGGTGCCTCCGATCACCCAACCAAAAGAACATATGTGGTGACTAAAATCATTGTTTGGCGGCAGCGCATCGCTGCGTGTAAAGAGGAGTGTGTTGCCGACAATACTGAAAATGGATTGGTGAGCAATGATCATAGTAATGATTATTTATCTCCCATTCATTTTGCATCGGGGCATGTAACAGACCCTTTAAACGAGCACCAATTGACTTGTATATCACCAACATGACAAAAGGTAAGAAATTACCTAGAGACAGGCAACCTTCTTACACCACCACCTAGAGACAGGCAGCCATGTAAATACACACAGTGATGTAGTTACGGTAATAACCCCGTTATAAATAATTATTCTAACATTAAACCTATTTTATGTATCCTGTGCGCTGACCCAGCACATGTACATCACGTAGGGGTGTAGATATAGGGGAAGCAGGGGAAGCGGCTGCTTTGGGGCCCAGACTCACAAGGGGCCCCCTCAGGAGGAAGACTAAAAGATTTTATAGTCAAGGCCCTAACAACAGTGTTATACAATGACATTATATACGGTGACACTGTAGGAAAAGGACGGAGCGGCTGCCAGGCCTCGTCTGAGAGCTCGATCTTGACTAGGCACAGGAGTGGGGGTTGCACATGAGTTGGGGCGGGGGTTGCGAAGAAGCTGCTGGGGGGGGGGGGGGAGGACGCTGAGGGGCCTACTCAATTGTAGTTACGCCCCTGATGTCACGTAACGCTGTTGCGTACTAAATGTCGGAAATTACATTATATGTAGGGTGTTACATGACTGATACCATGTTACAGGTAGGCCACGGATACGTTACACAGGACTGATACATGGGCTATACCATTCTACTGCATATAGGGGTCAGCTGCCTGATATAGGAAAGGTACATGTGCATCATTTTAAATACATGTATGTTAGAAAATTGTATGATTTCCTGTTATATAAACCAATAAGCTAAACAAAATAAAAACTGAAATACCCCTTTCATTTATATAAAAATAAAAAATAATTTAAAATAGCTGCACTTAGTTCACTATCATTCAAGAAAATGAATAGGTGCAATGAACATAAACCATATCTCCCAAAATATGATCATATCATGACCAATATCTTTTAATTTGTGACCTTTTCTCAGATAATGAGGGAACGTGGTGTAGTTTGGAGAGGCAGAGAAGAAAGAACTAATAGCACACGCACTGCTCATAGGTATTGTGCCAGAATTCAGGTATCGCTGCAGACCCCAGATTTCTTCTTCTACCCCATGTGACAGGTGTGCCGGAAGCTGAGCTCTAGGGAGCTGTTTGCTAGGATCTTCACAGTGAAGACCTGGTGGCGACGGATAGGTAACACGGCGCGGCCGTGGCGTGGTGCAGCAGTTTGATTTCAGCTTTTTTTGCCTTTCCAACTGGGATCAGATCCAAAAAGGAAGATAGAGATACAAAAAAGGAGCCTAAGCCTAAAGCTGGCTGTACACCTTCAATAGCTGTCACCCGAATGCTCATTTCACCGACAGCTATTCCGCCAAGCATGCATGTGTTCCCAATGAGGAGAGGAGAGTGAGTTGCTGCTCTGGTGGCGGATCAGGCACTGAAATTCAACATGCCCGATTCTTGTTCTTGCCCACCCATACACATAAGATAGTCGGTTAGTCCTGTAAAAATCAGCGATTTTGGCAAACTGTACACTTTTGTGTATCGGCACCTTAAAGGGGTTGTCCAGCTATTTTTTCTTATATTTTTCGTTGACCCTCCCCCTTTCTGCAGTACCTCTGGAAAAATCCATATTCACCTGTTCCCCACCGCTCCTTTTCTGCTCCTTTGTTCTCTTTGCAGATCTTCCAACGGACGGTTTCGCGTGCGTCATTGCAGCCGTTGACTGGTCTCGGTGTTGATATGTCTCCAAGCAGCACGGTACCCAGCAGGAGGTGCCGCATCACTGAAAGCAGTTATTGGCTGCCTCAGTGCTTGTGACCCCATCTGTGCGGAAGTTGAGAGATGGGGAGCAGAAGAGCAGTGAAGAGTGGCGGGGAGAAGCTGAGTATGGGTTTTCCCACAGGTCATGCTGGATGGAGGGAGGGGGGGGTTCAAATAAAAAAAAAAATCTGGACAAACCCTTTAACCACCTCAGCCCCCCTAGCTTAAACACCCTTAATGACCAGGCCACTTTTTACAATTCTGCACTACACTACTTTCACCGTTTATTGCTCCATCATGCAACTTACCACCCAAATGAATTTTACCTCCTTTTCTTCTCACTAATAGAGCTTTCATTTGGTGGTATTTCATTGTTGCTGACGTTTTTACTTTTTTTGCTATTAATCAAAAATTACCGAAATGTTTGCAAAAAAATGTCATTTTTCACTTTCTGTTGTAATTTTTTTTTTTAAAAAACTACATTTCTATATAAATTTTTCGCAAAATTTATTGTTCTACATGTCTTTGATAAAAAAAAATACAATAAGTGTATATTTATTGGTTTGGGTCAAAGTTATAGCGTTTACAAACTATGGTGCAAAAAAGTGAATTTCTGCATTTTGAAGCAGCTCTGACTTTCTGAGCACCTGTCATGTTTCTTCAGGTGCTAGAATGTCAGGATAGTATAAATACCCCCCAAATCACACCATTTTAGAAAGAAGACACCCCAAAGTATTCATGGAGGGGCATGGTGAGTTCATGTATCATTTCATTTTTTTTCACAAGTTAGCGGAAAATGACACTTTCTGAGGAAAAAAATAAAAATAATAAAGTTTCCATTTCTGCTAACTTCTGGCAAAAAATGAAATCTCCCACGGACTCACTATGCCCCTCAGTGAATACCTTGGGGTGTCTACTTTCCGAAATGGGGTCACTTGTGGGGTGTGTTTACTGTTCTGGCATTTTGGGTGGGGCTAAATTGTGAGCAGCCATGTAAAAGCTAAAGGTACTCGTTGGAATTTGGGCCCTTTGTGCACTCAGGCTGCAAAAAGTGTCACTCATGTGGTATTGCCGTACTCAGGAGAAGTAGGGCAATGTGTTTTGGGGTGTATTTTTACATATACCCATGTTAGTGAGAGAAATATCTCTGTAAACTGACAACTTTGTTTAAAAAATTTAAAAAGTTGTCGATTACAGCGATATTTCTCACACAAAGTATGGGTATATATAAAAATACACCCCAAAACACATTGCCCTACTTCTCCTGAGTACGGCGATACCACATGAGTGACACTTTTTGCAGCCTGGTGCGCAAAGGGGCCCTAAACCAATGAGTACCTTTAGGATTTCACAGGCCATTTTTACGCATTTGGATTCCAGACTTCTTCTCACGCTTTAGGGGCCCCTAAAATGCCAGGACAGTATAAATACCCCACATGTGACCCCATTTTAGAAAGAAGACAACCCAAGGTATTCTGTGAGGGGTATGGTGAGTTTATGTAAAATTTTATTTTTGTCACAAGTTAGTGAAATATGAGACTTTGTAAAAAAAAAAAAAATATCAATTTCCGCTAACTTGTGCCAAAAAATAAATTTCTGTGAACTTGCCATGCCCCTCACAGAATACCTTGGGGTGTCTTCTTTCCACAATGGGGTCACTTGTGGGGTATTTATACTGCCCTGGCATTTTAGGGGCCCTAAAGCGTGAGAATCCAAAATGAGTAAAAATGCCCTGTGAAATCCTAAAGGTACTCATTGGAATTTGGGCCCTTTGCGCATCTTGGCTGCAAAAGTGTCACTCATGTGGTATCGCCGTACTCAGGAGAAGTAGGGCAATGTGCTTTAGGGTGTATTTTTACATATACCCATACTGGTGTGAGAAATATCTCTGTAAATGACAACTTTTTAAAAAATTTATACAAAGTTGTCAATTTACAGAGATATTTCTCTCACACAGTATGGGTATATGTAAAAATACACCCCAAAACACATTACCCTACTTCTCATGAGTACGGCGATACCACATGTGTGACACTTTTGCAGCCAAGATGTGCAAAGGGCCCTAAAACCAATGAGTACCTTTAGGATTCAGAGGCCATTTTTATGCATTTGTTCAGATTCTTCTCACGCTTTAGGTCCCCTAAATTGCCAGGGCAGTATAAATACCCACATGTGACCCCATTTTGAAAGAAGACAACCCAAGGTATTCTGTGAGGGGCATGGCGAGTTCACAGAAGATTTTCTTTTTGGCACAAGTTAGTGAAATATGATACTTTGTAATGATTTTCTCAAAAAGTCTCACTTTCTGCTAACTTGTGCCAAAAAGTAAATTTCTCATGGACTTACCATGCCCCTCAACGAATACCTTGGGGTGTCTTCTTTCCACAATGGGGTCACTTGTGGGGTGTTTATACTGTTCTGGCATTTTAGGGCCTGAGCTAATCTAAATGAGCAAAATGCCATGTGAAATGCTAAAGGTACTCATTGAATTTGGGCCCTTTGCATCTAGGCTGCAAAAGTGTCACTCATGTGGTATCGCCGTACTCAGGAGAAGTAGGGCAATGTGCTTTGGGTGTATTTTTACATATACCCATACTTGGTGTGAGAAATATCGCTGTAAATTGACAACTTTTATAAAAATTTATACAAAGTTGTCAATTTACAGAGATATTTCTCTCACCCAGTATGGGTATATGTAAAAATACACCCCAAAACACATTACCCTACTTCTCATGAGTACGGCGATACCACATGTGTGGCACTTTTTGCAGCCAAGATGTGCAAAGGGCCCTAAAACCAATGAGTACCTTTAGTAGCAGGGCATTTTTATGCATTTTTCTTCTCACGCTTTAGGTCCCCTAAATTGCCAGGGCAGTATAAATACCCCACATGTGACCCCATTTGGAAAGAAGACACCCCAAGGTATTCTGTGAGGGGCATGGCGAGTTCACAGAAGATTTTTCTTTTGGCACAAGTTAGCGGAAATTGATTTTTATTGTTTTTCTCAAAAGTCTCCTTTCTGCTAACTTTTGACAAAAGGTAAATTTTCATGGACTCACTATGCCCCTCAACGAATACCTTGGGGTGTCTTCTTTCCAAAATGGGGTCACATGTGGGGTGTTTGTACTGTTCTGGCATTTTGGGCGGGCTAATTGTGAGCAGCCATGTAAGCTAAAGGTACTCGTTGGAATTTGGGCCCTTTGCATTCAGGCTGCAAAAGTGTCACTCATGTGGTATCGCCGTACTCAGGAGAAGTAGGGCAATGTGTTTGGGGTGTATTTTACATATACCCATACTTTGTGTGAGAAATATCGCTGTAAATTGACAACTTTGTATAAAAATTTTAAAAAGTTGTCATTTACAGAGATATTTCTCTCACCCAGCATGGGTATATATAAAAATACACCCCAAAACACATTGCCCTACTTCTCCTGAGTATGGCGATACCACATGTGTGGCACTTTTTGCAGCCAAGATGCGTAAGGGGCCCTAAAACCAATGAGTACCTTTAGTATTTCACAGGGCATTTTTACGCATTTGGATTCTCACGCTTAGGACTCCTAAATGCCAGGGCAGTATAAATACCTCACAAGTGACCCCATTGTGAAAGAAGACACCCTAAGGTATTCCGTGAGGGGCATGGCGAGTTCACAGAAAAAAAAATTTGGGCACAAGTTAGCGGAAATTGATTTTTTTTTTTTTTTACAAAGTCTCATATTCCACTAACTTGTGACAAAAATAAAATTTTACATGAACTCACCATACCCCTCATGGAATACCTTGGGGTGTCTTCTTTCCAAAATGGGGTCACGTGAGGTTTTGTACTGCCCTGGCATTTGAGGGTCTCCGCAATCATTACACGTATGGCCAGCATTAGGAGTTTCTGCGATTCTCCGTATATTGAGCATACGGGTAATGAGATTTTTTTCCGTTCAGCCTCTGGGCTGAGAAAAAAATAAAATGAACGGCACAGATTTTTCATTCGCATCAATCAATGTGGATGAAAAAATCTCTGCCAAAATCAGTGACTGCGGTGCGGTGGGCTGGGCGCTAGCTACCTAACAAGTAGCTAACTAACTGGCGGTGATAAGGGACCCTTATGCCCCATTCACACGTCCGAAATTCTGTTTGCGGAACGGAATTGCGGACCCATTCATTTCTATGGGGACAGACTTTGTCCCGCTGGATCCGGAATTGCGGATCCGCACTTACGGGTCTGCATTTCCGTTCCACAAAATATAGAACATGCTCTTTTCTTGTCCGCACTGCGGACAAGAAAAAGCATTTTCTATATAGTTCTGGCAATGTGCGGATCTGCAAAATGCGAAAGCACATTGACGGTGTCCGTGTTTTGCGGATCCGCGCCGCGGATCCGTGGCACGGATCTGTGGATCCGCGGAACCGCAAAACACATATGGACATGTGAATAGAGCCTTACAGGGGGTGATCAGTGACAGGGGGTGATCAGGAGTCTATATGGGGTGATCAGGGGTTAACAAGGGGTTAATAGTGGTTATAAAGTGAGGGGGTGGGGGTGGGGTTAGTGTAGTGTTTGGTGCAACTTTACATTAGTTACCTGGTCCTCTGGTGGTCGATCCCAGTAAATGGGACCACCAGAGGACCAGGTATCAGATATATCAGACGCTGTTAGCAACACAGCGTCTGATATACCACTTTGATCTCATTTATTTTACATTTACAGCCTGCCAGCGATGGATCATCGCTGGCAGGCTGTAGTAACTGCAGAGCCGCGCCTGCTGTGGAACGCGCGCGTGCGCGTTCACAGCAGATCTCGGCTCTCGCGAGATGACGCACGGATGCGTCCAGGAGGAACAAACTTGCCGCCGCCTGGACGCATCCGTGCGTTCGGCGGTCGGCAAGCGGTTAAGGTGTCAATGATTTTATTTAAAGGGTTTTTCCGAGATTCTCTAAGAATTTTTTTCTTTAGGTCATCAGTATCTAATCAGTGGGGGTCTGACACCTGGGACCTCTGCCGATCAGCTATTTAAAGGGAACCTGTCAGCAGTAAATTCACTGATATACCAGGCATGCTGCCTTGTAGGGCTCACTCTGCTGAATACAATGATACCTTTCACTTGGTGATCTGTTACTTTATTGTGGAGAAGAAGTGCTTTTAATCCATATGAGCTGATTGGAGTCCAGTAGTTGATAGAAGTCCAGCGTTTTTTCTATTCAGAGCTGTAGCCCCTCCCCTATTAACGTCTTCAGATGTAAAAGGGGCGTGGTTTATGACATCATTAATTAATTTCAATAATTGGCGGGAAAATGAATAACAGGGAATGCTAAGGTTTTAGATTACTGAGGTAAAAAAAAGGGGGAGGAATGACAGGGGCATAGCCGTATAGGCTGTGCCCCTCATGGTGCCATTGAGATTAGGGTATGTTTTGTCCCCCCCCCCGTTTTCTTTTCTAATTCTTTTGTAGGGTTTCATTCAGAAGAAGAAGTTAGCCGGCAGCTGTCAGAGCTGTTTTGTGATTGGTGGATTGGTGTTGCTGACTGGCTGCTGGGCAAGAGTTTTATGAATTTAATTGGTGGAGATAGTAGTGGGGTCAGTTGCTGGGCAGAGGGCTATTTTTATCTCGGCTTTTGATTGGAGCAGAATGTTTGGCGGGAAGACAGGCTATTTAGGTTTGTGCTCACCTGGAATCGCTTCAGTCACTGGATGAAGACCAAGCTGGAAGTTCGCCCCACCCGAAGAAATTGCTTGTTGCGGCGGTCTGATTGAACTTGGGGGGGGGGGGGGGTGTTATTCGCCCAGCTATCTGGGTGGACATATTTGGTGAGATATTTATGGACTGAGGATTTATTTATTAACAAAGGTTTAATGAATGGTTTTAATGTAACCCCGAGTTTAAATAAAGACCGCGGCTTTTTCAGCCATAACCTTGTGTAGTGTGGTTTATTTTAAGGAGTGTATATTGTCATGTATCGAATATGGCACCATATCACGTGTTTATCACCCCATGAACAAACTAGCCCTTATTAGAATTACTAACTTCCATAGTATATTCCTCCCCCTTTTTTTACCTTTGCATTCCCTTTTATTCATTTTCCCGCATTTTATTAAAATGAATGATGTAATAAACCACGCCCCTTTTACATCTGAAGAAGTGAATAAGGGAGGGACTACAGCTCTGAATAGAAAAAACGCTGGACACATATCAACAACTGGACTCAAATCAGCTCATTAGCATATGGATTCTCCACAATAAAGGTTCATCAGTCCTAGGCCCAGCTCAGCCCCGTTGAAGTGAATGCAATGTACAGCACTGTGCTTGGTGAGCTGAGAGAAGGCCGCAGCGCTACTGCGAGTGCCGGCGTGGATCCTCGGTGTCAGACCCTCACTGATCACATACTGATGACCTATCTAGAGGATAGGTCATCAGTTAAAAAATCTTGGAAAATCCCTTTAAGTCCTGTAGAACCACAATTTTACTAGTTAGGAATAGGAAACTGGTAAGTAGCGGTGAGTAGCCTACCATTCCTTGATTATATGTCAGCTTCCTGAATGCTCATTAAGAGCCATAATCAATGGTGAATCCCCTTGTATCCAGGGCCAAATCTATAATAAGGCAGACCAAGCGGCTGCCTTAGGGCGCAGAGAAGGGGGGGGGGGGGCGGCGGAGGCGGCGGCGGAAAAATGAACTTTTTAAAAAAAAATTTAAATCACTTGCGGCAAGTTGCGCCACAGGGCCCCCGGCCACCCACCCTAGCCTGCATGTGCCATGCAGCCCCGGTCCTCACTCACAGAGCGGCAGCACAGCAACACGGTCACGGGGGCACTCAGGGGGTGTGTGACTGGCGAGTGGCTACGCGGCAGGCAGCAGCAGGGACTGGAGTAGCTGTTGGTGACTGTGACTCACACAGCCAGCCCAGACGGACTGTCGACTGCCGTAGGGTAGGTGGTAGGTGATGAGCGCAGAGCGCATATTGTTTATAGTTATTACACAACATTAATGGGGGGGGGGGGTCACGGTGACATGATGGGAGGGGGGACAAATCAAATGTCTGTAGTCTGTGCCATGGAGGGGGACAAATGTGACATGGGGGGGATGATGTGCCATGGGGGGGGGGGAGAAGTGTGACACAATAGAGGGTCATAATGTGATCATGGGGGGGGAGGGGGGGGCGCCAAAATGTAGCTTCGCTTGAGTTGGCAAAAATCCTTGCACCGGCCCTGCTTGTATCAGTACCTGGGGGTCTTTAGACTGGAGTTATATTGAAAGCGACAGAAGAATAAAGTAAAACAGAGCATCAGCCCGATCCGGCCGGACCTCTCGGCTCCTCCTAGCGTGTTAAGTCAATATGAACTGAAGAGCGGGATGTGTAAAGAGCATTGATTCCTGCTATGGTCAATAACCCTCCGGGCATCACTGCACATTCAGCATCCTATGAACAATGTAGGTGCAGCGTGGACAGTATCACATCGACACATTAATGCATTGTGTGCTCTTTTGCAGAAAAATCATTAGATCGCATTGCTTTGCTTTGAAACTGTCACCTGTCACTTTAAGGGTTCCTTCACACACGGCAGATTCTGTTGCAGAATTTTCATCTTAAAGGGGTTATCCGAGTTATTTAAAAACTCGGGCAACCCCTGTAAACTGCCAAAAATAACAAATGAATGGATACTCACCTGTTTTCTCCTGTGCTGCGCAATAGTCCAGCGCTATTTGTTTTTCAGGCTGCAGTGGTGACATTTTGTGCACACAGGTCACCACTGCAGCCAATCACTGGCCTCAGCAGAGATGTCCCGTGCATGGCTGAGGCCAGCGAGTGGCTACAGTGGTGACCTGTGCATGGACAGTCACCGCTGTAGCCAAGCAAGAAGACGACGTCAGCAGCGGGAGGACGAGAGCACAGCGCCAGAAAAAACAGCAGAGAAAACAGGGGACTATCTATTTATTTGTTAATTTAGGCCATTTACAGGGGTGTCCTGAGTTGTTGTTTTGGGGGCTAACACACAGTTTTTTGCAAGCCCCATTCAGATAAAAGGAACTGATTTTCAGTCACATGAAGTTCTGCAACAAAATCTGTCGCCTGTGAAGACACCCAAAGTGTTAAAGGGGTTATCTGGCTTAGCAAAGCCAAATTAAGGAATTTTGAATTCCCTGAATATGAACCTCATTTATAAGCCAGAACAGTGACTGGCTGCAAAGAGCGTCTCTTGTTCTGGAGGACCTAGCATGTCTGTTTAATTTCAAAGAGCATGCTGTAATGTATCACTTCCCCTGTGGGGGCGCTGCGGGTAAGGGTACTTTCACACTTGCGTTGAAGGATTCCGTCAGGCAGTTCCGTCAACGGAACTGCCCGACGGATCCGTTAAAACGTTTGAAAATGAATTTCATTTGCAAACGGATCCGTATGCAGATCCGTTTGACAATTGTATTGAAATAACGGATGCGTCTTTCTGTTGTCATCCGTAAAAACTGATCTGTTATTTATTATTTTACCATTTTTAAAAGTCTGCGCAGGCGCAGAGTGGAAGAACAGATCCGTTAATGCGTCAATTTTCAACGTCTGATCCGCCCTTAATACATCTCAATGGAAATTAATGGCGGATCCGTCATTCCGTCAAGTGTTTCCGCATTTTTGGACGGAGATAAAAATACAACTTGCTGCTCTTTTATCTGCGTCCAAAAAACGTGAAATGTTGCAAACTGAACGGATTGCTGTCCATTCACAATGCATTAGGATAAAACTTCCAAGGACGGACCTCAATGACGGAAAACTTTGACGCTAGTGTGAAAGTACTTGCTGACCGCTCCTCCACTCCTCGCTCATGTCATGTGTGTACAAATGAAAATGTATATAATTAATATACATACACATAGCTCAGCCATGTAAGCCCCTAATTATATGGCTGGGAAGGGTGCAAATGCTAAACAAAAAGGTCTCGTCTTCACCAATACTCTGGGTCCAGCTCTGAACTCCTTTCTTAACTGCATCTCCTCCCCACGGAACGAGAAGTACGATGTGCAGGCTACATGACATTGTCACCACGGCTGTCCTCAGCATGTGACCACTGCCACCACCAGGGGTGGACTGGCAACAAAAAGTGGTCCCATGTTGTAGGCGGGTCTAACACCCACGTTGTAGGTGGCAGGTTAGCAGTGCAATAGTGCAAAATACCACAGTGTGGCACAATATATTGCCCCAAAAGCTGTCCCTCTTTGGTGGCCATTAATGACTCCCATTTTCTGTCCTCTCCAGTTGTCTCTGATTAGGATATGGAGCGGGGGGCTTGGGAGGTGAGATGTGGGCCACAGCAGATGAATTCAGGAGGACATGGGTAATGGCTGGCCAACTTCATGAGTACCTGATTCTCACATCATTAATTACTAGTGATGAGCAGCAGGGGCAATATTCGAATTTGCAATATTTCGTGAATATGTGGTAGAATATTCGCTGAATAGTCGTATTCAAGATTATTCTCTTGATTGCGAAAAATCATCAATTTAAAAATCACATAATGCGAATTCGTAATGCAATTTACTAATGGGTTCAGATGAAAAAAAAACAAAAAACGAATATTTATCTTTATGAATATATATGACACTATATTCCACATATGCACGAATTCTAGCAAGCTAACCCAATAGGAAAGTTGCCTATAATCCGCCTTTACTTCATTAATGCGCATATTACATTGCCGATTTGTCACATAAGATAAAGTATATTAAATAATGAAGAATATTCTAATTCACTACAGACTACGATATTGCAGCCTTTTCACATTGGCCCACAAGCAAGAAGCAGGCAGGTAATGGGTTCAGATGAAAAAAAATTGATGAATGTTCGTTTTTACGTATATATATCACTATATTTGAAATATTCGGGAATTCTCGAAGTTGTGATATTCGCGATTAAAATTCGCTATTCGAATATTCGCCCTCAACAATTAACTGAAAGCTCATTATGTACCTGGGCGGCAGCAGAGAGGAAGGCTTGGGAGGCCCACGTCCCCTGGGCATTGGCCCACTGGGAAGTTTCCCTGTAAGGTCTATGGCCAGCTCCGAGGTCACTGATTGGCTGGTGGTGGTAACATGAATGCGGTAACACATCACTATTCCAGTCTAGCTAGGACAGGAAGCTTTGGAGCATTGATCTCGGTGCTGTATCCGAAATGTAGGTGACAGGTGAGGTTTTTTTTTATGTCCAGCCATATAAACACGGGGTCCCCATGTCAGAGAACCCCTTTTAGTTCAATGCACAGTGCTCACCGAAGAGAGTCCTCGTATTCATGAGTTCCTGATGCTTCCCACCCTCTCTGCCCCCGATGTCAGGGATACATGGTGAGCTCATGAATATGAGGACTCTCTGGCATGTGTTGGAGCTGTTCAATACAGGTTTTAGCAAGACGGCTTGGTTAATTCAAGTAGGTAACTCAGATAGGACAGCATGAAACCGGTGACATATTCCCTTTAAGTGCATAATTAATAATTCATTTCTAGGAGCCACAGTAAATAATTAAAAGGGAGGATGTCGTCAACAGATCAAAAGGAGGATGCTGCCGACAAGAGAGCGAGACGTACTCCACTTATCTCTACAGTCAAAAATCCCAAAAATGAATGTCATTGTGTGAAAAGATTTCCATTTGCTGTCTAGGGCATATGGATGAGATTCTGTTATGGCTTACTGATGAGGGAAAACCATGGGAGACCAATATGTGAAGGAAGAACTTTGGCCAGAAAAAGCAGTGACACAAAGACGTCAAACAACCCCTAAGGTTGTTATCCTGTTGCCACTGTAAGAAGTGCAATAATTACCATTTACATACTAGACAGAGGTTCCAAATCCTTAAAGAGGTTGTCCCATGAAAAATATTCTACATTTTTTAAACCAGCACCTGGATCTGAACACTTTTGTAATTGCATTTAAAGGGGATATCCCATGACTAATGTAAAAAATGAAAATCAGACATCATATAGAAAATGTCTCTTTCTAACAAAGCTAGAACCAGGCCTGTACCTCACATGGATCCAGAGATCTCCCCTTTGGATTTATATCAATCTGACAGCTCAGGAGGCGTGTCTTTTCTTCTGCAGCTCAGGGGGCGTGTCTCAGCTCTCCCGATCTCCAGTGTCTCAGCTCTCCCGATCTCCAGTGTCTCAGCTCTCCCGATCTCCAGTGTCTCAGCTCTCCCGATCTCCAGTGTCTCAGCTCTCCCGATCTCCAGTGTCTCAGCTCTCCCGATCTCCAGTGTCTCAGCTCTCCCGATCTCCAGTGTCTCAGCTCTCCCGATCTCCAGTGTCTCAGCTCTCCCGATCTCCAGTGTCTCAGCTCTCCCGATCTCCAGTGTCTCAGCTCTCCCGATCACAACTCAGGAAGCAGTTGAGAGATAGAACAGAGCGTGTGCGACCTTCTCAGTGAGCAGGTCAGAGAAATAAGAAAAAACAAACTGCAGGTGGCCCTATACAGATACATTTTATTGAATAACTCAGCGGCTATGCTAAATTTTTAATTACATGCAATTACAAAAGTATTCAGATGCAGGTACTGGTTTAAAAACTGTAGATTTTTTTGTGGGACAACCCCTTTAATTAAAAATTTGGTATAGCCAGTGAGATATTAATTGTTCACTAAAATCTTTCTGTATAGCGTCACTTGCTGTTTGCCCTTTTTCTAAATTCTTGTCCAGCTCACTGAGGTGGACGAACATGCTCAGCTTCATCCTTCAACTGCCACCAGGGGGCTCTGAGAGGCTTGGTAAGCTTTTCTGTACACCGAAGACCTAAATTATATATGACTAAGGCCGTGCGCGGACCGTGATATCCTGGCCTGGATCCCAGCTGACAGCAGGAGCGCAAGGCGTCATTGGTTGCTATGACGCCGTGCGCTTCATGCCGCCGCTAGACTACAGTAATACACCCGTGTGCATGAGGCCTAAAAGTGATATATCTCAGGAACGGCACAACGAAGACACATAAGTTATAATAGAATATGTAGCATATCTATATATGCTGTAGGCCTCATTTATAGTTGGGTATATTGCTATTCTGACCTCTGTGTCCTATGGTACCTTCTTAGATGTGCTTGATATGTGTTAGATCTGAAGTTTTTGCCCACCGCCCTCCTGCTGTCCAGTGATGACATGGACGCCGTGGCACTCCCCATGCCATACAGTGTCCTGGTCACCAGTGTCCTCTCCATATTGTAGCCTCCATCGTCTTGCCTAGTGTGCCCATAGCGGACCGTGCGTGCTCCCATCCAGCCTTTTAAAGGGCCAGTATGCGCAATCACTACACCTTTCCCGCCAATGGCAGAGGGTGCCTGAGCTTAAAGGTTTTCCTGTAACCATCAAAGGTAATGGAAGACTTTTGCTTCAGTTATTTTCCTGTGTATCCAGCCTGTGTACCCCTGACCTCACCGTTTGGCTTTCTGTTTAAGTCCTTGTTTAAGTTCTCCCAGTCTGTCTGCCCTGCCTGGGCTACAGTCTTGGTTCCTGCCAGGAAACTGGTGTAGATTATACCGGAGATCCACACCACCTCCTTTGCTGGTATAGATTTCAGTTCTGGCACAAAGAACCTGCACAGATGCTCCCTAAATATTAGGCCTCATGCACACGACCGTATGTATTTTGCGGACTGCCAAAATACGGATGACATTCATGTGACGTCTGTGTTGCATCTATTTTTTGTGGACCTATTGACTTTAATGGGTCTGTGGTCCACGTTTTGTAGCCAGGTATAGGACATGTATGTTCTATCATTTTGTGGAACGGACATATACATGTGAAAAGCACATGGGTCATCTGTGTGCTTTCCACATCTATATGTCCATTCCGCAAAAAGACAGAACATGTCCTATACTTGGCCACAAAATGTGGACCACAACCCATTAAAGTCAATTGGACATGGACGTCATCCCATGCGTATTTTATGGATCCGCATTTTGGGGGACGCAAAATATATGCGGTCGTGCGCAAGAGGCCTTAATCAATGTCTCTCCATATGTGTATGTAAATGTAATGTTAATTGGATTCTCCTTTAAAGCTGCACAACATGAAGTTCTCATGTAGGCCTCGTTTATGCCCTATGGCCATGTGCGGAAAAGTATTATAAATAATGATTCAGCATCTCATTTCCATTAATTGTTTTTACTTTACAGGATATTCTCATCATGTCCGTAACTGGGGGCTACATTATATAACATATTCCTCAGATCTGTACAGATATTGTCATTACTCGCACCAGTCCCTGTCCCCTATGGGGCATGCAGTCTAGATCTCTAGCATGCATGGGTCAATTTTATAGGAAGCCAATGAACCTCTTAGGGTAGGTTCACATCACCATTTTGTTTTCCTTTCTTTTGACACTTTGTGGAGGTCTTTTTTCCATCTAAACCGCTGGGACCCGCACCTATATCGAGAACGGAGCCCCGAAAGTGGTGGAGGGTGCACCGCGCATGCGCAGCTGTCCTCCATTCATTTTCTATGGGGCCCGTGAAAATAGCCGAGCGCTGACTCGGCTATTTCCATCGAGCTCATAGAAGTGAATGGGAGCGCTGGCCGCTCGTGCGCGGTTCGCTCCCATTCCATTCTATCGGAAGAGCGCTTGGTGGTTGCCGGACCGATGTCCTCCAGCCACCACTTTGTGGGGCTCCATTCCCGATATAGGTGCAGGTCCCCGCACCTATCAGACAATGGGTGCATATTCTCCTAGCGATATGCCCCCATTGTCTGAGATGAGACAACCCCTTTAAGGCAGACCTCCCAAGTGTCCCTCTTTTGGAGGGACAGACCCTTTCTTGACCCAAGTCTCTCTGTCCCACTTTGCTCCTTAAATGTCCCACTTTTTCATTTCAGGTACAGATTTGCATTATTACATTTACAATATTGATCCAGAAAGTGTTTCCCTGGTTCCTATCTGTATATTAGAGCAGTATATTAATTTATTATGCAATTTGGATTTTCAAATTTTCTATATTCAGATAATTTTTGCGCTTTTTGCGCTATTGAAGTGTATAAATATGCAGGAAAAATGGATCTTTCACACAATGAACCATAATTGTCCCTCTTTGACCGTCCATAAAGTCGGGAGGTATGGTTAGGGTTCTGCTCTAACTATTGAAAGCTCAAGCTCCTAGCAGTGTTGTGGAACTATGGCCCAGAGCTATCAGTGGACAGCCGCCACCGCCGCCTACTAGGGTCCCAATACGGCGCTCGTCAGTGATGTGGTAAGTTACTAAAAGCCACATGCGCAGTTACACCAGAGAGACGCCGCGGACTTGGAGTCATATCAAGAAAGCCTGCGAGTTTCTGCTGTGGAGCGATATTTTATATATTCAAGTTTACCAGCGTATTCATCAAGCATTTACCCTGGGGGCCAGTGCGGCACGCCTCTATGAACGAAGCCGGCTATTTCTACTGACTCTCAGTGTCTACCACACATTGCACTTACTGTAAAAGGCTCCGTGCACACAGTGCAGATTTGTATGCAGAAAATCCACATGAAAACCCCACCAAAACTGCATAAAAAACACACACATACTGTACATCCGCAGTATTTATCTCAGCGTTGGTGTTTTGTTTTTTGGTGGATTTCCTGTTTAACAACCCCATTGAAGTTTATGGGGAAAACCCTCTACAGAAGGTGCGGAATCGCAAAAACAATTGACATGCTGTGGATTTTAAAATCCGCACAACAGGTCAATTTCCACACGTACAAAATTAGCAAAGTGTACATGAGATATGTCTAATGTCATTCACTCTGCTGGTGCTGTATTAGGCCTCTTGCACATGAACGTATTTTGCGTTCCATTTTTGCTGTTCATATGCTGTTTATTTCAATGGTTCCGCAAAAAAAAAAGGAATGTACTCTGTGTGCATTCCGTTTCCGTATTTCCGCTTAAAGATAGAACTTGTCCTATTATTGTCCGCAAATAACGTTCCGTTGCTCCATTCAAGTCAATGGGTCCGCAAAAAATACGGAATGCATATGGAACACATCCGCATGTCATCCGTTTTTTCCGGATCCATGCCCACTTGCCCATGTGTTTACTGTTTACAAACATTACAGTAATGATTACAAACGGATCGCATACGGAAACCATACAGAGATGTTTTTGCGGAAGCAAAAAATGGAACAATGGATCGGTGAAAAAAGGACCGCAAAATACATACAGTCGTGTACAAGAGGCCTTAGGGTCCATTCACACGTCTGTAGTGTATTGCGGATCCGCAATACACCGGGCCAGCACCCCTATAGAAATGCCTATTCTTGTCCGCTATTGTAGACAAGAATAGGACATGTTCTATTTTTTTCGGGAGCCGCGAACCGGAAATGCAGATGCAGACAGCACAATGCGTGCTGTCCGCATCCTTTCCGTCCCCATTGAGAATGAATGGGTCCGCACCAGTTCCGCAGAATTGCGTAATGGATGCCGACCCATTCCACGGACGTGTGGATGGACCATTATGTTACAGGTTTTCTGGATGAAGGTCTGCGCAGAAAAAACTCAACATGTGCAGCCAGCCACCCACGGACAGCACATGTACCCATTGATTTAAATGTGTCTGTTCACCGTGTTGAGTTGGCATCCGCGTTGCGCCCGTCTTTCGTCCGTTTTTTACTGCAGACAAATAAGAGATTCTTTGGAAATTAATTTTCAGAGCAACTTCCATGAATTACGGGTGAAACACGGATGGTAAAAACAGACACACGGACCAACAACGGATCCTTCACGGACATCTTCAAAAATGAAACCCGTACGCTTTTTTCCACTGACGTGACACTGATACGAAAATGTGAATGAGGCCTAAGAGAGTGTCTGTTATATGTATTATTTGAAAAGTACTTTGTTTATATTTTATGTACACATGAGTTTATACAGAGATTTATTAAACATTTTAATCTTCCAACATTTTTATTTTTTTATTTTTGTCTTTCCTTGAGAGCCTTGATAATATCTAACTATACATTTATCTTATTTACCCCTGAGGATACAAGCGGTCCATCAAGTGCATCTAATTAGATGGTGAGCTGCCTTATTTTTCATGATACAGAACAAGGAACACTTTTTTTCTTACAGATTCCATATTTTTCAAGGGAAAAACCTCTGTGCGTCTCTGTATGCAATCTGAGGCATACAGTACAGAAGAATAGTGCGCGGCCATAGAGGGTTATAGGTGCTCTATTGTGGATCCATACAACAAGTCAGGTTTCTTGGTGCGGTTTTGAAAGTCAAAACCAGGAATGGATCATAAAAGGAGAGAAAGAATAAAGGACAGATACAATTTCTCCTCTTTTTGAATTCACTCCTGTTTTTGGCTTCCAAAACTGCATCAGAAAACCTGACCACGTGGCCGGACCCTTATAGAAGTCATGGTCTTTCCAGTGCAGAACATCTCTCATCATCTTTAGAAATGCTTCATAAAAACTAAAAGGTGAAAGGTACCATGTACAAATCCACTTCTACACATACACCCCCGCTGTCCCTCCCTGCCCTAACTCAGGAAAATACCCTCTAAAACGCAACCGAAAGATCAACAGAACGCACCTTGAGAAGTAAAGACCTTTCTACCTGCTATGAAAGCACCTTGTTAATAGGGAGGCTGTCAGCAATTTTTCTGATGCAAAACTCCTGACGGTCCTAGGCAGTGGGAGAGGATAGGAGGTAATACGATGGAGTGCTGTAAAATGGACTTTGAATAGCGCAGGACCCGCTCCAGCCAGTGTACTGGAAGCTCTCTGCCAGAGGACCTGCAGGCTAGGGAGAACGGATGGTTTTGCGGTCTGTTTTTCACGGATCCGTTGTTCCGTTTTTGTCATCCGTAGTGTCTCCGTTCCATTCCATTTCCGTATGGTTTCCATATGTAATCCGTTTTTTGCAGAACGGAAACGGAAGCATGGCATATGCAGTATACAGTAATTACATTGAAAAATTGGGCTGGTCAGAAAATTTTCAATAGATGGTTCAGGACATGCTCTATTTTTTTTTTCGGGGGCACAGAACGGAGCAACGGATGCGGACAGCACACGGAGTGCTGTCCGCATCTTTTGCGGCCCCATTGAAGTGAATGGGTCCGCGCCCGAGCCGCACAACAACGGGACCACAACAACGGCCATGTGCATGAGGCCTTAAAATGCCCCCAATATTACCTTCTATGGTGCTTCCCGTATAAAAAAAAATGCCCCCAGTTAATGCCCTCTGTAGTGCTTCAGTAAATCGCCCCAGTAATGTCCTTTATACTATCCACAGTATTAAAAATTTTACCATAGTGCTCCCCGAAATGTCCCTTTATAGTGCCGCCAGTAATGTGCCCCACAGTGCCCGCTAGTAATATCCTGCACAGTGTGCCTCGAATAGGAGTATCACAATGTCCCTCCAGTAGTAATGTCCCCAACAATTTTTCCGCCCCCCCCCCCCACCCCGATGATTGTCCAATGATGATTTTTTTGCAATTTTTAGACCAACAACTAAATCTGAATACTTTTGTAATTGCTTGTACTTAAAACGTATTATAGCCACTGACTTATTCAATAAAATCTATCTTTAAAGCGCCACCTGCTGTTTTTTCTTTTCCCTATTTTTTTGTCCACTTTGCACATGCTCAGTTCCATTCTTCAGCCAACACCAGCCCTATGTTCTGTTAGAAGCTGTGACAGTTACAGGAAGAGAGTGACAGCAGAAAGGACATGCCCCCTGACAAAGGACACTCCCCTGAGCTGCCAGTTTGAAACAAATCTACCAGAGCAACTGGAGCAATGAATGAGGAGATCTCTGGATCCATGTGATCCATTGTTATATTGGCAGCCTGAGACCACCCATTGAATCACTGTTCACACATAATGTTTTATTAGTAGGTCTAATGCTGCTCCCCCTCTGGTGCCAGTATATAATCCTCCTCCCCCCCTTGGTGCCAGTATATAATCCTGGAAGAAAAAGGAATGGGGGGCACACATAAATATAGGGATCAGATGGACCCAAAGTAGATATACATGCATTTATTAATACAATTACAAAGAATAACCTAAAATAGTAAATATAAAAAACTAAAACGGTATAAAAACAATATACACCAGTGGTTCGCATAAGTCCAAGACTCGGAGGGGGGACCAATGGACAGTCCACTAACAGAGAGTATGGTCCACTCACTTGAGGTATAGTGATTATGGACTGGGGTAAGCAGTAGATGCTGGTGTTAAAGTAAAGGTACTAGAGGTATGGAATATACACTGCCAGTGCCTAGTAGGATGAGAGGCAGTCCTCTTACTCAAGGTTTCGCATGAGGTAATTGCATATATAGTGTGATATCCACTTGACTTTGTCAATGGATATATACAGTGCCCATTAAAGTACTTTACCGCATCCTGCTGATGTCTCTGGCCGGACCGTGCGCGGTGTCCCGTGCTGGCTTCTCGGTCTGGTGCGGTGTCTCACGTGATCAGCTGAATCCACGTGACTGTGACGTAATTGGGGTGGGCGATGTTTTTGCAGGTCCTTGAAGAAAGACAATGTGGATGCGACTCACATTTAAAGCCGATATGAGTGCGGATCACGGCACTGTTGCAGGTCACTCCATACATGTTTCGGGGTACGCCCCTTCTTCAGTGGTGGGACCACCCATTGAATCACTGTTTACACATAATGTTTTATTAGTAGGTCCAATGCTGCTCCCCCCTTGGTGCCAGTATATAATGCTTCTCCCCCCCTTGGTGCCAGTATATAATGCTCCTCCCCCTCTTGGTGCCAGTATATAATGCTCATCCCCCCATTGGTGCCAGTATATAATCCTCCTCCCCCCCTTGGTGCCAGAATATAATGCTCCTCTCCCCCTTGGTGCCAGTATATAATGCTCCTCCCCCCCTTGGTGCCAGTATATAATGCTCATCCCCCCATTGGTGCCAGTATATAATCCTACTCCCCCCCTTGGTCACAGTATGGACAGGTCAAAGTCATTGAAACTGGCACGAGTCGAAAGCGCATCATTTTGCAGTAAAATCATGAGGCCATTGGCCACTGTGGGTGAATATGAAATAATTTTGCCTGGTTTGAGTTCCGGTTATTTAATAATTGTTTTATAGACCTTTGTTAGGTTTCATGTTCAGTTTTGGTCAACTTAACCACCTCAGCCCCCCTAGCTTAAACCCCCTTAATGACCAGGCCACTTTTTACAATTCCGCACTACACTACTTTCACCGTTTATTGCTCCGTCATGCAACTTACCACCGAAATGAATTTTACCTCCTTTTCTTCTCACTATTAGAGCTTTCATTTGGTGGTATTTCATTGCTGCTGACATATTTACTTTTTTTGATATTAATCAAAAATAACCTAAATTTTTGCAAAAAAATGACATTTTTCACTTTCTGTTGTAATTTTTTTTTTTTAAAACTACATTTCTATATAAATTTTTCTCTAAATTTATTGTTCCACATGTCTTTGATAAAAAAAAACCAATAAGTGTATATTTATTGGTTTGGGTAAAAGTTATAGCGTTTACAAACTATGGTGCAAAAAAGTGAATTTCCGTATTTTGAAGCAGCTCTGACTTTCTGAGCACCTGTCATGTTTCTTCAGGTGCTAGAATGTCAGGAAAGTATAAATACCCCCCAAATGACACCATTTTAGAAAGAAGACACCCCAAAGTATTCGCGGAGGGGCATGATGAGTTTATGTATCATTTCAATTTTTCTCACAAGTTAGCAGAAAATGACACTTTCTGAGAAAAAAAAAAAAAAAAAGTTTCAATTTCTGCTAACTTCTGGCAAAAAAAAAAAAAATCTCAGACGGACTCACTATGCCCCTCAGTGAATACCTTGGGGTGTCTACTTTCCGAAATGGGGTCATTTGTGGGGTGTGTTTACTGTTCTGGCATTTTGGACGGGGCTAAATTGTGAGCAACCTTGTAAAACCTAAAGGTACTCGTTGGAATTTGGGCCCCTTTGCGCACCCAGGCTGCAAAAAAGTGTCACTCATGTGGTATCGCCTTACTCAGGAGAAGTAGGGCAATGTGTTTTGGCGTGTATTTTTACATATACCCATGCTGGGTGAGAGAAATATCTCTGTAAATTGACAACTTTGTATAAAAAAAAAATTAAAAAGTTGTCGTTTACAGCGATATTTCTCACAAAAACTATGGGTATATATAAAAATACACCCCAAAACACATTGCCCTACTTCTCCTGAGTACGGCGATACCACATGTATGACTTTTTTTGCACCCAAGATGCGCAAAGGGGCCCTAAAACCAATGAGTACCTTTAGGATTTCACAGGACATTTTTACGCATTTGGATTCTCACGCTTTAGGACCCCTAAAATGCCAGGACAGTATAAATACCCCACATGTGACCCCATTTTGGAAAGAAGACACCCCAAGGTATTCCGTGAGGGGCATGGCGAGTTCACAGAAACATTTTTTGGCACAAGTTAGCGGAAATTGATATATATATATATATATATTTTTTTTACAGTCTCATATTCCACTAACTTGTGACAAAAAATAAAATTTTACATGAACTCACCATACCCCTCACGGAATACCTTGGGGTGTCTTCTTTCTAAAATGGGGTCACATGTGAGGTGTTTGTACTGCCCTGGCATTTGAGGGTCTCCGCAATCATTACACGTATGGCCAGCATTAGGAGTTTCTGCGATTCTCCTTATATTCAGCATACGGGTAATGAGATTTTTTTTTTCCGTTCAGCCTTTGGGCTGAAAGAAAAAATGAACGGCACAGATTTTTTCATTCGCATCGATCGTGGATGAAAAAATCTCTGCCAAAATCAGTGACTGCGGTGCGGTGCGCTGGGCGCTAGCTACCTAACAAGTAGCTAACTAACTGGTGGTGATAAGGGACCCTTATGCCCCATTCATACGTCCGAAATTCTGTCTGCGGAACGGAATTGCAGACCCATTCATTTCTATGGGGACAGACTTTGTCCCGCTCGGATCCAGAATTGCGGATCCGCACTTCCAGGTCTGCACTTCCGTTCCGCAAAAATATAGAACATGTCCTATTCTTGTCCGCGGACAAGAAAAGGCATTTTCTATATAGTTCTGGCAATGTGCGGATCTGCAAAATGCGGAAAGCACATTGCCGGTGTCCGTGTTTTGCGGATCCGCAAAACACATATGGACATGTGTATGGAGTCTTACAGGGGGGTGATCAGTGACAGGGAGGTGATCAGGGAGTCTAGATGGGGTGATCAGGGGTTAACAAGGGGTTAATAAGTGACAGGGGGGTGTAGTGTGGTGCTTGGTGCTACTTTACATAGCTACCTGGTCATCTGGTGGTCGATTCCAGCAAATGGGACCACCAGAGGACCAGGCAGCAGGTATATCAGACGCTGTTAACAAAACAGCGTCTGATATAGGCCCCTTTCACACGGGCGAGTTTTCCGCACGGGTGCAATGCGTGATGTGAACGCATTGCACCCGCACTGAATCCGGACCCTTTCACTTCTATGGGGCTGTGCACATGACAGTTGATTTTCACGCATCACTTTTACGATGCGTGAAAATCGCAGCATGCTCTATCTTCTGCGTTTTTAACGGAACGCAGGCCCCATAGAAATAAATGGGGCTGCGGGAAAATCGCAAGCATCCGCAAGCAAGTGCGGAAGCTTTGCGATTTTCCCGCATGGTTGCTATGCAACCATCGGGATGTGTAACCGGTTCTGTATTATTTCACATTATAACATAGTTATAATGTAAAATAATACCTGTGGCCATCTTCCTAATGTTTAAACAGGTGCAGAATGGGTTAAAAATAATAAACTAATATTAACATACCTGTTCCATTTGAACGCGAAGCCCGGCATCCTCTCCGTTAGCTTGCTAGTAGGAAAAGGACCTGTGATGATGTCACAGCATCACATGGCCCAATCACCTGCTCCATCACTATGGTGATGGAGCATGTGATTGGTCCATGTGACCATGTTACATCATCACAGGTCCTTTTCCTACTAGCAAGCTAACGGAGAGGATGCCGGGCTTCGCGATCAAATGGAACAGGTAAGTTAATATTAGTTTATTATTTTTAACCCATTCTGCACCTGTTTAAACATTAGGGAGATGGCCAAGGGTATTATTTTACATTATAACTATGTTATAATGTGAAATAATACCAGCGGGACAATTTCTGACCCAAACATGCACTTCTGTGAAGAAGTGCATGTTCGGGTCTGGGTACAAAAAGTGCCGATTTTTCTCCCGCGCGTGCAAAACGCATGACAGCGCTTTGCACTCGCAGGGAAAAATCGCGGCGATTCCCGCAACACACCCACACTGTTTGACGGAGTGCACCCGCAACGCCCGTGTGAAAGGGGCCATACATGTTTGATGCCTTTTATTTTAGATCCACAAAAGAAATGGCTGGCACTCCTCCTTATAGATGGTGCTCTGTGTTACGGGAATGTCCCATATGAAGTGGAAAAAACGGCACTCAGGCGACAGCTTGATTATGATGCAATAAGGTTTTTTATTGTTCAACCACCATTAGGATTACATGATAATGAATTGCCGACGTTTCGGTCTAACCAAGACCTTTTTCAGGGCCTAGAGACAGATAGTAGCGCCACCCATTCCTGCGCTACTATCTGTCTCTAGGCCCTGAAAAAGGTCTTGGTTAGACCGAAACGTCGGCCATTCATTATCATGTAATCCTAATGGTGGTTGAACAATAAAAAACCTTATTGCATCATAATCAAGCTGTTGCCTGAGTGCCGTGTTTTTCCACTTCATTTTATTTTAGATCCAAAGCCTGCCAGCGATTGATCATCACTGGCAGGCTGTAGTATAACTTCTGAGATGCATTCACAGCAAATCTCGCCTCTTGCGTGATGACGTGCCGCCGCTTCAAAGAGGAACAGACCTGCCGCCGCCTGGACGCATCCCTGCGTTAGGCGGTCGGCAGGCGGTTAAGGAGCTCCCATCAGCAGGATCAACACTTTTAAACCAGGCATATGGTAGGGTGATTCTGCTGAGTAAAACGATACCTGTCTTGTGAAAATCATTTGCGGCATTTCCAAGAAAAAAAAAGACATTCTGTATGCAAATACCAATGCTCGCCAATGCTTACTTTAATCAGCAGGATCAACCAGGTATTACACCAGGTTTAATAGGGTTGATCCTGCGGACAGCTGCTATTTAAGAAAATAACATGTAGATCAGGTCAAATGATTCACCAGAAAGTTATTTGATTATCTAATCTTGGTTCAGAAGTTGTAGTTGTAAAATAGCTCCTTACAATATGCACACACAGGACAGGGTATTTTGACTCCCTAGGCGGAGCAGCCCCTTCCCCTCAAATCAATTAAAACGCATTTAAAAGAAGCAGTGAAGGGCAGATCTAGTGACTTACAGGTGACGTCTCCATTCTCCATTTGGTCCAGACCATAACAGGCAGACGTATTTGGTCAGGGGTGTACAGCCAGTATTACTATATGGCACATGGGGGACTGTTACAGATTTTGTAAATCAGCCCCCAAATTTATACATGCCATTGCCACCCTGCTGCTACTCCAAATAATCAGCTGCTGAGACATGGCAAATAAACTTCCCTACACTTTATTCTAGCCATTGGAGTGCTGCGATCTTCCTTGAATATTCGTTTTCTTAATCAGGATCTAGCACTCTTCACAGGATACATGAGTGTGCTGCCCGCTTTTTCCATAGATATATATACAGTATATTGCTCCCCCAAAAGTTCCAGTATATAATGCTCCTCCGCCCCCCCCCCTGTAGTGCCAGTATATAATGCTGTCCCCTTCCCCAGTGCCAGTATATAAAGCTGCCCCCACCCTTGGTGCCAGTATATAATGCTGCCCCCCCCTCCCCTTTGTGCAAGTATAAAATGCTGCGCCCCCCCCTCCCCCTCCTTGGTGCCAGAATGAAATGCTGTTCCCTCCTTGGTGCCGGTATATAATGCTGCCTCCCCTTGGTGTCAGTATATAATGCTGCTCCCCCTCTTTGGTGGCAGTATATAATGCTGCCCCCCCACTCTTGGTGCCAGTATACAATGCTGCTCCCCCCCTCCCCCCTTGGTGCCAGTATATAATGCTGCTCCCCCTCTTGGTGCCAGTATATAATGCTGCTCCCCCCTCCTTGGTGCCAGTATATAATGCTGCTCCCCCCCACCCTCCTTGGTGCCAGTATATAATGCTGCTCCCCTCTTGGTGCCAGTATATAATGCTGCTCCCCCCCCCCCCCCTCCTTGGTGCCAGTATATAATGCTGCTCCCCCTCCTTGGTGCCAGTATATAATGCTGCTCCCCCCCACCCTCCTTGGTGCCAGTATATAATGCTGCTCCCTTCCCGCTAGTATATAATGCTGCTCCCCCCTCCCCTTGGAGCCAATATGTAATGCTGCCCCCTTCCCCAGTGCCAGTATACAACGCTGTCCCCTTCTCCACGTTCACATCACCGTATGCGTTTTGTAATCTGCAAAATGCGGATACCAGCCGTGTGCATCCCCCATTGTCAAAATCCCTAATTACGTCCACCAAACAGAGAAGAATAGGACACGTTCTATAATTCGCAGCTCGGCCACACTAGTCCACTAGTCCCATAGAAATGAATGGGTCAGAGTACAATCTGCAAAAAATATGCGGATCAGACGGGGACCAAACATACGGTGATGTGAAGGAGGCCATACAGACGTGAGGTGGGCCTTCCGGGTCTCTCTTGCACTTTGTGTTTGTGGCTGAGCTCCATGGTGTGCAGGAATGCTTTTGTAGAAGTACAGTGCAGAAGGAGCTGTCAGACGCCGAAAACTGCACAGACTGGAAAAACATGGATTATTTTGCACCTGTCAGTCAGGACACAAAGGTCTCTCAGCTGGAAGCTGTGTGATTAGTGGGGCCCACGTGCTCCGTAGCCACCGGCAGTGGACAAACCAGTTTCCAGAACACATTATCCTTTACGTAGAACAATTCATCGGCTAGAACTGGACAACATTTACGTTGTAAGTACCTTGAAAAGTTAAGAGTACAAAGGTCTGACAGGACTGTACAAAAAAGTTTTTTTTTTTACTTATACAGCGCCACCCTTGCAAATGGTCAGTGTTGGTATTGCATCTTGGCCCCATTCAAAAGTTGAAATACAAGATGCAGCCAATAGAGAAGAGTAATGGATTTTTCCAATTCATGGCGACGTCCAAACAATTGGCCCTTTTCTTAGAAGTGGAATTGTCCCCGCAAATAAGGCAGATAAGGGTACTTTCACACTTGCGTTGAAGGATTCCGTCAGGCAGTTCCGTCAACTCCGTTAAAACGTTTAAAAACATATTTCATTTGCAAACGTATTTCATTTGCAGATCCGTTTGACAATTGTATTGAAATAACGGATCCGTCTTTCCGTTGTCATCCATAAAAACGCATCCGTTATTTATTATTTTACAATTTTTAAAGGTCTGCACATGCGCAGAGTGGAGGAACGGATCCGCCCTTAATACATTTCAATGGAAATTAATGGCGGATCCGTCTTTCCATCAAGTGTTTCCGCTTTTTTGGACGGAGATAAAAATACAACATGCTGCGCTTTGTTTTTAAATGTTTTACTATCCATTTTCCTGTATATATAAAACACTAAGGATTAGTGGAGAAAAGGATACAATTTAAAGGGATTTTTAAAAAAAAAAAATACTTATTTTCCTGGGAATATTCGAAAATAAAAAAGGCAGCCTTATTCATCCACGCAATTCCCCTGCTGTTTTCCGGATGCGGCGTCGGTAGCCTATGTTTAAAGTGCGGCAATGATGAGGTCCTCAACAACTCCCCATGACCACTGCAACCGATTACTGACCACCTCAGGTAGTCAACCTGTCATGGCTGCAGCAACGTTCTTTTTGCGCGAGATGACATGGTGTCTGACAACAATGACAACCAAGAGAATTGGATCAGGATCAGCATAAGTAATGTCATGTATTTACAAACTTCTTATGTGGATTATCGGTCTATGTACACTGAACCCAGACATATCCCCATTTTGACCCAGGCAGAGGCTTCCACCTAGCAGTGTATTCGGTGACGTCACCGGCTCTGATGGGTGGGCTTTAGCGCTGCCCTAACTGTTTTATAGGCTAGGGCAGCAATAAAGCCCGCCCATCAGTGTCGGAGATGTCACCAGCACCACTGCTAGGCGGAAGCCACTGCCTAGCAGTCCCCCTGGTACGTCACCAGATCTCCAGAAAAAGCCTGAATCACTCTGGGCGAGGGAGAGCATCTGAGCATGAAATGCTCCGATATTCATATCAGGGCGGCTGCCTGGGTGAAATTAGGGGTATGTCCGGGTTCAGCTCTGAACCCAGACAACCACTTTAAATTCTCTGACTTAAAGGGGCCGCGCCACCACTAAATGCAGGACAAGCAGGACTTTTTCTCCCATCTAAAATAACAGCTCTCAGATAGAACTCCCAAAAATGGATGCAAACGGATGCAAAATAAGCAATGGATGCTCAAAGTAAAGAATACTTTAAAAAAAATCTATTTTTCTGTTCTTTCTTAAAAAATATTTACTTTATGTTGTGAAATATTCTCTCTACTTCATTATAACGCCCCTGGTGTTTAATCTGTATAGTAATGTGCCTGTCCACCTACTGCCCTGGGGGAGCATGGTCCCATATGCTCAGTTCCATCCTTCAAATGCCACCAGCCAGATTGTCTTTTGAAAGCTGTGATAGTTAGGGCGCCTTCACACGTGGCGGATTCTGTGACAGAAAATTCCGCGACTGAAAATCAGTTCCATTCATTTGGATTTCTACAATCCCCATTAGAGAATTTAACTGATTTTTAGTCGCAAAATTTTCTGCCACTAAATCTGCCGTGTATGAAGGCGCCCTTATAGGGGGAGAGCTGTAGCAGAAAGGACACACACCCTCTGAGCTGCAGCAGAAAGGACATGTCCCCTAAGAAAGTACATGCCCCCTCTGCTGCAGCAGAAACATCACATCCCCTGAGCTGCCTGCCTGAAGACAATCTACTTGAGCAAGTGGAGCAAAGAATTGGGGGAAATCTGGATCCATGTGAGGTACAATGGTGGTTCTAGATTGTCATCATGAACATTTTTAACTCCATAATGGCATAACCCCTATAAAGTTCTTTATGCCAATGAGGCAATTTTTTTCCCCGTCTGGGACAAAGGCTAACTGAAGCGCATTTTACATACAGCTCCCTCCCCCTACATGTCCGTAAATATTAATTGACCTGTCACATGAGATTTAAATAATCCCGCTCATTAATCATTACCTAAAATGATAGACATAAAAACCGCATCGCTTCAGTGAATGCGGCACAAGGTGATGTAATCTGTACCTGCCATCAGAAAGAGCAATGGGATTGTAATTAGAGCACGCTCCTGGCTGATGGATCCTAATAACACGATGAACCCGAATCCCTGCCAGTTATTACATGGGTCACCAGAACTAGAAGTGAAGAAACATTTCCCAAGTCTAACAAATCATGTCGTTTTTCTGTGGGTTCCTCTGTGTGATAGTGGTGATACTGGAGCCACATGGATTCCCCCAGAGGCATAAGTTAAAGGGGTTGTCCCCGGACAATGGCGCCCCCTATCCACAGGAGTGCCCACCACTCCATCAAACTCTATGGGGCTGCTGGAGGTAGCTGGGTACAAGCGTATCTGCTGCTCCATTCAAACAGCGAACATGGGTTCCCCATTGTACTGATCGGCAGGGGCCCCAGCGGTCAGACCATGACGATCAGACACTTCTCTTCCTATACACAGGACAACCCCTTTAACACTCCTGGGCCCAAAAGCTAAATCTGCAAGAGGACCCCACCTACTATGTGCCCTAGAATCCTATATGGTGCTATGTTGTGTGTCAGGGAGAGCACCTGTCCTGACCTCCCAGCACTGACAGGGTCGCATAGCATTATATTGATTTATGATGCTATGTAACCCTTAGGCCCCTTGCAGACGAGTGTGTCCGGATGCGTTGTGGATGAGTTCAGTGAAAACTGTGCGATTTCGCAAACAAAGTCATTTAGTTTTTATTTGCGATCGTGTTCAGTTGTTTAGTTTTTACTGCGCGGGTGCAATGTGATTTACTGCATTTTGCATGCGGCTGAAAAAAAACTGAATGTGTACAAACAACATGTCTTAGCAACCATCCGTGAAAATCGCATCCGCAATCGCCCCATAGAAGTGAATGGTGGTGTGTAAAAATCGCATCCGCAAGCAAGTGCGAATGTGATGCGATTTTCACGGATGGTTGCTAAGAGATGTTTGTACACATTCAGTTTTTTATCACGCGCATGCAAAACGCAGTAAATCACACACTCTCGCGTTAGAAACTAAACAACTGAACGCGATCGCAAACAAAACTGAATGAGAAATTGCGCAAGTTTTCACTGAACGCATCAGGAAGGCATCCGGACATAATCCGGACACGCTCTTCTGCAAGGGGCCTTAGGCCCCTTTCACGCGAGCGATAATTCTGCGTGGGTGCAATGTGTGAGCGAACGCATTGCGCCCACACGGAATCTGGACCGATTCATTTCAATGGGTCTGTGTACATAAGCGATGGTTTTCACGCATCACTTTTGCGTTGTGTGAAAATCGCAGCAGGCTCAATATTCAGCGATTTTCATGTAACGCTGGCCCCATAGAATTGAATGGGGCTGCATGAAAATCGCATCTGCAAGCAAGTGCGGATGCGATGCGTCTTTCACTGATGGTTGTTAGGAGACGTTGTTTGTACACGTTCAGTTTTTTATCACGCACGTGAAAAACGCATCAATGCGCATTGCACCCATTAGGTGAAAAAAACGGAACAACTGAACACAATCGCAGACAAAACTAAATGAACTTGCTTGCGAAGTCGCGCATTTTTAACTGAACGCATCCGGACCTCATCCATGACACTCGTCTGCAAGGGGCCTAAGGGGTACATAGCATCATAAATCAATATAATGCTATGCGACGGCGGCAGTGCTGGGAGGTCAACACGGGAACGCTCGCTAACACACGCTGCGAGTCCAATGAGTGGAAGTCGCTGATGTGTAAAGGGCCTTAGGGCGGTTTCAGACTTATTATTTTTATTTCAGTTTCTTTGTTGGCATTTTTTTTTTTTGGGCAAAATCCACCGTAGCCAAGTGTTACATGTTGGAATAGGAAATAAAAAATGCCCTACAAACTGTGTTTTCTGTTGTGATTTTTTTTCGGTCCCATGGCATTTTTTGTCAAATCACAGCATGCTCTGGGTGTGGTGTTTTTTTAGGCATTTTCTCATAGATTTCTCTACAGGTAAAAAAAGGTCTGGAAAAAAAAACCTAAAACACCTGATTTGATGGTGTTTTTTTTAACAATCCCTAAAAAACCACCCTTAAAATTATTCTCCCATAGAAGCAATACCTAATATAGTCCTCCGAGTGCTTTCTCATACCTAGGATTTAGTCATGGATTCTGTATGAATATGTGAGAAAGTCACTGGGACATGCTCCTATGCATGCAGTATTATGGAACTGCTCTCCCTGTGGCCTCGTACACAAGGAGCCCTAGACACACCTAGTGCCGCCTTGTGGTGTTTAGTACTTCACCGCATTGTATAATTATCCTTGCCTGGAAGCAAAGCTTGTACCCTTGATTACCTGTAATACAGTATCCAATGGAGCATGCCACGAGAAGCTTTGCAATAGGTTCTTAACAGAAGCTTCCAAGTCGATGATATGGACCCCTCGAGACAGAGTGTGCTACCTTACAGAATCCGTGTGCACAGCTCGGCCATCTGCATTAACCCTAATGTCAGTGCTAATTCTTGGTAAGTTGATAGGGTCAGCCCAGGGGTGCACCGCCAATGAGGCGATTGCCTCAGGCAGCACCAGGGAGGGCTAAGAGGGGGGCAACGGAAGGGCCAAGGGCAATGGGCACATCCATTGTGGAAACAATTATCTCTACAAATTCAACTGCATCGTTGTACTGAGGACAGCAATACAGTGGAATGCCACAACAGGAGACCGGAGCGATGCCTCCCTGGCCCACCGTTTCCTCTGGTAGGCTTTAGTCCTAGTTCCTGTAACCTATCAGAGGCCGCTGTCATCATCATCAGCCTGAGCCGGGCTGTATAGAGCTCAGGGCACATAGGTCTGTGTCTTGCACTGCATCGCTGACAGTGTATTATTTTTATTATTTACAGTATTATTTTTATTTCGCAGCATGCTGGTGGGCCATAATGGGGTGGGGGGTCATTTTGTAACTGGAGAAAGCACTATGGGGACATTGCGGCTGTAAAAAGGAGCATTTTTGTACTGGCACACATTATAAGGGGGCCATTATGGGGACATCCATTCTAATGGGGCAGCAAGAGGGGGTAGTTTTTTGTACAGGCACATAAGGGGGCATTTTTTGGTACTTAGTTAACATTATAAGGGAGCATTTTTGTACTGGCACACATTCTAAGAGGGCCACTATGGGGACATTTGTTTTACAGGGGGCAAAGATTTTTTGTTTTTTGGACTGTCACACTTTACAAGGGAGCATTTTTTGTATTGGCACACAAATGGGGGTATTTTTGTACTGTCACACATTATAAAGAAGGATTTTTGTACTGGCACACATTGCAAGGGGGAATTATTTTACTGGCAAACATTATCAGGGGTCATTTTATTGTACTGACACAAATCATAAGGGGGTATTTTTGTACAGGCACACATTATAGGCAGAATTATTACTACTGGGGGCACTATTACTTCTGGGGACAAAATGAGGGACTTTATTACTATTTGGTGTCAGTGCTAATTCTTGGTAAGTTGATAGGGTCAGCCCAGGGGTGCACCGCCAATGAGGCGATTGCCTCAGGCGGCACCAGGTAGGGCTAAGAGGGGGGCAATGGAAGGGCCAAGGGCAATGGGCACATCCATTGTGGAAACAATTATTTCTACAAATTTAACTGCATCGCTGTACTCAGGACAGCAATACAGTGGAATGCCACAACAGGAGACCGGAGCGATGCCTCCCTGGCCCACCGTTTCCTCTAGTAAGCTTTAGTCCTAGTTCCTGTAACCTATCAGAGGCCGCTGTCATCATCATCAGCCTGAGCCGGGCTGTATAGAGCTCAGGGCACATAGGTCTGTGTCTTGCACTGCATCGCTGACAGTGTATTATTTTTATTATTTACAGTATTATTTTTATTACTATAATGGGGGCGGGCGGAGGTCCGGCCGCAGCACGGTAAACATGCCGAGAGGCGGGTGGAATAAAACTACGACATGCTGTTCACCCGCCAGAACAGCCTGCCGGAGAAGGCTGCCGCTAAGGTGAAAGTAGCCTCACTTAACTGTATATGGCATGAGCCCACTGAGGACAGTGATTGGCCAACTACATGTCTCCGCTGCAGCGTTTATACAAACAGTGGGAGGTGGACCAACAATGCAGCGCAGAGAATGGTGAAGAAGAAACAGGTGAGTATTGGATGATTTTTTAAATTTTATTTTAACCCTTTAATGACCATGCCTGAAAAGTCCTTAATTAGAGATGAGTGAATTATTGGAAAATTTGTTTTGGCTGCTTTGCCAAATTTTACAAAAAAATTGGCTTTGTGACGAATTACTTTGTCACAAAGTGCATTTCTTTGTAAGTAGTGGCTGCAATGACAGGGAGCGGCGCAAGCCTTAATGACCAAGCCAGATTTTAGAAATGTGTGACTTTATCACAGAATAACTCATTAACGGTATTGCACATCCAAGTAATTTTGACATTATTTTTCCTCACATATTGTACTTTAATTAGGTGATAAAATTACACCTATGCAATTTGCATATATTTACTGAAAACACAAAAAACTGTGATTTAAAAAAAAAGGTTTTTTTTGCTCATTATAATGGCAATATATCAGATAATACACATACACATACTGTACAAAAATGTTATCAGACATATATTTATATAGGTTTCTTTTCCGAACTTTTAAAATGATGTCATCATTTTGGTCAGCGTGGTGAAGTCATACATCCCCGCGCATGAGATTTTGCATAGGATCATCAATCAAGATGGCCACGGCGGCCTCTTCGCACTCACACGTATGAGGTGAGTATGTATTTTTTTATGCCATTTCAGGGAAAGTTGATTCGTTACCACGAAGCACAAGGAAATTTGGCTTTGTGTCAAATTGAATTTTCCATAAAATTCGGATTGAAATTCGGGTTAGGCTACATGCACACGACAGTTGTTTTTCTCGGCTTCCGTTTGAGTTTCTTTTGCGGATAGGACAGGAACCCAATCATTTTAATGGGTCAGCAAAAAAATGCTGACAGTTCATCCGTTTGTGTTCCGCGTCCGTTGTCTGTGTTTCCCTCCAGCAAAAACAGTAGTGCATGTTCTACTTTTTTCTCATTTGCGCCTCAACTGGGCGGTCCTGCAAAAGTTCTCCTGGGCGTGGCTTTCTTCTCCCTGGCATGGAGCGCATTAAATTAGCGCACCCCGCTCTCAGCCAGGGAGAAGAAGCTCGAGTTCTTGTGAGATTCTTGAGAACTCGAGCAATTTCACACAGTCTAAGCCGGGCGCCATCTTGGACTCCCCAGAGGACTCCAAGATGGCACCCGGCTCAGGCTGTGTGAAATCACTCGAGTTCTCAAGAATCTCGCGAGAACTCGAGCTTCTTCTCCCTGGCTGAGAGCGGGGTGCGCTAATTGGATGCGCTCCGTGCCAGAGAGAAGAAAGCCACGCCCAGGAGAACTTTTGCAGGACCGCCCAGTTGAGCCTAATGGCTCATTTGCATATGAGGCGCGAATTGTTGCGGGGGCCACTGCGGACAAACGGGGGCACATTTTGGAAAATGAAAAGCTGAAACAGCACCACCGGGAGCCGCCATGTAAGTGGATATATGTATTTTAATGTGCATTTTCAGATGAAAGGTCCTCTTTAAACCAAGTGTGTAGCGACGTATTTATACAGCGCTTGGTCAGCATTGGGTTAATTGGGTTGTGCAGTGCTAGAATACTGATGACCTATCGTCAGGATCAGGATAGGTCATCAATATCAGATCGGTGGGGGTCATCAATATACTAGCGCTGCACAACCCAGGGGCAGATTGGGAACTTAAAGTGGCCCTGGAAAAAAATACCTAAAAGTGGCCCTATATTGTAAGATTATAAGAGACTCTAACTTGACAGCAATACCACAGTGTAAAATACCACATACCACAGTGCCGCACAATTTACTGCCCCAAAAGCTGTCTCTCTGAGCTAGCCATCAAAAGAGACCATTTTCTCTCCTCCTCTTTTGGTTGTCTCTGATTAAGATATGGAGCAGGGAGCTTAGGAGGTGAGATGTGGGACACAGTTGGATTCAGGTCATGTCGCTGGCCAGGTACATGTGTACCTGATTCTATCAGAGTTAATTAGCACTGATAGCTTATCATTTAACCAGCCAGCTGCAGAAACCTGGCTTGGGTGGCCCCCTGGGCATCGGCCCACGGAAAATTTCCCTGTAAGGTCTATGACCAATCTGCTTCTGAGTTGAAGCGCTGTAATCTCGCGCATGTGCGAGTATGCTGCATGAGAGTGCCAGCATGGTGTTCCTTCCCTGTGCTGGCATCAGCCTCGGGAAATGAACTGCGCATACGCTAGCTGGCATGCACAAGTTTACTGCGCATCAACTATGTGACATCAGAAGAGCAAGGAGGAGATTGAGAGGATGGGGACGGTGCTGGGCTGCCAAACAACATTCTCTTCCAAAAGGAAGAGACACCCATACGTAGACAGTTGTTTTGGGATTCTTGCCCCTTATCAGTATAGATGAGGGAGATAGATTTCTTCCTTAAAGAGGAAAACTAATTTGCACACCTTTTTCTGCTCCTGGGCTGAAGTAGATATAACGTGCCATGAACCCAAGAGGAATTCTCAGGAATCTGTGTTCCTCTTCACATTTACAGCTGGTTTGCATTCCTTATCTCTTGGATGAACCTGTACATATTACTGGAATCAGATCTGATCTGGAACACAGATCACTGCCTTTTAGGAAATGTCTAGCTTGACTTTTGAGATTTAGTACCATCCGAGTACTGTGCTTCAGCATGGGTTCCTTCTGCTCCTATAGGATAGGAGGGTCCTTTTCATCTATGAAATATCCCAACCTACTGAAATGAAGCTCCAATCATTTGATTTTTAGGTGTAATGGAGCTCTTTTTTTTTTTTTTTTTTTTTTACCTCAAGTTTTCCTCAACCTGTACACACAGGCTAAGAGCAACCTTTCAAAATACCATTCACACGTGTAGTTAGATGCACACAGCAGAAAAGCCCTGCACATATTTCCCTCATATATGTAGGTCTGAAGCTCTAGTCAGTGGGGGACATTTATGAAAACTATTGTAAAGGAAATCTGGCTTAGTCGCCCAAATCAACCAATTAGAATCCACCTTTAATTTTTTTCAGGAGCTCTGAAAAATGAAAGGTGCAATCTTATTGGTTGCTAGGGGTAACTAAGCCAGTTTTCCTTTACACCATTTTTTTTATAAATCTCCCCCACTGAATTTAAACTGTTGTCCTCGTGTCCCTCTCTTGACCCAGTTGACACATGCAGTGACCCTATTCTTGCTAAACACCATCAGGTCAATGGCCCTACAGAAACAGCACCTTTGAGTCCTCCTGCTATGGCCATTCCGGTGACAAATAGTTACAAAAACTAGGTAGATGTTAATAGAGACATTGAAGTTGATGAGTATAGTGCAAAAGTTCTGCAAAGGGCACCGTGTATCCACCAATAACCTCAAATATGCCCCATTGTGTTTTATTTACTCAACATTTCGAAGAACATCATTGGCTTTCAGTGAGTAGAACTATAAACTCGTCCATGTCATGCCCAACTGACAAAGATTCACTTCTGACAACCTGAACTTTCTATAGAATGACATTTAGATCTCCATAGAACCCTACAGAGATCTAGGTTTGGTTTAGTAGAACCGCAAAGACTGGGTGTTTGGACAATGTTATGGACAGTCAGGGAATACAGTCTGTCTGGTGGACAGATTTACAATGTTGGAATGGGAAAGTCTTTTCATTAGAGCCATGTAGGCACTAAAATACTTGCTATAAAGGCAACCCACAATGATACTGGGGGGCCAAGGGCATGGTAGAAGGGCCAACATTATTTTCTGTGAGGCTATCCCTCCATGATGTTTGCCCCTGACTGTAGCTTTCATTTCTCAGGGGGAGTACAGTTGAGGAGACCCAATGGGTTATAGAATATGGAGACTTATATTTCATGCAATGCTCCATTCGGTGAGTGGAGCTGCTCCATACTATGGATTCTTGTGATAGGTTCCAATGCAAACCAGCCCCAGCTCTCATGATGACTACGTTACCATGCACACAATCTCATTTTGGCTTGTGAACAAACTCCCTTCAGAAACAAAACAGTCACAGCATTGAACTTTAATCTGCACTTGAGGTTGTTCTGGCTGGTTTCGTGACTGTGTATGAGTAATTGGTTAATAAGTGACAAGAGCAACAAGCCTAGTGTGTAACGTGAGGCTACTAAATCTAACAGCAGCGATTAAAGATTGCCTGCCACCTACACACAAATCCACATTGGGCTAGGCCAGTGCTTCTCAATTATTTTCTGTCATGCCCCTACCTAGGAAGAAGAAAACATTTCGCGCCCCCCACGCGACTGTAAATAGTATCATTTGTCTATAAAATTGTTATAAGTACACCAATCTCCCCACAGGTGAGGGCCATTAACACCCCGCCCCCCCCCCCCCCCCCAAATCATGTGCAGGCTTCATTAACCCCCCTCCCCAATCATGTGCAGGCTACATTAACCCCCTCCCCCCAAATCATGTGCTGGCTACATTAACCCCCTCCCCCCAAAATCATGTGCAGGCTCCATTAACCCCCCTCCCCAAATCATGTGCAGGCTCCATTAACCCCCTCCCCCAAATCATGTGCAGGCTCTCTCCCCTCCCAAATCATGTGCAGGCTCCATTAACCCCCTCCCCCAAATCATGTGCAGGCTCCATTAACCCCCTCCCCCAATCATGTGCAGGCTACATTAACCCCCTCCCCAATCATGTGCAGGCTACATTAACCCCCTCCCCAATCATGTGCAGGCTACATTAACCCCTCCCCAAATCGGGTGCAGGGTGCAGGCTCTCCCCCAATAGGGTCCAGGGTCCCCCACCCAATACTTACCTCCCTGGAAGTGCTGGATGCAGGCCTGTGTCCCGCTCGGTACTGTGCTCAGGCGGCGCGATGACGTCATCCCGCCGCCTGAACCGCTCTGATAGGCTGCCGGCACAAGGCCCGCAGCCTATCAGAGGAGCAGGGGAGGGAGACGCCTCTCCCTCCACTGCCGCACAGCACAGCGATCTGTATCGCTGTCCAGAGGACGGCGATACAGATCACTATGGAGATGAACGCTTCCACAGTGGAAGCGTTCATCTCCTGTCACCTGGAGCCCCCCTTTACGGAGCCTCGTGCCCTCCCTGGGGGGTGCGCCCCACTATTTGGGAAACGCTGGGCTAGGGCTACACGGTGGCTTGTGCACACTCGACTGAAGATCACAATACTGAGCTACTGCAACTAAGAAAGCAACTTGTGGTCACGGGACTTAAAATAGCAAAATTGAACTACTACTTTGCAACTGCAGTAGCATAGAACTTAGGGTCTCTGCCACTGTTTTGCTATACTATATATTGTTATACTCTACAGTGTTATGTTATGACCTGTACACCGGCAGGAGGTACGGTTGGCAGGGACAGGGTTAACCATTCCTTCCTTCTTGGTAGGAGTAGGCTGGTCCTGCTTCCTGCCAGGAGGTTCAGTTTGAGTCTAGATAGTGATGAGGAAGGAAGCACTTGCTTGAGCTCCTTCTTCAAGGGACCTCATCCAGTTCTCCTGTGAGACCTCTACTCCTGAGAGAGTCACAGAATTAAGACTGCTTCCATCTTAGAAACTACAGCGTGACCAGCAAACCACAGCTTTACAGACCCTGCTGCCGGTAAGGGAATACAGATCAGACACCCATCACCTAAACAACAATCAGGCCCATATAATTTCAACATATTGCAACATTATTATTATATTCCTGTTTGCCAGAATTACGAGAGAGAGACATCAGCAAGGCAGCACATCTGCAGTGCCAATTAATTGCCATTTATAAGGCCACCATACCTCAGCACCTGGTGACAGAAATTGCACTTTGTACCTACTACTGCTGGATTCACTGCCAGTTATATTTTGCACTAAGTAAAGTTAGACTTTTATTCTTTTTCTTCTGGCCTGATTCTTCAAATTACCTTTCCACTGCACCTCTACTCAGGAAACATCTCATCAGGGGCACTACCACCCCCATCCTGTGAACCAGTTCTTCAGGAGCTCACTTCACAACTACGGGCGTCGCGTGTGAGGGCCGGACAAGATGCAGGTGCGTTGCGGGAAAATGCACGATTTTTCCGTGCGAATGAAAAACATTTTAATGCGTTTTGCACGTGAGTGAGAAAAGTCGGCATGTTTGGTACCCAGACCCGAACCCGGACTTCTTTACTGAAGTTTGGGTTAGGTGTAGATTTTATCTTTTTCCCTTATAACATAGTAACATAGTACAAACAGTACGAAAAAATATATTTGTCCATCCAGTTCGGCCTGTCATACTGCAAGTTGATCCAGAGGAAGGAAAAAAAAAAAAACTGTGATCAGAAGCCAATTTTCCCTACTTAGGGGAAATAAAAAATTCCTTCTCGACTCCAATCAGGCAATCAGAATAACTCCCTGGATCAACGACCCCCCTCTAGTAGCTATAGCCTGAAATATTATTACACTCCAGAGATACATCCAGTCCCCTCTTGAATTCCTTTATTGTACTCACCATCACCACCTCCTCAGGCAGAGAGTTCCATAGTCTCACTGCTCTTACCATAAAGAATCCTCTTCTATGTTTGTGTGCAAACCTTCTTTCCTCCAGACGCAGAGGATATCCCCTTGTCACAGTCACAGTCCTGGGGATAAATAGATGATGGGAGAGATCTCTGTGCTGACCCCTGATATATTTATACATAGTTATTAGGTCTTCAGATTTATACTTTTTAACATGTATATAATTAAAGAACATTTTAGGGTTAGTTTTCTCTCTCTTTGGCAATTAATCTCTCAGTCTCTAGTTTGGCCTCTTTTATTTGTTTTTTACATATTCTATTTTTTTCCTTATAGTTTTTCAGAGCTTCCTGACTCCCCTCCTGTTTTAGTGATTTATATGCTTTCTTTTTGTTATTTATTGCTTTCTTTACAGTTCTATTTATCCACATTGGTTTCTTATTGTTTCTTAACCTTTTATTCCCATACGGTATGTACCTCTCACAATGAGATTTTAGGATGCTTTTAAAGATATCCCATTTTGTGGCTGTATTTCTATTTTTGAGGACTTTGTCCCAGTTAGTTTGGCCTATGGCCTCGCTTAGTTGGCTAAATTTAGCTTTTTTGGTATTTTTGTTCCTCTCTGAAGAAACAATCTTTTGAATGATAATTGAAAGGTTATTACTTTATGGTCACTATTTCCCAGGTGTCCCCCAACCTGCACATCTGTTGTTCTGTCAGGTCTATTGGTTAATACTAAGTCCATTATGGCCGTCCCTCTAGTCGGGTCCTGAACCAGTTGGGAAAGGTAATTGTCTTTGGTTATTGCCAAGAACCTGTTTCCTTTATGCGATGCACAGCTTTCAGTTTCCCAGTCTATATCAGAGTGCTATAACATGGTTATAGGGAAATATAATAGCATTCCTTATACAGAATGCTTAGTAAAATAGTGATGGAGGGGTTAAAAAATAAAAAACAATTAATAAACTCACCTTAATCCACTTGAACATGCATCCTGGCATGTCTTTTTTCTTTTTTGATGAAAAGGACCTATGGTGACATCACTGCGCTCATCACATGGTCGATCACATGGTCCATCACCTCAGTCTAAGCTATGCCTCTTAAACGCACACACACAGGGACAGACAGACATACACACACACAGGGACAGACACACACAGCTAGGCCTCACCACACTTCAGCCTGGCTCCTCTCCGTACAGGAACACAGCTTTCTGCTCCTCTGTCTCAGGTCCTTTAGCCCAGTAGAAAACTCCATCTACCCTGGCTACCCACCCCAGCAGTGCACATGGCGAAAATTCTCTACATTGCTGGGGTGAGCTGCCCTAGAATTCAGAACAGGCAGTTTAATGAAGACCAGGACACAGCTAGAGTAGTGAGCGGACACAGCAGGCCCTCCCCCCCAAGAGCATTGGCCCCGGCACTTGCCAGGGTGTGCCAGGTGCTGGCACCGGCCCTGATTGCAACTTATTACTAATCGGTCTTCCTCTCACTAAACTTTCCCCCTCAGTCTGTTCTAAATGCTGCAGCCAGGCTCGTCTATCTAGCCACCCACTACACTGATGCTACTAGCCTGTGCCAGTCACTTCACTGGTTGCCCATCTGCAGCGTCCCACATTTGTGTGAAAGGGACACCTTAAACATCTGTCTATTTATATTTTTATTTGCATAGTATGGTACTTCCTATTATCAGGCTGGCAATGTAATTTCACCCATTCGCCCCTAGGTGGTGCTGGCACCACTCATTTATATAGCTTGGGGTGTGTTTAGCTCAGTGTGTTAGTGTCAGAGTATCAGAGTGAAGTGTAGAGAGGAGTGTGTATGGAGGAGAGAAGCAGGCCTAAATCAACATGTAGATGTTTTCCTTTCCTCTGGGCCCTGCTCAAGTCTGGAGAAGACAAACACAGCAACCAAGCACCAGACAGTGAGTGATGTACAAATATGCAGTAAACCTAGTGAGGGTTAGAGCTGAACTCAGCCTATGGACTTTGCCAGCACAAGTGCCTGAGAGCAACTTTTGGAGTGCCACGACACAAATGGATAATTGATGCGCAGAATTGTCCTTATCCACTACACAAGCCTTCCAGGACATAGTGGAAAACCTAAACCTTTTTAGAAGCATCCTGAAAACAATAAAACAGAGAGTTTGCCTGCCACAAGGGAGATCGCCCTTATAGGATAGCTCAAAGTAAGCAGAATTTAGTATATTTAGTACCAGAGTGCTATAGTTTTAGCTTAATCTAACTACAGAAGTCCTGCCTGTAAAGTGTCAATCTTAAAGAGAACTCCTCAACTGACAATTGCCTAAACCTGGTAAGTGGAATACAATTGAGCCTATTTCTGAGTCATCACTTCTGCCATACGAATGAACTGTATTTGTACTGACTACCTGGAGACAAGTGATTTTATAACAATCGACTCCTTCATCATTCTACTACTACTACACTCAACATTTGCACCTACCAGTGCTGGTATCACGAACCAGGGGCCCAGACAGCAAAAGCACCCTAAACACCACCACCATCAAGGGCACCTAAATTTCCATCTGGCTGGTGTTCCTTGCAACCGAGAGTGCCCCGGAAGGTTTCGTGCTGTCCTTCCCATCACTGTACGTCGGCCCAGGGAGGCTTTGCTAACCATGAGCACCAAATAAACTACTATTGGCCCACCGTCGCCTCACGTGTTGCCCCTTTGGCTTGGTCATTGCACATCCACCACAGAATACAGTTCAAACTTCTCACCCACAAAGCTCTGCTCAGTGCTGCACCTCTATACATTTCCTCCCTCATTTCCGTCTACCACCCTACTCGTGCTCTCCGTTCTGTTAGTGATCCAAGATTAACTTCCTCCGTAATTCGTGCCTCTCACCCTGTCTTTAAGACTTTTCTCGAGATGCACCTACTCTCTGGAATGCTCTGCCCTGGAAAATCTGGTCATTTCCCAACTTCCCTGCCTTCAAACGTGCCTTAAAAACACATCTTTTCAGGCAGGCTTATTAAGCTACCTAAACTGACTTCCCCAGTAACCCCCCTCCCTAGCTCCTCAGGCCTGAACTCAATCTTCGAACAGTCCCACAGCCTAAGCAGATCGGCCTTCACCACTGCTTTCAGTACAAAAATGGCTTGACTACTACATATCACAATCAACTACCTTTTGTGTCACCCCCATTTCCTCATAGATTGTAAGCTCTTGCGAGCAGGGCCCTGACTCCTAGTGTTTCAGTTGTATATTAGCCAGTTACGTTGTCTTTTATTTTGTACATGAGCCCTCTGAATTTGTAAAGCGCTGTGGAATATTGTGGTTATAGCAGAAAATAATAGCATTCTTAAGATAGAATGCAAGAGAATATGGCAATTTAGGGGTAAAAAAACAACAACTCACCTCATACACTTGATCACGCTGTTGCAGTGTCTTTTATCTTCTTTCAGCAAGACCTGCAAAAGGACCTGCGATGATGTCACTGAGCTTACCACATGGTGAGCGCCGTGACATCATCGCAGGTCCTTTTGCAGGTTCTGTTGAAAGAAGATAGAAGACACTGCGGCAGCACGAGCAAGTGGATGAGGTGAGTCAGACCTGAAGTTTGTCCGAACCCGGCGAACCTGAACTTCCACGGGTTCGCTCATCTCTAATCATCATTATTATTATTATTACAAAAGGCAACTTGTGGTCACATGACAGAAGCTCGCAATGTTAAGCTACTATATCGAAACTAAGGCTAGGGCTAAACGTCGACTTGTGGACACACAACAGAGCTACTACATTACAACTATATTTTAAAAGACTCTTCTGCATTTTAGTGGGCAAATGAAAGCTATGCTTGCATAAATTTGAACCAAAATGTGCGCTATTTTCTCCTGTGCCGTGCAATAACTGCCGCCAACACTACATTTGTTGAGTGGCATGAAAAGTCACAAGGTTTACTGCTAAAATGTTGCATATGGAGATTAAAAATTACAAAGCTATGGCAGAGGGAGGCAAAAGATGAGAAAATATCTTCATCGTCATCATTGTGCATAAGGCCAAAATTGGCTTGGGCCTAAAGGGGTTAAATGTGAATGGATTTTGGATAAACACTGCTTAATGGTAACCGTGGTGTGGTCTATGGTAATGACATACATTGACCTACCAGCTCTCATCCAGCTAAATATTTAGCATTGCTGCATGCGTATATGTTCCCGTTTCAGCTATAACATAAGCAGTCTTGACTAATCTATATCAGCATTTACACTTTACAAGTGACCTTAGACCTTGTGTCTGGAGAATCCTGGTAATTCCCACTAAACATGGTGACGCTCCACTATAAACCACTAGGTTCCCAAGTCCACTAAGCGATTTGCAGAATATTGTAAAAATACCGGGCTGCAAACTATTAGTTCAGCTTGAGAATCACCAGATTCCCCATCACCTGCAGGGCAGCAGCCTGTATACCCCTAGCCTCTGCAGAAAATATACCATCAGACTATAATCCTATTACTGCTAGGATGAGGCTCACGGCAATATCATTATTAGATGTTAAAATGGGGCCCAACAGCCATCTTCTTTTTCGCGGGAACATGGGCTTAAAGGGTTTCTGTCACCAACTTTTGACATTATAAGCTGTCTGACATTAGCTATGTGCTAATGTCAGACCAGCTTGATAATGTCTTTTTTATAAAAATCCGCTGTATATATAGTCTGAAAAACTTACTTTTATATTATGTAAATTAGCCTCTAGGAGCAGGGGGGGCGTTGCCCTGCTCCTAGCGGCTCCGTCCGGCAACCTGCTGGCACGCCCCTTCACACTTTGATTGACAGTGCAGGGCAGCGATCCTCCTGCACTGTCTCGTTCTGAATCGCGCGCCGCGCGCCGCTCTGTATTCGGCGCAGGCGCGGTGAGCAGAGGACGCTGGTGCCTGCTGTCCTCTGCTCACCGCGCCTGCGCCGAGTACAGAGCGGCGGCGCGGGCGCGCTCAGAACGAGACAGTGCAGGAGGATCGCTGCCCTGCACTGTCAATCAAAGTGTGAAGGGGCGTGCCAGCAGGTTGCCGGACGAGCCGCTAGGAGCAGGGCAACGCCCCCCCTGCTCCTAGAGGCTAATTTACATAATATAAAAGTAAGTTTTCCAGACTATATATACAGCGGATTTTTATAAAAAAGACATTATCAAGCTGGTCTGACATTAGCACATAGCTAATGTCAGACAGCTTATAATGTCAAAAGTTGGTGACAGAAACCCTTTAATCCTTGTTTACCCCTCTATCACTTATGCAGTGACCTTGTGGATCAGTACAAGGGTTAATTTAAAGCTAAATTGAAGAACTCGGACTGAAGAACCTCTGTAGGCTCAGGCTTCTCTGGTTACTCAACAAAGAGCCGAGCCGGCCCGGCCAGAATAAACAGTACTTGCCTGATAGAGGACAGTGTATTTAGCAGCACATCCCCAATCATTCACCTTGCGGGGGTGGGGGGTTTGGGGGAATATGATTGGTGGCTATACACACTAAGCATCAGCAACAAGGAGTTAAAGGGGTTGTCCAACTCCTATAATGCCCCCCAAAATGTCCAGGCACCTTACTTACCTTACTCCCCGGCACCTGCATCGCTTCTGATACCCGCATAGCCGCCACTGCATCCCAACAATCACGCGGATAAAAACATCCAGCGATGTGGGGGGCAGTCAATAGCAGGCCACGATGGGAATGAGCCTCCCTAGCATTGAAGGTGAAGCTAGGGGGGCTCATTTCCGACGCGGCCTGCTATTGGCTGCACCACCCCACCGGGCATAAGTATCATATGTGTGTGGTGCCCGGGCCTTTTGGGGGGCATAATAGGGGGTTAGATAACCCCTTTAACCCTTAGGATACCGGAGTTTTTTTTTTGTTTTTGCATTTTCATTTTTCTTCCCTATCTTCCTTGAGCCATAACTTTTTTATTTTTCCGTTGTGGGGAGTCGCTCTGGTAGATGGCGGTGCGGGTGCAGTACCGAGGCAAAACAGGAGTCCCGAAGGTGCAATAAACAGTGTTTTATTCACACTTGCACAAGATAAACAATAAACAGTCTCTTGGTGTTACTTCACACACATAAGAAATCATGAGAAAAACAAGGCAGTCCTATACAGGCTCCAGTCACCTGGGAGGTTTTAGGTGCAGGTTCGCACCTGGCTGTCAGTCCAGCCGCAAGACAAGCGACGTCAGGTTTCCAGGCCGTCTGCACTCCTCCTTGCTGGGCTCTTGCTTCCAGCCCAGAGAACTCCCAAACTCAAATGATTCCACAGCCTTACAGCAGCTCCAGGACAATCACCTCTCACCTGCTGGTGCTGGCTGTCTTATAAAGGCCCGGGAAAAACCGGCCTGGACCGTGGGGAGTAGGCACCCACCCAACTCTTTGCCTACTCCCAGTAAGAGCCGGCCCGTATTGGCTTTGCAGCCAAACTAAATAGAAATGTGTCAAAACAGCACTAGCTGCTGCTGACACGCAAGAAAACCCGGCTCTTACCTCACCGAGGCCAGGAACCTCGGTGACACGTACCTGCCATCGACCACGGTACCTTGCACCTTACCACACCGTTCACATATCCAAATGAGGGCTTATTTTTTGCACGACAAGTTGTACTTTAATATGCCATACAATGTAGTGGGAATTTCCAAATGAGGTGGAATTGGAAAAAAATGCAATTCATCCACCGTTTTACGGTGTTCCCTTTGCGGAAGAACTGACCCATGCCTTTTATTCTCTGGGTCAGTATGATTATAACGATACCACATATGTATACGTTTTTTATGTCTAAATAGTGTAAAAATAAATTAAAACTTTAAAAAAGTTTTTTTCTTTTTTACATTACCATATTCTGACACCCATAACTTTTTTATAGTTATATCTACTGAGCTCATTTTTGCGGAACGAACTGCAGTTTTTTTTTATACCATTTTGCAGTGTTTGTGTCTTTTTGATCACATTGTATTACATTTTTAGGGTAAGAGAAGTGATGAAAAAATGGCGCTGGTACCAAAAGGGTTTAAGATGTGTGGCACGGGCTATGTCAGGCTGGGTTCACGTCTGCTCTGTGAACTCTGGCAGCCTATTCCGGCGGAGGAACAGACTGGATACCACCAATTACCGCTGGATCCCACTTCACTGTAATGGGATTACACGTTACACCTAGCATTTTTTGTCCAGCTATAAGCTGGATACAGTGACTGGATTACAGTGATGGAGTCACAAAACAAATGTGAACTCTGCCTAAGGTACTGCTCGTTTACGGCACTTAAGACTTTACTGTTTGGGAAAAAAATATATCGCTTCGGCGCCCACCACACTTTGAGATGGACTGGCCATCCGGATCTTAGGTCTGCACTGTGAAGACTGGGAATTGCAGAAGATGTTAATGAGAACAGAATGGGTCGCCTGTGGTTGTTTGGGAAGATTGCGAAGTGTACTTAGAGAGAGACAGGGATAACTACTACTACTACTACTACCATCATTGGGAAAAGCCTACACTGCAATATACTTTGGGACTGTGCCTATTGCTGCTATAGGTACTACTATCATCTATACAGTAAAGGGAGACTTTATTTATTGTAGCCAAATGGGCCTGGTCATTAAAACCACCAACATCCATTCGCCAGCCCGTACATCTGCCTTCCTGCCTTACACCCATCTTCCTAACATCAAGGGCACCCCAGCCTAACTCCAGGCAGGAACCCCTCCAGGGTTGCCAGACAGATTTTTTCTTTTTTCTGGACAACTTATCCCAAAATCACAGCCAGCCAGAATTTTTTACAGACAACTTGGAAAACTCTAATAAAAGATATAAAGATTATAAGTAATCTTATATTTCTATAGCTCAATATACTGATAAACATCATTACCAGCATTTACTGTGCGCTGTATAAGGATGATAATTACCACCAAAATAATCTGGTCAACTACCACCAGCCTCAAAAAAATCATGGACACGTCTATGTATTTATTTTTTTACAGACACAGGAAAAAAGTCACCTGTTTTTACGCACTGCCCAGAAATTTCTGGATGGTTGGCAACCCTGAGCCCCTCCGTTCACTGCATGGCCCCAGGAGGCATTGGAGTTAGGGCAGCCACTGTGAACCACCACTGCTCTTATTGGTGCCACAACTACCACCCCCCTCCTCCAGGCTCTCCCCCTGCCGGTCGCTGCACTTCTAGTGGTGAAGAATGATATGACATTCAGCCAGGTGCCCATAGCAGCAGACTATAAATGACTATCGATAGCTGGATGGGTTGTATTACAGATTCTGAATTGGAGCTCAGGAGTATGGATGAGCAAACTGCTCAAAATCTGATTCAGGTTCAATTTGGGTGAATTGGTATATTGATTTGATCCGGGTCCACATCAGTTCTACCCAAATCAAAAGTGCTTCAATCCGTCTAAAAATTTGTGTATGACACTTTTATTTTGCATTTTTACCTCTCTCTCTCTTGCTGTCCTGAATCAAAATCGCCAGAAAAATTCAGATTCAGATCCACCTCTCATTTTTACAAAATTCTTGTTTTTTTTGTGTTTAGGGGCTTCAGGGGCATAGGTCCGGACCAAAGGGATTGTCTTCCCCAAGGCCATACAACCCCTTTAAAGAGCATCTATCAGCAGTTTTGTACCTATGACACCGGCTGACCTGTTACATGTGCACTTGGCAGCTGAAGACGTCTGTGTTGGTCCCACGTTCATATGTGCCCGCATTGCTGAGAATGATGAAGTTTTACTATATGCAAATGACCCTCTTGGAGCAATGGGGGCGTTACCATTACACCTAGAGGCTCGGCTCTCTCTACAATTGCAGCGCTCTCTGAACTTTGATTGACAGGGCCAGGCAGTGAAAACGTCATCACACCGGGCCCTGTCAATTAAAGTGCATATGAACATGGGACCAACACAGACGTCTTCCGCTGCCAAGCGCACATGTAACAGGTCAGCCAGTGTCACAGGTACAAATCTGCTGACAGGTGCCCTTTGATAAATGCCTAGTACTGTCAAAATAAGGCAAAATCAGGATTCTGGAGTATCCATTGATATATAGCTTCTATTTTTATATGGCTGTATGCTGCTTGATAGATATATAATTGATAGAGATGAGCAAATTGATTCTATACGAATTAAAATAGTTACACATTTTTCAAAAGATTTTAATTTTGGGGAAACTGAAACTGTTGTGATTTGTTCCAAGGCAACCACTCAAAAATGGCATCCACTATTTTGCAAATCAGAAGACACAGAAGGCATCTGCCATTTTTATATAATTTTTTAATTTAAAAATAATCCTACGGTGCAGTGTGCTAGTAGACTGGCTGTTTGCTACCTCCGACTACCATCCCTTTACCCATAACCATATATGTTGCTGTCACTCTGACATTTCTAACGCTGTCTTGGCCTTAAAGAACATGAAAGGGGTTGTATACAGTTCTAGGAGGCCTCAGAGTGTCATACGCCACTTTTCAGGTCAATCTGGGCATTTTCGTTTGATGTCAAATTCATTCGGATCGAATCCGATGGCCAAATTGACTGAATTGGACCTGAGGCTTTTTTCCCAGTCCGTAACTTTGTTTTCCAGCTTCCACTCTTAACATCCATGCACCTAAGGGCACACTTTTCCTTAAGGGGGTTGGGGGAGACAAGCAAAATCCAGTACCATACACCACTGAATGCACCATAAGAAATAAGCGACAAGTATCCGATGGTTGTCCTATTGCAGGCTCTACACCGAGCCCTCGTCACTTAGCGGCTGACCCATAATTGTCCAGATGTCAGCATACTCTGTATACAAGTTCTGATGGAAGAAATGAGGGGAGAATGAATATAGATAGTAATGTCTAGTGCTGTGCATTGACATGAAGATGACATCTCATCTGATGGGAATCAGCCGCACAGCTTCTGGGAAAATGTTGACCTCTGAGATTGAAGACAATTCGCAATCTTTCTCTTTCCAGAAATGTCTTGACATTTCACTTCTGTAATGATTCCTTACATGTTAGACTGCTCAGTCAGCCAGAAAAATCCCATTGCACAGTGAGGAACAGAGCCGCCCGGACGTGGTTACGAGGATACACTGTGGGATTTGAGTTTTGCAGCATTTTACAATTAAAGGAATTCTAGGAACATTTTCATAAAACGGCTTATTAAAAAGCAAGCCAAGAAAGATTACCACAAAACCACAGCGGGAATCTCATGATTAACTCGTTCATACATCTGATAATTGGTGTAACCATACTGATCCGTGCTTCAGGTAAGTGCCCTAAGAAATACAAACCAGTCAGTACTGCACCAGCTGGTCGCCTCTGAAGGACCAAGTGACCACATCTATGGTGCCAGCCACTTTTAAGAAGAGGTCATCAATCTCAGGAGCCTGGAAAACCGCTTTAATGCCGGGAAATATAAAAGCCAGAATTACAGCTGCACAGGGGCAGACTAGGCCCTGGAAATAAAGGTAAAAGTGGCCCCATGTTGCAGGTGGGTCCAAATTGACAGAAGATGGGGGCAACATAATTAGGCAGGTACAACATAGGTAGGCAGGGCCAGCCATACCATAGTGTAGACAGCTGAACCAAATACCACAGTGCAGCACAAAATAGCGCCACCTGCGCCACAGTATTCAACTATATCACTGTCCTGAGGACTTTGATACAGTTGAATTCAGGATGGCGGCTGCTGGCCATGTGTGTAAGAGATGACTGGCAGCCGTGAGGAGGGCTTGGGTGGCCCTCCTAGGCATTGGCCCACCGGCAAATTTCCCTGTAGGCTCTATGGTCAATCCGCCCCTGCAGCTGCAATACCTGAAGCTCCCGCTGTCATGAGCAAAGCTGAAATCACCATAGAAGCCTATGGCACCATCAATAAGAGTCCACATTGCGCCCCTCTTAAAGCCACCATTCTAAAGTGCCATGGATGTGGTCATGTGATCTGTCTCATTCAAAGAGTGCAGGTTATTCACATATATGGTGTATTTCAATGAAGCATTGTGGAGAAATTCGAAGGATGGTGTTCAATAGCTCATTCTGGGGATCCTATTTGAAGGCCACAATTAAATGGATCTTACATGGTTTAGATGCTCTTCAAGCTAGCCAAAGACATAGAGCTTTGCACCCAACTAGGGTTGAGCGAACCTGAACTGCAAAGTTCGGGTTTGTACCAAACTTTGCGAGTTCAGGTACCCGGACACGAACCCGGACTTTTTCACTGAAGTTCAAGGTTCGGGTGATTTTATTATTTTCCGTTATAACATGGTTATAACGTAAAACAATTACATTCTTAAGATAGAATGCTAAATAAAATGGCCATTGAGTGGTTAAAAATCTTCTATTCATTCAGCAGGACCTGCAATGACGTGGTGAGCGCAGTGACATCATCGCAGGTCCTTTTGCAGGTCCTGAAGAAAGAAGAGGATACCTGCCGCACGATCAAGTGGATAAGGTGAGTTTTTTTTAAATTATTTTTAACCCCCCCAATATCCATTTTATTTAGCATTCTATCTTAAGAATGCTATTATTTTCCGTTATAACCACGTTATAACGGAAAATAATCGAGTGAAGTTCGGGTCCCAATTGAGTTTAATGGGGTTTGGGTTCGGTGTTCAGGTCCCGAACCCGAACTTTGACCTGAAGTTCGGCCGAACCCGCGAACCCGAACTTCACCGGGTTCGCTCATCCCTACTCCCAACCAGTGCTGTGATATTTACTATTATGGATACGTTGCTTGTGTGTTAATTCTGGGGGCCTTCCCCTTCTGAGTTAATCCTGAGGGGTCATATGTCCAGGATTCTAATCTCTGGAGGACCTCTCAGCTCCTGCATTGCACAGAAAATGTATTGATTTCAGTGGGAAGTGTAATACTTCATTTCTCCAGTGGTGGTGCTGCAGGGAAATTTAACACTTACTGCCAGGTTTCTCAACAGATTAGCTGATCTCTTTGGCACTTTTTTTTTTTATAGATAGCATGCTCGCACTTGCATTACCTGCACAGTGTGTAAGCAAAGTGGGGGTACTTTTTAAAAAACTTTAATGAAAAGGAAAATTCTCCCATAATATCTTCCAGATGATGCTGACATGTGTGGCACGTTACCATCCCCTGACACACTGATCACATTAGTTACATGTCAATTTCATGAACTTTTCTGACTATTTCCAGAGCAGCTACTCCATTCACAAGATTCTGGTTGTCGGTCATTCATTTCATGTCATCATGTTCCTTAGTCAGGTTGTCTCTAGTGATTTGTGACCGCTGCTGTCCCCTATGAACAGTAATGTGTCTGTAGTCTTTATTGTAAGCCCCGCACTTTGCCTTTAACTAGAGAGGTCTTATGGGGTCACATGTGGCGAACATAAAATTTAAAGTTCTGTAAATTCCATGTCATAAATTAGAAGATTCAGAATGTCATAAAGAGCTAATGGCCAATGTATAGCCTAGAGGGAAGGTTATAGAAAAGACGTGGATAAAAACAATGCAGAGCTTACACTAATGACAGTCCCAGCTCAAATATTCAGAAACTGCAAATGACCATGGACTGCTTAAAGGGGTTGTAGAGGATTAGAAAAACATGGCTGCTTTCCTACAAAAATAGTGCCACCCCTGTCCACAGGTGGTGTATGGTATTGTCATTGAGTCCTATGTATGCTGGACCCAACGGCCTATGTCTAGTAGAAAAATTAAATGCCTACCCCTACCACATGGGGATGGTCTTCAGGGCAAACAAAGATAAATCTATATACCACAATTCATTCCTAAATTGACCTGGGAAAAAGAACCAGTACTTAAAGGAGATTTCTGGAGGCAATGTTAATGGTCAACCTTAGGCTCCTTGACCATCAGTGTCTGGTTTGTGAGGGTCCTCCCCGTGGAAACCCAGCCAGTTAGCAAGGGACCATGGCACCAAAGGAAGTTGTGCATCCCCTTCAGTGTTCCCACAGGTACTGTCAGCAGCCCATGAATGGCACATTTACAGTAAACCCTTACAGATGAGCCGCTATATAAATTATGAAAGGGTAGCAGCTCCATTCTCTAGTGATCAGTTGGGGTTGGACCATCACATATCAGAAAATGACATCTTATTTATTCTCAGGAAAAGTCATCAATGTTTGACTCCTGGAAAACACCTCCTCATGGACTATGGTCATCTACGTGGATGTGTAAACCTCTCATACCTAAAACTAACTTGATTGAACTAAAAATACTGAATATGATGACATTTGCAGGGAAAAAAACAATCTCAGCAATAATATGATTTATACAAAACCACAAATTATTCACCCAAATTAAAATTGATGATATAGACAAGAAATTGAAACTTGGGAGTGTCCTTCACAGTCTTCTTCTGGATTATATGAGAGTAAAATCACAAGTGCTACTTAACAACATCGTAAAAATGACTATTGACAACCCTCTAATACAATAAGGGATGTATGAAGCAGCATACAGTGGGTCAGTTTCCACTCACGAACATAGTGTGTTCTTCAGTTTGGACACCCCAATATCTGGGGAGTATCATGTAAACTTAGGACCTTATTGTAAAACATGGAACTAACATCTCGCTCCACTGCAACCACATTCAGGAGCAAGTGAGTTCATCACATGAAAATCTTTGGTCTCCATTCTGGTCTCCACTTAAATTGTCCATTAACTCGTCCATCATCCAAAGTGATCAATAACTGTATATTTCATGTTTAAGTGGCCCCGAAGCAGCTGCTATGTCAGCCATACTGGTAATTAGACTCTGTCAGTAATGTAGGGGTCCACGTGCTGACTTTACCCCTCAGATCTTCCTTTAACATAAATACCCTATAGAATTTTCTCTGATGACAAGATACTTTGTCCTTTTATTAAAGGGATAGTCCTACAAAAATATTCTTAATTTTTTCAAAAAAAGCACCTGGGTCTGAATACTTTTGTAATTGTACGTTATTAAAAAATGACTATAGCTACTGAGTTATTCAATGAAATCCATCTGTATAGTCTCCACCTGATGTTTGTTCTTTTTCTAATTTCTCTGTCCACCTCAGTGAGGTGGACGCACATGCTCAGTTCCATCCTTCTACTGCCACCAGCTGCAGCAAAAGAATATGTCCCTGAGCTGCCAGCTTGAAATAAATCCAGGAGCCTCATTTGAGCAATGATTGGGGAGATCTCTGAATCCATGTGAGGTACAGGGATGGTTTTAGCTTTGTTAGAAAGAGATTGGATAACCCCCTTATCTGCTATTCATTCCAGGTTTTATTTTATCCCCATTTAATCGCTGGTGAGAACCTAACACAATGTTAGAAAAGAAAGAAGTGGAAATAGATGGGGCACCAGGAGGACCTCACGGGTGGTTAGGATTGTGGTGGTTTCAACGGGATCTTGAAAGGGGCCTCATTTTTATCTTTACTATGACCCACCAATGCATTGTACACTGACTACCTAATGTTTGTTAAAAAAAAAACATGAAATATTACAAAACTGATCGATACAACTGCATCTTTCTAAATCCCTGTTACTGCCTCATGCCCCGCAGATGTCCTCTGATAGATGGACAGGCTCATATATTTAGAATGAATGACCATTGTCCATTATTAACTTTCTCTTTTACATGACCCATCTCCATAGCTATAGCAAAAATAGATCAGACTAACAAAAGGCTTTTCTCGCTCAGAGTTCTGTACAGACCAGAAACATAGGATACAAGAACGGATGAATGGTCCATTTATGAGGACAAGATGCCATATCCGACCATTGGTGGAACTGATGTCATCGTGGCTCTATAGACCTGTGTTTTGGGTTTGTCTATATCTTATTAGTATGCTATGCTCTACTGAATGGATCATTTTTCCTCCATTTCCATTGGATGCTGCATCCTTCCCATTGTTTTCTACAACCGGTTAAAATGTCTCTATTCAGTTTATGAAGTAACATGAGTTTTTAGGACTTTTCCTTAGAGAAAAGAACAGCTAATATGTTCCATTCTGCTGGAGTGTAATCAGGAAAACCAATGTTATCGCCGTGCGGGGATGTAAATCTTGCTACGTATTTATTAGACATCTCAGATGCTGCCCACACAGACTAGTGTTTCATCTCTTGTGGAACATTGCCAGAAAAGACTAAGATGTTTCCACAATGTTGGCCATGCGTTTGTTAAGCTTAGACCAGCATTTTACAGTTTTGATATAATCTACATAAAATTGAGTAACTTTATAAAAACATTACATTACTACGGCCAATCCTGAGTAGCAGCCTTCACAGTGACAATTCTGCTGATTACTATGGGAAACAACCAAACACTAATCTGATCTTAACCTCATCGAGGTAGTACCCAAAAACTTTAAATATGTAACACTGAGGTACACCAATCTCTTATACAAAATATCAGTCTTTATTAAATATCATTAAAATACACATTACATACCATAAAAGAGGAGAAACAAGAAAAACATGCGCCAAACAACTTGCCACGCCACGGATACGCGGCTATTAGTGGGTCCTAAACCAGCGGTTCACCGAAATGAACCCTAGACAGAACAGACCTTAAACGTTCAAATAATGACTACCCCATCAGAGTGTGGAACATTACTCAAATCCCAATCTGTCTAATGGTGGAGTGCTCATTCCCTCCCGGTGCAAATACACTAGCAACTCGTGCCTTACCTCGGCCACATACACCCCGTCATGCAAGTAGGCGCTGCCGCTCGCACAGCTTTGAAGAAGCTGTACGCGAAACGCGCGTCGAGGTGCGCCTACTTGCATGACGAGTGTATGTGGCCGAGGTAAGGCATGAGCTGCTAGTGTATTTGCACCGGGAGGGAATGAGCACTCCACCATTAGACAGATTGGGATTTGAGTAATGTTCCACACTCTGATGGGGTAGTCATTATTTGAACGTTTAAGGTCTGTTCTGTCTAGGGTTCATTCCGGTAAACCGCTGGTTTAGGACCCACTAATAGCCGCGTATCCGTGGCGTGGCAAGTTGTTTGGCGCATGTTTTTCTTGTTTCTCCTCTTTTATGGTATGTAATGTGTATTTTAATGATATTTAATAAAGATTGATATTTTGTATAAGAGATTGGTGTACCTCAGTGTTACATATTACTATGGGAAACAGTCAAAAAATATATTGACAGACACGCCCCTGAGAGCTTAGCTCATATCCCATAAGACAATGGGACAATCAGCATTTACTGCTTCGCAGGGGCGTAGCTACAGGGGGTGCAGAGTTAGCAGTCGCTACCGGGCCCATGAGTCTGAGGGGGCACAAAGACCCTTGTGCCGCATAAGAAGAGGCCGGTTACAGCTCTGGCTGGAGGGAAGGGGTTAGGTCATAAATTTAGCATGGGGGTGGTGGCAGGGGTGCAGTTTCAATTGCGCCTCAGGCAGCACAAAGGCTATGTGCTCAGGGGCGTACATATAGGGGTCGCAGGGGTCGCAGTTGCGACCGGGCCCGGCTCTCCAGGGGGCCCGGCCGCGTGCGGATCCCTGGCCCCGGCCCGGGCCCTGCAGCTGCGGGCAAAGTAAGTGAGAGAGTCCTCCGGCTCCATCTGCGGCAGGTCTCCCGGGAACATGCGCGCGCACTCATGTGGGCGGCGCCAGCAGCAGACGGGACCAGACCAGGGAGGAGAGACGCCTGAGAGCCGGGATGTGCTTCTCTGCCCCCTGGCCACAAATCACTGAGGGAAGGGGGGCCACAAGCTAAACTCTTGCACCAGGGCCCATGAGCCTTTAGCTACGTCCCTGCTGCCTCGTATTAAAACTCAGCATACAGTATATAGATTACACTTTCCCCAATGCAAATCACTCTGTATTGGATAGATTTCAGTGGCAGTCTGCAGAATTATGAATGCAGCTCTGGAGAATAACACAGGCTCCAACGCAGTCAGTACAAGATGAGTCATGTATCTACACAGTTCCTACACTTCACTATGAAGATGAATTCTATGTGTACACTGTGCTGTACATAGCAAGAATGCGCTCAAAGGTGAACACACACTTTAAGGTAGTTATTCTCATAAACCGTGACATATAATGGCACTATTTTTGGTATAAACAAGATAATAAAATGGAAAAGCTTAAAGATCACCCACTGCACATAAAAATATAGCACTGGGATCCTCTTTGAAAAAAACCCCTCACAATAGATAGGTTTTCTACGGTACTGAAAATAGGTCAGTGTTTGGTTCCTGGAGAGAACGCCTCAATAACAGTGCCATACGTTGACCAAATTAAGTTGCCTAAAGAGAAATGTTATACAGTGCCCCTGCAAAAATAATATACTGTACAGAGCCTAAGCTCACAATGCCTCAATAAGTGCTCACCAGGGCAGTGCCGCTTTGTCACCGCACTGTGCTGCGCCCCTTAGTCAGAGTAGGTCCCACTCAAAGAGGCAACCTTGGCGTGGTGAGTGGGCTTATGCCTTTTGATCAAAATGTACACTAATGCCTCCGGTACAGCATGCAGTAAACAGGGCTGTACACATTAATAGAATGCTGAGAAGCAATAGATCAAAGCATAGCATTGTGGATGTGCGACCCAGTGTTCTCTCTCCTGGATATTTGCAGTGCTCAAATAATGCCATCACGTAATGTATAAATACATACATAGTGGTCCAATCACAGTATAAGGCCTCATGCATATGAACATATGTATTTTGCAGTCTGTAAATTGGTGTGATCACATTTTCACTGCCTGGCTCTATCAAAGTACAGAGGCTGCGGCAGTTGCAGAGAGAGCTGAGCCTCTAGGTGTAATGGTAACGCCCCCGTTGCTCCTAGAGGCTCATTTGCATATATTAAAACATCATTTTTCTCAGCAATGCGGACACATATGAACATGGGACCAACACAGAGGCCTTTAGCTGCCAAGTGCACATGTAACAGGTCAGCCAGCGTCATAGGTACAAATCTGCTGAAATTTAAGATATTTTTGTAACATTTTGGCATGTTCTGCAAACAATGGTGACGAGGCAACAGCAGAAATGTTGAGAAGTTAGGATGTACTGTGTATGCAGGGTCAGAAACATAAAGATGGGGCCCATTGCTTTCTGATAGCTCCTCTTCCACAAGTAAGGGTCCATTCACACGTCCGTTGTTTTTCTAAATTCCGAAAATAGGACCGTTTTTTGAGGATCCTATTTTCCAAGAATTCTTTCCGTTTGTCATCCGTTTTTTGCAGATCCGCAAAAAAAAATGGATAGAAGAATACATTTTCCTATTTAAATGAAGTTGGACGGACCGCTATTTTCGGATAAGAATAGGACATGTTTTATTATTTTACGGACACTATGTACTGAGAAAATTATGCGGACAGCACTCTTTGTGCTGTCCGCATATTTTATAGACCCGTTGAAAATCAATGGGTCCGAATTCTGTCCGCAACTATTCCGTGACTAGTCCGAAAAATCGGGATCAGATGCGGAACTAAACAACGGACGTGTGAATGGACCCTGACATGCTTTAATTCATTCCCTTATATAAAAATATAATATACAGTAGAACAATACTGTTATGGTGGTGGTGAGCCCCTTACCTACTGGGCCCTTGTGCAGCTGCACACATGGTATGTCTGCCCCTGTGTGTATATGGCCACTTTAAATGTAGGTAGGTATCAAATATCATTAGAATGTAAATCTTGACACAAGGAAATGATATCAGACCAATTACTACTTGTATTTATTCTACAGAAACCTGTCCAAACAAGTCATTGGCGCGTGAATGGATGAGATCAGCTGTTATTTCTATGCTGATGATAAGTAGGTGTCAAAAGGAAACGTACAATTAATTATTGATTCATGGAATTAAAGGAAATACTGTATGTTAATTTCACGATGTATAGGCATGTAGTATTCTGTACATAAAAAATAAGCAGCTATGATGAAGAACAGCTACATAGCTTATTGTTCAGGCTACATTTTCCGGTATTGAGATCCGGCAGACGATCTCAATACTGGAGAAAAACGCTTCAGTTTTGTCCCCATTCATTGTCAATGGGGACAAAACTGAACTGAACAGAACGGAGTCACCAGAATGCATTCCGTTCCATTTGGTTGAGTTCCCATACCGGACAGAAAACCGTAGCAAGCTGCGGTTTTCTGTCTGGCATGGGATGCGGATCAAAATAGATCGCAAGATAGCATGACACACAATGCAAGTCAATGGTGCCGGATCAGTTTTTTCGGACACAGTAGAAAAGGGATCCGGCGTCTATTGACTTTCAATGGTGTTTATGACGGATCCATCATGACTATTTTAAAGATAATACAACCGGATCCGTTCATAACAGATGCAGACGGTTGTATTATCAGTAATGGAAGCGTTTTTGCTGATCCCTGCCGGATCAGGCAGAAATACAGGTGTGAAAGTAGACTCAGAGGGCCTGGGTGAGTTATAGGCAAAATAGGTAGTCACCTAGGCCACTATTGAGGGGGTGCAATATTTAGATTAAAAGGGAATCTGTCAGCAGGAAAATTCTGCCCGATCTGAGGACACAGTTTAGTAGCAAACTATGGTGTTAGTCTTTCCCGTCTCACTATACTTTTTGCTGGCGATCATGAGTAGGAGTCCAATGTATTCATGAGATACACTAGTTACCCCTCCCCCTACCACCTCTGCCTGTAATTGACAGTTTTTTCCCCTCAACTCTATAGAGAGAAATTGTAATTAAAAGGTTTCCTATGTGTTGTCATGGTAACAGACTACAAATAAACCTTGCGTAGTCCGATCCTGCTATCATATTCCCTTCACGTAATTCTAATTCTCACTAACATAGATTTTGTAGATTAGCAATAAATAGGAAACAAATGGACAGTGGTATGACTGCAGGGTCCTTTGTAGTCTGTTTCCATGGAGACACATAGGTCCGCATAGCAACTGTAAAAACAATACGACAGAAAATGTTTTATCAAGATGATTTGCAAAGTTGGTTAATTTTTTTAAATTATAGATATTTGGGACAGTAAAATGAATATTTGGATGTGAAGGTGGACATAGCCCTTAAAGGGAGTCTGCCAGCTACTTTGAGCATTTTAGACCGCTCATATTACCATTTAGCACAATTGCCCAACATAAAAATAGTACCTGTATTGTGTCTTTTACATGTTCACAAACGGAAAAAACACTTTATAACAATATTTAAATTAGGGTCTGCAAGTGCTCAGGGGCACCGTTACGGTCGCAAGTGCCCAGGCCCCTCTCTGATGTGCCCAGATAACCGCTCCCCTTGGATTCCAAGCTCCAGTCACAGCTGGGCCTGCGCATGCGCACTGTTAGCATCAGTGCCTCTGCTCATAGTGGGCAGAGCAGTGCGCCTGCGCGGGCTCGGCGGTGACCGGCACTCGCATGAGATCTAAACCAGAAGAGGAGGATGAATAAGGAGAGGAGGACGGGCCAAAGGAATCCAAGGGGAGCGGTTATCTGGGCATATCAGAGAGGGGCCTGGGCACTTTCCCCATAACGCCTGGGCACTTGCAGGCCCTAATATAAATATAGTTATAAAGTGCTTTTTCTCCGTTTGTGGACATGTAAAAGACACAACACAGGTACTATTTTTTATGTTGGGCAGTTATGCTAAGGCCCCTTTCACATCTGCGTTTTTGCTTTCCGTCCTAGAGTTCCGTCCTCAGTATGTGAACATTTTTTGGACGTTGACAAAACCGCAGCATGCTGCGGATTTGTGTCCGTCCAAAAATCCGGAAGACATGCCATAATGCCGGATCCGGAATTAATGCCCATTGAAGTGCATTAATCCGGATCCGGAATTAAGCTAAACGTCGTTTCGGCACATCGCCGGATCCGACGTTTAGCTCAGCGCATGCGCAGCAGCAGTTCCGATCGGGGTCCCAGTGTAAGCTGGGGCTTTGATCGGTTACTATGGCAGCCAGGACGCTACTAAAGTCCTGGCTGCCATGGTAAGTACTCCGCAGCAGTGTACTTACCCACGCTGCGGCCTCCGGGCGCTCCTTCATGACGTCACAGGTCCGGGCGGCGCATTGATCTATGCGCTACAGGGACCTATGACGTCATGAAGGAGCGGCCAGCCTCCGCGGCGCAGGTAAGTACACTGCTGCGAGTACCATAGCAGCCAGGACTTCAGTAGTGTCCTGGCTGCCATGGTAACCTGAAAGCATTTCGAAGACTGATCAGGATCCTGATCAGTCTTGAAATGCTTTCAGGCGACTTGCGTTCTGACGGATCTGGCGGGACGGAAGTGCCCGCCGCATCCTCAGAACGCAAGTGTGAAAGAAGCCTAAATCGTGTTATGAGCGGTCTGAAACGCTCAAAGTAGCTGACAGACTCCCTTTAAAGGGAACCTGTCATGAAAAAACAGCATGTAAATCTGTTCACAGTACCTCCTAGTGCCCTCCAAGTGTCTCCAGAGGGACCTTTTCTTCCTAATGTCACATTTTTTGTCTTTGAGAAAATGTAGTTTTATTCAGCCGCTGCCCCGTGCTTCAAGTCAGGCTTGAAGTCATGGGGGCAGCGACCTAGGCGTCTTCACTGGTCCTCTCCTCGCCCCCTGCTTTCTTGAGTGACAGCCCAGATCGTTTGCCGGGACCGCGCTCTACGGCCGCATGTGCAGTAAAGGGCGGCTGAGCGCGGTCCCGGCTGCCGCTGCACATGCGCCGTCTTTTTTGCCGTACAGCGCATGCGCCCGACAGGCTGTAGCAAACGCGCCTGCGCCCGGCATCTGTGCACAGCCGACGTGATCTCCATCACGTCGGCTGTGCACAGATGCCGGTGTTCTGCCAGATCTCTATAGATTGCCGAAAGTCTATAGCGGAAGTCACGTGGTTCGCTGGGCAAGCGCACAAGCGCGCTTCCACAAATCATCCCTGCAGCCTCCACTGAAGTACTTCACCCACCGCGCGTGCGCACAAGAGACCTCTTAAAGTGACAGTCATCTCCAGTAAAATACAGCATCTACATTTATTTGTACCCTCGCTGCGCTCGGCAGTTAGTCAAACTAACTCTGTGCCGCCATTAATAGTAAAGAAGGAAATGAATGTAGATTAATGAGTGCTGGGGGGGGGGGCGGAGCTGTATTTTAATGGGGATTACTGTCACTTTAAGAAGCCTCTATACCCTTAAGTTTGCGCACGCGCGGTGCGCGGACTACTGCAATGGAGCCAGCAGGAGTGATTCGCGGAAGTACGCTTGTGCGCTTGCGCAGCGCGCCACGTGACTTCCGCTATAGACTTTCGGCAAACTATAGAGATCTGGCAGAACACCGGGCGCAGGCGCGTTTGCTACAGCCTGTCGGGCGCATGCGCTGTACGGCAAAAAAAAGACGGCGCGAAGTACGCGCGGCAGCCGGGACCGCGCTCCAGCCGCCCTTTACTGCGCATGCGGCCGCAGAGCGCGGTCCCGGCAAACGATCTGGGCTGTCACTCAAGAAAGCAGGGGGCGGGGAGAGGACCAGTGAAGACGCCTAGGCCGCTGCCCCCATGACTTCAAGCCTGACTTGAAGCACGGGGCAGCGGCTGAATAAAACTACATTTTCTCAAAGACAAAAAATGTGATATTCGGAAGAAAAGGTCCCTCTAGAGACACTTGGAGGGCACTAGGAGGTACTGTGAACAGATTTACATGCTGTTTTTTCATGACAGGTTCCCTTTAAGTAAAAGTTTGGTTTTATCATTGCACTTTCCTGAATTGACCATCATTTCAGTATTTTTATCTTGATTAGGATTCATGCACACAAACGTGTGCCGGCTGGAGCCGGATCGCAGCCCGCAAACAGTGGGTCTGCAATATACTGGAACTGTCCGCTTTTGCACTGCATCACGGATGTGGACCCATTCACTTGTGCGGAACGTTGGCATGGAACCCCACGAAAGCACTGCGGAGTGCTTCTGTGGGTTTCCTCTCTGTGCCTCCGCACTGCAAAAAAATAGAACATCTTCTATTTTTTTGCAGTGAAGAGGAATCACGGACCCATTCAAGTTGAATGGGTCTGGATCCGTCTGCGGCAGCCGCACGGATAGTGCCCATGCAGTGGGGACGGCAATTTTTTCAGTGATACAATATATTTCAGATAAATGTTTCTGTCAATTTACTCACAGAATCTCTGATTATAATTAGAGAATACATCTCTGCCTGCTCCCCTATTATGCAGCTGTCTGTAAAACAGAATGTGCCGGGACACGGCTGGTGAATCATCGCTAGATTACAGAACATTTGGAAAACTCTGAATATGGACTTTAATTAATGGAACTTGGAAGATAAAATGGAGCTAACATTTGGCTCTCATGCCGAAACTCATAGGTGTGAAGTAATTAACCCTGCCCTGCAACGTGCAACATCACTCATGGCTCTACTATCTTTCTACTCAGTTGTAACAAGTCGAAACGTCCTTGAAGCCACATACAAGATATTCTAATATGAATTTACCAAAGAATGACCGTATTTTTTTGCTTTTATGGATGTGATTTTCCCTTATTAATGAGCTGATCTACTTAAGTTTAATTTTTGATAAATGACAATGTGAGCTCATTACAAAATCATTTTACCTATCTATCCATCTACCTACCCAGAAGAAGAACCACCAGATTGCAATTCATCTATAGGATCCCCTTATCCCGTGACTTTGGTTTGGATCTTGGTACTCTGATGACCCCAGGATTTTGGTATGGAGCCTAAGACTATATATGGAGCCTAAGACTATATATGAATGAGCCTGACTTGGACTCCAATCTATCAATCTTCCTACCCCCCAGATTGCAATTCATATATAGAAGTTCTATAATAGAACCCCCTTACAGGGCCGGGGTCAGCACCCGGCGTACACGGGCAAGTGCCGGGGCCCACTGTGCTGCTATGAGCACTTCCATCAATACAGATGGAAGCGCTCATTGCTGGAGTGCAGGGAGCTACGGTCATTTCATTCACTAACTGCAGCTCCAGGGGTGTAGCTATGGTGGAAGCCACATGAAATAATACACGGACCCTATCTGGAAATGGGTATACTTAAATTAACAACAAAAAGCCATGTGGCTGAATGCCCAAACTTGACCCAGATATAAATGCTTATAAAACGTAACTTTTAATGATCACACTAAAATATGCTACGTGAGCACCTACAAGAGAGGTTAAAACCCAAGAGGTGAATCCTAAGTTCCTAGGATTCACAAGGCCACAGCTTCCGGAATGAAGGGAAAAGACAGCACCCACACCAAACGGATCAAATCCACAGTGTTGAAGTAGCTGCAATAATTAAACACACATAGTGCAATACGATTTTAAAAGAAGCTAATCGCTATTTATTGCACTTACAAGATGGATGGTCGGAACAAATTCATAACAAATCCTTGTGCAGTAATCACATCAACGTTTTTGCTTTTATTAAGTGTATGGTGTAGTAGCATTGCTATCGGTGAGATACAATAAGTCGGTGAATAGCTGAGGCCACACTGCTGTACTCAGGGCTAGTTTTGTCACTAGCAACAGTGTTCAGGTTGTTTGATAGGGGAAGTGCACGCCCCCCTAAAGCTACAAGTGTCACATCACAGCACCATTATATACATATGGACTGAACTATGTGGATTTTAACCTCCTGTAGGTGCTCACGTAGCATAGTGTGATCATCAAAAGTTACGTTTTATAAACATTTACATCTGGGTCAAGTTTGGGCATTCAGCCACATGGCTTTTTGCTGTTAATTTACAGTGGAAACCACTGCTTCAGGCCCTGAGGGCAGAAGGGGCCCAGGAGCAGTAGCAGGACCAGCTGGTGCTGTCCCCCTTACAAACTCCTGTGCTGCCGAGCTTCAGACACGCCCCCTCTTCACTCCAACAGAGCAAGACATTTTGCCTTACAAGTTTTAGACACGCCCCCTCTACACAGGACGTGCTGCCGGAGGAGGAGAGAGATGGCAGGGCTGGAGGGGGGACTCTTCAAGCCTCTGCTGGATGCTGTAGTAGACCAGCAGCTTCATGCTATTTAGTTATTTTACTGCCTCAGTAAGCCCCCTAATATCCTGTCCTTCTCTTATCTCATCCTCATGGAGACCCTACTGTCTCCTTTCTTCCCTCATGTATCCAGAGCTCCTGTTCCACCCTCCAATCTCCTATTGCCAAACACAGACCTCCTGCCACTACTTCTTGTATGAATCCCCCTCAGAGCCCCTTCCACCTACTTGCTGTGTCCAGCCCTCTTGTCCATCCAGGGCCCCGTCACCTGTCTCACTCCCCTGCCTCTCATTATGGTAGTGTGTAAACCACATGCACCATAAGGACCTTCAAACATCACAGGATCACGTCACTGTGCCCCCTACCCTGTACTATGCCCCTTACATTCTGCATTGTGCCCTCTTACCATACTCTGTACAGTGCCCCTTGTCATTCCCTGTACTGTGCCTTCTTACACCATTTTATAAAGTCACTGTATGGCGGTTTTATCCCGTCACTGTATGGAAGTATCCGGTCACTGTATGGAAGTGTCCAGTCACTGTATGGAGGTGTTATCCAATAACTGTATGGCCTTAACTGTATCCCTTTCCCTGCCCACGCCACCTTTTTTAGACCTGGCATAAGTGGGAAAAAGTTGCAGATTGCAGCAAAAAGGACATTTCGGACACAATCTTTGTCAGAAATACGACTAATATAGGCGTGATGTGAACCCACCGGGGGGAGGGGGTTTGTACAAAAATTTGCTATGGGGCCCAGTCAGTTCTAGCTAGTGAAGGCCTCTTACACAGTATAATGACCCCAGTGCCCCCCATTTGGTATAATGATCCCCAATGACCCTCCATTCAGTATAATAAACCCCAGTGCCCCCTCCATACACTATAACCCCCAGTGTGGGGGCCACTGGGGGTCCTTATTCTGAATGCGGGGGCGACTGAGGGTCATTATTCTGAATGAAGGGCCACGGTGGGGTCATTATACTGTGTGGGGGGCCACTGGGGGTCATTATACTGTGTGGGGGGCCACTAGTGGTCATTATACTGTGTGGGGGCTTTTGGGTGCTATTATATGGTGTGGGAGCCACAGGGGTACATGTAAATGTAAAAAAATACCACAAGAGGGCCCACTGAGATTTATCGCCCAAGGGCCCACATGAACCTGAAGCCAGCCCTGCCCTTATCCCGTGACTTTGGTTTGGGTCTTGGTACTCTGATGACCCCAGGATTGTGGTGTGGAGATGTTCTTTAGTCATAATTCTCTGGATAAATACTGTAGGCAAGAACTGAAGTAAGAGCAGTCCGGAGATGAGCATCATTCTGGGAAATGCAGTGCCAGAAAGTGAGGTAGGAAAATGGTCATGGAACATCTAGATAAAAAAACAAAGGTTGGTCATGAAGACAACAAACCATACACCTTGAATAGGTTGGCTGAATGCCTGTTCGTTTGACAGCTATTCCTACCAACCTCTCCATACACATGCATTTTGGCCAAGCCAACAAAAGCTCTAGAAATACAGATTAATTAGCCCAATCAGCGCTAGACGAGAGATTCAAACCATGATTTCTATCTACTGCACATCTAATATCAAGCAAGACATTTGGCCCTGGTAGCTTTTTGATGGTATAAACTGGAGGCTGCAGTGTAGTCTGGATATCTAGTCGATTAGAATAAGGCCATATATGAATAATCCTGACTTGGACTCCAACATGTACGCTCAATCAGACAAACCAGTGGGGTAACGTTGGCTACACACATCAGATTAACGTTAGCCAAACATAATGACAGGAACATTTCAGTGGGAGAGGCCACCACTATATTGGGGGTCCCAAATGTCTTTCACTAGCAGATGTTGGGTGGAGGAGGGTGAACCATTGTGGCTATGCTTGAGTATGGGGAATTTCGAGATAAGTTGCTCTCTTATTGTTAAAGGTGTATGGTAACCTTAATGCTTTTGCCAAACAGTAAGTTCAGAAAATATATATTTGTCTATCGACAATGAAGAGTAAAGAGTCAAACAGTCCTGTACACCATGTGTGACATTCCTATTGTTAAAAACAATTACATTATCGTTTTTATATGTCAAGTATCATCATGGTATTGACACTTTAATCTTTGCCTTCTTAAAAAAAAACTGGGGTGTGCCCTTCAGATGGAACTTGTCTGACTAGGTCAGAATTGTAACCAGTTCCATGATAAGCTAGTCTAAGCCCTGGCAACAAAATGCATGAATGCTGTAGGATGCCACAACAAACTTCCCACAGTGGTGTGCTATAATGGAGGCTTTATGTCCTTGTGGTCAGGTTGTGAAATTCTATCCACGTGAGCTAGGAGCAGCAACATTGTCATAGCTTCTGTATAAATCATTGATGATCAGGTGAAAATGATGTAATGAAACTCTCCTTATTGGCAAAAGCCAACTATACCAACAACTGACGCCTAGTGCTGACCAAACATACACAGACTTTGAAGGAGATGGTGGATCAAAAATGTTACCTGAGGACATTAGGCTAGTTTTACACTAGTGGCAGCCATCTCTGGCAGGCTGTACATGTCGTAGTTTTATTTTGGCCGCCTCTCGGCTTGTTTGCCATGCTACGGTCGGCCCTCCCCCATTATAGTCAATGGGGCCGGAGGGGACTTCCGGCGGCACGATGCACTAGTGGCAGCACGGATCCGGCAGGCTGTTCACCCGCCGGAACAGCCTGCCGGAGAAGGCTGCCATTAGTGTGAAAGTACCCTCCATAAAGGTCCGGCAGAACTAGGATGTTGTACTGTGAAGAAATAGGTTAGAGATGAGCAAACTCTTAAAAAAAAAAATTGTGTTCGAATCAGCAAATTTTTCAAAAACTTTGATTTGCGTCTGAATCTATTCTACACACACCAAATATGATAATTGGCCTGAAAATTGATATATGGCACTCTGAGGTCTTCCAGGACTCTGTGAGGCAGTGACAGACCTCATATATGAAGGAAGGTTTGTGTCTCCGAGAATGGTGCAAGAAACCTATTAAGGAGATACATATTGTGGTTTGCTGAGGTGCACCTGAGACATGCCACCAAGGTACCCGGCCTTGGTGGAGTGGAAGCCAGAAGCTAAAGTGTCCACTAAGATAGATAGTGGACACTGTTGTTACCTAGTATAGCTGTGGTAGTAAAAGCCCGACGCAGATGCTCGTGACGGGGCGCAAGGCTTTGATGTACGTGCACCTGCCTTACCATCACGGACACAGGTAAGTATTAGCCTTTATATATATATACTTTTTTGGTTTCAACTTTGGGGTGGCGGAAGAAGACCTGTTACTGTGGGGGCAAATAATTACATGGGGGCAAATCACTTAATAGGGGGTAGTGTGGGTGCAAGTCACCTAATGGGGGAAGTGTGGGAGAAAATTATTTAATGGGGGCAGTGTGGGTGCAAGTCACCTAATGGGGGAAGTGTGGGAGAAAATTATTTAATGGGGGCAGTGTGGGGGCTAATTACTTAATGGGGGCAGATTACCTAATGGGGGAAGTGTGGGGGCAAATTACTGTGTGGGGGCAAATAATGTCATGTGGGGCAGTGTGGGGGAAATTACTATATGGGGACAGTGTGGGGGAAATTACTATATGGGAGCAGTGTGGGGGAAATTACTATATGGGGGCAGTGTGGGGGATATTACTATATGGGAGCAGTGTGGGGAAATTACTATATGGGGGCAGTGTGGGGAAATTACTATATGGGAGCAGTGTGGGAAATTACTATATGGGAGCAGTGTGGGGAAATTACTATATGGGGGCAGTGTGGGGAAATTACTATATGGGGCAGTGAGGGGGAAATTACTATATGGGGGCAGTGTGGGGAAATTACTAAATGGGGGCAGTGTGGGGAAATTACTATATGGAGCAGTGTGGGGAAATTACTATATGGGAGCAGCGTGGGGGAAATTACTATATGGGAGCAGTGTGGGGGAAATTAATATATGGGAGCAGCGTGGGGGAAATTACTATATGGGGGCAGTGTGGGGGAAATTACTATATGGAGCAGTGTGAGGGAAATTACTATATGGGGCAGTGTGGGGGAAATTACTATATGGGGCAGTGTGGGGGAAATTACTATATGGGAGCAGTGTGAGGGAAATTACTATATGGGGCAGTGTGGGGAAAATTACTATATGGGGGCAGTGTGGGGGAAATTACTATATGGGAGCAGTGAGGGGGAAATTACTATATGGGGCAGTGTGGGGGAAATTACTATATGGGGCAGTGTGGGGGAAATTACTATATGGGGGCAGTGTGGGGGAAATTACTGTAACGGGGCCCTTATAACCCAAATGAGTAGCTCTGTGCTGTCCCAAGATCATGCGATTTGGACATCTAGAACCATGCGATCCTAATGTCCCCTTTTCCTCAGAAGACACCACACACCTCTGGTTCATGTGCACTCAGAACATAAACTGATTTATTGAGGTAAAACAACAGTTTTTATATCCCCCTCCCCAAGATGAGGGATAACAACAGTTTCGAATCCCCCCCTCTCATGGCAGGTCACATGACATTATCACATTCCATTGCCCTTATAAGGCTTTACAGGTAAACAACATTAAGTACAGCTGGTAATCTGTTGTTGCCGGCAGAGTCTCCACAGGGGATGGTGGACACAGTTACTGCCCTCATTCTGCATAGGGGAAGAGATGATAGGATTTCTACACAGTTCATGACACACAACCATGGCACTTGTTCTCTTGATGATACTACCCCCTTGTCCAAAGGACCGGCAGACCCGGCCAGATCCTAACGGGTGGACTAGGGGCTGTACGGGAAGATCAGCATTGTTCAGTTCTCGAGCTTCAGTTGCCGGGACAGACCATCAGCATTCCCGTTCTGCTTCCCCGGTCGGTACTGAACCCTGAATTCATAGGGCAAGGCTCCATCTCAAGAGTCGGCCATTGTCCCCAGAGACACGGTAAAGCCATACAAGAGGGTTGTGGTCAGTGAGCACAGTAAAGGACTGCCCATACAGATATGGCTGGAACTTTTTGAGGGCCCAGACCAGAGCCAGATACTCCTTCTCCACGGCTGCATATCCTAACTCCCGAGGTAACAGCTTGCGGCTAATGTACATCACCGGGTGCTCACAGCCATCATCCCCCACTTGGCTTAGTACTGCTCCAAGTCCAAAAGCAGAGGCATCTGTGTTAACACAAAACTGTTTGGTGGGGTCAGGTGCAGTCAGTACGGGTGCAGTGACCAGAGCGTGTTTGAGATTCTGGTAGGCAGCTTCACACTCCAGAGACCACAGGACTTGTTTAGGTAGATTTTTCTTTGTCAGGTCAGTCAGGGGCTTGGCTATTGAGCTCTACTCGGGAACTAATTTGTGGTAATAGCCATCGGTACCCAGGAACGTTAAGACCTAAGTTTTGGTGCGAGGAGTGGGCCATCGGGCAACTGGCCCTATCTTTGCCGACTCTGGACGCTGGCACCCACTACGTGCCCGAGGTATGGGACTTCTGCTACCCCAATTACACATTTGTCGGGCCTGAAGGTGAGCCCAGCTGCCTGCACGCGGTCCAATACAATACCCAAGTGGTCTAAGTGTTCCTCCCGGGTATTGCTGTAGATAGCAATGTCGTCCAGGTATGCGTAGGCATACTCCTGGAGGCCATCTAGGATCCTATCTATCATCCGCAGGAACGTTGCCGATACGTTCTTCATCCCAAACAGCATTACCTTAAACTAGTACAGGCCAAAGGGGGTGATAAACGCCGACTTCAGAATAGTCTCTGGGTCCAGACGAACCCCTTGCAATGTGGTCTAACAACTCATCGATACAGGGCATGGGGTAAGCATCAGTCGTGGTCCGGTCATTGAGTCTCCGGTAGTCCACGCATAAACGGGTCGCCCCATCTTTCTTAGGTACGAGGACTACCAAAGAAGCCCAGGGGCTCCCAGATGCCTCGATGATCCCTAAATCGAGCATCTCTCTAATCTCTTGCCTCATCCCTGCTCTAATGGTCTCTGGTACCCTATAAGCGACTTGCTTCAGGGGAGGCTGCTCTGGGGTTTCTACATGGTGCATGGCTAGATCTGTGACTTCTGGGATCATCGAGAACAGGTCCCTACGTCGGGCTAGTACTTCTCTGACCTACTCCTGGCGGATATCCCCTAACTGCTTGGATATCTGTATGACCTCTATCCCCCTGTCTGGGGATTTTGGGAAGTGGTAGCTGCTCAGTGTCGTCAGCTTCAGGGGCACAGATGGCAGCTACCTCCCCTGCCCTCTCCTCATATGCCTTTAACATATTCACATGAAAGGTTCGTTGAATCCTGTCATCTGAACACTTGGTTAGGAGGTTTGTGGTGTCACAGAGCTGCTTCACCACCCGATAAGGTCCTTGCCATTTGGCTTGGAGCTTATCCGTCCTTACTGGTTTTAGTGCCATTACTTTCTGCCCTACTGCTAGAATATGGCTCCAAGTGGTACGATCGCATCAAACTCTTTGTCGACTCTGGGCTGCCTGAAGGTTCACTGCCACAGAGGCAGTTAGCTCCGTCAGCCGGTCCCCGAGATTGAGAACATACTGATGTAGTGGGGTCCCTTCCTCCTCCCTTTCTCCCTCCCAGTGGTTTTGAACCAAATCTAGGGGTCCTCTAACTCTTCTCCCATACAAAAGCTCAAAAAAAAGGGAGAAAACCCAGTAGACTCCTGCGGCACCTCCCTGTAAGCGAACAGGAGGCGGGGCAGGAACCGCTCCCAGTCCCGGTACTGCAGGTCGAATGTCCGAAGCATTTGCTTCAGGGTCCCATTGAAGCACTCACAGAGACCATTGGTCTGGGGGTGATAGGGGGATATACACAGACTGTGGATCTTACACAGATCCCAGACCTGCCAGGTCAGTTCAGCACAGAACTGAGACACGTTGTCGAAAAGCACCTCTCGAGGAAAACCCACCCTGGAGAAAATACTAAACAGTGCATTGTTCACTGACTTGGTGATATTATTTAACGGGACAGCCTCGGTGTACCTAGTATCAAATTCTACAACTGTGAGGATGAACCTTTTCCCGTTGGGGCTGGGCTTAGCGAGGGGCCCGATAATATCGACTGCTATACGGCTAAAGGGCTCCTCGATAATAGGTAAGGGGTGCAGTTTAGCCCTGGGGTTGTCGTCTCGCTTGCCTGCCCCCTGGCAGGCATCACAAGTTCGCAGGTACATTTTCAAATCCTCAGAAAGCCGGGGCCAATAAAAGTTCCGAGTCAGGCGATCCCTAGTACGGTTTATTCCAAGGTGGCCAGCCAGGGGAATGTCATGGCTAACTCGCATGAGGTCAATTCGGTACTGCTGGGGCACGACCAGCTGCTTCTTAGGTATCTTAGTGGGCTTGGTGCCCTCTGTAAGCCGGTATAACAACCCCTGGCTCCATATAATCTTAAACCATCACTTGGCTTTGCCGGCTCAGCCCCAGCACGTTCTCGATACCCTGCTAAGGTTGGATCAGCAAGCGTGGCTTTCCGAAACTCTGCTGAGGTGGCCCACGGCCTATCGGGTGGGTCAGGACCACTATCTGGGCCACTACCTAGGAACTCGTCAGGGTTGCAGTTAGGGGCAGTCTCACTCACTTTCTTCTCCTCCTCGATGGTCCCTCTGATACTCTGGCTCTGCTGGCGTGTTACCACGGTACATGTCTCTGGGGTTACGGTATCCTTCTGATAGTGAGAAGTTAAGTAGCCCAAATCATTGGCCAGAAGCACTTCAGCTGGTAACTCCTGCATAACTCCAACTTGTACCTGTTGGCTCCTGTTACCCCAATCCATTTTAACTTGGGCAAGGGGAATCCGATGTATGTTGCTCCGGCCACTCGTACAGCTATAATTTTTGGACAACTGTCCAGCAGGTGGAACCAGGTGGGGCTTAACAAGGGTGATAGTAGCCCCTGCATCTGAGCCCCTCAGCTTTCTTGCCATTGACCCACACATCCTGCCGGTGGTGTTCCCTGTTATCTCCAGGGGCAGCTCGGACTGGATCCACCTCATGCAGGGTTCCAAAGTCCTCCTCGGCTTCTAGGCAGAGAACTGGAGGTTGGGAAGAAGGAGGGTTGTTCTTGGGGCCCCAGGTGTTGGTGCAGTGTAGCTGGATATGTCCCGCTTGCCCGCAACGGAAACAGGTCTGCAGGTCTGGAAGGGTTGGTCTTGCTAGCACAACTCTGTTCTCAGTAGATGGTGCCCGGTAAGGGTTTCTGGCAGTTTAGAGAGGGTAGGATGGTCTGGTAGCTGTGGAAGCAAGGGTTGCCGGACTTGGATCTGTTCGGGTTGGAGTAGGCGCATTCAGTATTTGCCTATTATTGTCAAGGTGCCAGTTGCGTTGGGCATCCAGGTACTGATCCCCAAAAACTGCTGCTTCGTCCCCAGTTTTGGGTTTACGGTCTTTCATCCACTCGGTGACCGTAGGGGGAGTGAACTCATAAAATTGCTCCAGCAGTACTTACTGAATAACGTCCGAAAGAGTCTCTGCCCGGTTGCCCAAGATCCAGCCTTCCACAGACCGCTTCATGCAGTGGGTCCACTCCACCAAGGACTGCTGTACCTTCCTTTTGAGGCTACGGAATTTCACTCGGTGTGCCTCAGGGGTTATTCCATAGCGGAAGAGCAGCTGCTCCTTTACTCGTTCATAGTCCTGGCAGTCCGTGCTCGGCCGGCAAGCTTACTCACTAGCACAGGGACCCACTCATCCGGCTCCAGACATAAGTTCCCACACTGCCGCTCAAATACCTCAAGGAACTCGTCAATGTCTTCTGATTCCTCTTTAAATGTTTGGAATGCCCCATAGGATAGCTTGTTTCTCCCTATCCTCAGGGCGGAGCTACTGTTTCCTGCTGGGTCATCCGCCTTTCCCGCTCCAGCTTGTGCACCTGATCCAGCACCTGGTTCACCTGCTCATCCTTGGGGTGATCTCCATAAAGGGCAAGTCGCCACTCCACCTGCTTTTTTGTGTCCCGTATGACAGGACTCTCAACTCGGACCGCTCCTTGTTGCTGGTCTAACTCGCACAACTATTCGATCATCACGGCTTTGGTTTTATTACCAGATGTCCTTCCTCAAGTCTCCAGCAGATCTTTCAGGGTCTCCCTCTTTAGAGTCTCATAGTAAAGCTCCATCATTACAAAGGAGGGTCCCAGTTGGTGGTTTGAATGTCACCCAAGTGGTGGGATCTATCCCACCGTTGCCACTAAATTGTAACGGGCCCTAATAACCCAAATGAGTAGCTCCGTGCTTTCCCAAGATCATGCCATTCGGACATCCAGAACCATGCGATCCTAATGTCCCCTTTTCCTCAGAAGACACCACACACCTCTGGTTCATGTGAACTCAGAACATAAAATGATTTATTGAGGTAAAACAACAGTTTTCATATTCCCCTCCCCAAGATGAGGGATAACAACAGTTTCGAATCCTCCCTCTCATGGCAGGTCACATGACATTATCACATTCCATTGCCCTTATAAGGCTTTACAGGTAAACAACATTAAGTACAGCTGTTAAAGGGCTTCTGTCACCCCCCTTAACCCATTTTTCACTAGCTGACATTAGCTATTTGCTAATGTCAGCTGAGTTGAAATATATGTATTACCTGTTCGAAGTTGACTGACGTGCAAAGGCACTTTATTATATGTAAATGACTCGCTATCAGCAGTTGGGCGCTTACTGGTAGCCGCCGCATCTCGATGAATTGCACGCCTCTTCCTCGCTTGATAGACAGGCCAGCGCTTTCTCCTCGCACTGGCCCTGTCTGAAGATAAATCTGCGCTGCATGCCGCTCAGTAGTCGGCGCAGGCGCTCTGAGTGAGGACGCGAGCTTGCCGCTCCGTCCTCATGCGCCAGTGCCGAGCAGCGCCACCGCTACACCCGGAAGGGAAGCGGGTGTAGCGGTGACGTAATCGGGCGCAGGCGCACTGAGGACGGAGCGGCAAGCTCGCGCCCTTCACCAGAGCGCCTGCGCCGACTACTGAGCGGTACGGCGCAGGCGCGGGATTTTATCTTCAGACAGGGCCAGTGCGAGGAGGAGAAAGCGCTGGCCCTGTCTATCAAACGAGGAAGGGGGCGTGCATAATTCATCGAGATGCGGCGGCTACCAGCAAGTAAACGCCCAACTTGCTGGTAGCGAAGATCATTTGCATATAATAAAAGTGCCTTTTTCACGTAAATTACAACTTCGGACAAGGTAATAAATATATATTTCAACTCAGCTGACATTAGCAAATAGCTAATGTCAGCTAGTGAAAAATGGGTTAAGGGGGGTGACAGAAGCCCTTTAATCTGTTGTTGCGGCAGAGTCTCCACAGGGGATGGTGGACACAGTTACTGCCCTCATTATGCATAGGCGAAGAGATGATAGGATTTCTGCACAGTTCATGACACACAACCATGGCACTTGCTCTCTTGATGTAACAATTACTATATGGGGCAGTGTGGGGGAAATTACTATATGGGGGCAGTGTGGGGGAAATTACTATATGGGGGCAGTGTGGGGGAAATTACTATATGGGGGCAGTGTGGGGAAATTACTATATGGGGCAGTGTGGGGAAAATACTATATGGGGCAGTGTGGGGGAAATTACTATATGGGGGCAGTGTGGGGAAATTACTATATGGGGGCAGTGTGGGGAAATTACTATGTGGGGGCAGTGTGTGGGAAATTACTGTGTGGGGAAATTACTATGTGGGGCAGTGTGGGGAAATTACTATGTGGGGGCAGTGTGGGGAAATTACTATATGGGGGCAGTGTGGGGAAATTACTATATGGGGGCAGTGTGGGGAAATTACTATATGGGGGCAGTGTGGGGAAATTACTATATGGGGGGCAGTGTGGGGAAATTACTATATGGGGGCAGTGTGGGGAAATTACTATATGGGGGGCAGTGTGGGGGAAATTACTATATGGGGGCAGTGTGGGGAAATTACTATATGGGGGCAGTGTGGGGAAATTACTATATGGGGGGCAGTGTGGGGAAATTACTATATGGGGGGGCAGTGTGGGGGAAATTACTATATGGAGCAGTGTGGGGGAAATTAATATGTGGGGGCAGTGTGGGGGAAATTACTATATGGGGCAGTGTGGGGGAAATTACTATATGGGGGCAGTGTGGAGGAAATTACTATGTGGGGGCAGTGTGGGGGAAAATACTATATGGGGGCAGTGTGGGGGAAATTACTATATGGGGCAGTGTGGGAGAAATGACTGTATGGGGGCAGCGTGGGGGAAATTACTATATGGGGCAGTGTGAGGGGAATTACTATATGGGGCAGTGTGGGGGAAATTACTATATGGGGGCAGCGTGGGGGAAATTACTATGTGGGGGGAATTACTATATGGGGCAGTGTGGGGGAAATTACTATATGGGGCAGTGTCGGGGAAATTACTATTTGGGGGCAGATTGGGGGGAAATAACTATGTGGGGGCAGTATGGGGGAAATTACTATATTGAGCAGTGTGGGGGAAATTAATATGTATGTGGTGCTGTATTCTCCTCCAAGTCTTTTTTATTATAATCATATGTATTTTAAATTTGGCAAATTTGTAACAGCCCAGATAACAGTGATAACTTTCTGTGTGCAGATATTGTAGTAGATGTTCCCTGCAGTCCTATGTAACACCCCACATAACACAATAGTTCACTGTGTTATGTGGGGTGTTACTTAGGACTGCAGGTAACATCTATGACATCTGTACTCAGAGAGTTACAAGATGGTGGGGGTCCGACTCCTGGCCCCCCCCCAATCAGCTGTTTGAGGAGACTGCGATGTCCCAGTGAGCTCCGCAGCCTCTTTGCTTCTTACCAAGCATAGCGCTGTCTATTTGATAGCACTGGGCTTGGTACTGCAGCTCAGACCCAATCACTCAGATAGGACAGCACTGCACCTAAGCCATTTCAACGATGAATGTGATGTCATATGGCCGAGGAAGACAACATTCTTCATACAGAAAGATTTTTAACTAAAATGGAGGTAGGGGCCCAAGTTGGGTAGACAGCCCCGGGCTTATCATGCACTTAATCCGCCCCTGCTTCCCACGATCCACTCCAAAGTTTATACGTGGCCCATGTCCATAATTGTGTTTTAAAAGTGAGCAGGGTCTTTCTGCGGAGTAAAAGGCTGCAGACCACACACTGCAAGGCATGTGTGAAGGAAACACTGGCCTGTGGACTATTTACCTGACTCGGCTGCGATCCGGCTGTAACTGAACTGTAAGGCCCCTTTCACACGGGCGTGATTTCCACGTAGGTGCAATGCGTGAGGTGAACGCATTGCACCCGCACAGAATCCGGACCCATTGATTTCTATGGGGCTATGCACACGAGCGGTGATTTTCACGCATCACTTCTGCGTTGCGTGAAAATCGCAGCATGCTCTATATTGTGCGTTTTTCATGCAACGCAGGCCCCATAGAAGTGAATGGGGCTGCGGGAAAATCGCAAGCAAGTGCGGATGCAGTGCGATTTTCCCGCAAGGTATTTTCCCGCAAGGTATCGACTTTCCCGCAAGGTATCTAAAGGACCTGTGGTGACATCACATCAAATGGTCCAATCACATGGTCCATCACCATGGTGATGGACCATGTGATTGGACCATGTGATGAGCTCGGTGACAGCACCACAGGCAACGCACCCGCCTCTTATCCGGGCGTCAAACGTGACACCCGTGTGAAAGAGGCCTAAGTTGGCTGGAAGAAGCAATAAACCATGTTGAAGTGACTTTGTTGTGTCCCTGCCTTTCTTCAAAACTGGTCATAGGAGCCTACGGCATTACAACTCATATTAATATCTTGTTATCTTTTCGAATGCGTTTGAATGCGAACGGAAAGTCTGCCGGCCCCAAGTATAACAGGGTCTGGAGGAGATCCGTACGCATATCTGCAGGCAAGTGTAGAATTGGCTAGACACAAACTGCTGCATGCTTTAGTTTGTGTCTGGCCAATTCTCTGCTTGTCTGCCGGCACAGCCATGCCGAGGTTTCACACTGGAGGCGTAAAACTAGCTTTAGCAGCAGACACAATGCGTCAATTAGAGATTAGCAAAGTTATTAAAACTTCGATTTGGCTGCTTCGTCAAATTTCACAAAGTAATTCAATACTACTACAAAGGGGGAACAGAGGGAAATACTGCTACAAAGGGGGCACAGAGGGAAATACTGCTACAAAGGGGGCACAGCGGCAAATACTGCTACAAAGGGGGCACAGAGGGAAATACTACTGCAAAGGGGGCACAGAGGGAAATACTGCTACAAAGGGGAACAGAGGGCATTACTACTACAAAGGGGGTACAATGGTTATTACTACTGTGAAGGGGGCACAGATGACATTACTACTGTGAAGTTGGTGGGCATAACTGTTATGGGGCACTGAGTGTGCATTATTACTGTCAAGGGGGCACAATGGGCATTACTACTGTTAAGGGGCACAGAAGGCATTATTACTGTTATGGGGGCACAGTGAGGGCATAACTACTCTGAAGGGGCACAGAGAGAGCATTACAACTGTGAAGGGGGCACAGATAAGGCATTAGTACTGTGAGGGGGGCACAATGAGGGCATAACAACTGAGAAGGCATAACTACTGTGAAAGTTGTACAGTCAGGGCATAACTACCTTGAGGGACACAATATGGGCATAACTACCGTTAGTGGGCACATATCTAGACAAAACTACTGTGAAGGTTGTACAATGAGGGCAATACTACTGTGAGGGGGTAAAAAATTTTTTGGGGGGTGGGGGTGCCAGAGAAAGGACCCGTCCCAGGTACCAAACACCCTAGGCACGCTACTGGTTAGACGCGTGGTTAAATGTAAAAAAAAAAAAAAGGCACCAATTGGGCTTTTCAAGGGTTGAGAGGTATGAGACAGCAAATAGGATCTCAATAGCGATGAAAACGCTCCTGTTTTGTCCCCATTCATTGTCAATGGGGACAAAACTGAACTGAACGAAACGGAGTCACCAGCATACATTCCGTTCCATTTAGTTGCGCTGCCATCGCAGACAGAATAACGCTGCAAGAAGCATTTTTCTCTCCGCGATGTGTTGCGGAGCAAGACAGATCCATCCTGGCACACAATGTAAGTCAATGGGGACGGATCCGTTTTCTTTGGCACAATAGAAAACTGATCCGTCCCCGATTGACTTTCAATGGGATTCATGACAGATCCGTCATGGCTATAGAAGACATAATACAACCGGATCCGTTCATGACGGATGCATGCGTTTTTTTTTATTGTAACGAAAGTGTTTTTGCAGATCCATGACTGATCCGCAAAAAACGCTAGTGTGAAAGTAGCCTTAGAAATCATATGTGTGCAAAATACATCAGTAGTAGCTGCATAAATATCTCCGGTAGTTTGCTACAATTCATCTATCAGGAGTCTAGGCAGTTCAGCTCACAGAGCATTGTCTAGACTGGATAGAAATGTATCCACTGCTCAACTGAGAGCAGGACCAGCTATGATTGTGGTCTGCAGTGATTAAAGAGCACCTGTTGGCAGCTTTGTACCTATGACACTGGCTGACCTGTTACATGTGCGCTTGGCAGCTGAAGGCATCTGTGTTGGTCCCATCAGTGCAGTTTCTAGGTAAAATTTCTCTCAGGGCGAGTGTCAGGAAAACTCCCCCCCCCCCCCACACACACATCAAAACTGCTCGATGAAATCATATCAGAAGAGTACTTGCAACCGTCTCACCCAGTGGCGTAAATAGAGTGGTATGGGCCCCGGTGCAAACTTTGGATTGCCCCCCCAATTTATATAAAGGCGGCAAATTTTTTTAAACTAAGGCTCCATCCACACGACCGCAAAAGACAAACACCGGCAATGTGCATTTCGCATTTTGTGGACCGCACATCGCCGGCACTATATAGAAAATGCCTTTTCTTGTCCGCAATTGCGGACAAGAATAGGACATGTTCTATTTTTTTGCGGGACAGAAGTGCAGACCTGGAATTGCGGATTCGCAATTCTGGATCTGAGCGGGACATAGTGTGTCCGCATAGAAAAGAATGGGTCCGCAATTCCGTTCCACAAAATGCGGAAAGGAATTGCGGACGTGTGAATGGGGCCTTAGCCCAATGTATGGCTACACTCACCCATTCCTAACTAATAAAATCCGGTCCTACCTCATCCAGGGTGTCGCTGGCGTCTGCGTGATGGCCGCTGGATCCAGAACAAGGTCCCTGTGGTGAAAAAAAGAATAATCACATAAGGAAGGGATGGTGATGGTACAGCAGGGTAATCTAGGACATTTCCCCTAAGTGCTACCACAGGGCACTAATGGCCACATTGTGGCCCCTCACAGTAGTGAAGCTCACCTTGTGGCCCCTTCACAATAGTTATTAGGGATGTCCCGATACCATTTTTTTAAGACCGAGTACGAGTACCGATACTTTTATTTAAGTACTCGCCGATACCAATTACCGATACCTCGTATAAATAGCGGCGCAGTTACTGATAGCAATGAAAAAAATTAAAGCTGGAATTTGGTTGCTATGGACAACGGCTTTTCTTTTCGTTTGTACAAGTGTTAATAACTTAATAAATGGGAATATAATAGTGTTTTCCAACCAATGTGCATCCAGGGGGGTCTGTTATGGGGGCGCTGTGTATGACAATGTTATGGGGGCGCTGTGGATGACACACTGTTATGGGGGATCTGTGGATGACGCTGTTATGGGGGATCTGTGGGTGACACTGTTATGGGGGGATCTGAGGAGGACGCACTGTTATGGGGGGGATCTGTGGATGACAATGTTATAGGGGATCTGTGAATGACACTAATGGGGGGGGGGATCTCTGGATGACACTAATGGGGGGCTCTCTGGATGACACTATGGGGGATCTCTGGATGACACTATGGGGGATCTCTGGATGACACTATGGGGGATCTCTGGATGACACTATGGGGGATCTCTGGATGACACTGTGGGGGATCTCTGGATGACACTATGGGGGATCTCTGGATGACACTATGGGGGATCTCTGGATGACACTATGGGGGATCTCTGGATGACACTATGGGGGATCTCTGGATGACACTGTCTGGGGGATCTCTGGATGACACTGTCAGGGGGCTATGTGGATGACACATATATAGCATATTATGCTATATACGTGTCATCCACAGATCCCCCATTAGTGTAATCCACATACCCCCATAAGTGCCATCATAGTGTGTGTGTGTGGGGGGGGGGGGGCAGTTTACACTCATAGGGGCTGGTGTAGCTTGACTCTTTCATACACCGGCCCCGCAGCTGCTATACACTATTGAGGTAAACTTAATCTCTATTAATGTGGCCGGAATTACTAACTATTGATGCGCAGTCTCCCTCAGGTTAGGCTCTCAGTCTCTCCATGCTCCTCCTGCCCCGCGCGCCTTCTACATTCATAAAGTGGGCGGAGCGCGCAGGAGGGACGTGAGGTGCTTGGAGGAATCGGGCAGCTTGAGCTCTCAGTTCCTCCATGCGCCTCATGTCCCGCCTGCCCGCTCCGCCCACTTTATGAATGTAGAAGGCGCGCGGGGCAGGAGGAGAATGGAAGGACTAAGCGCCTGACCTGAGGGAAACCGCATTAATAGTTAGTAATTCCGGCCACATTAATACAGGTTAGGTTTACTTAAACAGTGTGTAGGAGCTGCCGGACCGGAACTTCCGGTATCGGCAGCGGTATCGGAGGCATTTTCACGAGTACAAGTACTCGTGAAAATGCCGGTATCGGTCCCGATACCGATACTGGTATCGGTATCGGGACATCCCTAATAGTTATGTTCTCCTTGTGGCCCCTCACACCTAGTTATGCCCAAATATGTGCCCCCTCACAGTGGTTATGGCCAAATATGTGCCCCCTCACAGTAATATGCCCAGATAGGTGCCCCATCACAGTAGTTATGGCCAGAATATAGGTCCCCTCACAGTAATATGCCGAGATATGTGCCCCCTCACAGTAGTTATGGCCAGAATATGTGCCCCCTCACAGTAATATGCCCAGATATGTGCCCCCTCACAGTAGTTATGGCCAGAATATGGGCCCTCTCAAAGTAGTCATGTCAGATTAGGTGCCCGTCATGCTTGTTGGGCGACCTTCCCCACCCTTTTGCCTCCAGTCTGCAGCTTTATTAAAAAAAAGAAAAAACATACTTACCTTCTTCCCTGATGACAGGCTCCCACACACATGGTGCTGCTGGCTGCTCTGGTCTCTGGAGGCTGATTCCCGGGCTTCAGCACTCCTCCCACAGCCAGCAGTGCAATGAGCAGCCAGCAGGGGGAGCTCCAGCGCTGTGAAGGTAAGTGAAGCAGAGAGTGGACATAGCTCCCCGCTTTACGCTGGAGAGGACAACCCGGCAGTGACAAGAACTGCCGGGTGAGTATGCGCGCCACCCCCCACTTGCCTCTGCGCCCCTCTAGTCTCTGCAGGGACGCATAAACATGCTTACAGAGCGCTCTAACGGGGCCCCGCATTGTTACTGTGCTTTATGCCGGGCCCTGTCAGAGCACTCCCATTACATGTGATCGCAGTGGGCCCCCTTCCCCGCCGGGCCCAGTCGCACTCTCTGCTACCGCGATCGTTACGCCCCTGGTCTCACCATATATATATATATTTTTTTATGCTTAACACAAGATTTATTGAGAGCAAAAGAAAATAATAAATTACTGCTTAAACTGCTATTATGCCTACGTTCAGGTTAGGCAAGATTAGACTAAGTGAGCGGGGCCCCATGTAGTAGAATTTCTAGGGCCCCACTCACTAAGTGTAATCTTGATGACTTTGCTAATGTGTAACACAGTACACTAATTAGGTGCTAGGCATAATAAAAAAAAATTATCTTTTATCCAGCTCTGGGCGGCTGGTCCCTGTAGGCTTACCTCCCTATTTATTACTTTACTTTAGACTAGCATTTATAGCAGCCACACAGACAGCCAACAGTCAAGTCCCACGTGAGGTAGGAGGGAGAAGGCAGGTAGACCAGGAGAACGGGCGGGCACAGCGTGACTACTATGTAACATGCCCGCGCCACCTGCTTCATTCATAAAGTCGGCGGCGTGATGTAGTGAGTTACGCTGCGCTTGCCCGTCCTCCCGGCCTGCCTCCTGCTTGCGGCGCCTCCTCCCTGAGCTCCCTATTCAGACGGTACCCTACAGCAGTGAGTAACTGAAAAAAAAAAGAGGTTTGGGACCGGTCGGGCTCCCCCCGGGGTCCGGTCGCCTCCACTGGGCACAGGCAAGTCCGGCGCCCCACTTCTAACAGCGCCACCCGGCCTGCCCGGTCCAAGAAACGGCGCTGGCTCCCATCTTCATATGTGCCCGCATTGCTGAGAAAAATTATGTTTTACTAAATGCAAATGAGCCTCTAGGAGCAACGGGAGTGTTACCATTACACCTAGAGACTCTCTCTACAATTGCTGCGCTCTCTGCACTTTGACAGGGCCAGGCGGTGAAAACGTGATCACACCATTTTACAGACTGCAAAATACATATGTTCAAGTGCATGAGGCCTTATACTGTGATTGGACCACTATGTATGTGTTTATACATTATGAGATGGTATTATTTGAGCACTGTGTGGTGGCATTTATTGAGTAATGTTCTCATATATGGAAACTAGCCTTTAGGAGCAACAGGGGTGTTACCGTTACACCTAGAGACTCTGCTCTCTCTACAATTACAGATTGGGACCAACATAGAGGCCTTCAGCTGCCAAGCGCACATGCAACAGGTCCGTTTTGTAGGTACAAATCTGCTGACAGGTGCCCTTTAGGCCTTTTTCACACGGGCGTCATGTTTGACGCCCGTATAAGAGGCGGGTGCGTTGCGGGAAAATGTGCGATTTTTCTGCGCGAGTGCAAAACTTTTGTAATGCGTTTTGCACGTGCGTGCGAAAAATCGGCATGTTTGGTACCCAGACCCGAAGCCGGACTTCATCACTGAAGTCCGGTTTCGGGTTAAATATTCTGTATATTTTATTATTTTCACTTATAACATGGTTATAAAGGAAAATAATAGCATTCTCAATAGAGAATGCACAGTAAAAAAGGGAACTAGAGGGTTAAAAATAATAAAAAAATAAACTCACCATTTGATCGCGTAGCTGCCGGTGTTCTGTTCTGTCTTCAGCAGGAGGGGGATGAAGGACCTTCAGTGACGTCACTGGGTCACATGGTCCAATCACCTGCTTCCATGATGGAAGCAGGTGATTGGACCATGTGACCCAGTGACCCCCAGAGCCAGTTTATAGCTTGTCTTGTTCATGCTATTTTACTTGCGTTGCTCTATGTATGTGCACCCCCTTTTCATACGTAGAGCTCCATGGAATAAATGGTGCTCTAATAATTAATAATAATAATTTCTTGCCTATTGAGCTGAGGAATGGGTCAGCACACAGCTTTATGACACTTTATACTAATATAATACATTTTTTGCTATACGGAACATGGGCCAAGTTGCCCTCATACAAACACGTAACAATATTACTTCTTGCCTAGAAGGACACGGACAAGGTTCGTTCTTTCATGTCTCTGTTGAAAACACTGTAACCTATGATACTCATGAAAGGACATTGTTCGCGGGATGACTGATGGTGTCCGACAAAGCCTTGCACTGTGCTAACACCACTAAATGTGAGCTCACATCAGTCCTGGGAAAGTTAATGATTGAAGGACGCACTTTCACTGCGGACCTGGAGGTGGACCTCCTTCTTCAATCGCTGCTCGTATTGATGTTTAGGAGACCCCATTGTCTTCCACTTTGATCACAAAATATGTTTTCAGTTCAGAAACTCCGGATGACATTCATTGGGAAATTCATTGAGAAAAAGCATTTCCTTCCCTTTGAACCCAGTTTGGATAGTCATAGGGCTCTGCTGTTTCTAAAAAATCTCTTGACAGATAAAACAACTGCAAAAGCTTTGAAGGTAAAGTGTTAGGAACAGCAATAAACATGTAATGTTCTACATGTGATTGTGACGGGACTATCAAAATGGCGTCTTCATATAAAGACTTGCAGAGTCTATGACTGTTATATATAATGCCTCATTCACACATCAGTGTTTCCCGGACGTGTGCTTTACGTGTTCTCCGCGGACAGCACACATTCCCATTCATTTGAATGTGTGTATTCACACATCAGTGTTTTAGCACGGTCCGTGGGTCCGTGTTTTCAGCACGGATGCATGTCCTGTCTTGTTCGTGTTCCCGGATCCCTCGCTCCCATTATAGTCAATGAGTCCGTGAAGACCACGGATGCAACATGGATGCCATCCATGTTGCATCCGTGTTTCACGGATCATTAAAAAGAGATTGTTTGAAAATTATTTTCCAGCTGTTCTGTTGTCAGCAAAAAACGGACCCACGGACCCAACACGGATCTGTCACAGGAGGAAACACGGATTAAACACTGTTTGTGTTACCACTGATCCAAAACTTGACACTGACGTGTGCATGAGGCATGAGGGTGGCTACGATGTAGTCTGCAGCGCAGCGGGCTACATACATAAATCTGATACTATGAAGACAACTCGTATCCATATACCCCGTGGGAGCCTCATAAAATGGACTTCCTTCTAGATCTGTTAAAAGGGTTATCCCATAATTAATGTAAAAAATGAAAATCGGACTTCATATAGTCCATGACAATCTCTTTCTAACAAAGCTAGACCCAGCCCTGCACCTCACATGGGTCCAGAGATCTCTCCATGTATTGCTCTGTTAGATTTATTTCAAGCTGACAGCTCAAGGGGAGTGTCTTTTCTGTGTCAGCTAAGGGGGGCGTGGCCATGCTCACCCTATCACAGCTCAGAAGGCAGTTTAAATGATGGACCTGAGCCGCGTCCACTTAAGCGAGGTGGACGCAGGAATAAGAAAAACAACAAACAGCCGGTGAGGCTATACAGATACATGTCATTGAATAACTCAGTCACTATGCTAAATTTTCAATTACAATCCGATTGCTGGTTTCAAACTGTAGAATATTTTTTCATGGAACAACCCCTTTAAGAAACACTCTGGTGGTGTCTTACTTGGTCAGATATCCATTTTAATGACTGGTATGTCATAGTACATTTCTCTTGTGCTGGAGGCGGATCACGGTAGTAATGTAGAGGCACCAGGCGCATCCTCTTCCAGCGCTGAAAGCATTGTGAACAGTCATGTGACTGCTGCCATCTTGATTGTCAATGTACACTGTTTACAGATGGAATCCATTGTCAGCAGGGGACCCTGAACTGGGGTACTGTGGCACGATATGATGGCGCTTGGGGTCTCCTATGCTAGTGCCCACGAGTTTAAAGCATTTCACAGATTATTATTTCTTCAATCAACCTCTGTAATATGATAATACAAAATCTCATGGGAAACTATTTCTCTAGGATTTCATATGAATTTCTGTATATCTTTGTATGAATTGGAGCTACAGTATGAGACAAAGAAGTCTATGGGCATTACGGCCCTGTACAACCCAGAGCTTGTAATATTTCCAAGAGCATGTGACATAGGTAAAGGTCTGTGCTAATACTTAAAGGCGTTATGCCATGATTGCCATATTAAAAAAAGTGTTGAGTGCGAATATTCGAATTGCGAATTTTAATCGCGATTATCGCCACTTTGAGAATTCACGAATATTTAAAATATAGTGCTATATATTCGTATTCGCGAATAGTGTTGATCACGAATATTCTCATCGCAAATTTTTATTGCGAATATTTTACATTACCGATTTTCGCAATCAAGTAAATAATGACCGGAGATCACGAATGAGTAATTAATCAGAAACCGGCGCCAAAATCAAAGGACCTTTCATAGAGTCTACATTTTAGACTCTATGAAAGGTCCTTTGATTTTGGCGCAAGTTTCTGATTAATTACGCCTGTGATCTATATACCCCCTCCTGGTCCCTGATGCAGGATTTGACTCCTTGGGCGTTAGGGCAAAGGAAAACCACCTTTTTAAAGAATAGAAAATATAAACAATGGAACAAATAACACAAAGAAGAAAAGGGAAAGAAAAAGATAGGGGATATAATATTTGTGTGTTGTTTTATATATCTTTTAATCATGGTTATTATATTTTATACACTATGTCAGGATGATTGGGTTAAAATGGCAGACTTGACATGTTAAAAGGAGGGTGATGCTTGAAATCATTGTTCTTCCATTGTTAACCATGGTGACCTGCAAAGAAACGCGTGCAGCCATCATTGCATTGCATAAAAATGGCTTCTCACAGGCAAGGATATTGTGGCTACTAAGATTGCACCTCAATCAACAATTTATAGGATCATCAAGAACTTCAAGGAAAGAGGTTCAATTCTTGTTAAGAAGGCTTCAGGGCGTCTAAGAAAGTCCAGCAAGCGCCAGGATCGTCTCCTAAAGAGGATTCAGCTGCGGGATCGGAGTGCCACCAGTGCAGAGCTTGCTCAGGAATGGCAGCAGGCAAGTGTGAGCGCACCTGCACGCACAGTGAGGTGAAGACTTTTGGAAGATGGCCTGGTGTCAAGAAGGGCAGCAAAGAAGCCACTTCTCTCCAAAAAAAACATCAGGGACAGATTGATCTTCTGCAGAAAGTATGGTGAATGGACTGCTGAGGACTGGGGCAAAGTCATATTCTCCGATGAAGCCCCTTTCCGATTGTTTGGGGCATCTGGAAAAAGGCTTGTCCGGAGAAGAAAAGGTGAGCGCTACCATCAGTCCTGTGTCATGCCAACAGTAAAGCATCCTGAGACCATTCATGTGTGGGGTTGCTTCTCATCCAAGGGAGTGGGCTCACTCACAATTTTGCCCAAAAACACAGCCATGAATAAAGAATGGAACCAAAACACCCTCCAACAGCAACTTCTTCCAACAATCCAACAACAGTTTGGTGAAGAACAATGCATTTTCCAGCACGATGGAGCACCGTGCCATAAGGCAAAAGTGATAACTAAGTGGCTCGGGGACCAAAACGTTGATATTTTGGGTCCATGGCCTGGAAACTCCCCAGATCTTAATCCCATTGAGAACTTGTGGTCAATCCTCAAGAGGCGGGTGGACAAACAAAAACCCACTAATTCTGACAAACTCCAAGAAGTGATTATGAAAGAATGGGTTGCTATCAGTCAGGAATTGGCCCAGAAGTTGATTGAGAGCATGCCCAGTCGAATTGCAGAAGTCCTAAAAAAGAAGGGCCAACACTGCAAATACTGACTCTGCATAAATGTCATGTAATTGTCGATAAAAGCCTTTGAAACGTATGAAGTGCGTGTAATTATATTTCACTACATCACAGAAACAACTGAAACAAAGATCTAAAAGCAGTTTAGCAGCAAACTTTGTGAAAACTAATATTTGTGTCATTCTCAAAACTTTTGGCCACGACTGTACACTCATTCATGGTCATTACACTTTATACACATTGACTACTCATGTACTACGGTTGTTTTTTATATGAAAAAAAAAATATATATATATTTTTTTTTATGTATCTTTTGATAATTGGTGTATGGTGCTTTTCTGATTCTGTGGTTTACATATATTTCCATATAATTTAAGTTTTATGTTGTCCTTTGGTGCATCATTTGTCATTTGTTTGGGTTAGATTTTCAGTTTTTTTTTTGCCCTTTTGAGTCATATTCACAGACGCCGGGTCTGGTGACTTGCCGCGTGATGCTGTTTCCGGTTCATGGAACGCAGCGCACGCCAGGTCTGGTTGCCTGATGCGTGATGCTGCTTCCGGTTCATGGAGCACAGCACACGTCGGCCTCCTGGCCCGGCGTCCATTTACGCGCAGTTTGCAGTTCCGGCTGCCAATGGCTTTGGCGCGCTCATTTGCTTTAGAGCCTAGACTGCACCGGGGACCAGTACCTTCACGGTAAAGGAGGTTTATCATCAATTAGTATATGCGTCTACACCACAGGTGACCACTTTTATGTTATTATAATTTATGTATATATATGTGCTCTCATTCAATATACGAAGAGGCACAGCCTGAGGAAGCCAGCAAGGTCTGGCGATACGCGTTGAGCTTTTTTTCCCTGTCTACCATGCATATCTCCATCTTGCTAATGCTATGATAAGTATAATATTTGCTTTATTCATGCTGAATGATTTTCATGCACTTTAAATTACTTTGAGAAGTTTTTTTACCCTTGGTGGGGTTATGCTCATTCCATAATATGGTAGAGACAGGGTGGTGTGCAGCACTTATTTGGTCCACATAGCCATGGTTCATTGTATACAATGTTTTTAATTAACTTCTGTTGTGTCTGTTGTTTCAAATAAAATTGGATATTTTTTAGATGTGCGACTCCATTCTCTGTATTCTTTTTTCTCTTTGGCGTATAGATCCAGGAGGACAAAATAAGGACGACGAGAAGTTGTCATATTTTGATAGCACTTATTGAAATACATGAACAGATGAACCAAGAATATGATCACGCTGAGAAGAACCTGCTGTGTGAACAAGTCCTGGGCCACGGATTTCTAGTGTGTCCGCTGCCAAGCCCCAGGACAGCTGTCAAAATACACCAGGAAAGAAGTCTTCATCCGAAAGAGCAGTCTGTGCGATTCCAGAGGGATCGTCCGGATCTGTAATAATCAGTCGTGTGCAGGAAAACGCCGTCATGTCTGGGTTACAAGGAGAATATAATACCGCATGCATGTTACAGCAGAGGGTAAAAACGTATAAAGAACTAACACTGCTCACAGCAGAGGGTTTGCTACAATTGTATCTCAGCAATCTTCTGTGAAGTAAACAGGCTGAACTCCACACTGACACATTTCATCAACACTGAAACATTGTAACAAACTATCAGAACAAGAAGTTTTTGCCTGATTTGGCAGGGTTCAGCAAAAACACTTCCATTACTGATAATACAACCATCTGCATCCGTTATGAACGGATCCGGTTGTATTATCTTTAACATAGCCAAGAAATGTTGAAACGGGGGACGAATCCGTTTTCTATTGTGTCAGAGAAAACTGATCCATGTGCATAAGGCCTAAAACAAACGTGTCAGGGGAGCTTTCTTTCAAAAGGCAGCAGATGCTACTATAGATGTGGAGATTTCCCCAGATATAGGGCACCCCTAAATAGTCCACTGAATGGACCGTGTCAGACCCTTTAAAAAGGTTTTCCAAGATTTTGATACTGATGACCCATCCTCAGGATAGGTCATCAGGATCTGATCGGTGGGGGTCTGATACCTGGGAATCCGCTGATCAGCTGTGTGAAAAGTTAGCGGCACTCCTGTGAGCGCTCGGCCTTCTCTCAGCTCACCAAGCACTACGGCATACATTGTATAGCGGCTGCGCTCAGTATCGGGCTCAGCCCCATTCACTTGAACCAATGAATGTGTCGTCACTGCCCTACGTAAAGCTGAGTGAAGGGCACAGTGCTACCGCGAGCTCCGGTGACTTCTCACACAGCTGATCGGCCGGGGTCCTGGGTGTCGGACCCCCACTGATCAGAAACTGATGACCTATCCAAAGGGTAGGTTATCATCAGTATTAAAATCTGGGAAAAGGGGTTTCTGATAGAAAAAAAAAGTGCTGACGGTGCTGTGCAAACAAAAGAACATAAATACTCTCCTCTCTCGGATCCCCCCCTGATCTTGTACCACCGCTGCTTGCTGCCCTGCTGCTCTCTGCCACCTGGTTGATCGATGATGTTCTAACACAGGGGCATATAACTGCTGCAGCCAGTCACTGATGAAGCAGAAAGTCGCTGGGCACCAGACAGCCAGGACGAGAGCAGAGCGAGATCCGTGAAGAGAAAATTGCTTTAAAAAAAAAAAATTTTATGTTCTTACAGTACCCTCAGTATTGTGCATAACATCACTGCTGGTCACGTGCCACTTGGTGACACGTCACCGCTAAAGCCAGTCATGACCCCACATTGGAAGTTTACAGGCAGAGACAGAAGTGCAATGAAGACAACCTGGGACAGAGCCAAGAGGCAGGGAGCATTCAATCATGGACAACCCCTTTAAGCTAGTTCTAGACCTATGATAAACATTGTCAGCACCCGCTGATTCTAATGGGATTGTCTTACATGTTATCCATAAACCTTCATCTTAGATGTATAGGGGTCTCCTAACTATTCCATGACAGATTTTGGGGAAAGGATGTTGGATCACAATATGCCCAATCTATTGTTCCTTTTGTAGATAAGCAGCTGACAGAGATTTCTAGTAGTGGTTAATAGTCCTCACCCCAGATGCATGTCCAGCTTTATCCTCCTACCTAGCACATTCTCTTATATTCTTCTCAAAGTGAGACCTCATTTCCTCCTTCTCCAAAGTAGGAGATCGCCCATACATGTTTGATCCAGAGGTGCCACCACCCTTGACCCGGTCCTGACTCTGCGGCCTTGAATCCGGTATAAACATTCAGCATCATGTATATGTACATAGATACCTGGGAACATTTCAGCTTTTCTATAGAACAGGGCTGGTGACATGTGTCGCCATCCATATGCTGCACACATGTGGTGAGCAGCGGCATCATGAAACAGGCCTGCATTCTTCTGATGTTATGCTGCATTTGGATTTCATGTATTCTGATTCCGCAGATTTTAACAACTTCAATAAAACCCCTTTTATGTAAGCATTTTGGGCCCTTAGTAAACATATGCAAGGTGAGAAATACTTCACCATAGCCATAACCAATTTATTAATAGGGGTTTCCAGCTGCAAAAATTTGGAATTGGTGGCAGTGGGGTCAGAGAGGCCAAGCGGGAATGGCCTCGCATTGGCTTCTGCCAGGGATGGCCCGAGCGTGCCTTTCCTGGCACTTCCGGTGTGTCAAGTGGACAGGAGAAGCGGGCACTGCAGCAGTATCAGAAGGGCAGCACTGGGGAAGAATGAGGGTAAGTACTTTTTACATTTTTTATGCCCTTCTAACCCCACTGCCTCCAATTTTTACTAATGTGGAAGACGCTTTAAAAGTGGCCTGTGGTGGGTTCCATAGGTATTGAATCTCCCATAGGCGGCAATATTAAATCATTGTAGTCTATGGGACAAATGATCAGATGACCTAGGGGGACTAACATAAAATAATATAAACAAACAAGTATGAAAAAAGATTAAAATTCACCCCCTTGCCCCATATTAAAAATAAATAAACAAAAAAAATAAACATCATTAGTATCGCCACATCCCAAAATGTCAGAACTATTAAAATAATAAATTCGTATGGTGATCGGTGTAACAGGAAAAAAACTTCCTACGTACTCCAAAATTATATCATTAAAAGATTGCCCCACAAAATATGAGCCCCCACACAGCTTTGTAGATGTGAATATAAAAATACTAGCAGAAGGACCCGGCTTCGCACGGGTATATTTAATCTATTTCATCTAATGTTTGTGTGTGTTGTTAAAAGATAGCGACAGTATCCCCTATAACAGTGAAATCTACAGTATCCCACCCCCTTAACAGTGACCTCCACAGCCCCCCACCCCTTAACACTGACCCCCCACAGTGCCCCGCCTCCTTAAAATGGGACCTCCACAGCAACCCAACCCCTTAACTTTGACCTTCACAGCAGCCTGCCCCTTTAACAGCGAGTTCCACGGCACCCTACTCTCTTGACAGTGACCTCCACAGGGGCCCTCCCCCTTAACAGTGACCTCTACAGCATCTGACCACTGACCATAGGTTACAGTCCCTTTAACTGTGACCTCCACGATTCTCTACCCCCTCACAGTACCCTACTGCCCCTTTAATAGTGACCTCCACAGTCCCCTCCTCCCTTAACAGTGACCTCCACAGCGCCCGCCCCTTTAACAGTGACCTTTACAGCGGCCCACCCCTTTAACAGTGACCTCCACAGCCGGTCGCCCCTTTATTAGTGACCTCCACAGTACCCCATCTCCTTAACAGTGATTTCCACAACACCCTGCCCCCTTAAGAGTGGCCTCTACAGCAATCTGCCCCTTAACACTGACCTCCATAGCGGAGCGTCTCCTTAACTGTGACCTCCACAGCAGCCTGCCCCCTTAAGTGTGCCCTTCACAGCACTCCGCTCCCTTCAGTGTCATCCACAGCGGCCTGCCCCTTTACAGCTGATCTACAGCAGTGAAGAAAAATGGTTGGGTTGTTATGGAAACCTGGTGTAAAACTGTGAGTATGTGGAGACTAAGGGCCTGCGAGTTTCTTTTGGCTGATAAGGGTCATGTGACCGTGTGTATCGCAGTTAGGATATGAGAAGAAAGACCTTCAGGCTTCTATTGGCTAATGCAGGTTATGTGATGGTGTCATATTTGCTTTTTTTTGGGAATATCTCAGGAACGGTACATCCTAGAGAGCTGAGACCGGGTCTAGAACCTAGAAGACATCTGATGTACCTGTGTGCCAAATTTTGTCATTGTAAATACGACGATGCGGATTCCTTTAGCAGACATACATACACTGAGCTTTATATATTAGATAAAAATGTTATGGGGGTCAGAATATGGTATTGCAAATAAAAATTTAGTTTTTTCAGTTTTTATTTTTTAAAGTATGAAAATGCAAGAAAAACTATAAAAATGTGATATCTCTGTAATTGTACTGACTGAGGTGTTTCTTCCAATTCCACACAATTTCTAATTTTTTTTCCAGCATTCCACTACATTGTATGGAATATTAAATGGTGCCAGTAGACAGTACAACTTGCCCGCCCCCCCCCCCCCCCCAACAAAAAAATAAGCATTCATATTTTGTGAGTGAACAAAATGAAAGAACTGAAAACTGGCTGTGTCATGAAAGGGTTAAAACAATGTGGCATCCACTGGAGCATGCCATAATGTTTTCTATTGGTTTCACATGGAAAAAGGTCTCTGTATGCCCCTGTATAAAATCTGAGGTGCACTAGGGTGCCACATTACAAGCAGTACAGAGCAGTAATACAACCATCCACAGATATTTAGTGAATGCCCTGACTGAACGACCCCTATGTTATAGTGTCCTTGTAAGGGAATATGAACGATCCGCACAGAACGGCTATATTCTCCCATGATGTTTCGGAATGTTCTAGTCTTGATTACTGATGTCTGTTTGGCTCTGAATAGATAACCTTAAAGCAGTAGGTTTCCCTCCCTTAATAATGGAGCGTGCCCTAGGGGTGCTTTATGAAAGAAAGCAAATCATAACACACGGGCTGAATTGTGCACTGGTTTATGAGGGAGAGACGCATATTTCTCAGCAATATGTGGCCTCTTCTATTGTAAACAGGAAGGCTGACCAGCTGGACGGTGCTGAACTCATCCCTAATGGCACCAGCTCCCAGTGCAGCTTCATCATAGCAAATGCTCCACAAACCAGCCAAGTGTAATACATGACACTTTGACATTTTCAGCGTAATAAATGACTAGAAATTGAGACATTTAAAGGGACACTTCTGTCAGGCATAATTTTCCTAGAAAACAATTTTTTTAGGGAGTCTATCAGCAGAAATGTACTATTGAACCAGAGTAGAGTGCCTTCTAGGGCTAGCTCAGCTGAAAGAAATAATACCTTTTACTTAATGATCATTCTGGAGAAAAAGCACTTTTCAAAAATTATGCAAATAAGCAGTTAAAGGGGTTGTTCTTTTTTTTTTTTTTCCTAACTAGGCAAATGTAACAGCTTTCCAATTAACTAAGGTTATCTTCAGTGACTGGTTTCTCAGATTTCACTGAGGGTCACGTGACCTGTGATGTCAGCTTCTCTCCCTGCTCTGATAATGTTCATGCACAAGCTTGTACAGGAGATGTCACTGTGCTGGCCACGCCCCCTTCACTGCCTGCTGCTGCTTATTGCTCTCTTCCAGGATTCTTAACCCCTTCAGCTGCACAGACTCAGGGCTGAAGTGTTTACTGTGTAGCTGCAGGCAGTGAGGAGACAAAGGCTGGGCACAGGAGCTGAAAGAGAAGTTGCAGGTAGGGGTGCGCCAAAGGTAAGTGCACCAAGGATGGACCCAAGCAACTCTGTGCACCTGTGCTCCTCCTGCTTCTTCTGCCAGCTCCTCCCTCTCTCAGATAGATAACATTTCTCAATGGAAAAGCAAAGTAACCTCAGGTTATGTGTCATGTTGAAGGATTTGGAAAACCACTGAACATTTCCCAAGCGTTCGCAGACAGGACATACAGACACAGAATATGCAGAAACGAATGCTTTATTAAAGAAATGGTACAAGACACAAACATAATCAGAATCACAATGGACATAAAGGTAGGGAACAGTGCAGACCTAGGCTCACCCGACCACTGTCCGTACCTGCTTGGACGATCTGTCCTAAATGACAGGCCCTAACTGGTCGGCAGTCCCTATGCTGGCTAAGTGCAGGGACCTAGTCCGAGCACCCGCAGTTACAATTTCATGGACTTGTTCACATAGCCAGACCCCAGGCAGAGCACACAGACAAGAATCAAGGTCACAAGCTAACCAGATCAAAGACACAGAATCAGAATCAGGATCAAGGCATAAACCGGAACTCATGCAGATCAGGATACACACAGGAGGCATGGCATTCACGGTCAGAACAGAAAATAACCAAAGACAAAACAAAGACATATCAGATATCGCAGACATCAGGCTGACCACACACGTCAGGGTCGGATCACAAACATTCTGGTCCGGATGGCACACACCCTGCGCACAGCTTTCCTAGAGACAGGCTGACCTCCCAGGCATGCAGCTCACAGGTCTAAATAGCTGAGTGATTAAGACACCGGACCACCTGATCTTCAGACACACAGACCAGGGAAACATTAAGCCTACAGGTGCACCCTCCATGACTTTCAAGGCTCCGTTTACGAGATAGGTGGCTGGAACCTGGCGATATGCCCCCATTGTCTGAGATAGGAATATCCCTTTAACTTCTTCTTTGTTTGGACTTTTAGAGACAGTCCAGGTTTTGAAAATAGAAAAAGTGATCTGATTGATTCCTGTGGTTAATATCAGCCTCGTCTGTATTAGTTTGTGCTGTATCTATGAAGCCATTTAAAGGTGTTGTCCAGCATTAGAAAGAAATCCAGATTCATTGCTAGAAAAGAGAGCAAGTTTTTTTCTAATCCTAAATAAGTCCTTTCAAAGGAAATATCAGGACAGGACAATTTAAAAAGTTTGATAAATGCAGAGGATCCAGGTTAAAGGACCCCCACCCCATACCTTCCTTCAGCTGTTGTTGGTGACTAGGTAGTCAGAAAAAAACTGCATAGTCATATGGTGACTAGGTTAATCATGCCTTCCCTACCGCATTCTGGTTTCAAAAACTCACAATTTTTTTAGTGATTTTTTTTTAGCTCACTTGCGCATAAAGTTTTGTGATTTAGCATTTTACAACGCTCACTCCATTTTTGAAATATGGGTGGGGGAGTGGGCGTGGTTAGCTACCGTATATACTCGAGTATAAGCCAACCCGAGTATAAGCCGACCCCCCTAATTTTACCCTAAAAAACTGGGAAAAGTAGTGACTCGAGTATAAGCCGAGGTGGAAATGGATGTCACTGTTATGGGGGGTATCTGTGGATGGCACTGTTATGGGGGATCTGTGGATGGCATCCACAGCCCCCCATCCCATAACAGTGCCATTCACAGCCCCCCTATCCCATAACAGTGCCATTCACAGCCCCCCCATCCCATAACAGTGCCATCCACAGCCCCCCATCCCATAACAGTGCCATCCACAGCCCCCTCATCCCATAACAGTGCCATCCACAGCCCCCTCATCCCATAACAGTGCCATCCACAGCCCCCATCCCATAACAGTGCCATCCACAGCCCCCCATCCCATAACAGTGCCATCCACAGCCCCCATCCCATCCACAGCCCCCTCATCCCATAACAGTGCCATCCACAGCCCCCCCCATTACCGCTCCTGTAAAGTTTTAAAATTCAATTACTGTTGCCCCCTCCTCAAATACCTTACCTCCTCACATGCCGCACTGAATACTCCAGGCAGACCGGGCGGGCGAGCGCAGCGTGACTGACGTCACGTGCCTGCGCCGCCTGCTTCATTCATAAAGCAGGCCGGGCAGGCACGTGACATTAGTCAGTCATGCTGCGCTCGCCTGCCGCAAATGCCCGCCCCCAGCTCCTCCTCCCGCTCCTCCTCCCACTACGTCTCGAGTATATAACTCGAGTATAAGCCGAGTTTGTGTTTTTCGGCACAAATTTTGTGCTGAAAAACTCGGCTTATACTCGAGTATATACGGTATGTTAATGAGTTTCACTCCAGATTTATCACTGAGACTTTTTAAAAAAGTCGCCAAAAAGTTGCTGTCTCAGGAAAACTGGAGTAGTTTTTCTAGACAAAAGTGTTAGGTTTAAGGATGAGACAAATTTATCAAACAACATGCGATATAAAAAACCATCTGATATTGATGGCCTATCCTGAGGGGGAAGTCGTTGGTATTCTACTCCTAGAAACCCATTTAAAAATGTTACATTTCAGAACATTTTGTACGGCTGGAAATGGCATCTGTGCATAAATAATCTTTGGTAGGAAATGCAGTTTAAAGAGAAATGGTTACATTAAGGAAAATGACATTAGGAGGTATCCAAGGCCATTGCCTTATTGTGTATGATTACATGTTACAGTCATTTACCCCAGGAAACCCATTATAAAATCACATGAAAAAGTAATTAGGACAACGTCTACATTTGTAGCATTTCAAAGACTTACTTTATGAGGAACGTCTGTAAGGCTCATTCAGAGCTGCAGTTGCCTCTGGTAATAAATGGCAGCGTATCACTACTTCCTGGAGGAGATCAGCCACTTCTCAAAAATATTCCCATCTGGGACATTTATGGCATATTGATGGGATACGTCATAAATTTCTCATAGGTGTTGTGTCCAACCTCTGGGACACATGGGACAATCTCTTTACTGTTGACGTACATTCCCTGCTCACACCATTTTACCGAGGTGGCAGGAAAAGGGGCTGTGACGTGGGCAGGGAAGAGGGAGGGCCAGCTGGCCCCTCTCATTTACCATTCTCTATGCCTCTTTATGGCGTGGAAAATGGTCCCTTTCTGACCTAGTTTAAACCACGTCGCACGGCTGAAGGAACCAAGCGGCAAAGTTATGTAGAGGCCTGCGCCTCTACATAACTTAGCTTAGGCGCATCCACCGCCAGTGCAGGGGTATTTAGACCAGCGTATAAATCGCTGGTCTTAATAAATGACCCCCTATAAGTCAGAGCCTGTACTGTTAATCGCACAGTAGTCGTCTTCAGTGAAAAACCTGTTATAATAAACCAATGGCTATTATTTAGCTGGAGATAATTTATTATAAAAAATGCTAACAAAAAAGTGGAGGTGTTTTACATAGAGACTATAAATAATAAAAACTTGAGTGTATAATGCATGATAATCATTGCATCTATGGTAACAAACCATAATCAAAATCAGTCTGAAATGTATTCAATGTTCTATTTTTCTCAGCACAAATTTCCTACGCAGGGCAACGAAAGTCAAATTTAAAATGATTTGAACAACTGAAAAACTGTTGCCATAGCAAATAATTTTGTACATAGTGTGGCTTAAAAGCTATAGACTCCTTTGCAGTGATGTTATTTTTATCATTTATTTGCTTGCTAAATGCAAAATTAAACAGCAGTCTAAAAAGTATTCCTACCATTTTTTTCTAGGGTTATAGAGTCTGTGTAGCTCCTGTACTTAGCTGGCTGCCCTGCTGCTTCCTGGGTGTGTTGGCTTTCTCTACTCTAACTTTTCTTTCTCTCAGTATTAGAGGTAACAGCAGAGACTACAGATCAGAGTGTGGAGAGGGAGAAAAGCATCAAAGTCTTAAAGCGGGGCAGATCACATAGGCTGTACTGTATCACAGCATAGATAGGGAGGAGAACACATACCGCAGGGTGCAGGGAGGGAAAGTGTGAATCACATAGGTTACATGCATAGAGAGGTGAGAGCTCAAATGGCAGGCTCTGCAACAGGAATATGTGGTGGTAACCACATATACTTCAGCATTATCGGTCGGCACAAGGTAGAGGAGATACCTCATGGGATATAAAAGGAGAAATAAGTAATGGAATGAAGCTATGCTAATACATGAGAGCTAATGAAGGCAACAGTATCCCGGACACACAGATCTCATAAAAGGCATATGTTACTGGGAGGGACATGTCCACATAAGAAAAAACTGAAACTAGGGGCAGGTTGCAAATGAATAAAGGAATAAAGATTGCTGTAATACCTATTAAGGCAAAGCAAACAGCCACAAAGGAAAGCCAGCTATACACAAGATACCAGTGACCAAACATGCATGTTTATTTCAATGTGGAAAGGGGAATAAGCCACGGCCAGACACCAATGGCAACAATTATCTCCCTTGGGATATCTGCTGTTAGAGGATAGCCAATGTCAGTCTCATAATATGAGATTGTTGGCTAATAAATTTGTAATTTATGGTTCAATCAAATTTTATTAAGCCAAAAATGAGAGTGACATGTATGGTCAGCTAATCAAGTAAGTAGAAGGGCAATACAGTCTGTGACCAATTATAAGAAAAGGAAACATTGATAATAGAAAGCATGTAAATGCATATAATGAATCAGGACATATAAGACAAAGACAAGGGACTGGGAACGGGGGGAGAGGTGATACGGGGGAAGAGGGAGGGAGAGGACATATATAGTAAGGATCACGAGCTTCACCAGGCACAACTACCAGAGTCCAACCAGGTGTGAAAACGGGGAGAGCCCCTGAATTGTAACCAAGGATCCCATGATAGTGTATAAGCACGAGTCTGATTGTGAGCCTCAGCTCCTAGTTCTTCCATCCGGACCAGGATATCTAGAGCATGTACCCAAGTGAGTCTCCGCAGGTAGTCTGCTGATTTCCACTGGCGCGGTATGATCTGTCTCATAGCCTGCACAAATAACCTAAGGGCTCCTTTCTTGACCTGCTGAATCCTACCCGAGTAGATAGAAAGCAGAGCTATCAGAGGGGATGGTAATATAGTAGTCCGGTATAAAGCGTTATAGAGAGCAAAAACATCCTGCCACAAGGGAGCAACCCCAGGACAGTCCCACCAGATGTGGAGCATAGAGCCAACTGCGGCATGACATCTCCAGCATGTGTTGGGAGCAGAAGGGTAGAACTGATGCAGCTTGACCGGAGTCCTATACCACCGTGTATAAATTTGTAATTTATAATCTGACGTATTGTGACCAATTCCATAAGAGGTAGTTGCTTGCGAATTGTAAGACCAGCTGCAGCTTCCCTCGACCATAGTAGCTGATCAAATGGTTCCAGGCACAGACACTGTGGAAGTAGAAGTCTTCAATTACTCACAGGGCAACACGCCTCTTGATGGTTACAACTCCGACCGGGTACTGACTCTTTACAAACAGCAACAGGACACAAAGTTAACAGTCCCAACAGCAATAGCCTCTTGGGCACCATCCTCATATGCTTTAGTGTCTATGTGAGAATACTCCCAGGTGATGGAAAATACATCACAAGTTTCCCTGGTGTTGGCCTTGTTTTTACCATGTGGGTTCTTTTGCTTTTTTATATGGGGAGCGTGGCTTCTAGACCACGTGTTATTGTCTAAGTAGCACTCGGTCTCTAGTATGGGAAAAATCAACAGGTGAGGTATTGGCACATTGATAACAGAATGGTTGAATAAAGGTTGATGGCACATGTCCCAAAATGCCTAGGGTCAATCTTACAGCTTCCACATTTCTCCCACATAAGATAATAGTGCACCATACAGCATCTCTCACTTCTGCTCTCCCAGAGCTACAGATCGTACTGCTTGTGCTGGCCCATATGCTACTTAGCTGAGTGCTCTTACTTCTGTCAACCAAGTGGGCATCACTGCTCCATGGATGTCATCTCTACTAGCCCTGCACGGCCTGAAACACTTTTACCCAGCCTCAGCAAGTAGTGTGGTACAGTGTTTCTGCACACGTATGTTCAGTGACTTCATCACAGGGTTCCCAATGAATGAAACCTTGGTATGATTAGCCTCCTGCAAATTAGTGACTAGGACCATTGTTCCCCCCAACATACCAATGACTATGATCAGGAGGCTGTACTCTGAGTTAGTCACCCAGATAGCCCTTTTACTGTGACACAACAATATCACGTAACAATAACATCAATTGTGGGAAAAATGTTTGAGGGCCTTCTACAGGACTACATAACGGATTGTGTAACTGGTTTTACTAAGGACAGAAGCTGTCAGACTAATCTGATTTGTTTTTATGAGGAGGTGAGTAAAAGCCTGGACAGAGGGAAGGATGTGGGTATTGTGTTTTTGGACTTAGCAAAGGCGTTCGATACTGTTCCTCAAGGACACCTAATGGGTAAATTGAGGTCTATTCCCTAAAAGGAAGGTGGGCATTGATTCAGGGATTTGTTCTGACTGCCACATCTGAAGTTGGGAAGGATTTTTTTCCCTCGTAGGTTTTTTTAGTCTGGATCAATAGAAAAGGATTACAGGTTGTACTTGATGGACTTTTGTCTTTTTCCAACCTTAACAACTATGTAATAAAATAACATGCAACATGTGTCTAGAATAACAAATGAATACAGTCTGAAAAAAAATACCCCCTAGGGCTCACTCTTACACTGCGGCTGTCTTTATAAGGCACGTTTCTATGCCATAAGGTTAACGGTGTATTAAGTGTAGATGGCACATTTTGGACTATAGTGGCTAGAAATACGTTAAGAGCTTCATCACTAGGCGAGGTATAGTAGGGTCTTTCGACACCCCCACTGATCAGCTCATAATGTGTAGCTCTGGCATTGGAAGTTGGCTCCAAAACTATAAGGCCTAGTCCATTCTGAAGAGGATGGCGCTGGTTACTGCAGTACTGCTCCCACTCTCTTCAATGTGGGAACAGTGCTGCAGTAATCAGGTCAGTCCACTGCACAATGGACGAAGCTGTGTAGGTTCAGTGCCGAGGTCCGCCACCGTACTTAGAGCAAAACAGCTGATCAACGGGGTGTTGGACCCCTGTCGATCAGTTAGACCATTACTTATAAAAAGCCAGACAACCCCTTTAAGTAATGTTTCCTGGAATAGAAGTCCCTATGATGCGGACTACACAAACAGCTGGTTTACAAATGACACAAGCAGCGTAGTTAAGAACGGTGTATACAACGCCAGCTGCTGCCAGTGTTCGCAGTTCACAAAGTACAATTAGTTTCATTGACTCTTGAAAATGTGGCAGTTACCTGGACACATGGAGGGGAATGCAGTGACCTCAAAATAACGACGTTTTACACAACACACCTACTACTCTCAATGTCCTCAAACATCTTGTTCACGTCTAACCGAGCAGCCCTGCATCATAAACATTACACGTTAACCCCTTAAAGAAGCCTTCAGGGTGCAGCATGTTTTTTGATTTTTGCCTTGTCCCTTCCAAGCACCGTAATGTTTTCCCTTTTCTTCTCTGATGCTGCTATTTGAGGTTTTGACTTCCGCTCCTTAGTATGTGTTTTTATGGTTTCTTTTGCTGCATATATAGTTTACTGGTAATTTATATTTATATAGCTGCTACTTTTATTTGCAGTCCTTCTCTGGAGGATCCATATTAAATATTAAAGGGGTCATCCAATTTCAAGAAAACCCCCCCACATGTGCCGGGCCCCTCACCAGTAATATACTTACCCCGCTCCACGCACCGCTCCTGGTCCCTGCACCACCTCTGCTCCTTCTCCCTGTACACAGATGAAAACATCCGGTGTCGGGGCGAGGGAGCAGTGAATGGCAGGCAGGGACGAGGACGAGCCTCCCTAACATCGCGGGTGACACTTGGGAGGCTCGTCCCCGTCCCCGCCTGCCATTGGCTGCTCCCCCCAACACCGGATGTTTTCATCTGTGTGCAGGGAGAAGCACCAGCGGCGGTGTGGGGACCAGGAGCGGCACCGGGAGCAGGGTAAGTATATTACCAGTGAGGGGCCGACACATGGGGGGGGGGGTTCTTGAAATTGGATAACCCCTTTAATATTTAATTTGGATCCTCCAGTAGCAGCTATATAAATATAAATTACCAGTAAACTATATATGCATCAAAAGAAACCATAAATTGGTTAACCCCTTTAATTTCATTTTACCTGTTGTAACATTTAAAGGGGTCTCACTTCAGCAAGTGGCATGGAAAAATGAATCCAGCCAGCAAAGGAGGCAATATAGACAATCCCAATACATTAGTAAGTGCCTTGTATTAACTTCCTCTGCATAATAAATTAACTTCCTCTGCATTATCCAAAGTAAGACAACCCCTTTAAGTGTATCTAATATGTGTGTGTTTTTTAATTGTTTTAACTTTTTTTTATCCTATATTACATTACAATAGAATATAATTACATTATAATATTATATAACTTTTATTTTTTTTACAAGCTTTATTCTCCTTTTAATGAAACTTTACAAACTTTTACTTTTTGTAATCATGTTTACTATAATTTATTGAAATATCTAAGTATTCCGGTGTATCACAGCATGTAGATATCTCAGATATGCCCTACCAGGGATTGTCACAGAACAGCTATTACACAAGCTACAGGTTCTTTGCTCACCTGCTCCAGCGCTCCTGTTCCTGGCGGTTTGGTCTCCCACTCTGCCCTCCTTCCTGACTCTGCCCCTACACACAGGATGCTGCCTTCTTGCTGGACAGGCCTCCCTTCCTCTGCCCCTAGGGAGCACGCTCCCTCTGGCTCTTAAAGGGCCAGAGCGTACATTCCCTTATCTTCACCAGCCAATGGCTGGTCAACCAAGGGGAGCTTACGGCATCTTCCCCTGTGGGAAGGTGCTTGAGCAATAGGTTGCAACCTGCCAATGTCCTCCAAAAGTGTGTACCTACTTACAGGGCTACATTAACAACAAGTCAAATGAGGGCATGTGCCTAGGGTGTCAGGAAGGAAAGAAATTCAGTCTTAGATTCTTTCTCTGTAGCACTGCTTCTCGTGTCCCCTTACATTTTGTTTATTGTGGGTACAATCAGGAAATGTTACCCTCACACTTCTTACCTACAGCTAATGTAACAGTAATCCCTTTAGGAAGGCAGAGTAAGGGTTATATCCCTTGAATTGGTGCTGCAGCCAACAAAAGTAAGTGATAAGAAGACAACAGAGCAGTCAGAGGCAGAGAAAGGTGAGGCCAGTATATGACCTATGTGTACATGGCCAGCAAGCGGAGAGGACTTCTCTGCCCGTCACAGACCATCCCATAATGCACACACTGACACCAAACCAGTAAAGCTCCTCAGTATAACTTGATGGAGATGCCTTTGAACTTGTGCATGAGGTTTTTATTTCACTGGCAGCTGTATAAGGATATATTTGGATGTTTTAAACCACCGTCAAAATTGCATTAAAAAAGGTGTTCAAAACGCACTCAGTTTTACCAGTTTTCTGCAAAAATTTTTATGTGGTTATTTGCCAAGCTTTTTTTCCAGGTTAAAAATGTAACAAATGTAACACTGTCACGGTCACTTTGAAATCACATGCGCAGCTCTCGCATGTGTCAATTTTAAAATAATTGTTTTTACCACTGAGGAAGGAACAAGCTTCCGAAACGCGTCTGGTGATTGATAAGACGGTGAAATAGGCTGAATATACTGCAAGTCCAATCTGGGAATTTCAACTTTAACTTTGGAAAGAAAGTGTTTCAAATGTTTCAAGTCCGGCGTGGGTAAGAGCAAAGTACGCATGCACGAAGATATCCCGGCCGGCAAGCTCCAGCAAGAGAACGACAGAGTGCCAAGACTGATATCAGATATCGTCTTCCGCTCATAAGACGCGTTCATAAGCACGCACAGAACAGTAACATAGCAGGAGACTGTTACAATATCAATGGTTTCTGCTATTTGTAAAAACAAACATAAAACTCCTGATAAAATCTGCAAAAATCCGACGGACTGTAGTGTGAACTGGCACTTACACAATTATATAACGTGCGGGAAAATACGACATCAAAGAATGGATATTATGTAGTGGATTATCTAACCCAGCCATACATTACAGAAATAAGGCCATAAAGACTGTCATTAAAATTGACACATGCGAGAGCTCCGCATGTGATTTTAAGGGGACCGTGTCAGTGTTACATATATTGAAAATTACTCAGTATTAATGAAATGTATGTATAATTTGCAGATGTTATTAAATGTATTTTACTGTGAGCAAACCAGATTTATTTTTACATTAATCTATATGTGTTTTTGCAGGTAGAAGGCCGGTTGTGCTCCAGGTATATGTTATCCACATGATCCACTCAGTCGTATTAGTCGTATTCAAAATTTTAATCCTGAGGTATGAATAATACTCTTTTGAAGCTTTGCTTGTATTTTTCAGTCCTTTTATTTTTCATATAAATAAATCGCTATAATACATTGTAATCCTGAGAGCGCTGAACTGATTGCCACCCCATGCTGCTCGAAGTTTTGGGGGTCACGCCCCCTTAATCATGCGTGCCTGTGGGTTGTAATCAACTAACCATGAGCTTTAAATACAATCTCTTTCCATCATCATCATTTCACATTTACATACATTCATCAACAGTTTCAGTTTTCACAGATGTACATAAAATATTTATGTTGCATTTAAAACCAGTTACTGAGATACTGATTATAGAAATACCTTAAAGGGCTTCTGTCACCCCCAAAATTAATTTTTCATCAGCTGACATTAGCTATTTGCTAATGTCCGCTGATCTCAAACATACTTTTCTTACATTCCCCTGTGATTTCGTTCTTTTAAAATTCTTACTTTTATTATATGCAAATATCTTCACTTCCAGCAAGTTGGGCGGTAACTTGCTGGTAGCCGCCGCATCCTCCAGTTGCCGACACGCCCCCTCTCCTTTTGATAGACAGGGCCAGTGAGCTCTCTCCTGCCACTGGCCCTGTCTTCTCATTAAGTCCCGCGCCTGCGCCGTAACATTCTAACATTCTTCAATAGGCGCAGGCATACTGAGTGAAGGACGCCAGCTACATCCTCAGTGCGCCTGTGCTGATTACGTCACAGTACACCCATGATGTAATTAGCGCAGGCGCACTGAGGACAGAGCTGGCGTCCTTCACTCAGTACATCTGCGCCGATTGAAGAATGTTACGGCGCAGGCATGGGACATAATGAAAGAGACACAGGGGTAAGACTTAAGGAAAGATTTAAGGAAAGAACATGTTTGGAAATGGACACTTGTACATTTCCCAATTATATAAGGTATTAGTTAAGACACTGTTTAAGGAGACCTGCTCCCCTGGCCAAAAGGCGTGGGGAACGGATTGTCCAGGGATGGTCTTAGAAGAATGGGAAAATATATTTGGTAATTTAAATTAGTATCCCACAATTTGGATCATATATTAGTACAGTTCAATGTTTTACATAGACAGCTTCTATGAGGAGGTAAGTTCTAGTCTTGACAGCGGCGACTCAATGGATGTCGTTTATCTGGACTTCTCCAAAGCATTTGACACCGTACCTCATAAAAGGTTAGTATATAAAATGAGGATGCTCGGACTGGGAGAAAATGTCTGTATGTGGGTAAGTAACTGGCTGAGTGACAGAAAACAGAGGGTGGTTATTAACTGTAGATACTCAGATTGGGTCACTGTCACTAGTGGGGTACCTCATGGGTCAGTATTGGGCCCTATTCTCTTCAATATATTTATTAATGATCTTGTAGAAGGCCTGCACAGTAAAATATCTATTTTTGCAGATGACACTAAACTGTGTAAAGTAATTAACACTGAAGAGGACAGTTTTCTGCTACAGAGGGATCTGGATAGATTGGAGGCTTGGGCAGATAAGTGGCAGATGAGGTTTAACACTGACAAATGTAGGAAGGAATAATGCAAGTCACCCGTACATACTAAATGGTAAAACACTCGGTAACACTGACATGGAAAAGGATCTAGGAATTTTAATAAACAGCAAACTAAGGGTACTTTCACACTTCTTTTTCGGCATAGAGTTCCGTCAAAAGGGCTCTATGCCGGAAAAGAACTGATCAGGCATATCCCCATGCAATCTGAATGGATAGAAATCTGTTCAGTTTGCATCAGTATGCCTTCCATTCAGTCACTGTCAGGTGTTTTGGCCGGACATAATACCGCAGCATGCAGGCATTAATTTACATTGACTTGTATTAGTGCCGGATCCAGCATTGAGAAACAACTAAAGGATGGATCTGTCCTTCCGGTCTGCGCATGCGCAGACCGGGAAAACTGTGAAAAAGACTGCAGGACGGATCCGTCCATCCGCATGACAAGCGGAGAGACGGATCCGTTCTTGCAATGCATTTGTAGACGGATCCGCACCCGGATCCGTCTACAAATGCTGTCAGTTGTCACACTGAAGGGCGGATCCAGCAGGCAGCTCCGACGACGGAACTGCCTGCTGGATCACATGAACGCAAGTGTGAAAGTACCCTTAGCTGTAAAAACCAGTGTCAGGCAGCTACTGCCAAGGCCAATAAGATAATGGGTTGCATCAAAAGGGGCATAGACGCCCGTGATGAGAACATAGTCCTACCACTTTACAAATCACTAGTCAGACCACACATGGAGTACAGTGTACAGTTCTGGGCTCCTGTGAACAAGGCAGACATAGCAGAGCTGGAGAGGGTTCAGAGGAGGGCAACTAAAGTAATAACTGGAATGGGGCAACTACAGTACCCTGAAAGGTTCAAAATTAGGGTTATTCACTTTAGAAAAAAGACGACTGAGGGGAGATCTAATAACTATGTATAAATATATCAGGAGTCAGTACAGAGATCTCTCCCATCATCTATTTATCCCCAGGACTGTGACTGTGACGAGGGGACATCCTCTGCGTCTGGAGGAAAGAAGGTTTGTACACAAACATAGAAAAGGATTCTTCACTGTAAGAGCAGTGAGACTATGGAACTCTCTGCCTGAGGAGGTGGTGATGGTGAGTGCAATAAAAGGAATTCAAGAGGGGCCTGGATGTATTTCTGGAGTGTAATAATATTACAGGCTACAGCTACTAGAGATGGGTCGTTGATTCAGGGAGTTATTCTGATTGCCTGATTGGAGTCAGGAAGAAATTTTTCTCCCCCTTAAGTGATGAAAATTGGCTTCTACCTCACAGTTTTTTTTTGCCTTCCTCTGGATCAACTTGTAGGAAACAGGCCGAACTGGATGGACAAATGTCTTTTTTCGGTCTTATATACTATGTTACTATGTTACTATATATCACGCCGATCTAGCTGAATAAATGTGTTTTAAGGGAAATTTCAAACTCTACAATTCACTTGGGGCTGACTTTATGCATATGTTTTGGTCCTGTCCAGAATTAAAAGAATATTGGGGTTTAATATGCAAGTTTTTTACTCATAAATTGACGGAGGTGATCCCGTTCACGCTGCAGTGTTGGATTTTAAGTGATTTTTCCAAAGTGAAATGCCCTACGAATAAAAAGATGCTCCTGTCGAGAATATTGTTCTTGGCTAGACTGCTGATTACACTGATTACTCTGATTACAGAATGGTTTTCACGAAATATCCCAAAGTTTAATTCGTGGTTAAACTTCCTTATTAAGGTGAAGAAATATGAAAATATCCTCTATAGGCAAAGGAGTAGTGTGGAAAAAACCGAGTGAGGTTTGGTCCAGCTGGAGGTTTTAAGGAATTGTCCCCCAAGATCCTTCTTTCATCCGAGACGCATCGCAAAGGGAGGGAGAAAAAAGAAGGAAAAGGAAATGATGATGTGATTTTATATTAAGGTAATAGAAAAATGTGCTGATGGGTTTATTCGATTAGTGACTTGATGAATTATGAGACATGTTATGTGGTCTATATATTTCTTACTTATGTATGTATATGATTTTTCCCCCATATTTTTTACAAATTAAAAATAATAAAAAATAAATTAAAAAAAACACGGTGATCACAGTAAAACCAAGAGCGTTTTCAACACCATTTTTTACCTCATGGTTAAAATCATTTTATGTAGCTACGGTACATCCTCAATCCATAGGGAGCTTCAACCAGACTACTAGGTGGTGTGCCGAGGGCAGCATACACTCTAAATACAGGGCTGCCAACTTCTGCATGTTTGTCTCTTTGCTACCTGACCTAATTTGTACTTTATCTCCTTACTGACCATGAACTACCACCCTGACCTTGGACTGTGTGACGGAACGCCTGCCACCCCGACTGGGTGCCTCCGTCGACCGATGCGCCTAGTGCTTGCCAAGGACCATCAGCACTGCACTCGACACCAGAACCACCGCAAACCCCACGAATCGCCTCAGCTTAGTTTGGGTTTTCGCCGTACCTCTCCTTAGTCCAGAGAGCGAAACAGGAACAAGAAAAGCCCTCACAAGAGCGAGGGAATATACTCTGGAGAATATAATGATTATAGCAATCCCCAGAGTGTAGTTCTCCAATCCCCCAAACATGAGCCCAGACTTCATGAAGGGTAGAACAGGACACTTTAATGACAGCACTCACAATTTATACAGATCCACAGGCCAGGGGCACACCCCCTCTGCCTGGGATACAGTTAACTCAGACAATGGAGTAACTTAATATACATATACAGTTCAGGTGGTCTAACATTATAACGCAATCAAACAGACTCCCCCAGTGTCTCAATGATGAATAGGAAGAGAGGAGACACATGTGATGGGATTATCTCCTGAGTGTATCAGAGGGTGATCTGCTCCTCTACCCCGGAGTCAGCTACTTAATCCCATCACTAGCACAACAGAACAAAGGGACAAATGAACCAACACCTTTCCTGGGAGCCTCAGTGCAGAGTTAACCCTTCATGTATTGCTGGGTTCACCCCTGCACCTTCAATGGACAACAGGAACGATATGGCCTATAAAGTCCACACATAAATCAGGGCTCACTGTTCCTTGTAACCCCAAGAGGTCTGAGGGGGTCTCCATGGTTCTGGGTCCATAGTCCGTAGGAAGGAGGCTAGCTCTCAGTCTTCTCCAGCAGCCCCAGTGATGTGTATCCTGTTTCATGTACTCTGCCTGCCATGACCTCAGTGTGTCCCTGACCACAGTTTTGCCAGATTCCTCGGTGTGATGCACTGGTGTCACTTGAACAGAGACTACTCAGAGAGATAGCAATCTGGCGGATCCCTTGCAGTGAAGTTCAGGTCCATGTATAGGGGTTTAAGGGTGAAAATCAGGGAGCCACTTAACACCCTTGGAGTAGCCCAAGCCAAATCTATTGACGTGACACAAAGGATCCACACTCACAGCGTAACAACGGCCTTAAGGGTATTTGTAAGGTGCAGGGCTGTCCCTTAAAGGAACTCTACCATAACGTTTTTGTATTAGATGTTAACAACCTATATGTAAATATTGTTTCCATTTTGTTAAATAAAAAAACATGGATGGTTTTCTGGATGTAATTTTTGAAGTCACACCACTCTATTTCCTGTCCTGGCTCTTTAACTTTCCTTTTTTTTTTTCTTGCACAGTAGACAGTCTCCGTTGACTCTCTTCATCAGGCCATCATTGCGGCCAGCAAGGGAAGAGGGATAAGTGACTCAATTAGTGCATCACGCTTTAGGCCCCATTCACACGTCCGCAATTCTGTTCCGCATTTGCGGAACGGAATTGCGGACCCATTAATTTCAATGGGGACAGACGATGTCCCGGCCAAGTCCGCAATTGCGGATCCGCACTTCCGGGTCCGCAATTGCGTTCCCGAAAAAAATAGAACATGTCCTATTCTTGTCCGCAATTGCGGACAAGAAAAGGCATTTTCTATGAGAGTGCCGGCGATGTGCGGTCCGCAAATTGCGGAACGCATCGCCGATGTCCGTGTTTTGCGGATCCACAGAACCGTGGATCCGCAAAACACACACGGACGTGTGAATGGACCCTTTCACTGATAAGTACAATACTCTTCTGTGGGCATCAAGAAAACAACAGAGCTATCACACTGTTATGCCAAATCTACACCTACTATTAGAATGAGGATTACACTGCAGATAACATCTTTCCCTCACAGCAACAGCAAACTGACAATGGGTACCCAGTCTATATAGGAGTCTTAACTTTCCATGCTGACAGCTGCAGAAAGAAAAAAAAAAATAGTTTGTGTATTTAAAAGGGTTTTCCAATATTTTACTCCTGATGACCTATCCTCAAGACAGTCATCAGTATCGGGACCCCCGCCAATCAGGTGTTTTGAGAAGGCAGTGGTGCTCTTGTAAGGACCGCTGCCTTCTCTCAGCTCACCAAGCACAATGACGTACATTGTGGCTGTGCTTCGTATCACACTCACCCCCTTTCACTTAATTGAGGCTGATTTGACACTAGGCCACGTGACCGATGAACATGTCGTCACTGGCCTAGGGAAAGAAGAGTGAAGGCCATGGCGCCAGTGCCTTCTCAAACAGTTGATCGGTGGGGGTCTCGGGTGTCGGACAGGCTCGGACTGGCCCACCAGGGAGCCGGCGAAATCCCCGGTGGGCCACTTGCCTGCACGCTAATATTTATAATCAGGCAGCCTGGGTAGTAGCGAGGGGGTGCAGACAGAGATGCATCCTGAGGGGGCGCCAGGGCGGGTGACAGTCCTCCATCTGCATAAACTCCAGACTCGCAAGGCAGATCAGGGCACAGACAGTGATCAGCTGTTCTGAATTACAGGACAGCTCAGTGCTTGCTGGATAGACTGCGGGCAGCACTGCTGCCAGCCCTGCGGTCCTGCACACAGCAGCCTAGAAGAAAGCTTCTCCTCCCAACCTGTTCCCGGTCAGAGGAGCCGACACTGCTGTAAGAATTACTACTGGTTAGAGCCTCCCTTCCCCCTCCCATCTCTTATTCTTTGGCTAGCTGTGGTGCCTATTAACCCTTACCCTCTTATCCAGCAGCTGGTGTTTATGCAGCCAGACATTCCCAAGTCTAGTGTAAATGATGCAGCTGTGTAGTCAGGGCCGAGGTCAGAGAGGGAGGGTTGTCAGGCCATGCAGTGCTTACAGCTACAGTACATGGTGGTCAGTCCTGCCTTGTGCCCACCCCTCTAGGTGCAGGACTCCCCTTCCACTGCATGATAGAGTCCCAGGAATCCTGCATCAAAGTAAGTGCATATGTGTAGTACGGGGATGGCAAACCTGCGGCTCTCCAGCTGTTGTAAAACTACAATTCCCACCAAGCCCTGATGTAGACTGATAGCTGTAGCCAGACTGGGCATGCTAGGTGTTGTAGTTTTGCAACAGCTGGAATGCCGCAGTTTGCCCATCCCTGGTGTAGTATATTCACTAGTGCCACTGCCTGTCGCTGTAATAAGCAGTGCAGCGCTCACTACAGGGCCAGCAATGGGCATTAATGTGCAGCGAGGGGAGAGATAATTTCTGAGATCATCTCACCGCTTGTCATCTTGTATGGCTGGGGCAGCACTGTGGGGCCCATCTTCTTCAACTGCGGGCCCCGCCTCCTGAACTGTAACTGTGTGCATCATCACACTGATGATGCTGCGCACACACAGAGCGGGAGCAGCACTGCCGCCCGCCCATATTCACAGGAAGAGCCAAAGAACGGAAGCACAAGGAGATGTTTCAAATAAAGCAAGCTGAAAAGTACCGTATGCCCATAAAAATTGCTTCCAGTCTGTTGTTACAATCAATTACCACTGCAGGTCCAAATAGCAATGTGGGTTCAGTTCACATCAATCAGTACGTTATAGACCGCGCGTTGTTTGAGAGAAAACCATCCACTACAACCTATATAGATGGAACATCAGGTTCACAAGTGTCCTCTTCCTCCAGACACCCTGCGAAATATCGGAAATCACACTGCTAGTGAAGCACTATACTTGATGTTCCTATGCACTCGGGTTTTACTCCAAGCTGACGTAACAAATTTTGATATACTTTATATCATTCTCTATGTGTTTTTTGTTTGGGTTATTAGTTTTGATCGAGTGTAGGAGTGTTTCAGTGTTGCTACTAGGCCCTTATTGTATTGTATATAATTTTCTGAGGTACAGTACTGTTTGGATTTATACTTTGCTCTGTCAATACCGCGTCCCAACTGCAGTTGCACCGGCCACGAGCTCTTCTCCTGACCGGATGTGTGCACTGCTCTTCCTGTTCACTTCCATTTATTACAATATGCAACATATTAATAAATGCAAATGAACAGGAAAAGCGCACACATCCGTTTTGAAGAAGAGCTCGTGGCCTGTGCAACTGCAGTTGGGACAGCGGCATTGACAGAGCAAAGGACAGGTAAGTAGTACTGAAACCAAATTTCTTACACAGGTCCACAGAACGCGTGTATTTCTCAGGATACCTGGAGAACCCTTTTAAGAATTTGCCTAAAATCGCACAGCCATTAACAGTTAGTAAGAAGTAAGAAGGGTAATTTACGATCAGAAATACTCATATTGGGCGTATTTGTTTCGCAATCTGCGACTTTTCTCTGGTCACGCCAGGTCTAAAAATGAGTGGGCGTGGCGTGGGCAGGGAAGGTGGCAGGGCAGCATGCCCGTCTCATTCATCATTTTCTACACCTGTTTCAGGTGTAGAAAACGGTCTAAATTAGGGATGAGCGAATCAACTTCGGATGAAACATCTAAAGTCGATTCGCATAAAACTTTGTTCTAATACTGTACGGAGCACGGAGCACCGCTTACTAAGGCCCTGAGAAAGGCCTGGGATTGGACCGAAACGTAGGCCATGTGTCTTATGTACATTTGTGGTGGCAATTTTGGAAATGTTGTTCAATAAAAATTCATTAAAAGATCATGTGGAGTGCCGTGTTGTGATCTATTATCGGAATTGGGATTTTCCCGAACACAGAGCACCCGTTCATTTCAAGTGGAGTGCTGACAAATCATAATTTACATCTCTACATAACTTTGATGGATTATTGATAGATAGTATAGCATTTACAGTCTATGGGCAGCACAGGCACAAGTAAAACACAAAGATTAAAAAAAAATTCCATTCCATCCAAAAAATAAAAAGTTATAAAAATCAAACTGTATTTTATATATATCATGGTAACATGGTGCTAATGAGAGCTACACACTGTACATTACACTGGACAGTGCATGGCATAAAAAAAAGCTAAGAAAAGCAATAGATTTACTTTCTTTCCCATTCCTTTGTGAAAAAAAAATGAATGAAGTTCAATTCACACAATAATGGAAGTGACCGTTTAGACAGAAGTGCGCAGGTATATGAGTGAGTGGCACGGAAGGCAGGGAGTTGAAAAAATAGGGGCATATTTTTTAAGACTGGTGTTTTAGATGCCGCTCTTAATAAATACAGTTCTGTATTGCACGCTGTGTTGTGTGCTAAAGTGCGTATGTTCATGCACGTGAGGCCGAAAAATATACATGTAATGCGTATTTGTTTACGGTAGTGCTAGAGTGGGCTCCCAAATTTAATTCCACTGGTGGGCCCTTGGCACCCCAGTCCGACACTGCCCACCGATCAGATACTGATGTCCTATCTAGAGGATAAGTCATCAGTAGTAAAATCTCTAAAAACCCCTTTAATTGTCAATGGCATAGTACTTTCAAAAGAAATTAAAAAGAAAAACAGGCGGAAATTGGTTTGAATACTGAATTTTTTTAAAATATCTTGTACTGACGGAAGTGTAATTCTTTTTAGAAGTATGCACATGCTGCATGCTAATGAACTTCTCACCCCCACCTCTCTCCCTCTTGATTGACAGGCTAGTTTCCTCCAATTTCTCATCTGCAGCCTGCACAGTCAACTACTATGCGGAGGACGTGTGGCTTCATCAAAGCTACTGCGCATCTGCAAGATTTCAGTGAGTAAATTTGGGAGCTGGTGATGTCAATCAAGTCCAGAAAAGCAGAATGGTAGCATGAGCTCATAAATACGCTGGACTCCTCCAAAAGCAGGGACGCCCGGCGGACTCCTTAGACTTAAATCAATTATTCAATTCTATAAATGCCCCCCCCCCCCCCCCCCAATTCCCGGGCCCCTCTTATAGATCATACTTACCCCACTCCCTGACACCTGCTTCACTCCGGATCCCTGCACGGCTGCTGATGCGTCTTCCCGTCGCGGGGATCAAAACAAATTGTTGATGGGGGCGCAGCCAATAGCAGGCCGCGACGATCATCAGTTTCCCTTCCATCACGCCATGCTCACACCTAGCTACTATCTCTAATGGCTAGCCAAAAATGTAATCTGTGTAATTAATTCCAGGTCCTCTGATATTGTGCCTTTAAAATATTGTTATGCAACTGCTATTACATATAATGTGCCTGGTTGTCCAGCAGGTGGCAGTGTATCTGGCAGAGAAACATCAAGTAGAGCAGATAGGCGCACTCACCAGCCCTTTGAAAAATCTTCTTTTATTACAGAGAAAGTGTATGTAAACAGCGGGACTCACATGAATTGCTTATTCACTGAAAAAACAGCGACGGCCGTTTCACGGATTCACCGCTTCATCCGGCTGTTCAATCAATCAAAAGATCGCGCTCGTGCTGGTTATAAGCGTCACTGTCGGTGGGACCCAACCTGCCCATCACCTAGCAACGTATGACGCTCCACAAGCAGCGCTTGCGCTACACAGTGATTCAAAACGAACATATTGAAAACAAAAACAAAAGCAGCAAATTAGACACATGGAAAACAATGGATCGCAACCAAGCCGGTCACTACCGTGCACGCTCTGAGCATTTTAAAGAGAGTTTTGGGTTACCATGAGTGGACAGAGATGCGAAAAATCCGGATGCGAAAAATCGCATCCGGTTAAAATCGCGTCTACTATAGCAACTACAATAGAGTAACAATCGCATCATGTGAACATCGATAGGTCATTACGTTAATTTAAGCCTAAGTGGCCTGTGGCATCAGCTCTTATAATAAATTTTGCTTCCTTCAGTAGCAGTGAGCGATGTCTCTCCCCTCCATGTGATGGTGGGGGTACATGCTCCAAACCTGCAAACCTATACCTAAAAATATTGTTATGCAACTGCTATTACATATAATGTGCCTGGTTGTCCAGCAGGTGGCAGTGTATCTGGCAGAGAGATCTTTAGATAGAACGGAACTTACCATTCCATTCTCCCCCTTTTGGATAAAAGAGGGCTAGTTCTGCTTCCTACCGAGGGAGGGGTTGGAGGAAGCTATAGTGGAGTTGAGAGTAGAGCATTGATAAGTGGAATTGAGAGTTGAAGCAAGAGAGTGAAGTAGCATGATGTGATGAGGGAGTGTTTCCCCTCACTGCTGTAGGAGCTTTGGGAAAGTAGCTTAGAGAACAGCCCACTCCTGATATATAAAAGGACTTAGCACCTCTGAGAGGCAAAACAGAGCCAAAGACACCCTACTCACCAAATGGGTCACAGGATACCTCATTCTTATAATAAACAGTAACTGAAGCTGATATGAACCAGATTGAAGCCAGAGATTAGCACAGCAGCACAGGGATAAAGCAAAGTGTTCAAGTTAACCTGCCAGTTTACCCTTAGCCTGCTGGATCCAAGAGAAAGATCAAGTATTTACCAAGTACTTACCAAGTCAGGACTCTACTTACTTCCCCAACTACAACTCCTTTGTTGCTGCGAAGCAGTATCCAGGTAGGATCACGGTGACACACACTATTAGAGTCACAACATACCACTGGGCATTCCTAAACACTGGGACCCCGATCGGCGCTGGAGGGCGGCACGCCGCAGGTGTAAATACTATATTATTCTAAGGTATTTTACAAGTGCTTTTTGTTCAAGTAAATCCCCGTTATCATTTTATACTGTTGGAATGGAGAACAAATCTTAAAGGGCTTCTGTCACCCCCCCCCCAAAAGTCATTTTTCTTTTTTGGGCTTACTAAAATCCTTATAGGGCGATTATTCTATATATACTGTTTTCACCTTTTTCTGTTGGTTATTTTCGCTAAAAAACCCACTTTTAAAATATGTAAATTACCTCGCTACCAGCAAGTAGGGCGGTTACTTGCTGGTAGCCACCGCATCCTCCTTTCCAAAAAACGCCCCCTCCTCCTGTTGAGTGACAGTCGGCGCAGGCGCACTGAGAGGAGGATGCTCGCTCGCTCCTTCCTCAGTGCGCCGGCGACTTCTCTTCCGGGTGTAGATGTGACGTCATCGGTGCAGGCTCACTGATGATTTAGCGACCGAGTGAGCGTCCTCCTCTCAGTGCGCCTGCAAAAATGACTTTTGGGGGATGACAGAAGCCCCTTTATATGTTCACATAAATTAAAAACGTTATAGGGGATGTTCTTAGTTTTTCACGTGACTGTATCTCCATTTCTAAAATCATATTTTAGGTAGGGTACTGGATCTCCTTAAAGAGACCAGCCCTGTGTGCAAATAAGTTCTTAACGCAGAGCTTGGGTGCCAGCAGGACTAGACGCACTTCCCTGCAGCTCTGAGCAGCACTGCTTATAAAACCAACTTTATCAGTGAAATCCGGGTGAAAAACTCCCGAAAATTACACAGGAGGCTATCGGAGGGGCCAAGGAATCATATAATACAGAAATCACTGAGGTAGGAGAACTTTAACAATTGCGGCCTAGTCTGAGAACTGAAGCCGTGGGCTAAATTTGCGACTCCACTCTGCCACAGCCTAGCTTCTGACTAACCAGAACGGACTATAACCCATTAAACAAAAGTGGAAATAGACTTTCTCCTACCTTACCCGGCCCCTGGGACACTTGTGGACAAGTTTAATTTAATATGTGAATGTGGAAAATCGCAATTTATCCAGCGATACATAATCACGAATAATCACTAAAACTGCACTTTTTTTTTCATTAACGCAACACAAGTTGTTAAAATAAATGCCTCTACCTAGAGGGAATGCCTGAGTCGCTCTTACCCATGGCCACATGAGATAAAAGATAACCCTGGGCCTCCTATAACATTCCACTTACAACCCTGCCAGCAACTTCCAAATCGACTTACACTCTATCCACAACAGTGGTAGGTGGGCAGGAGAAGTATGGGAAAGCATACCACAACTTCTATGTTAAAGCAAAAATCAAAAGAACCGTGTTGGGATTTATGTTTGTATTATTAAAATGCTAAAAAAAAGTACTTAATATAAAAAAAAAATCTAAAGAATCAAGTTACAACAAGAGTCAAGAAAGAACTGGATCCTTATCCGTACGCTCAATGCACCAACAGTCTCCAAGATCTTCTGAGTCATCTGATAACCCAGAGCACATACAACCTCCCATCAAAAGCTACAGCCACCTATCTTGCTCTGAGATAGACATCACAAAGAAAAAACCCATGTCTCGTTTGAACAAAATATCCACTTTCCCTGCATCCTTGAGGGAAGACAAAGGATATACAACCAGATCTACTCCCCAATCAAATAAACAAACAAACCCATCACTATTCTAAAACAGTGAAATCTGATGATGATTCTCCTATGTCCAGTCCAGCTAAGCAAAAATAGAAACTACAAACCCTGGACGAGGAAGACCAAATGGATGATTCCTCCGCTGAGGACTCCCAAAGTGATATCCACAACAACGCCTTTGCAGACTTTCAAGCGACAGATAAAGAAATGTCAGTGCAAACCATCAAAGAGATGTTGGAGGCATTTAGAGAGACTTTAAACAACGATTTTTAAAAAAACATGGCCCCTCTTCAGTCTTCGGTACAACAAGTGGAGGAAAGAGTATCTGACATTGAAACCAAGATGGGTTCTTTTGCAACCTCCCATAACGAATTAGTGGAAGCCCACAATTCATTAGAAGACGAAGTGAAGACTCTAAGGGCTAAGGTGGTAGACTTGGAGGATCGCAGCCGCTGAAACAATATCAAAATCAGAGGTATACCAGAAAGTATCCCTAATGCTGCGCTACCTCAATATATAAAAGACCTGACGAAAATACTAGTTCCTGACGTATAAATATTTGAATTTGCCATCGATAGGGCTCACAGAGTCCCGAACTTCCTTGTGATACACTCGCCACATTCACATTCTTTCATACTAAAGAGAAGATGTTGGCGGCGATGAGGAGACCACAACAGCTACCTCAGGAACTAAGGAAGCATAATATCCCTTACAGATTGGGCTTCCCTGTCAAAATCCTTCTTACACATCAGGGAACATCTCATATGTGATATCCTCCCCTGAAACGGGAATGGACCAACTGAAGAAATAGAACATTGATCCGGTTCCTCCCTCTACACGAAAACGAGACCTTCCTTCTAAGCTTGGGAAAGAGTGGTCTTGAAAGACTCTATAATGCGTACTTAATTGCTTACCCATCCTTTAAGTTAGTATACCTGGGCCCAGGTTAAAAAAAACAACTCACATGTTTATGTTTAATTCTTCTCATGTGGATCACTAAGTTAACACTTAGACCCCGCCACCAGTTTGGTTCTGAATATTTAACCTATAAGAGTACTCATACCACAAACGAGATGGTAGAGTCCCTTACTAAAAATTTTATTTGTAGTTCAAACTTAGTTATTTTGATTATGTTTTTATTATATACTATGCCTTTAGTTTGTAACTTAAGGCCAACACTATACTATACCAATGATGTCTGGGTATAAAACTATATCATATGTACATTGACTCACTCACCCTCATACAAGATTACTAACACCACAAAGCCATGTCTATATCATTGGAAGAAAGCCAAACACCTAATCCTTATAATACCTACACTACTAGACGATCATACAATTTTCATACATCATTATGGGAATTAATATGTTCAGCATGAACGTTAGGGGCCTCAATTCCCCATTCAAGTGTAATTTGATATAGAGAGAAATTAAAACTCAATCAGCAGAGACTGCTTTCATACAAGAAACTCATATCTCACACAACAACCCCCCCCCCCCCCCGAGTCCTAAATAAAAAATTCCCTATCATTATCCACTCTACTTATCCTAACAAAAAAAGAGGAGTATTAATTGCATTCAAAAACTCTCTAGCCGTAAGCATACACGACAAATGGGTAGATGAAGGCAGTAGATTCATCATTATAGTCTGCCCTATAAATAATGTGCTTTATACAATGGTTAACGCGTATGTCCCTCAAACCAGGAAAATTTCCTTTCTACATAAAGTGATGAAGAAAACTAAAAATGAAAAGAGGGTCTGTAATCATAACAGCCGATTTCAACGCCACACTAGATAACACACTAGACACTACAACTGCTTCTAGATCAAAAGAGTTATCCTTTTCCAGAATAATAAATTCATACGACCTATATGATATATGGCGCCTCCAACACGCATCTGAAAGAGACTACACATACCTTTTTTCCTCCAATAAAACCTTTTCAAGAATAGACTATTTTCTAGTGGAAAAAGACATTATAGACAAATCCAAAAATCCACCATTGGAAATATCCTCTGGTCTGATCACAGCCCTATAACATTGATAATTGCCGAAAAGTAGCCTTCCCGTTCAAATTATATACGGAGAGCAAACGCACATATCATATATAACAATAAATGCTCATCCAAAATTGAACCGGACCTAAAAGAATATTGTAACCTAAATGACACCCCAGACATAGGCCCTTTCTCAATCTGGAACGCTCATAAAGCGTATATCAGAGGAACCTTTATACGACTAGGTTCTTCAATTAAAAAGGCTAGATCCTTAGAAATAGATACCACTACTATACAAAAAATCAAAGACCTAGAAACTAAACATAAAAAATCTATATCTTTCGACATAACGGAACATCTCAACAAAGACAGATTGCACCTAAGTAATTTCACTCCTACAAAAACACGAAAAGAATATTAAAAGGTCCAAAGTAAGTTATTATTCACTTGATAACAAAGCATCCCGTCACCTAGCTAACAGATTAAAATCTCAAGCCAACAAAGCAAAAATTGCCTTTATAGAAGATCCTATTTGCAAACAAAAAAAGTAGCCCCTAGAGACATTGCAAATACGTTTATGGAATATTATAAACGTCTTTACAACCTAGAAGCAGACCCAACAATCAATCCTATCTCCCAAGATGCTATTAAAGCTTTCTTAGAGAAAGTGAAATTGCCCACCATCTCATCAGAACTATTAAACAAGTTAAATTACCCAAACTCAGATGTGGAAATAACTAAAACAATTATGACCACCCCACTAAATAAATCACCAGGACCTGATGGTCTGATAAATGAATACTATAGAAAATTTGTCCATATTTTACACTCCTATCCCAAACGAACTTTCCATAAAGCAGTGGAAATGGGAAGCTTATCGAAAGAAACATTACAAGCAACTATTGTCACAGTTCCTAAGGAAATCACCTAATGAAACCAAAAACTATATAGACCAATCTCCCTCCTCAATGGACATGTAAAATTGTATGCAAAAATACTTGCCACAAAATTAAATTCTATATTACCCTCCCTTATCCACCCAGACCAAGTTGGTTTCATCAAGGGTAGACAGGGATTTCCATCATCCAACATAGTGAATTAAAACATAACCCAACATTACTAATTACAATCGACGCCAGGTCAACTGAAGTTATGCCTTATCAACCCTGGAGAAATTCGGATTTAGAGGTAGCATAATCCCCGCCATAAAATCCCTATACTCCTTCCCGTTTGCAAGAGTCCTAGTAAATAGCACCATATCTGACGTCTTCCACTAATCTAATAGAACTCGACAGGGATGCCCCTTTTCCCCACTCTTATTTACGTTCGCTATAGAACCCTTTGCTGCAATGATACGCCAATCCCCAGACATCCAAGGGGTCAAAATTTACAGATGACATTACTCCCTAACCCCCTAAAATCTACGGAAGCTTTCTTTCATATTGCAGAAACATTTAGCTCAATTTCTCATTACAAAATAAATACCGACAAATCACAAGCCCTCCCCATCTCAATACAACCACAATTACTACAAACGCTGAAAGAAAAACACACTCTAGACTGGCAGACAGAAATGGTCACCTATCTGGCAATTAAATTATCCTCCCTGAAAACTCTTTACAACCATAACTTCCCTAACCTTCTCACAGATACAAATACAATTATGACCAAACTCTCCAAGACAACTGCATCATGGATTGGCAAGATAGCTGCATACAAAATGCTTATACTTCCAAAATTCCTATATATGTTTAGATGCTTACCGATTCGCATTCCCAACATTTTTTTCACTGCAGCCACTAGAAAATTCAAGAATTTCATTTGGAAAGGAAAGATCCCCAGAGTAGCTGAGCACATACTGATCTTGCATCCCAGAGCTGGAGGACCTGGTCTTCCCAATCTTACTGATTACTACAAAGCGTCAGTTCTCGAGTCTCTCGACCAACTCACAACTTGGTGGAGAGATGACATGAACAAGATATGGCTGTGTATGGAAAAACACCTTTCACACTCCAAAACTCTTAGAACCCAACTATTAACCCCAGTTTGGGGAAAAACCACAAAACCCCCATAAATGATCAGTATTCAAACTTCCCAAAGAATTTGGAACTCTTTTGTCAAAACTAAAGACATAACGCTAATTATTCTGGTCAGGGAAAGATATTCCTATAGATGTGATAGAAGACATCCTACCAGGATTAGATCTGTCCAGGACAGACTGTCTTTATGGAAGGAGTTGTGTATAACGACCCTCAACCACACATGTGATCCTCATGGTTTATTACACTTCCCATTTGTACACAAGAAATGGGGCATCCCCCACAAAGATTTTTACAAATCACTTGCTATTAGAGAATATGTATAAACCATATCCTACCTAAAGCCCCCACAGACACTGGGGACATAACCCCATTGAAATATATAATGGAGAAACCCAGAACCATTTCTTTTTTTTTACGCTATGCACCAAAACAAAATAAAGTTTAGCCGACCATTCACACGGAAAACTGAGAAAGAGATTTGAATATGAGTTTCTCGAAAATGCAGTGTAGCTTTTTAACAAAGCATTCAGATGTATAACATACCGAGAGACGATACTCAAAACTCAATATAACTGGTACTTTAATCCGGCAAAACCCAACCGCATATACCCTACTTGCTCGGACAGATGTTGAAGAAACTGTGGACAAAGAGGTTCACTAATACACATATGATGGGATTGTAAAGAGGTGATACCCTTAGGCCTCTTTCACACGAGCGTCACGTTTGACGTCCGGATAAGAGGCGGGTGAGTTGCGGGAAAATGAGCGAGTTTTCGGCGCGAGTGCAAAGTGTTTTAATGCGTTTTGCACGCACGTGGGAAAAATCGGCATGTTTGGTACCCAGACCCGAAACCAGACTTCATCAATGAAATTCAGGTTTGGGTTGAGTATTCTGTAGATTTTATTATTTTCCCTTATAACATGGTTATAAGGGAAAATAATAGCATTCTCAATACAGAATGCTTAGTAAAATGTGGATGGAGGGGTTAAAAATAAAAAAATGATCTCACCTTATCCACTTGATCGCGTAGTTGCGATCTCTTCTGTCTTCTTCAAGCATTAGCTGCTGGCTAAAAGACCTGTGATGACATAACCGAGCTTATCACATGGTCCAATCACATGGTCCATCACCATGGTGATGGACCATGTGATTGGACCATGTGATGTGACTTTACCACAGGTCCTTTAGATGGCAGCTAATGCTTGAAGAAGACAGAGGAGATCGGTAACTTCGCAATCAAGTGGATAAGGTGAGTTAATTTTTTTATTTTTAACCCCTTAATCCACATTTTACTAAGCATTCTGTATTGAGAATGCTATTATTTTGCCCGCCGGATCTGTCACAACGCAAGACAACTGAAAGCATTTGAAGACTGATCAGTCCAATATGCTTTCAGGTTACTATGGCAGCCAGGACGCTACTAAAGTCCCGGCTGCCATGGAAAACATGCGGGGAGCCGGGGAAAAGCTACATAACTTCCGTGCGGCGGCCGGGGCGCTCCTCGATGACGTCACCGGGTCCCTGCATTGCATGGATCACATAGCTATGCTATGTGAGCAATGCGCCATACGATCCATACGGCGCATTGCTCACACTTTAGTAGCGTCCTGGCTGCCATAGTAACCTGAAAGCATATTGGACTGATCAGTCTTCAAATGCTTTCAGTTGTCTTGCGTTGTGACGGATCCAGCGGGCAAAATAATAGCATTCTCAATACAGAATGCTTAGTAAAATGTGGATTAAGGGGTTAAAAATAAAAAAATTAACTCACCTTATCCACTTGATTGCGAAGTTACCGATCTCCTCTGTCTTCTTGCGGAATGCACATTGCCGCTGTCCGTGTTTTGCGGATCTGTGGATCCGCAAAACACACACGGACGTGTGAATGGGGCCTTAGGCTTCTTGCACACAAACGTTTTTTTTTTCCGTTCGTGGTCCGTATGCGGAACCATTCACTTCAATGGTTCCGCAAAAAAACCGGAATGTACTCTGTATGCATTCCGTTTCTGTATTTCCGTATATCTGTTCCATTGAAAGATAGAACTTATTATTGCCTGCAAATAACGATCCATGGCTCTATTCAAGTCAATGGGTCCCCCAAAAATATGGAATGCATATGGAAAACATCCGTATGCCTTCCGTTTTTTCCAGATCCATGCCCACTTTGCCCATGTGTTTACTGTTAAAACACATTACTGTACATTACATTAATTATTAAACATTTTATGTTTCTGTTTGCAATCCGCAAACAACGGATTGGAGACGGAAACCATACAGAGATTTTTTGTGGAACTACGGAACAGAAACGGAAACACAACGGAAACAAAAAAATGAACAACGGATCCGTTAAAAATGGACCGCAAAATACTGAAAAACCCATACGGTCGTGTGCAAGAGGCCTTACCCTGAGAGCTGCCATTCCAATCAAATGATCCAGCTTTCGAGACCTCTGAATTTCACAATATATGCATGCCTAGAATCAGCTGTAGGTTGTTTTAAGCTTTAAGTGAATTGTTCTGCGCTTTGTTGCGGAATTTCAGGGCAAAATCGACAACAGAAATACAATAAAGTTTTCCAAATGCATGCCTTAAACCTGACATGTACCGTACACCTTCTAGACCAGGTCTTCAGCCACTAATGATCTGCAAGTGACCTCCACCCTGCAAGTAAGGCACCAGAGGTTGAGGATAAATGTAGTTCTGACAACAGTTCAAATGATTTCCCATCAGAATAATTCTCACTCCTCCGCTTCCTATTACCTTTCACTATTTTCTAGGTTCAGTTTACAGAACAAACTTTCTCAGTTTAAGATCATTGGTTTTGTCAGAGGTCAGACTGTGACCAGTTAATTCCACCGTGGGAAAATGACAATAAGTTTACTCATCCATTGTCTTCCATCATACCGGAGATATTGCTGTAAGGAGCAGGTCAGTAATCTGCCATGAAGATGTATTGTCCACTGCTCCAGGCTCAAAGGCAGTTTTATTATGTTCCTCATCCTCTGTTGTTCCAAGTACCTAAAGTAAGGAGCCCTCAGGATGACTCCGCTCAGTGTCTATGGGTTTTTCTTAATTGAAAAAAAAAATGCTCCACAAATGCACCATTAAGAGTGGATGGGCCCTGCAGGTATTCTGTACATTCTGCACTTCATAGAATTACTTACCATTAAAATTGTTACTTTTGTGTGTGTTTGTATGTGCAGATTTGGTCAGTATTAATGGTGTCCTCAATGCTGATAAATACAAGCAGATACATAGCCATCATGCAATACCATCAAGGAGACATCTGATTGGCTCCAAATTAGTGATGAGGGAATCAGTTTTCCCTGCTAGGGATGAACCCGATTCATTCAAATTATTATCTTTACTGTGGCCGAGGGACAGTCTCTAATGGGCTGTTAAAATGTATACTTTCTGATGAGGCCATATTAAGATGTCCACTAGTCTCACAAGAACATCTTAATCTCAGTCTTGTCTGATTTCTGTGTGAGTAGCGGCGCATGTGCGGATATACTTCATTACGAATCCAAACCCGGGATTGTGGCCCACACCACAGTCATAACAAATCCAAGTTCGGATTCCTAATAAAGTATATTCATGCATCTGCCGCTTTTCACAGTAGCGGAGCATGAGTGAGATTAAAATGTCTGATGAGACCAGGCATTATCTTAATATGGCTTCATCAGAAAGAATACATTTTAACAGCCCATTAGAGACTGTCCCTCGGACACAGTAAAGAAAATATTTTGAACGAATCAGGTTCATCTGTAGAGGGACGAACCAATTCACTTATCACTACTTTATTCTGCGGCAGAACAAGTCCAAACATACAGCCAATGTCATTAAAAACTGTGTAAAATATAAGAGTGAAACTGGATCACACATCCTCAATACCATGTTTTTATCTAATGACTGCTTCTCAGCATAATAACATCGCTACTCAGCGCAATGTATAGTATACCTACCCCTATGTTGCATGCTGTACATGAGGCATTGGTATACAATTTGATCAAAAAGCATAGGACCACTCACCACAACAAAGTTGCCTCTTTGAATGGGAACCTACTCCCATTCGGTACAGGTGCTTTTAATTAGCAGTAGCCTAAATATGTGTGTGTGAATTGACCTACCAGCCCTCAGTCTGAGTCTCTGAGAGCAGGTAACAAGCTGAGCTTTAACAACTGTTCACATGGTGCAGTGCTGGGTGGCGGCCGTTGTTGCTGTGGCGCTGCGCTGGTGGGTTGGTGGGGCCCGGTGCCAGGGTGGCATTGCCAGACAGCAGGGGTGCTGTTTGGTGGCTGGATCCTGCTGCCTGCTGGTGCGGGGCTATGGCGCCAGCGGTTGCCAGACAGTGCCGTGCCAAATTTAGAGTAGGTCCCACTCTAAGAAGCAACCTTGACGTGGTGCGTGGGCTTATGCCTTTTGATCAAAATGTACACTAATGCCTCTTATATAGCATGCAGTATAGGGGGCCGTACACTAAATATCGTGCTGAGAAGCAAATTTAATTGTGCTGAGAAGCAGTTATAGATCAAAGCAAAGTTTGTGGGTGTGCGATCTAATTCTTTTATCTCTTTTTCGTATCATGTATCATTAAAAACTGTGTTTAGTGTAAAGAAGAACAAGGAGTCCTAGAAATGATGATATGGCCCCCCATAGAGCCCTGATCTCAACATCATCCAGTTTGTTTGGGATTGAATGAAGAGACAGAAGGATTTGAGCAAGCCTACATTCACAGAAGATCTGTATGTGTGTATTTGCTCTGTATTGTATATATACTGTGTGTATATATTATGGATAAAGATTAAAGAGGGCTCAAGAGACAAGAATATTGCGTTTTCTACCTTCGACAACTGAAGCCTTGACAATAGCAATCAACTATATACTACTACAAAGGTGTCATGACAGTATTAACATGCTATCATCATGACAGTTTCCTGCTAACAACAAACAGCAGGTGCCATACCAGGGAGATTTAATAAGCAAAGCATACTAAAAAAAGTCGAGTACATGGTATGTGCCAAATTTATCACACAATTTAACCACATTTTGTACCTTTCCCGACAGTTTTGAAATTGTCTGGAAAAATAGCTGTGAATAAGGGAAGCCATAAAATGCACCAGATGTATTACTAGCTTGAGCACCATATTGTAAACCATGCCAGCCATGAGGTGGTGTAATGAATAAATTAAGCAATTTGTGCCAAGTTTTTCATTCTGTTTGCACCATTTTAGTACATTTTTTACAATTAGCACCTTTTTTACGTCACCACTCTTCTCCAATGAAGCCTCTTAGGGCAGTGTTGATAAATTTCCCCCATTGCTCTCATGTTATCACTTCTGCTCACCATCGAGGACTCTTGTGGATTCTTACATTTCTTTGCTGTTCTGTGTCTATTTGATCCAGCAGCCATGTCAGGAGACTAATCAGTTTTGATTAATTCAGTTGAGTGAACCGCTTTGGTACCTGAACTAAGCTTCGTGGGGGATGACAGAACTTAAACTGTTCTCCAAGGTTTGATCCTCAACTAGAACATTGAAAGCTATGCACTGCCGCCCACCTACGCAGCCAGATTAGTTGTAACTCACAACTAATTGACTCCTTTCACAGTGTGCACCACTAACCCTGACAGAGAAGGACGGGCCTAGGTGTTCCAGCATTCCCAAATGTTTGCTTGTAAGCATCCCAAGTGGACACTGGTGAGGTCACCGGCTCCAGAGGAAGTAGGCCTATACAAAGCCTGCTCTGACCCGTTGTTCTAAAGAAGAATTGTAATACAGAGCAGTGAGCAGGAGCAAAGAGAGACACCCGCCTGCAGCTGCCAGCACTCCCTGAGCTGCTTGCTTTTAATTGTTTGCTTTTACATGTTTTTGATGGTTTATTATTAACCCAACAGGGATTCCAGTTCTCTTCCTCTCTATATTTGTCTGTGATTTCTACAGTCACACTGTACACAGTAGATTCTTTCTGTACATAACTGGCAGATTGATCATTGCCATATCTACCTTTTGGCACCATGTCACTTTTAAATCCAATGTTCCATGTCAAACCATTGGAGACGTATTTTTGTGACACTCAGCTAAAGATCCGATGCATAGACAGAAAGGTAAATTATACAATTCTGGTTGCCTGCAGCCGTCACTAGAGGGACTTTAGGAGCTTCAGTTCTTAGTTAATGTGTTCGAAACAGGGAAAAGGTGCTAGGATGTCGTATATCTGGACTTCTCCTAAGCATTTGACACTGTACCACATATAAAGGTTAGTATATAAAATAAGGATGCTCGGACTGGGAGAAAATGTCTGCATGTGGGTAAGTAACTGGCTCAGTGATAGAAAACAGAGGGTGGTTATTAACGGTACCAGTGGCATAGGGATCGCTATAGCAGCCATAGCAATGGCTATGGGGCCCTACACCACTGGGGGCCCAGGCCGCCGGTTGAGTATTTTTTTTAAATCATGTGGCGACAGGATTCCCTATACCTTCCCTCTTAGCTGTGCGGTCGCGCAGCATTTATTGTGCCCCGCTCACCCTGCCCACTTTCAACTCAAGTCAGATGACGTCGGTCTGCCTGGTCTTCCATATGAACTGTGTGTGCGGGTCAGCCTCCTCCTCCTCTTTCTGATTGTATTTGGAAGAGGAGAGGAGCGGACAGTGTGAGCAGCAAGTAGTGAGACAAGGTAATGGCGGCGCCGGCGGCTTACTGTACTGTTGTCTCTATACTAGGATAGGAACTTGGAACTGGAAGGTGTAAGGGCAGTCAAAGAGTGGGTCCCTTTTCCCCCCAGAACTTCCATCTGCTGCCATTTCCTGTCTTGTACCTCATGAACATTTAACTTGCAACTGGCAGGAGGGCCCTACTAGGGTGTTCCCTCCTCGCTGTACTGCCCAGGTGAGCTCCAGTGCAGGACCAGTGCCTCTGTGAGTAGCCCCACCATCTGTCACTACTACCACCCCTGTCCATTCTCTGTTCAAAAATAACTGAACTCTGATGGACCGGACACAAACTGATCATAACTGATGCTCAAAAAAGATGGATCAATTATTTTAAATGCAAACTGATGCTAACTGAGCATAACTGATGCTTAAAATACAGAATCCGTTTTTTTTTTGTTTTTTTTTTCTGATCTTTCGACTAATCACAAGATTGGAAAAATAAACGGTGATGTGAACTCAGCCTTACAAGGACATGTACCACCTACCTAAACAAATACTGTACAGAGAGTACAGACCAAGGCAGAAGTGTTTCATGGCAGAGGTGTTCCAAATAGCAGTGGCCTCTTTAAACAGGATAATGTTCCTGCCACACTGCAAAAATTGCTCAGGAATGGTTTGAGGCACATCACAAAGTCTTCAAGATAATGAGCTTCCACATTTCAGTCTGATTGAGCATCGGTGGGATGTGTTGGAAAAACAAGTACCATTCATGCAGGTCCCACTTCATAACCTACAATACATACGGTATCTCCTCCTAACGTTTTGTTGTTAGATACTACAGGATATCTTCAGAGGTCATGTTGGGTCCAGCTGATAGTTCTAAAGTTTAACTTCGATCCGGGTTTCAGGATAAATTCGATTTGCCTCAAAGCCGAATTTCCCCATACTTCGTGGTAGTGAGATGATTTTACCTGAAATAGTGTAACAAAAAAAATAAAAATAAAAATACTTACCTCCTCCATTTGCTTGAGACGGGCCGGCCGCTGCCATCTTGCTTGAAGATCTCGCACAAAATCCTGTGTGTGATGACGTATGACATAACCACGCCGGCGAACGTGATGATGTCATCACGGGCCGCGCGACATTTTGTGCCAGATCGACGCTCCCTGTCATTGCACCCACTACTTACAAAGAAATGTACTTTGTGACGAAGTAATTCGGCACAAAGCACATTTTTTTGTAAAATTCGACAAAGCAGGCAAATCAAATTTTGGAGTACTTCGCTCATCTCTACCCTTGAGCATCAGCTCACCGGGAATCCTCCCAGTATGGTCTATGGCCAGGACACCCCAGAGTCCATGCCTCAACGAGTCTGAGCTATTTTGGTGACACATGGGGGGGTCTACACAAAATTAGGCAAGTGGTTCTAATATTATGGTGGATCAGTTTATGTCTACGCGGGGGATTTGGAGAATATTTGAAAAAGATATATTAACAAATTAATCAGCACAAAAAGAAAATATAAAAATAAGTTACATGAAGATATCATTATAAAGCTAACATATTTGATCTGGCGAGGTGACTGAGCTATCCACATATTTTCTTCAGTCAGTTCTAACTCTTGGTGTCTAGGTTTATGACAGAATTTTTTACAACTTGTGGTTGATTGAGCTAAACCCAGTTCCCAGACTGAACTTATGTCTGAAGCAGAAGTATTAGCTGGTAACAAAGAAACGTGAACTGAACGTTCACCTCCTGGCCCTGAGACCAGGCAAAATCCTCTTAAACTACATGACAGATTACATTACGGCTATAACTATTATGCAACAAAATAAGTGCCTGGCCAAAGTGTTGTAACCCCTGAACATGGATAGGGACAGAAGGAAAATCGTGGTAATTGTGCTGGTATTTATGTATGATGCTGTTATTTCATTAGACAGTGTCTATGAATACTGGCCAGCCATGGCTAGGGTTATATTGTTCTCAATGTTCCTTATTGTCAGGTTTTACAGAACAAAATATATAAATCAACCAAAAGTCCATAGAAACATGCTTAAAAAGGGTCTTCTCACTGTTAGGAGTGATGGCATATTATGGTGGTGAGTTGATTCCCACCAGTTCTTACAGTGACGAGTTGTAATGTTCATTTAGCTCTACTACATAGATTTCCCAGCTGCCCAGACTCCTCTGATGCCACTTGTCTCTTTGGGAAGTGAAAAGGTCTTGTTCTGAGCTCCATATCTGTTGTTGGATACTGTCAAATTTGTCATGAGAATCTCCCCACAAATACCTGAAGCCTCTCATTAGCTTTGAAGTAGTTCTCATAGTTGCAGAAATTGATGACCTATCCTCCTTTCAGGTCATCAGTATCGGATTGGCGGGGGACTGACAGCTGGCACCCCCATCGATCAGCTGTTTCGGGCTGTGGCACACAGCTCCGTGCACTGTGCAGTGGCCCTCTGGGGTACTATAGCTTCAGTACAATGGCGTCAGAAACTACACAGTGTACAGAGCCTTCTGTATCTGCTCCATACACTGATAGTTTCCAGCACAAAACAGCTGTTTGGTCGAGATGTCAGCTGTGAGACCCCCACCAATGCTGGGTGTGGGACTCCCACCAATCTCATATTGATAATCTATTCTGAAGGTTATCTGTAGCCCATAAAATCCCTTTAAGCTGACCAATAACATGACATGAAAGTCAGCTGAATTTGCCATTTTTTGATGGACCACCTAATTTTATATAAGGTGTTTAGGAGTAGAGTTGAGCGAACACCTGGAAGTTTGGGTTCGCCGGGTTCAGCCGAACTTCATCGCAAAGTTCGAGTTTGGGACCCGAACTTGACCCCGAACCCCATTAAAGTCAATTGGGAGCTGAACTTTGGGGCACTAAAATGGCTCTAAAAAAGTAATGGAAAGGGCTAGAGGGCGGCAAAAGGAAGCAAAATAGCCATGCAAACAAATGTGGATAGGGAAATGACTTAAAATAACATAAAATACATAAAAATTAAAAATAATAATAATCTTGAACTAGGAGGAGGAGGTCCATATGGAGTAGGAGGTTGAGGAGGCGTTGGACGTGGCGGTGTAGGTGAAAGCGTTGGTGGAGGAGGTAGTTCCCAAGAACACTGTTTTTTGTTTTTTAAGTTTGGGTAGACCCCAAAATATTGGAAAATATAAAAAAGTAAACAAAGATAACGTGCACTGGAGTATAACAAAGGCTGGGTGAGGCCGGTATACATGTCTATTCAGCACAAGATACGGACAAGTCCTGTGGGATCCATGCCTGGTTCATTTTAATAAACGTGAGCTTGTCCACATTAGCTGTGGACAGGCGGCTGTGCTTGTCTGTGATAACGCCCCCCTGCCGTTCTAAACACACGTTCAGACTATACACTGGCTGCAGGGCAGGCCAGCACCTCCAAGGCATAAAGGGCAAGCTCAGGCCATTTGCTCAATTTGGAAACCCAGAAGTTGAATGGGGCAGACCCATCAGTCAGTACATGTAGGCGTGTGCACACATACTGCTCCACCATATTGCTAAAATGCTGCCTCCTGCTAAGACGTTCCATATTAGCTGGTGGTGCTGGTTCTTGTGGCGTGCTGACAAAGCTTTTCCACATTTTGACCATGCTAACCCTGCCTTCTGAGGTGCTGGCAGTACCCCAGCTGCGTTGGACGTCTTCCTCCTCCTCTGCCTTCGCCTTGTGCTTCCACTGAGGCCCTGGTGTCAGCGCGTCTACCAGCGTGCACAATATATTTCCCAGTCAGGTATGCAGTGCAGGGGTAGTGTGAAAGAAAAAAGGGGTACAGATGACCCAACAATGTAAACGCTGCCGAATTTACAGAATATATATCCCAGTCAGGTATGCAGTGCAGGGGTAGATTGAAAGAAAAATGGGGTCATCATGGAGCGTCCCGGTCATCCGGCATCTATTCGCCCTGCTGAAGGATTACCATATATACTCGAGTATAAGCCGATCCCCCTAATTTTACCCTAAAAAACTGGGAAAAGTAGTGACTCGAGTATAAGCCGAGGTGGAAATGGATGTCACTGTTATGGGGGGGTGACACTGTTATGGGGGGATCTGTGGATGACACACTGTTATGGGGGATCTGTGGATGGCACTGTTATGGGGGATCTGTGGATGGCATCCACAGCCCCCCTATGCCATAACAGTGCCATTCATTACTCGAGTATATACAGTATTTTGAAAGTGTGTAGAGGCCACACGGGGCCCCCACGCTGCAGATTTATCATGGAGACATTGTGGAGATTTTACAGCATATAACTACAGCACCCAACAATCTAAATGCCGCCGAATTTACAAAATATATTTCCCAGTCAGGTATGCAGTGCAGTAGGAACACACCCTCCAAGCCACTTGTGAATGACTGGCCTGATAACCGTGGAAATGTCCACCCACAATCTAAGACCTGGATTTACTGATTATATTTCACTCTCAGAAACTCAGTGCAGGCCTCAAATGTACTTTATGGCCCAAAAAAATTAATTTGTCCCCCCAGAATCTAACAGATGGATTTACTGAATTGATTACACTGTCACATATGCAGCACAGGGGTACTTTACTGAAAAAAATTTGAATATGTTACCCCCCTGGGTCTCCCACAGACAGATTACCTATATTATTTTCCCTTCCCCTGGCACAAATGCAGTGCAGGTGCACTTAAAAAACGGGTATATGTCGCCCACTGAACTACAAGAACAGGATTAAATTATTGTCCCTGGCAAATTATTATCCCTGGCAATATTGTCACTTGCATAAAATGGCCGCCGACGCCCAGCTAACTAACATAATATTAAAACTTATTTTTCTGTGTCACTGGGCTTAGGGCGGGGTACAAAAATGTGGCATTGCACCCACAAAAAAAAAATCGCTGCAGATCGCAGACTTAACACCAAGTTCTGATATCAGATTCTTTCCTAATCTCTCCCTCACAGCAGCAGCACCTATCCCTATACTAGTAATAGCTGACGTGACGTGTGGCGCTACGTTACTCCAGCTTAAATAGAGGCTGGGTCACATGCTGCACTGGCCAATCACAGCCATGCCATTAGTAGGCATGGCTGTGATGGCTTCTAAGGGCACATATCTTAAATGCTTGTTGATTGGCTGCACTGCAGCCTTTCAACAAGCTTTATTAAACGGCCGAGCAATAAACTCGAACCCGAACTTTTACGGAAAAGTTCGGGTTTGGGTCTGGGTACAAAAACCCCTATAGTCCGGTACGAACTCTTTACAGTTCGGGTTCGCTCAACACTATTTAGGAGTCTTCTGAATGCTTCCCCAAAGTTAGATGTTGATGGAGAAATGAAGGAATTGGACATGTTGGTTCTCCTGGGAGTCCTGTCCTTGGATGGAGAGATCCTTAAAAACGGAGGCACTTGTTAGCTGCTCAGGCTGCCACCCACTAAATCCAACCCTGACCCTGCTCACGTTCTGGGACTCAATACAATGCTCATTATTGAATGTAATACGTAGACGTTTCTATTGTAAGGAAACCTATTGAGCTCTTGAAAGTGGTTAGCTTGTGACTCATATGGGAAGAACAGAGCGCACCTTGTCTGTAAAGGCAGGATTACAGAAATGATTATGGAGTGTACCAGCACCCTGCTAACATCTTGATAAATAGTTGTGTCCCACTGAAATTGCATTTAAACAGAAAAAAATGTAATTTTGTGTGCATGGAAAAATGTGACAACTGAAAGCCACAGGCATAGTCTAAAGCTCCTGGGCCTCAATGAAAAATCAATAACGGAAACCCCTCCTGCTGTGTGCAATTTCTAATAATACTAGTGTTTTCTTATGTGACAGAGGGGTCTTTTGGCCCTCTAAGGGCCCATGTGGAACATACAGTACATCCCTCTGAAAACATTTCAAGTCACCAGGAAATTCACTGTTCAACCAGGCACAATCCCTTGTAGGACTAGCTCAGATGAATGGAATGATACCCTTCACTTAGTAATCCATTCCTTCATTCTGAAGAAATACTTTTGATCCATATTCAAATGAGCAGTTAAGTGCACCGAGGGTGGTCCCATGCCACAATGTGCACCCTTGTTCCTCCTTCTTCCTCTGCCAGCCGTTCTTTCTCCTTCCTGACAGGGCCAGGTTCCTGTATAGTCGTCTCGCCTGGTCTTGTCAATCAAAGAGAGGACGGGGCTGTCAGAGGAAGCAGGAGGAGCAAGGGTGCACAGAGTTGCCAGGGCCCACCCTCTTTGCACTTTGCTAGTCATCTGCATATGGATAATGTAAGCACGATTAGATAAATAATTATAAAAAAAATACCTGGTCCCACTATCTGGCGCTATCTGTCACGTGTATAACCAGATCAGTATTTATTGTTAAAGCTCAACTTGATGACATATGCCAGTGTGCGAAAAAAGAGGGCACACAGTCTGAATGGATACTCGGCACACTCCACCTGATATTAAGAAAAGGCCGAAACTAGGAGCCAACTGGGAAATGTACATTACAAAGAGTGATAAATTATGTAATAGAAAAGTGTGCAGACGAAAGTATTCTAGAGAACAGTCCAGAAGTGCGGTCGTGGGTACACAGGAGTAGGCTTCAGATAAGAGCCTCCAAGCATGGAGAAACATTTTTTGGCACTTCTTTAAATCCATTTAGTACACGAAGCCAAGGTGATTTAATATTGAAATGTCAAAATCAAATCTGTTTTTACTTTTACTTATTTGCTTCTTTTTAGCTTTTTTTTTGTCAAGATTTTTTTTTTATCTAGAAAAGAAACACAGAACTTCCAGTGGTCGACATTCCTTAGCCTGAGCCATTGTTCTGTAGAGAAAACCTTTGCTTGTCCAACAATGATCCATTTGTGGTGGAGAAGATGACTTATGGATTAGTCACCTCCTAATTAGTCGATCATGTCCAATAAATCGTGGGAAAAAATTGTCTTTTGTTAATAGTTAGACCATGTAATGGTCAATGACAGGTCCGACAATGAGGCAGCAAAGAGGCATAGTTATAGGGGTGCAAAGGTAGGCTTCACACCTTGTCACTAGTACCTGACTGGGCCTATAGAAACCTCCGCCACATAGGAGCACACTAGTCTTATAAACTGCACATGGTATGTGGGGGTCCTGCTACAGATTTTGTATTCAAGCCAAGGAGATTCAAGTTAAGTCATACAAGTACTTAATGGGGATTTTCTGCTCCTTTTGTTCTTTCTATTATCAAGTGGCATTTAGCAATTGAGCCCCCAACGTTCTCATGTCTAAGAGATACTTTGCAATAAAGCTGACATTTCAAGGAAGCCACAGCTATAATGGGTTGTGTGCACTTTATATGAAAATCTATGATGTGGAGCACTGGCCCCAGACACCAGTCAGCAGATAAATTCTCCAGACCCTTTGGTGCCAGATATTTAAAGGATCAAACCATTACTTCAATTATATAAGATTACATTTTATCGATGAACCGTTAAGGTGCAAATGCAGTGAACCACAGAGCCAACACCTTGCATGAGTGATTTAAGGGATCAGTTTTAAATAACCGGCACCAAAGGAATTGGAGATCAGTGTTCCTGCTGCACGAGGAACTGGTGTCTAAAGTAGACAGAGTGAAGTTGTTCTACCATGTAGGGCGCAGCAAACTGGGCAATTGACCAGAATTCTCATTTTCTATGTGGTCACTGTGGATTAAATGTCCAGGCGTGATCTGAATGCGGGGCAAAAAAGGCATTCCACACCACTGTCAACTCCGGTAGTCGGACATAATGCGCATTTATATTGAGTGCTCTGCCCAAGAATAGATTAAGGCTACTTTCGCATATATGTTTCTGCCTGAAACGGCAGGGATCAGCAAAAATGCTTCCATTTTTGATAATACAACCGGCTGCATCCATTATAAATGGATCCGGTTGTATTATCTTTAAAATAGCAATGATGGATCAGTTTTCTATTCTATCTAACAGGTCCAGCGCCATTGACTTAGATTGTGTGTCATGCCGATTTGCTCTGCATCCAATGCCGGACAGAAAAACGCTGTTTGCTGCGGTTTTCTGTCCGGTATGGAAACACAACCAAATGGAAAGGAATGCATTTTGGAGCACTCCGTTCTGTTCAGTTTTGACCCCATTGACAATGAATGGGGACAAAATGGAAGCGTTATTCTGCGGTACTGAGATCCTATGATAGATCTCAATACCGGAAAAGAAAAGAACAGATGTGAAAGTAGCCTAAAATTATTTATTTAGCGGTACTGTATATGGCGGTAATTTTTGAGAACTGAATTGCAATATTAGGTGAGTTATTTACGGCAATATTACTTAGACACTGCATATTGTTTGGCCACCATATGGTATTATTTTATCACTACAGACTATTACTAATAAAACAGCTGTGCCCCAGTCCATGTACATAAATGACCCTGTCTCTTTCTCACTTCCCATGGTGATCCCTCTCTTTCTCAGTTTAAGATGGCCCCATCATTCTTGGTCTGCAGCTTGACGCCCCTCTAATTCTTGGTCTGCAGCATGGCACCCCTCTAATTCTTGGTCCCCTGGATGGCTCACTTCTAATTCCTGCTCCTCGTATGTCTTTGCCTTGGCCACCTAGTCCCCAGCTCCTCTCGCATTCCTGGTCCCCAACATGGCTTCTCTTCACATTTCTGGTCCCCAGCATGATTTCCCCTCTTATTTCCAGTCCCCAACATATCTCCACTCTCATTCCTAGTCCCCAAAAGGGGTGCTAAAATATTTAATAAAATAACAAAAAAATAATTCACACTGTTTTATGTTTTGGGAAATCTATTGCTTACACATGTTAAGGAAGGAATCTGTGAATGACACTGTTAGGGGGGGGGGGGATTTGTGGGTGACACTGTTATGGGGGATCTGTGGATGACACTGTTATGGAGGATCTGTGGATGACACACTGTTATGGGGGATCTGTGGAGAACACACTGTTATGGGGGATCTGTGGATGACGCACTGTTATGGGGGATCTGTGGATGACGCACTGTTATGGGGAATCTGTGGAGGACACACTGTTATGGAGGATCTGTGGATGACACACTGTTATGGGGGATCTGTGGATGACACTGTTATGGGGGATCTGTGGAGGACACACTGTTATGGAGGATCTGTGAATGACACACTGTTATGGGGGATCTGTGGATGACACTGTTATGGGGGATCTGTGGATGACACTGTTATGGAGGATCTGTGGATGACACACTGTTATGGGGGATCTGTGGATGACACTGTTATGGAGGATCTGTGGATGACACACTGTTATGGGGGATCTGTGGAGAACACACTGTTATGGGGGATCTGTGGATGACACACTGTTATGGGGGATCTGTGGATGACACTGTTATGGGGGATCTGAGGATGACACACTGTGATGGGGGGATCTGTGGAGGACACACTGTTATGGGGGACCTGTGGATGGCACTGTTATGGGGGATCTGTGGATGACACTGTTATGGAGGATCTGTGGATGACACACTGTTATGGGGGATCTGTGGAGAACACACTGTTATGGGGGATCTGTGGATGACGCACTGTTATGGGGGATCTGTGGATGACACACAGTTATGGGGAATCTGTGGAGGACACTGTTATGGGGGATCTGTGGAGGACACACTGTTATGGAGGATCTGTGGATGACACTGTTATGGGGGGGGGATTTGTGGATGACACTGTTATGGGGGGATCTGTGGATGACACACTGTTATGGGGATCTGTGGATGATACTGTTATGGGGATCTGTGGATGATGCACTGTTATGGGGATCTCTGGATGACACTGTTATGGGGATCTGTGGATGACGCACTGTTATGGGGGATCTATGGATGAACCACTGTTATGGGGGATCTGTGGATGACGCACTGTTATGGGGGATCTGTGGATAACACTGTTATGGGGATCTGTGGATGACACTGTTATGGGGGATCTGTGGATGACACACTGTTATGGAGGATCTGTGGATGACACACTGTTATGGGGGATCTGTGGATGACACTGTTATGGAGGGTCTGTGAATGAGACACTGTTATGGGGATCTGTGGATGACGCACTGTTATGGGGGATCTGTGGAGGACACACTGTTATGGGGGGGATCTATGGATGAAAAGGGCTAAGAGTGACAGCCCCTTCATATCCTGGCTGTCACTCACTAAATGCTTCACTTACACCGCCATCTCGCACTACAGCATGCCTCACTGCCACCGCCCACCCTTCCTCACACTACAGCATGCTTCGCTACCCCTGCCACCCACCCTGAACTACAGCATGCCTCACTGTCCCTGCCGCCCACCCCGCACTACAGCATGCCTCATTGTCCCTTCCACCCACGCCACACTACACAATCTGTGCCTTAAAAAGTGTTGCATATTTTTTCATAAATGACCCCCTATATCCTTAGGTCTGACTACTCCGGGTTTGTTTGAAGTCTGTAACCATGGAGAAACTCAGGTACTCTATAAAAAAAATGGTTGCACATTTTGCTGCATCAGAGTATTTTAAACAAGGTTTTCATATTTTGATTAAACATTTTAAATATTGCAATATACGTGAAATAAAAATATTGTTCAAGTTTTTTTTCCTGTGCATTACATTTTCCTGTCTGGTAATGTCCCCTTTTGGTCCACTTTCTCCTACACTCAATGGTGGACTGACATGCTCAGTAGCATCCCTGCTTCCCTCCTCTCACGGCCAGTGTAGTGATCTTATAGTAAAGCAGATAAAGCAGCCCTGACATCATTCATTCATCTCTACTAAACTCCTACAAATATATATATAAATATCTCTCTCTATAGACAGCGGAGAAGGGAATTATGGGGGGGCATCGGATATGTATCTTTGGGGCTATATGTGAGGGAGTATTTTGTATGCAAGGGAGGAAGGCGTTAGAGCTAATTGCAATGCATCCTGGATGCATGTTTAATGTGAACTGCTGCCCTGAGGTGTAGCTAGGCTTTCCAGCACCCGAGGCAAGGATTCAGCGTCGCCCCTGCTGCTGCCCACACACAGAAACAAAAGTCTTCCATTTAAACAGAAACTAGAGCAAAATAAAATGCCTTAAAGGAGTTGTAAATTTACTGTAAATTACTACAGGGGATCTACAGGGACAGCTTGGAAGAGAGCAAATAATCTGCATAATCTTTTACCCAGGAAGCAATGTTTGGCCTACAGGACTCCCTACACTAGCTCAAGTGCTCTCTATGAGGAGAAACACTACTAGTAAAGATCCTCTACAAATTCATATGATTATTAGACATTTTATTATCTGTGAAGTAGTCCAGACACTGGTAATGTACGGTACATTTAATAAACTATTATACAGTCTGTTGCCTATAAACAATATAAAGCTACTCGATATACAATCAGCGTCTTTCTTCGGGTAACAATTATGTATTTATTTTTATGTTAGGAATGTATACTGCCTTTGCTGGTAACTTTTATCTCCCTCTTGGGAAATATAGATTATGTTTTATGACAGTATGATGGGTGATAAAACTGCTTAATCTTAAAGGAAACAAGTATGAAAAAACTCTTCTCATGTATTCTACGTGTCTGTTGAGGCATCTTATTTTTCTCCGAGTCCTTACCCATTCTCCAGTGCTATGCATATGAAATAATAAGGGTACGGGAGGTTTTTTGATGAGGTTTTGAGGCACATCTGCCTACAGGATTTTCTGAAAAAGCCAGAAGTGGAATTGAAGGGAATCACAAATATACTTCTCTTTCCTAGTGAATCCACTTCTGGTTCCAAATGAGCAGACGAGTGAAATTCTGTCTCAAACTAAGCCAACCAATAGGTGGTAAAGAGTTAGACAAATGTGTCTATCCCTGCACCAGATTAATCATTCAGTCTAAGCCATTTTACCAAGTGCCAGTGCCTGCCTGACTAGGACTCATACCTACCTACTCCATGCTGCTTCCGTTCTCTGTGCTTCCTCCTGTGTCCATCCCTGGTCCCCGCACTGTTTTTGCTGTAGCATGGGTAGGGCCACATGTACACCTGCAGCCGATGACTGGCTTCAGCAGTGCAGTCATTAGCTGCAGAGGTACATGTGACCATGCCCATGTTGGAGAAGGAGACACCAGAGGCAGAGTGGAGGACCAAAGCAGGTAAGTATGAATGGGGGAGGGCTGTTTTAGCTGCTGATATCTCCTGAATGGTAGCAGCTAGAAACCTGGAACTGGTCTTGTTTGAACGCTGGCATCCCATACAAGACCAAATGACATTAGCATTAGCCCAAACTAAACAGGAGAAATCACTGTTAGAAATCAAGTTGGGCATAATTGGGGGTAAAACCTGATTTTACTTTCACTTTCAGCTGTATTCACAGCATCCCGATTTCTAACAGTGATATCTTCCCATGAACTGAGATAATGCTGTCATTCTGGTATTGTTTGAAAGTTCGGAAAACTAATACCAAACCAGAGATATGAGCACTGCAGCTAAAGCAGCCACCCCATCACTGATAGGGGGCATCAGTCTGGAGGAGGAGGGGGAGCATTTGCAGAGCTGACAGGCTGCAGGAAGAAAGGAAAAATAGTAAAAACATATATAAAATGTGGCATTATCCTCATTATACTGACTGACAAAATAAAGTTATTTTTATCACACAGTGAACGCTGTATATAAATCCCACAAAATAATGTAAAAATTGCAGTTTTTTCTTTGCCCCTAAAAATATAATAATAAAAGTTATTTGATACACTATAAATACCACAGAATGGTTCCTAAAAAAAAACCCACAACTAATTCTACAAAATAAAAATAAAAACTTTAGAAGAAAAAATGTAAAAGTTATGACTGCTAGAACACAAAGGGGGGACATATTAGTGGTCCTTAAGGCTAAAATTTATTATGTCACTAAGGGTTAAAAAATGCAATTGTGACCCCTGAGTTGTGCGATAACAAGGTGTACTGCAGACGCACATTAAAAATCTACAGTTAAAAAAAGTTACATTTTTTGGAGGGTTTTTCCAATTTTAACGTGACTGTTAGGAGGTTAATGCAATCTCAATATAATTATTACCAAATCAGAGCTTCATTTTAATAATATGTAAACTCATAAATCACTGTTATTGCACTGGAAGTTGTCAGATTTACTGCATGCTCCAGATAGCATTGTGCTGGTCAATAAATTAATGTTATGAGTAGGGGAAATATTCTCCTTAATAATCAGTCGCACATAGTATTGGAATGTATGTCTGGAAGTACAGCATGTATGGAATGTGGCATTGAGTGAAGACTGCAGCTCAATGAACATTCTCTACTATCTACTGTTCTTCTTCACTTCTCGCACAGTCTTCACATCTGAGTTATGGTGACCATAACTGTGGCCAAGGGCCAAACAAGTAGTCAAGGGGTCCTTTGCAAGACGTAGCATAGGCTCTTTAACTGGTCATTCTGACATACTAGAATATACTGTAAGGACTGCTGGGTAAACCCCAACCCGAACCCAGCAATCACGCCCTCCTTCCAAGTTATTATGAATCCACAAAGAAATCAACACACATATACCTTTGTTGTGATCGGCCTACGCTTTATTTATTCTCAGATGATACAGAAAACCCGAGCCTTAAACTGCTCGAACCATTAACCATAGGAGCGGCATGCCGGCCGCTGGACTTCCAGCGGGCAAGTCCGCCATTTTCTCACCACCCAATACTCTTAATTGTGTTCATACTGCCAGCTGTGACTTAATAAGTAGTAGAACCCTGGTCTGCACTACAAAAGACGGAAAAACAGATACAAGCGTTAAAACAAAACAGGTGAGTAACCGGGAAACACCCGTAACTACAGTATCACGTCAGAGCCAGAGAAGGGGCGGCGGGCGGGAACAACCGCTGACCGGCCAAGGGGCGATGTTGTAAACCGAGAGCAAGGCAGGTGGTTTGACTCCGCGACCAGAAAGGAAGGCATACGCAGAATTTCAGATTAAGAAAGTTGCATTTACTATAAGTGAATAAAAACAGGTTAACAACACTGGAATTGCAGGGGTAAGAGCAAGCAGAATATTCAGAACAGTATGAACAATATAAGTCATCTACTAGAACAATGTCCACCTCCACTGTTTCCGTATTTGCAGCGCGGACACTCAGATACAATAGTCCCAAACACTGTCCCTAACTGACCCTAACTTCAAGTGGGTGCGCACCCCCCTTATCCCAGTGGTTCTCTTACAGTTTATAGGAGTGCACGGTGGGGCCCGATGTCGTTCTTTCTCTTTAATCAAGGCAGGATCCACAACCGAGAAGTCCTCCTCAGAAGGCCGGAAGAATCAGTTAGATGTTACAGTCACTGTCCGGTACATCGACAGTACTGTGAGTCCTTTTACCATTAGTGGCAATCCACTCAGCACAGGCCAGCTCCACAGGTTAGTTGCTATACACGGTCCTTCTCAGCTCAGCTTGACTAAATGCACTGTCTCTTTATATTCCAACCGAAGTTTACACAGCCTGGATGCACAGGGCAGCTTTGTGATGTCTCCAACCAGGCCTTACACCACACAGAACAGGTTCTCTAACTTGCCATCATGGCTGACACAGCAGCAGCTTCTCTGTCCTCCTTCTTGCTCAGAAAACAGGCCTGCTGACATCATTCGGGGCGTGTCTTATTCAGCACTTAAAGGAGCATCACAGTAACACACTATCTCTAGGATAACTTCAACACAAAGTGGTCCTATGCTGCCATCTACTGACCAAAAGAATATTGCAGGCACTTTACATTTTAACACAGAATAGTGAAACTTAGAGACATTACATGACTGTTTCTTACAAAGTAAAGGAGGGTGGGGGGAATATATACTATGGAGGAGGAGGGGAAGCCGCCTGCACCACGTGGAAGAGGAGGGGAGGGAAGAAGGCGGAGGGGATTGTATTTTAACCCCTGCATAGCTGCAAACTGACCTGGTACTAGACCCAGGCCACCCACGGTCAACTTTCCCCTTCCCAGTAGTTCCTGACCCCCCTCTTTATTCAGTCGGGTGCTCTCCAGGATGTTTGTTAAAAGGGTCCACTAACTATAAGCTGACCACAGATTTTCCCTGCTGGGAGACATATTGATCGGCTTTAAAGCACATCTGTCACTGACACTGGCTGACCTGTTACATGTGCGCTTGGCAGCTGAAAGCATCTGTGTTGGTCACATGTTCATATGTGTCCTTATTGCTGAGACAAATTATGTTTTACTATATGCAAATGAGCCTCTAGGAGCAACAGGGGTGTTGCCGTTACACCTAGAGGCTCAGCTCTCTCTGCAACTGCCCCGTCCTGTACACTTTTACTGCTAGAGTCAGGCAGTAAAAACATAATCACACCTGGCCCTGACTTCTAGAAAGAGCAGAGCCTCTAGGTGTAATGGTAACGCCCCCGTTGCTCCTAGAGGTTTATTTGCATATATTAAAACATAATTTTTCTCCGCACTGCGGACACATATGAACATGGGACCAACACAGATGTCTTCAGCTGCCAAGTGCACATGTTACAGGTCAGCCAGTGTCATAGGGACAAATCTGCTGAGAGATGCCCTTTAATCTGTGTGGACAGAAAGTCTTCAATTACCCTATAGTGCCACCACAGGGGAAGTAAGCATTGCATGCTTCTCATTGAAATGAAAGGACTAATTAAGCTAACCATACACAAATAAATGTCAGCCAAACCTGACAATTTTGACAGGACCAGCTAAGTATCTAATGTGTATGGGAGGCCTTCCAGCTCTCCTCTGATGGTGGATGTTGGGGAAGTTAATGATCATGCTTGTTGTACTCCATGATCTTTTTGCATCTCAAGGAGATGGGCTGGTGCCAGACTCATCTTTTTCCTCTCTCTGTTCCAGGAAACATGCATGCTCTTGCTCTGCCTAGTCAAGCAACCAAGCAGGCATGTATATAGAGGTGTTAGGAGAGATAGCTGTTAATGTATACTGCAATCCTTACAATGTTGTCTGATTCATGTTGCCTACTTGGTGAATCATGTAGAGCGAGAGATACTTATTAAAGCCACCCTCCCCCCCAATGATAGATACAATAGAGCCCTGGACAGGGGAAACATCCCCTTCAGCTATTAACCTAAGAACTGAAACTTATCAAAAAATTTATTTTTTAAACCTCAGACACCCTCTTCCAGCTTTTGGCCACCTTCCATAGAATCTGCTGGACCCCATTGACTGTTGTGCTCAGGAGACCTGTGCATCTTCTTTTTACCCTTTTAGCTTATTTTTCAGTTCATTTACTCTGCACGGTAAAACAAAATAAATAAATAAATCCCCTTTTTCTACATGGAAACTATCAGCAAGAATATGGTAATCTAATAGGGAAATTAGATTGGGCAAGTGATTCATGTGACTGGCCTGCTTTGTACAATCTATTTTTGTTAGAATTCCCAAGGATAAGCTGATCACAGGATCAACAATCAGCTGTGATCTCTGTTATCAAGTGTTTAGTTTCCCTGCAGTGCCACCACTGGGGAAATGAAGTATTACACAGTTCTTATTGAGATCAATGGGCAACTATAGACTGCTGGGTCCTCCAGAGTGAGAACTGCTCTTTCTAGCCAAACCTAACTTTATATGATAGAAAAGAGCCCTGAATGGGCGATCCTTTATCTGCTAATTAAACAAATTAACCATCTTGCCATGTGGACAACAGGGTGATTAATGTACAGTGGATTGCTGCCATATTTTAGGTCTAGGGGAAATGAAGGAGATGTCTTATTGTAGACATGACTGCATAGCTTCACTTTCGATATGGTATAACCCGCCACCCAGCTAGCGTTTCTCTCATACAATGGCAGAACTCATTAGTTTTGGCACAATAGTCTGTGCGGCACAGACACACACACATTAGAGGTCCTATAGTTCTCTTTAAAGCCATAGTTGAATAGAAACTGTTGTGGATTCTGACCTTGGTGTAACACAAGAATTCGTACAGATAGAGGTTGGAGTGGCCGGCTTGTATTTATCACACTGACAGAATACTAATGAAGCTGCTCATGTTGAAGTTGGCATTAAGTAAATCGCATTCCCTTGGTACAGCATAAAACCCTCTAATGAAAGCTGCCCATGTAATTAACCGCTACAAGCTGTAGTTCTCTTTGGATGACACGTAGAATGCTGGGTGACAAATGGTAATTTATTTTTTACGTGGGTAATCATGGGCTTTAAATTAACCAAAGGATTTATTGCTGGTTGCTATGTCTATTTGTAGCCACAAAGACGCCTGCGTTTACAAAAGGTCGATATTGTTACGGACAGTGGGTGTGGACCCTCTGTGCCAACCAACTGGTTTGGCTTTTGGCTAAACCTAAGGGTGTTGTCCTGGAGGCAGCCTGGTATTCACACTTTAGCCCCTATACAGGGATCTGGACTTTGTTGCAAGGAAACAACCAGGCCGCTACCTCTTGGAGTAGTCCCAGTATAGTTGGCTGCAGACCCACAGGGATCACAGACTATGGTGCAAGGCACCGAGCGGTCAGACAATATATATGGGTCAGACAGTATGCATAGTCAGGAGACAGGCTAAGTAGTAGCTCAAAGAAAAATGTTCTTAATAGAAGGGGCGGTGGTGGGCACGGACCGCGAATGCAACAGTTATTATCTATAGGTACCAACTTAGATTCCAGCTGTGGAGGCCATATGAAAGCTCCTTTCGGCTTCTCATTTTGATACCATCTACATAAACAGTAGGACAACTCTTAGGATCCATCTGAGTACAGTGAGCCCCTGAGGAGCCAGTGTGGATTATGGGAGTGGTAGTGGCTCTGATGATGATGTGACACTGTGTACTCCCTCAGGCCATCGGTCCCTGGGGTCAGTGCAGTAAAGCAGGGGCACTCTGGGATCCCTCAGGGCACTCACTGTAGCTGTGGGCTAGTGTTGGTAGTGTTGGGGTGCCAATGGCCATAATCTCCATGTGAATGCTAGGCAGGGCACATGATGGAAATGCAGTGGCTAGAGTGTGGTGTTGAGAGAGTCAGAGACAAGGCCAGATTGAACTTAAGAAAATATATATTTTTTTAAACTCCTTTTATTTAACAGATGCAATAAACAAAGTAATATCAATAATGAGTGGGTATAAAAACCTAAATCAAATATACAAACAGCTTTTAAGCAATAGAAGCTAAGGCAGCATTTAATGATTGAGTAGAGTATAAAGTATGTGGAGAAGAGCACCATATACCCCATATCCCCCAGAATTTGGCAGGACAACCTCTGTGTTTATATAATGTATGTACTATATTTTCATACAGAATGATTGTATTCACAAGAGTTTTCCATTGAGACAAGGAGGGGCCTCTCTCACCCATCCATCTTAGAGTGATGGCTTTGCATGCCCAAAATAAGGATTTTCGCATAATGAGGATATGTAGCTTCATCTAAAACTTTAAATAAACATATGATAGGAAGAGTGGGAATTGGAAGGCTCAAAAGATCTGAGAGGAATTTAACATCTTCCCAATACTTGTGTATATATGGGCATGCCCAAATGAGGTGCCAAAAGTCTGCATCTTCTCTTGAGCATCTATGGCACCTTGTATGCGTTAACCTTCCTATTTTATATAATCGACAGGGCGACAGATAGCTTTGATGGAGAATGCATACTTGAATGAACTTGTTATAGACAGCGGGGGATACATAAAGAGGGGATTCAAGCATGTCTGAGATGTCCTCCTCTGTAAGATCAGGGATCATGTATATATTTGTTCAATCTGGTGGCCAAGATTTTCGCCAGTATCTTGTAATCTAAGTTCAGTAATGAAATTGGTCGATAGGACCCACATTCAACCGGATTTTTACCACAATTTAGAATGACCACTATAGTGGCGTCATATAGGGATGGTGGGAGAGTGCCAACAGTAAAGGCCTTCTCGTACATACGTTTCAAGGGGGACACCAGGTGTTCAGAATAGCGAGCATATACCTCTAAAGGAATGCCATCAGTGCCAGGTGCTTTCCTGCTTTCCTGTTAGCCAGAGAGGCAATAGCCTCTCCAATTTCTACAGATGTAACTGGGGAGTCTAGAGAGTCCACTCCCTCCTTGGGCAGCTGGGACATCTGAAGGTCATGGAGATAGCTCTCAGTAGTACCTGGAGTATGGGTGGCTTGCGTCTGGCACAAATCTCTATAGAATTCTTTAAATCTGCGATCTATATCAGTGGATTCTATTACAAGTTAACCATATCTGGCCTGTACTCGCAGAATCGGGGGCGAGGCCTGGTTCTGGTGTGCAATATGTGCCAGGAGTCTGCCGGTTTGATTACCCTGTTTAGCAAAAAATGGACTGTTTAGCAAAAAATAACTTGCGTTGAGCGTTCTCTTTCAGCATAGTGAGATATTGGCGCCCCACTTGTAACCACTGTTCCCTATTGGAGTCAGTTGGGTCTGCAACATAGGCGGCTTCTAGGAGAGTGCAGTCCCTAGCCAAAGTGGCCTCACGGCTGGCCGTGTCTCTTTTAATATATGAAATGGAGGACTTCAAACATCCCCGTTAATAGGCCTTTGAAGTGTCCCAAACTAAAGTGGGGTCATTATGTGTGGCATGTTGAGACAGAAACACAGAGAGCTGATCAGGAATGCGGTCATTAGGGGTAAGAAGGGTAAGCTAGAAAGGGTGTATTTTCATAGAGTGTCTTACCGGGGCAGTGGGTGCCATCAGTGTTAGGAGCAGTGGGGAGTGGTCAGAGACTCCACGAGTAAGGTTGAGTGTACCCGAACTGCAAAGTTCGGGTTCATAACGAACTTTGCGAGTTTGGGTACCCAGACCTGACCCCGGACTTTTTCACTAAAGTCCGTGTTCGGGTGATTTTATTATTTTCCGTTATAACATGGTTATAACGGAAAATAATAGCATTCCTAAGACAGAATGCTAAATAAAATGGGCATTGAGGGGTTAAAAATTAAAAAACCTCACCTCATCCACTTGATCGTGCAGCCGATATCCTCTTGTATCTTCTTTTTCATGCAGGACCTGCAAAAGGACCTTCGGTCACTTCACTGCAGGTCCTGCTGAATGAAGATAGAAGGTTTTTCTATGGATGAGGTGAGGTTTTTTTATTTTTAACCCCTCAATGCCCATTTTATTTAGCATTCTGTCTTGAGAATGCTATTATTTTCCGTTATGACTATGTTATAATGGAAAATAATAAAGTGAAGTTCGAACTTCATGGTGTTCGCTCAACACTATCCACGAGCCCCATACTTAGCAGTGTATTGTACATTGCACAGAGTAGAGTTTCCCAAGGCATAATCAATACGGGATAGAGAATGGCAGCGGGCGTTAAAAGGCGTATGCCGGCGCCTGCCGTGGTGTCATGGAGCATTAGGGTAATGTGGTCTTTTATTAAATTTAGGCATTTTCCATATTTTCCTTGGTTTGGTGGCTTTCCCTTTTTTCTTGTTCTTACAGTTAATTCTGAGGAGAATCTAAGGAAGGCTTCTGATTGGTCAGTGGTTGCCTACCTGTATCTGGGGCACCTGTGTTCTGCCTTCTCTTGATTGGACAGCTGGTTCCAGTGGCGGGAAGTCTGGCTGGATATAAGGGCTGTCAGCGGGTCCACAGCTGTCAGTGCCGGACCTGTCAAGAAAGAAGACGTCGCCCCACCCCCCCGCCCGGAAGTCGCGGTTCTTAAATTAGAGGGGGGTTAGTCACCCAGCTTTGCTGGGGGGACTTTGTTGGTTTTTACTGATATTGATGGTGTTTGAGTTATTTAAATTGATTAATAATTATTCAATAGGTTTATTTAAATGGTTTTATTATTTAAGGTAACCCTTAATAAAGGACCGCGGCCATTTGCACCATAATTTGTGTGATTGTCTTTATTTTATTGTAATGTAATGTTGTTTAAAAAAAATAAAAAAATAATTTGCTCATATGACACCATGATGACTGGCTGAATGGCAAGAAAATGAAATGATGGCAGGGTGTTTAATAGCCATAAGTAATACCAACCCACCTCTCCCAAAATTGTGGCAAAGGGAATGGGTCAAGGGTTCGAAGCGGTGGCTTGGGGAGTTGAGCATAGTCTGTCTAAGGATTGATCCAATATCATATTACAATCTCCAATACACAAGACGCTGGCAGTCGGGAAGGTAGCAGCAAAAGATAAGGCATGATGGATTAAATGCAGTGAAGAGGGGGAGGCATATAAATGCCCAATAACACATACATGATGCAATTTATATATGCTGCTACAAAGACATACCGCCCCTCTGGGTCTATCAGCATTCTTTCTACCTCCCATCGCAGGCATTTATGTATCATTATTAAGACTCCAATAAAATGTTGTAAAGTCCAGCTTCCCATAAAAGAAGTTCTTTATTGGTTACAACAAAAATTCAGACATCAATACATGTACAGTGTGTACAGTCTACGCGTTTCGGAACCCCAGCATATAGGTCCTTCCTCATGACATGTACAAATAAAACTGAGTTCCCTTCTTATAGGCAGTGTAAAATCCCAGCCAATCAATTGGATTCCCCGCTACCTGTGTAACAGGTGTCTGGAGAAACACAATCACAGGAGGGGAATCAGAGACACGTGAAAAAATAAACCTGAAAAGACACTTCATTTAAAACAATCATCTGTATTGCAAAGTTAAATCATGTCTTCTATTCAGACCATTAGGTACACAGCTTCCCAATCTAAACATCCAGAACGCTTCTCTGCTGGGAAGCATCTGTTTGTGATTACCCCCTCTGATAGGAGGAGAAACTCTCTACACTCCTTGTGCCATAAACGCCGCTGTACTGCGCTTGTGAAGAGTGGCGAAATGAAGAGTAGCCGCTGAAACATTACGCGTGCTATAGTGTGGAATATCCGAAATATGCTTTCTGATTCTGTCCTTAATTTGTTTTGTTGCACAACCCACATATTGTAAATTGCATTCTCTTTAGGCTGGGATTTTACCCTGCCTATGAGAAGGGAAGTCAGTTTTATTTGTAAATGTCATGAGGAAGGACCTATATGCTGGGGTCCGAAACACGTAGACTGTACACACTGTACATGTATTGATGTCTGGATTTTAGTTGTAACCAATAAAGAACTTATTCTATGGAAAGCTGGACTTTACAACATTTTATTGGAAACTCTGGTATGACCACGTCCGGGTCTTATGTCGGTGCCTCCCAAGAAGATGCACCGGGGAGCGCTGCAGTGTTCACATTTCTTATCATTATTGAGACTTCTCTAGGAAAAGATGTGTGGCACAAGTGTCGCGCCCACTGCACCCAGGGTTTCCGTAGTCTCCTGGAATGTTCTGGCACTAGGTGGGTTTCTTGCAGGTATAAGATATGAAGATTAAACCTCCGGATGACGGAAAACACCATTGTGCGCTTCCTGATGTTCCCCAGGCCACGAACATTCCAGGACATTATACGCAGGTCCACCATAATACATAGTTAGGGCAAGGTGAGAGCAGCTGGGCCTTATCACTCATCACTCCTGCCCTTCGTAGAGACACATTAGGTAATTGGGGGAAGTGGGACTCAGTGTTTGTACATCATAGCAAAGGCATGAAGAGGTGGAGGATGTATATGCATCAACAACCAAACGTTGGTAAAACTATCAACCATAACAAAAAGAAAAGACAGCATTGTCAGATGTTTCATCAGCAATAAACTGAAAATAATGACACCGTGGCAATGATTACGGAGTGTGCTAACGGCAGAGGTTTGCCAATATGGATTGTGCAGTACAACGGCATATCAAAGACCCTAACAATAGAAAAACAGAAAAGTAAATAAAGCCTGGCAGAAAAGTACGGTTAATAACAGTGCTGCAATTGCGCTGTCCACCTAAATGGGAAAAAGCGGTTAACTCAAAAAAGGCTGGATCCTAGGTGGTAAAAAACAGTGAGTGGGATACTCATCAGTAGGTGGTGATGATCTAAGGTCCCAGCAGGTCCAGCAGGAGAGAAGTCATATCCCTCTGGCATGAGGGTGGACATTTGGCTGAGTATTCGCTCAGCAGAGAGGTGAGGGACGCAATGGTGAAGGCCCATAGCCAGGATCAGCGGGTTAACTGCGAATTACGTGTGCTTACTTGGGCGACTACAGCATACCGAAATAGGTTCACTAAACAAAAGAAAAGTAGCTAAAACTCAAAATCTTTATTAAATATGCCTTAAAATAAAAAATGGGAGGAAATTTTTCATAAAAGAGAAACAACCAATCCCACTCTTTCTTATTGGGATGGTTCACCAGAAGGAACAGCCTGCCAATAAACCGGCTCCACTATCTCCTAAACGGACAGACGAAAGTATGGGGGGAGAGAGTTAGGGGCTATTCTCATTAGGTAAGTGTTCAGGACCGTACTTTACTGCTGACCCTATTATCCTCAGTCAGTGAATATGGCCTCACTCACACTATTATGCCCCACACTCCACTCTCCAACACATACCCCACCATCTGTCCTCACTAGAAGGCTATCCCTATTACTTTAATTGCTGCCCTGTTCATACTCTACTCGACGCGTTTCTGAGGCCGTTTGCCTCTTCGTCTGGAGCGCAGTATTATCAGCAATCAATGGGACAAACACAGATACAGCACGCCACTAGCGCGTGCTACACAGAGACACATAGCCAGCGGCACTGGGACGGCCGTAGCGCGGCCGCTCCATGTGCCTGTTTATGAAGGTTCTTCACCGCCTCCTTTGTCTTACGTCAGCCGCGCGGTGTCCAATCAGTTTAGGGGGGTGTCTAATCTGCCACTCCACCGTCCCGCCTCTTAATAGCTCGACTGTCAGAGGGTAAGTGTGTAATAGAAGTGACTCAAGGCGGTTTTTTGATAAACACTGTCAGTGATAGAACGGCTCAATATAAGGCAGCTGGGATATTATCCAAGGGACCAATGAGCAAATGCTTTGTACTATACAAATCTAGTTGGTATACATTAATACAGTTATCATACCAAGTGATATAAAATTACCACAACACCAGTCTATACAGGATCAAACAAAAGGGGGATGATAATACATTATTAATTGTTCATAGTGTAATGGAGTATGTTCGCTTACATACATAGCAGAACAAATCTCAAATAAAACATGTGTAGGAAATAACTTCATTTAATCCCAGTGGTTTCACTGTTTGAAGAGTGAACATCCACTGGGCTTCCTTACGTAAGAGGAGGTTATCAATGCCCCTCCTCTAGGAGACACCCTGATGTGCTCGATGCCTTGAACTAATACAGTCTGGCCCACCCTGATGACAAAAGCCACATATTGGGCAATAGGGGTCTCAGCGGGATTCTGTAGGTTGCACCTGCATGTCGCCAAGTACACGTCTCCAACTGTTTTGTAGTTTATAAAGGATCTGATATTGTATCTCCTTTTATTTACACTGCTAATGAACATGTGCCCCTTTTTAATCGCCTTACATGCAACACACCCGCTGCACTTAAGTGTCCTGAATGGTTTTTTGGACAGCCATGTGGTTGAAACCGGAGTGGTGAATGCACTGTGCACTAACTTATCTTCGAGGTTACCCCCACGCCGATAAGTAATTAAGATCTAGATCACCTATGTCGGGATCAGCTCTCAGTATCCCCCAATGCTCCTGTAAAACTGCACGTATTTCTGTATGAGCCTCGTCATAGGTGCCAATTATCCTGACTTTAGATTTGTGCGATTTCTCGGTTGTAGGAGAGTCTCCCTATTGCAGGCTGCTCCATGATGGTATGCTTGTCTCAGGGGTCCATCGAGATAGCCCCTTTGTCTAAACTTGGCCTGAAGTTCATTTGCAGCTATTCTAAAATCCGGCCACTCTGAACAGTTACGCCTAGCTCGTAGGTACTGCGCTTTTGGGATCCCACGTTTTAATGGCAGCGGGTGGCTTCTCTCCCATCTTAGAAGTGTCTTAGTAGCTGTGGGCTTCATGAACATCTTTGTCTTCATTTTTCTGTCTGGGCCCACAATAATAGAGAGGTCTAAGAATGTTAACTTGACCTCATCCATTTCACTGGTGAAAAACAGGCCCCAATTATTCACATTGAAAGAGGCCACAAATTGTTCAAAAGCCGATTTTGTACCATTCCAAAGAATAAACACATCGTCGATGAACCTCAGCCATATCAGAATTGACGAGGCCCATCGACTCATGTCTTGACCAAAGACCAACTCCTTCTCCCACCAGCCCAGGTAGAGATTCGCAAACGTAGGGGCACAGGGACTGCCCATTGCGACTCCCCTGAGCTGGTGGAAGAGCTGCCGATCAAACATAAAAATATTATTCTGCAAAATAATTTGCAGAAGTATGCCGATGAATACATTGTGCTTTTCCAGGTGTGACCCCCTTTCGGCTAGGAATGCCCCCACAGCTTCACATCCCATTTCATGCGGGATGGAACTGTAGAGGGCCTCCACGTCGAGCCTGGCCAATAACTCCCCCTCCTCACAATAGATGTCATTGAGAAGTCTTATCACGTCCATAGAGTCCCTTACGTAAGAGGGCAAGCTTAAAACAAATGGACGTAGGATCTCATCTACATACATAGTAATCTTTTCTGTTAGACTGCCCATACCTGTAACAATGGGTCTGCCCTTGAGCGGTGTGACCCCTTTGTGTATCTTGGGCAGACACTAGAACATCGGTGTAATTGGGTGTTCAGGTAGCAGAAAGGCATGTTTTTGCTGATCAGCTTATCATCTCTAGCTTTGTTTAGAATTTTCACAAGGTTATTCTTCCGCTCCTGGCAAGAACTGAAGTCTATCCTCTCATAGAACAAACCATCAGTAAGGATGCGTAAGCACATATCCCTATACGCCTCCAGCGATATAACCACCACATTCCCCCCTTTATCCGAGGGTTTAATGATGATACTGGTATCATTGGTTAGAGACTTAAGGGATTGATTTTCCGCTATGGTCAGATTGTTTCTTCTCCATCCTAGTGTATTTAATGACCGCAACTTGTCAGTTACTACTGTTAAAAATGTATTAATTATTGGTGGGCTTTTTTTGGAAATCGGCTTTAAATGGGTGAAGGGACCTGTGTCAATGGGCTTTTAGCCTTCTTCTAGTAAATCTGCCAAGAGTCCGACATCACTTAACTCCACCTCCTTTATCCACAGCATACGGCATTGATCCCGGTCATGGGTTTGGAAAAATGTTCTCCATTTAAGGCGCCTTATGAACAGATTGAGTCTTTTACGCAAATAATAGGGTTATATTTGATAGTAGGGACGAATGACAACCCTTTGCGGAGTATCAGTCAGGAAATCTGGCGGAACGATGTCTGCCATCCAGTCACGCAGTAGCTTACATAGGTGAAGTGAAGAACCTGGATGTTTCCCCGTCCACTACCCATAGGCGGGCTGGGTAGGCCATAGAGTAAGGAAAGCCAAGGTCACGCAGTCGCCTTTTCACCACAGTAAAGGTAGCCCTGCATTTCTGTCGCTCGGCAGAGAAATCAGGGAATAACATAATGGTGGCATTCTCATGATGTAGTTCTTGTTTGCGCCTGGCTAGTTGCAAGATGTAATGAGCAGGCGAGCCAACATCAGCCGTGGTGGTGCACCCGGAGAAGGTGGCTTGGCAGGTACTCGGTGTGCCCGCTCTATAGCAAATGCACCAGAGAAAATGGTGTCTGGCAAGGCATTTTTCAACCATGTGGCAATAAACTCGCAGGCATTGTTCCCCTGAGCCCTTTTTGGCAGCTCAATAATGCGTAAATTATTGCGGCAGAGCCGGTTCTCGTAGTCATCACATTTTTGCTGCCAAAAGTCCACTTTCCGCTCCAGGGCAGTGAGTTGAGCAGGAATGGGAGTTGTGCAGTCCTCTAGTGTAGAGACTCAATATTCCGCCTCTTCCACTCTATCACGCAAGTTCTGCATGTCAATGGCGCAGTAGGTCTGGTCCAGGATCTGAGTCACGAGGCCGGTAGCATGGAGAGATGCTCCAGCACCAACTTTATTCTTAGTGTGTGCAAATTCTCATCGCTTTTTTGATGCAGTGAGTTGTTTGTTGCGGGTCATCTTTGTTCCCTGGGAGAGTACCCTGCAGGGTAGGTAATTTTGGCAGCTGTGAATAATCTGGATGATGAAGTATTAGGATCTTCACACCGGAGCTCAGCTAAACACGTCCGCACATAGCAGCTGCAGGCCACACCCCCCAAAAGTCTCTCTTTACTGTATAATCAATATTAGTTGTAGTACATCCATCAGTTATTTGCACGCAGTGCCAATTACTCCCAGATTTCCAAACATGAGCTAAGCAGTTTGTTGCAGCAGGGGCTCTGTATTTACTCATTCTCTTGTTAAAATCTCTGTTTCTGGGATCTCTGGCTCGCAAATACAATTTGGCGACCGTGACTATAGTGTCCACTAGTCTGAGGCACATAGGGTGCATAGAGTGTCTTAACTTGTTTTCTATCTGCAGCAGCAGGGTTTGGAATGCTTTACGCTAGGTTACCTTGCTGACTCTCACTTTGTAGTCATGCAAATCCTCCTTCACATTTTTCTCTCTTTCATTTCCTATAGCACGTAGAGGTGGAAAAGGCTCCAGGGCTTGAATCTGTAGAGTAGGAGCACATGGAGATTGATCCCTATCTCCTCCCTTTCTGAAGCTAGACTGATTGGAATCTCCTAGAACTAGGTGGTGGAGTAAGCCCACACCCTATGCTACAGAGAGGGCTGGGCCAGGATAGTTAACTTTGGCCATGTCTGTCTCATGCTTGGGCATACCGGATGTAAGGCATGTCCTTTGGGTCCCTGCTAATACCATGGACATATGTGTCCCAGTGGTACATTATTCCTTTCTTTCATTAGGCACATGCCTTTTAATGGTCATGTGGCTTGGGCAGAGTACTGGCTCTTATGAAAGAGACCAGCCCTGAGTGGAAACTTACTGGAATTGCTCTATGATGTTGAGACTCACTGGCAATCCTCTATAGGAAAACAATATGCAAAGAGGTATCTTCAGAGAAAAGAGTACTAATCTTGAAGGCACCGCATAGTGGAAGTGGCTCCCTATGAGTCACAATCTGACTTTTTAACAAGCCTTAGGACATGCCAAAGGAAAATAGCTAGACCAGATATCAGCTGTTTCGGGGTGCTTGCCTCTCATCAGTACTGAGTAGGATTCTGGCTGGCTGAGTGAGATGCCTTGGATGCAGCTAGGGCAGAGTACAGGCTCTTCTGAAAGAGACCAGTCCTGAGAGAGGACTTACTGGAAGTCTTCCATGGTCTGGAGACCTACTGGCAATTCTTCATGGGACTAGAATGCTCCATGATATGGAGACTTATTGGCAGTGCTTCATAGGATTCTCATGGGGCATTACCAATAAGTCTCCTTACCATGGAGTACTTACAGTAAGTGTCCACTCAGTCGGTTCTCTTTAAGGAGAGCAAGTGCCCTACCTGCTGTAAACTGCATTCAAGGCTTCACACCCAGCCAGAATCCTACTACCGTATGTACTGATGAGGGGCGAGCACCCTGAAACAGCTGTCTACTGATGGATATTTGGCTTGGCTATTTTAACTTGCCATGTCCTAAGGCTTGTTAAAAATTCAGAGTGTGACTCATAGGGATCCACTTCCACAAGGTGGCGCTAGTGAGATGGTTCTCTTTCTCGGGAGATACCTCTTTGCATATTGGTCATTCAGAAAAGGGTCTTTAGTGCTTACTGCAGATCAGGGGTGTTTAATAGTTAAGTAGTTGGTGCCATAGTCTCCATTCATTATGAAGACTACGGCACCAACTACTGAACTATAGTTTCCATTCATTATGTGCAAGCAATGTAGCCTTATGCAATAAGCATAAGGAAGACGGATTCGTACTGTACTACACTTGGTCATTTCAGGTAAAAGTTGGTAATAATTTTACAGCGGCTGATCTTACTGCAGACCATCATGGGCATACAGGCGCCAAATGTACAGTAAATCTGACCTGGGCGATTGGGACCCTATCAGCAGCTCTTCTTCTCTTCACTTGTTTAAGCTTTCAAATCCCGGTTTAGTGTTTCTTTAAGAGCTGTCTCTGGTGACGGAAATACTAAAGCTGCAGTATGTAAAGAATTCTCGTAGCTGCTGTACTTTCACCTGATAGCCATAATAACTTACTTGGTAAACATCATCATCCTACATAAAAATGCATGTCTGTAGGTGTTATGAGATAACGCATTGCATCAGGGGAATGTAAATATAACAATCAGCCTTGCTGTGTGGGTTGTGTTAGTAGCAACTGCAACATTAACTGTTTGGGGCAGATTTATTAATGCTAGTGCACCCTGGGAGCATTGGTAAGGGTAGGTACACACAGCAGCAGACGGTCAAGATGTAGCTGCAATAAGGCCAAATGCCGCGCAAACATGGAAGCCACAGCGTCTTTCTAAAAGATGGTTTAAAATTGATTTCAGTCGACTGAACTTTGTTAAAGGCAGTGCCGCGCTCATATCCTTCATGGCTTCATCATGAATGGAAACCACAATGTTGGTGTGAACAGTGACTAATATTTCAATAAATAGGGAAAGACTACTTATGAGGAGAATTTTTGAAGTCAGTTTTGCAAGAGATCGAATTGCTGTAATATGCACTAAATTTATTGCCAACAAGATGTTTGATAAATTCGGTGCATCTTTAAAGGGAATGTATCATCAGAAAATTACCTATTGTTTAAATCATGTTTTTATGTTAAACACATTTTTAAATCATTTTTAATGCTGTTATTTTTTAATTTCCATGTAAAAATTAGATACGTAGATAGATATGAAATAGATAGATATTATAGACATTATATAATATTTTATTGGGGGAGGGTGTATATAACTTATTTATATTTTACCCTGTTTCACAATGTAGTATAAGTAACTCTATAACTTAAAGGGGGTATCCGACCCCTGGAATGACCCCACCCCACCCCACCATATGCCCAGGACCCTCACACACAATGTACTTACGTCGCTCCCCGGCACCTGCGTCACTTCTGATGCCCGCAAGACCACTGACAGGGAGATGAAGCAGCAGTCATGTGGGCATCAGAAGCGACGCAGGTCCCAGGGAGCGACGTAAGTACAGTCGTGGCCAAAAGTTTTGAGAATGACACAAATATTAGTTTTCACAAAGTTTGCTGCTAAACTGCTTTTAGATCTTTGTTTCAGTTGTTTCTGTGATGTAGTGAAATATAATTACACGCACTTCATACGTTTTCAAATGCTTTTATCGACAATTACATGACATTTATGCAAAGAGTCAGTATTTTCAGTGTTGGCCCTTCTTTTTCAGGACCTCTGCAATTCGACTGGGCATGCTCTCAATCAACTTCTGGGCCAATTCCTGACTGATAGCAACCCATTCTTTCATAATCACTTCTTGGAGTTTGTCAGAATTAGTGCGTTTTTGTTTGTCCACCCGCCTCTTGAGGATTGACCACAAGTTCTCAATGGGATTAAGATCTGGGGAGTTTCCGGACCCAAAATGTCAACGTTTTGGTCCCCGGGCCACTTAGTTATCACTTTTGCCTTATGGCACGGTGGTCCATGGTGCTGGAAAATGCATTGTTCTTCACCAAACTGTTGTTGGATTGTTGGAAAAAGTTGCTGTTGGAGGGTGTTTTGGTACCATTCTTTATTCATGGCTGTGTTTTTGGGCAAAATTGTGAGTGAGCCCACTCCCTTGGATGAGAAGCAACCCCACAGATGAATGGTCTCAGGATGCTTTACTGTTGGCATGACACAGGACTGATGGTAGCGCTCACCTTTTCTTCTCTGGACAAGCCTTTTTCCTGATGCCCCAAACAATCGGAAAGAGGCTTCATCGGAGAATATGACTTTGCCCCAGTCCTCAGCAGTCCATTCACCATACTTTCTGCAGAAGATCAATCTGTCCCTGATGTTTTTTTTGGAGAGAAGTGGCATCTTTGCTGCCCTTCTTGACACCAGGCCATCTTCCAAAAGTCTTCGCCTCATTGTGCGTGCAGAGGCGCTGGTGGCACTCCGATCCCGCAGCTAAATCTTCTTTAGGAGACGATCCTGGCACTTGCTGGACTTTCTTCGACGCCCTGAAGCCTTCTTAACAAGAATTGAACCTCTTTCCTTGAAGTTCTTGATGATCCTATACATTTGATTGAGGTGCAATCTTAGTAGCCACAATAACCTTGCCTGTGAAGCCATTTTTATGCAACGCAATGATGGCTGCACGCGTTTCTTTGCAGGTCACCATGGTTAACAATGGAGGAACAATGATTTCAAGCATCACCCTCCTTTTAACATGTCATGTCTGCCATTTTAACCCAATCAGCCTGACATAATGATCTCCAGCCTTGTGCTCGTCAACATTCTCACCTGAGTTAACAAGACGATTACTGAAATGATGTCAGCAGGTCCTTTAATGACAGCAATGAAATGCAGAGGAAAGTTTTTTTTGGGATTAAGTTAATTTTCATGGCAAAGAAGGACTATGCAATTCATCAGATCACTCTTCATAACATTCTGGAGTATATGCAAATTGCTATTATAAAAACTTAAGCAGCAACTTTTCCAATTTCCAATATTTATGTAATTCTCAAAACTTTTGGCCACGACTGTATATTGTGTGAGGGGCCTGGGCATATGGAGAGGAATTTCAGGGGCCAGATAACCCCTTTATTTTTACTGATGGTTACACTAATGCCATTTGGAAATATATATTTTTAATGTTACTTTACAATATTAAAGCATTTTCAATAGGAAAAAACTATTTTAGACTAGGGCTACATGGCGAGTCGCAGCCAGGTACCCTGAGTAGCGATGATCCCATAGAAATAATTGGGATTGCTGCACCAGTCACAAGAAATCCAACACAGATGTTGCACGTGTAGCCATACCTTAACTCTTTCTACTCTCTTATTACTTAGAATTGTGCGGTTGCACAGACCACAGTGTCTTTCTCATTAAGGGTTAAGAAACATCTAATCAATATGCGGGTGAACGCATGCTTCGCCATAAACAGCGGTTCTCTAAAGACTGAACAGCAGAATCCATGTAATAATAACTCTGGTATGTATGACATAACTTTTGTGAATTGATACTTTGCAGCTTCGAAAGGTCCGAATCTCAGGAGATATTCGACTGCCAAAATGTTCTTTCCATTGAAAATTTACTACGTAATCCAGGGATGGCCAACCTGTGGCTCTCCAGCTGTTGCAAAACTACAACTTCCAGCATGCCCAGACTGCAGACAGCACAGCAGGGCATGGTGGGAGTTGTAGTTTTATAACAGCTGGACAGCTGCAGGTTGGCCATCCCTGACGTAATCAAACTATGATTGGTTGTACTCTATCTCTATACTAAACATTTTAGTATGGTTTACCCAACTCGGGAACATTTACCTTGTAGAGTCCATGGGGAGATGTGTATGCCACACTGTGGGAATGTTTAGCTCAATTTTGATGGTATTGTAAAGCTTAATTCATTTAAAACATAGTACAACTATAAACAATGTATCCTGAATGATTCTTCTCCAGTATCATCCTGAATGCATCGCTTACACAGATGTGAGATAGATAGATAGATAGATAGATAGATAGATAAGAGATAGATATGCGATAGATAGATATGAGATAGATAGATATGAGATAGATAGATATGAGATAGATAGATATTATATATATATATATATATATATATATAAGATAGATAGATAGATATGAGATAGATAGATAAGAGATAGATAGATAGATAAGAGATAGATAGATAGATAGATAGATCTAAGACAGATAAGAGATAGATAGATATGAAATAGATAGATATGAAATAGATAGATATGAGATAGATAGATATTAGATAGATAGATAATATATATATATATATATATATATATATATATATATATATATATATATAAAGATAGATAGATATGAGATAGATAGATAGATAAGAGATAGATAGATAAGAGATAGATAGATAAGAGATAGATAGATAGATAGATAGATAGATAGATAGATAGATATGAGATAGATAGATAGATAGATAGATAGATAGATAATAGATAGATAGATAGATATGAGATAGATAGATAGATAGATATGAGATAGATAGATAATAGATAGATATGAGATAGATAGATAGATAGATATGAGATAGATAGATAATAGATAGATATGAGATAGATAGATACAGTATCCCAGAATAGGTTACTTGCAAACTGTTCTTCTTATGTAATGTTATTTAATATGTTAATGCCTTGTAATGTACCAGCATATCTCTGTATGGATCATTCAGGGTTAATAACCGCGACCCTGCTCTTTAGGAAGTTAGGTGTTGGACTTAGATCCGCCCCTAGCTCACTTTAGTGTTACCTGAAGAAGTGAGAGGAAGCTACATGTGGTCACTCCTTAGAGAACCAGGCCTTCATCCCAGAGAATCACGATCCATAGACAGAAAATCATCTCTACTCTACAGTGCGAAAGGAAGAGAGAGAAAAGGGAGAACTAGAAGATCGAGAATCAGCATGGCCAAGCACTGGAGTCAGTCAGTAAGGTATTTGCTGTTTAAGGCTATTAGAGACTTTACTGCAGTAAGGGGGACATTTCTAAGACACCCTTCCACACTTAGACACTGACATATTATGCTGCTATGGCCGTTGTGTTCTGCTGGTCATCCCTATCTTAATTTCTGTACCCTTCAGCTAGGAATTATAGCCACTACTGCAAGAGTAATATTGCCAGCCTGAGATACATTGCTATACTGTTGAATGTACTACACGTTAGTAAAAAGAGATGTCTATTTTCTACATCTGGCCTTGTTACTAACTCCAGCACCCTTTGCTAGCCACAGAATCTACATATCCTGGCTTGCACCAGCACCAAACCCATAACATGAAGGGCACCCCAACCATCATCAGCGAGGAATGCCCTGAGGGAATAAAGAGTGCATCCTCCTATCACTGCCCTGGTTCTAGGGAGCATAGGTGTGAGGATTGCCACTGTGAATAATCATTGCAACCAGAGCCACTACCACTCCCATACTCCACTCTGGTTCTCCGCAGCATCTTGTGGCAGATGTGAGCTAGATAAATAGATATGAGACAGATAGATACCACTATACCTAACTGTCCAGAAGAGTGCACTGTCATTCAGGGCCCGTTTACATAGCAGCAGTCCCAGTTCCTACCATCCCAAAGTCTTGCTGCACCAAGGAGCCCCAGGAAAACTAAGCACCATTGAACAAGTCACCCAAGCCCAGTCTGACCAAGCCACCAACCAGTACAGGCTGACAAACAGAGAAATCCAGAAGATGATACACAAGCGCAAAGAGGAGTATATGGGTGTCTGGAGGAACGACATAAGAGCATCACAGAAGCTTACAATATATGAGAGCCTACAGAGGGAGTACAAACTAGCCCTATATCTGGAGAAACTACCCAACCCCAGAGACCGAAAGACCCTGAGCTGCTACAGACTGAGCGCCTACAGCCTGCTCATTAAATCCCAGTGGCACTGACAGGACTACAAGCCCAGGGAGAGCAGACTGTGCTAGCAGGGCGACAAGGAGGCTGTGGAGGATGAGACCCACTTCCTGCTGCTATGCCCCAAATACTCAGCATATAACGAAGAAGGACCGGCACTTACTTTCATGATGGTATGAAGGGACTTTTATTCAAAGTATAAAAGCATCATCAGTGAAAGCTATTATGCGCTGAATAAAAGTCTCTTCATATCGTCAAAAAGTAAGTGCCGGTGCTTCTTCGCTATATAATAGTGGGACGCCTTCCCTGGACGTGTGCACCACATGCATTCTTCAATACTAAATACTCAACAGTGAGGGACACTCACTACAGGAGACTGTCTGATCTCTTCACGGACTTTACCTCCATGGAGAGATTATCCATACTGCTGGGGGAAGGGGAGAACACAGCAGCCACAGCACCACAATATGTCAGTGCCTGCCATAAACTAAAAGGAGCTTGATATGCCATTGACTTCTATACTATATCACTATCCCCATCCCAACCCAATTACTTCCCGCTTGCTTTGGCAATGCTAAAATGTATTTAGTCCTGCCAATGAAGCTTGAATTAGATAGATAGATAGGAGTAAGAAATTCCACTGCACTCCCCAAAAAAGTAAACTAAAAGTAATGTTCTTTAATCACCAAACAGTGACGTTTCAGTCCTCTTACTGGGACTTTTCTCAAGCACACCTCAGCACACAGGAAGATTTTCACTAAACCATGGAGAACCCCTTTTAATCTTGTAATCAGTAAGTACTGGAAGCTTTTCTGGAAGCTAGAACTTCCAAATCCCAATTGTGGACAAGCATCTGAAGTCTGGATTTATTGGCAGGTTCTCCTTGAAGTGTACCTGAGTTTGCTCTGTCTGTATAGGTGCTGTGGTTTTGAGGATCCGCTCCACAGTTTCCTCTCAGCGCTGGCCACAGCATGCTTTCTGCTGGTTTCTTGCAGCACTTCCTTAAGGGCTGGCGCGCGTCACTCCCTGTGCTTTATGGGTTAGGTCATATAACCTCGCTGACCAACCCTAGACCTCCTGCGCATATATAAGTGGCTCAGCACCCTTCCCAGATGCCTCAGTCTCAAGGTCCTTGTGTTTTGCTAAAAATCCTGATACTCACGTGTGTTCATGACTTGTACTTCGTTCCTGGATTCTGCTACCTGTCTGATACCTGCCTGCTTGCCATGACGCTACTGTTGCCGACCCGGATTGCCTGACCTGTTCCTGTGCCGCCTGCCCTGACCTTTTGCCTGTCTGACTACACCTCTGCCTCATCCTTCGGTCCTGCACTGTTGCTCCTGGTAATGACTCTGCCTGCCTGACTATGCTTGTACTTCTGGTACCTTTCTCAGTTACCTCCTGTTCCGCCTGGACCAGCTGCCTCGTGTGCCTACCCTCCTCAAGAGGTAGCGACCTGGTTTTCCCCACGGGAAAGTCTTTCCCCACCATCAGGGGTACTGTGAAGAATCGAGGGGTTCACTTAGACAACTCCCTTAGGGGAGGTAGGACACGTGGCACAGTGGGTTCACACCCGCTGGTTCATGACATCCAGCATAGATGAATAAGAATGTCTTACAGGAGTTGCTTTCATCCCCCTTATGGAGGGGGTGTGAGAGGAACATAGGAACTCATAAACCCATACATTCACCACTGCTGACCTCAGACTAATGACATTATAATGGCACCCTGGTCTTGGATGACATAACCATAAGCATGGAAGGTCTTAAATTTACCCACCCAAAGGGATCAATTTTTTTTATTTTTATTTTATGGCAAGGCTGACATTGTGGCAGAACTTAACCAAAGTGGTCATCTACGGTACAGCTGACGAAGCTTAGAAGAACGCCAGCATCCTTCTTATTCCTTTTATCGCTAGAGCTTGTAGACTTTATATGACAACTTCTGTTAAACTTGAACTGGTCGGATTAATGATGCAGCAAATCATAGACCATTCAGCTCCCGCTGGTTGGTCTATTATGAAAAGCTTTCAAATTTCTCTTTAAGTTTCCATGAAAGCCATGCAAATCTCACACTCTAATTAGACCCCTGAGAGCCAAGTACATGTGGAAATGAAGCAATTAAGTACAGACTTCGTACTTGAGACACCCACTGCCTCACATGAATCACTGAAGATCTAGGTGAAAATTGCAGACATTTCTGCAGACAACATAAGCCTCCATCATTTTCCGACCTCCCACAGAAAATTGCCACAAGTGACATATCTTTCTGGTTTCTGGACCCGAGGAAAGTGTGAGCTCATAAATATAGCCTGTGAGTGCGGGGGGACAAATATCAGTACACCTAATGCTTATGTCAGAAGCACTGCACATAACTATTTATGGGAACACTTCTTAGAATTTGGGAAGATTTTAAAGGGGTCATAAGAAAAAGGAACTTAATTTGGAACCAATCACTTACCAATAAGGTTCTATATAGATCAGGCCAAAGAACCCCAGTTTAACACTGCATGTTTCTGTAAGGTCTGGCAAGACCGCCTCTCTCTAAAAATGTGTATGGTTGCTTTATATGTTACTGCGCCTTTAAATTGGCAGCTATTATCTGTAAGTGTGTTTTACTGTAATGTGCAGCAATTTCATAGAGCTATGTATGGTTTATCTCCATCGCTATGCTGTCACCTAACTGTGTCACAGGGGCGGATAGGCCATAGACCTTACCGTGAAGATTTCTGCGTTATTATCAAGCACCCACTTGGGGATGGCGCTACACCTGCCAAAGGCGGCATCTCAGAGACTCTCGGGACTCATTTTGAAGGTGATAAATGCACTATTTTGCTCTGAACCTGTGGTTGGCTCATTTTAAACGCCGGTCTTAATAAAGGCCCATCGCTGGCGGTGGATCCACCATAGTTATAAAGGGATGCAGGTCTTTCCATAACATCAGCACATCCAGTGCCAGTTCTAAATGTAAGACGGCTTCCAAGCTGTCTTACCTTTACACCCCTTCCCCTCCCACGCTACGCCCACAATTTTAGACCTGGTGTGAGCGGGGAAAAGTTGCAAATAGCGGTGCAACTAACCGTTGCGCCGCCATCTGCACCTGAAATACATCTAATTTAGGCATATTTCAGATTAGTAAATGACCCCCAAAATTCATTTTGTAGAACTTGAAATTTTGTGTGACAAAATAAAATTGTGTGACAAAATAACATTTTGTGCTGTACTGTGATATCTGGTTCTTCTAGAGCAGTATATTGTCCTGCATTGAGTCAAATAAAAAAATTGCAGCACAATATACTGCTCCCTCTATGGTAGTTCTAGCCCCGCCTGCTTGAATTGGCCCTGGCCACTTGTGAAGTCCCCTCCAGTGGTGTACAAAGAGAAATAAGTGTCCCATAGCAAGGATCAAACCAGGCCCCCCACACAGGACAGAAGGGTTTCTGCCTAAAGCCTTTTCAATGACTCTTGGGACATTTTTCCACTGCCTCATTTACTAAAAGTTGATAGTAGAGGGTAGAGTCCTGATCAAGTTTTCACCTCCAGTAGAAGAGGATATAATCCCAACTAAGACTGGGCTCCTCTTGCCCTGGGCCCAATAGCAGTCGCATGGTCTGCCTCTATGGTAGTTACACCCCTGGTCCCACCTTCTGTCATTATGGGCCTGTCTACAACACAGGCCACCTTTAGTTTTTCCAGGGCCACTTTAAATTCCCAATCCACCCCTGGTCACAAAATACCATTCTGTGTGACAAAATGAATATTGTGCCACAAATATAATTCTGTTAATTTTGTCACAAAGAATGTAATTTATTGTACAGAATTTTAGTTTGTCACACAAAAGGCCATTTGTGACATAGAATTCTACAAAATATTTTTTTTGGCACAAATGGTGCCTCACGCCTCCAACCTGGTAACAGTGCAAAGGATCCTGTAATTGGTCTGCTATTATTGCTGACAATCTTTTTACAATGCCTTAGTAGACCTGCAGAGGACTGGTAATTTTGTACTGTACGCTCCCTTGGTGTTTAGACTCCAGTGTTTAATACTCCAGTGACTACTAGGGGCAGCTTTCTGAAGATGACACAGCTGCCTACCAGTCATGCATACTCACATTTTTTAATGTTATGCATAATCTCTCTGAAAATGCTTTGAGTACCTATGGACTTTCCTCCCTATCTACCTCTATCTCTATCAAGTGTGGGTCCTTGATCCCCAATAGAGACTTAAACAAACAGGGTAGGATTGGCAACTTAAAGTGGCCCTGGAAAAAACCTAAAAGTGGCCCCATGTTGTAGGTGGGTCCAAATTTGACAGAAGATGGTATAAAACAAGTAGGCAGGGACAACAGAAGTAGGCAGGTCCAACATAAGTATGCAGGGCCTGCAATACTGTAGTGCAGAAGAGAATACTGCCCCAGCAGAACGGAATACCACAGGGCAGCACAAAATACTGCCACCCCAACCACAGTATTCAACTGTATCACAGTTGAGTTCAGGAGGACATCAAGAGGACTTGAGTGGCCCCCTAGGCAATGGGCCACCCAAAAAATTTCCATGTAGGGTCTTTGGCCAATTCACCCCTCTATACAAATAGTTAGCTAGTGCACAATCCAAGTTTGTCATGCCTGATCTCCTTCACTCCTCCCCTTCGCTGATCACCCTCCACACCATCCCAGCAGCCTTCAAATGCAACTCTAAAACATAAAATGAAAACAGAACCCTCTACCCCGAAAATTATCTACGGGGATGATATGACACTGAACGTGTCCCCTGACTATAGTTTGGTAAGACACAATTGGTTCTCACACTGCTTCTGTGGCCCAAGAGGTATCTTGTCTGTTGATGCCCATAATGGATAAAAGGCTAGATGTACTACGTGTACATAATACTGAAATACCTTCCAACATTAAAAAGTAACTTTTAATAGATAATTTTAAAAGACGTAACATAGATAATCTGAAGATAAACTTCAAAAAACTTTCTTTTCTCTGATATCAGGTCAAATCTTAATAGATGCGGACCAGAAAATAGATATAAAATAAATGAGGCTACACCAATAAAAAGGTTAAGCCCTCTTTACTTACAATTTGTAGACAGGTTCAGGAACCGTGGGGAATTGATGTCATCTGTTGGATAACTTGGCAAGGTGGAAAATATAGATAATCCCTATTAAACCCTGGCTTCCCTATCTCTCCCTTAGCCCAGGGAAACCCCCTGATGGTGAGGGTCCCCTGTCCACGTTCCTAATACTGCTAATTGCCCTAATATGACCCTTACCAAAGGAATAGGGTAGATAAGGAAACACAGTATATATTGTAACAAGTAAAGGATAGTCCACAATGAAGATGTAAATATCCCGACGCGGCGTTTCCCCAGCAGTACACTGGTTCGTCAGGGGATTGTATACCTGGACAAAAGTCCGGGCATATAGGATTTTCTTGGTTCAGGGTATTTGATTATAAAGCCCGACTCAAGATACCCAGTATATAATATAATAAATACCTGGAGTATAACGTCCCTAAATAGGGAGATGAAGACAGACCTGTGTACAGATGAAGGCACTGAGATGGACACAGGTCTGTCTTCATCTCCCTATTTAGGGACGTTATACTCCAGGTATTTATTATATTATATACTGGGTATCTTGAGTCGGGGTTTATAATCAAATACCCTGAACCAAGAAAATCCTATATGCCCGGACTTTTGTCCAGGTATACAATCCCCTGACGAACCAGTGTACTGCTGGGGAAACGCCGCGTCGGGATATTTACATCTTCATTGCGGACTATCCTTTACTTGTTACAATATATACTGTGTTTCCTTATCTACCCTATTCCTTTGGTAAGGGTCATATTAGGGCAATTAGCAGTATTAGGAACGTGGACAGGGGACCCTCACCATCAGGGGGTTTCCCTGGGCTAAGGGAGAGATAGGGAAGCCAGGGTTTAATAGGGATTATCTATATTTTCCACCTTGCCAAGTTATCCAACAGATGACATCAATTCCCCACGGTTCCTGAACCTGTCTACAAATTGTAAGTAAAGAGGGCTTAACCTTTTTATTGGTGTAGCCTCATTTATTTTATATCTATTTTCTGGTCCGCATCTATTAAGATTTGACCTGATATCAGAGAAAAGAAAGTTTTTTGAAGTTTATCTTCAGATTATCTATGTTACGTCTTTTAAAATTATCTATTAAAAGTTACTTTTTAATGTTGGAAGGTATTTCAGTATTATGTAGTCTATAGACTTCCTCAGAATTTGTATCCGCCAAGAGGCGATTTGTGTTCATAGATGTACTACGTGCCTCAATCAACTCGATCCTAGCTGTTTTTACCACAAATGCATAGAAAATAACCAACCTAGAGAACAAAGTGGGAAATTACCACAGCCAACCGAGAGCAAGAACTTGTACAATGTAGAAATGATCGGCTTTGAGCAAGAAAACGTTTTAAAAAATGTTGGTATTATATTTATGGTTAGGTATAGACGGCTCCACTGGTTCAGTCGGATGACTGAGGTGCAGAAAACTGCTGGTTCTGACTCACCCAGTCAGATAGGAGTGTATAGATAGTTGAAAGTAGCAGGCACACTCTTATTTGGGGTCAAGTGGATGGCTTTATTGAATAATGGTAAAATAATTTGAAAAGTTGCATGTGGTCAGTGTTGGGAGGTGTATAAGTGGAGGAGGTGGTATGGTGTGGATAAACTGATAATAAAAAATGAAAAAAATAGATTTAGGTAGATGATGGTGTTAGGAGTAGGTGCTTAATAGTCCATATTACAAAAATATATATTAAAACAAATTATATAATAAAAAATGTATGAAAAAATAGATAGATAAAAGCAATGTCCATAAAAACAAAAACAAGAACAAAAATTTCATATATAGTTCATCAAGAGCAGGATAAGATAAGCGGAGTATTCGTTAATAGGTGTAGAGTATTCCTTGATAAGTGACAGTAAAAGTCTCCTGTGATTGCGTCGGTATAGTAAATTGCAATCCCTCTTTGATCAATGATTGAGCTGACCGTTCTAATCTCACAGTGTTTTCTTATTGCGGTGATTAATAGATATATTTTTGTGATCTATAGATATATCAATGTTGCGATTGGCTGTTTCAGCCACACAATATTTGCTTATTCCGGTGATCCACAGATATATGTCTATTTGCAATCGTAACTGCGAATTGTTCTTAGTTTTTATATGGCAGGTTGATAAAGAAGCTGTGGGAACGGAAGGAGCTCTGCAGCCTGAACACGGCGTCCCCCGCTGTCTTAGGCTCAGAGATCACTTACCCACCGCCCGGGGCTTTGGTTTGAACCAGCTTTTCCTCCTGCGATTTCCATGGTCTGATAGTGGATGGACGGCGTCCCTCGTGGCTTAGGCGCTGGGTTCGCGCGCGCTAGCTGTTGGAAGCAGAGGCTTTGGTGTGGGTCACGTGGTCACGGTAGCGGTAGCGGATGGTAGCGGTTCTCTCCAGATTTGCTCTGTATTCAGTATCTTTCTTTAGGAGCGCTCCTGTAGAAATTGTTCTTCTGATAGCTTAAGATGTAATGACGATCCTCTGTTAAGCTTAAACGCGTTTCGGGTAATAACCCTTCATCAGTAAACCATCTTGGCCACCATGGATGTGGAATCCTTGCACTCCAATATCCCACTCGATGAAGGATTAACTGCTTGTCAAGTGTACCTAGAGGCTAATGGAATTGTCTCAGAGTCTGCGTTGCGACTCACTAAATTCATCGTCACTCACAATTCTTTTTCTTTTGGCAAACAGACATTTCTCCAACCCACTGGAACTGCCATAGACAATAAAATGGCAATATGGCAAAATCAGAAAGGGACTTGTTATCTTGCTCCATCAAAACCTTGGCCTACTTCCATTTCATTAATGATACCCTAACAATATGGCCTGACTCTGAACATCAACTAATACAATTCCATGAAAGGTTTAATAAATTCCATCCCACTATAAACCTGACCCTTAACTATTCAAATACAAACATCAGTTTTCTGAACACCACCATAAAACTTCGAAACAGCTCAATACGGGCATCCCTGTAATGAAAACCTATATCATCGTATCTGTTACAACCTGTCAGACAAGGATGAACATTTACACCATCTGAAAAGGATATTTTTACATCAGGGCTATTATCCTGCTTAAACTGAAAATCAAATCACAAGAGCCACCAAGATCCCTAGGAGTCAACTTCTCCAATACAAGAAAAATAAAAGAGAACCGTGTACCTCTGGTATTGACCTACAACCCACAACTAGAGGTACTGAGTAAAACTGCAAAAAAAATTACATCATGTCCTACAAAACAATGACTATCTTAAAACAAATTTACCAGATCCTTCTTTGCTTTATTACTGACAACCTCCAAATCTGAGAACTGTTCTGATTAGGAGTTCATTGCCATTTACTACACAAAAAGGAACTTATCCCTGCAATGTAAGGAGATGCAAAACCTGCTCCCATGTAATGACGGCAGACAAGATCCAGAGTCCCAACATACAGCAGGTCCATAAGATCCCTGGGACATTCATGTGTTCTACAGCCAATGTTGTATACCGGATTCTCTGCGCTACAGGTCCTGTTGGGGGTCGCTATATTGGAGAAACGGGACAGAAACTTAAAGCAAGGATGAGGTCCCATCACCAAACAATTAAAGAGAAAAACGTACATTCATCTTTGGCTAACCAGTTTTGTAGCCCTGTCGGGTTTATAATAATAATTCAATTAAGAATTATTAATTATGGTCATAAAAATAATTAATCAAGAATTTTCCATAACTTCTCGAAATTATGACCTGGTGAATTGTAGATAACCCAATTGATACAATTCACATCTGAGGCCGACTATTTCCTCAGATAATAAGTTATTTTCATGTGAGATGACATTAATGCTAAAGATATAGTTTTGACATTAAATAATAATACGCAGGTATTATAAAAACATGCAAAGTTTATTTGTTACAAGATTATAAACATAAACTAGTACATAACACAATGATATATGCCAATGAATATATATAGCGTTATATAAAGCATTACAAGCTTAAAATAAGTAAATAAACAATGATATCTGCCAATTAATATATACGGCATTAATATCAGTCACTAGAAGCTTCACAATAAGTAAATAAACACATGTGGGTAAGAGCAGCTTGTCACATTATAACAAAGCTATTTGGTTAGGATATCAAAACAAGAAGTTAAATTACAGTATATACATCACTTCTGTTCAGAGGAAACCTCATGATATCAGGATGGGCATGTCTAATCCTAGACACCAATATCGAATGATAAATACATTCTGCCCCCCTCTAACCAACTACACCTCACATGACTTCAGGAATGGGCAAATCCATCCAAGGATATAACTTAGAAGAGATAACTGTATCCTTCCGCCCTATCCTGGACTATTTTCACATCTATGACTTGGTAAGACTATTAAGACAACAGACATTGGAAGAACTTGGAACAAATCTTCCAGTGGGAATTTATCATCTAGCTTGGCGAAGAATGCTACTATCAATATATCTATATCTATGCATATATGTATGCAATCATTTAATACTCTGATAAATTATGAAACTCGATTCTTCTGCAGGTAGAATGAAGGCTCACAATTATTCTATATCTAAGACTACATCTTACATAAAGAGATGATAAATAAATTAATATGTTCGCCAACATAGATGCTATGATTTTACCCACATTATCTAAATAGTCTTAATAAAATGAAACATCATTCTTTGTGTTTCTTACCAAGTCCTAGCAGGAATCTCACTTCTGCTCCTAGGAAAGCTGGATGGTCCATCACCATGGCTTTCATCTTGGGTGTTGGCTGGAATGTAGGAATGCTATGCTTCCTCCTTTGTTTCTTAGCTTCTCCTTCTTGCCTCTCTCCTTTCTCTTTCTTTTTGATGCTCATCTATCTAGGGTAATTATCTCCCTTGTAATCTAACATTACCACCCCCTGGATTAGTATTCTCCAATCAATTGAGGGGGTGTAAACATATGTAATAAGATCCTATGAGATTATGTTTACCCATAATGCAACTATGGAGGATGGTATAATGGTATCCATCTGTCTCCGGATGGCACTGTTGTGCAAGCTATTAACACCATACCATGAAGAGTTAACTAGGGTATTTTTGCATCATATACATTTGACCCTCATTGTCGTAAATTAGAGATGAGGATTAATGTAGACATTTTGTATCAACTAAAGATAGACAACTTGGAGTCTCTCTGACACTATTGATCTATGGGCCATTATGGTATGAATGGGCCTTGTTCTCTAAGACATGTCTGGAGAATCCAGTGTATTCCTTTACAGATAAGACCACATTTGTGGCAATAACTCTTAAGACACAATACTCTCTGTATTTTTACACAGACTGAGCTTGGCATGACTTCATCTTGGCCTGCCTCAGTCGCATATGAAAACTTTGGCTCATGTATGTTTCTTAAAGACAATGAGCATGCATTTTGAATATAATATGACCAGGTATCAATATATATACCTATGAAAATGCCCGACAGCCCAGGGAACAATGAAGAACATACAGCATGTAAATATGAAAAATCTTATTAAAATGCAATTTCAAATCTCAAAAAGCCAGAAGAATTTGGGAACACAAATTTAGAAATTGTTGTAAACACTAAAAACAGGACTAAATTGTCCTAAGGATTTATGTCACACTACATGATCTAAAGAACTGCACCAGAGATAGTGGGGGGCACTAGGTCTCTGAGCTAACATCAATTTAGAGACTATATAACTTGACGCCGATCAATAAACTCCATTGAAGTCAATGGGGACCCGAACTTTGGGGCACTAAAATGGCTCTAAAAATGGAATAAAAAGAGCTAGAGGGCTCCAAAGTGTGAGTAAAAGCAGTATAATTGCCATGCAAACAAAAGTGGATAGGGAAGTGACTTAAAATTGCATAAAATACATAAACATAAAAAAAAATTCAATCTTTGAACCAAGAGGCGAAGGTCCAAAAAAAGTAGGAAGTTGAGGAGACTCTGTACATGACGATGTAGGTGGAAGAGGCTGGGGAGGAAGCCAACACTCTTTCTTTTTTTTTTTTTTTACCATGTGTCTGTCAATTCTATGCCAGGTTGCTAAGGGCCACGGTGTGACACTTTATTTAAAGTACGAATAATGAACCCGGACACGGACTTTGGCTCCAAAATCCGGGTTTGGGTTCAGTACACGGACACCCAAATGTCAGGTACGGTCCTGAACTTGGCGGTCTGGGTTCGCTCATCCCTAATTCTATGTTAATTTTGTCATTTATTGGCTTTTTTCTTGTGTGACATATGGGTTTATTTTTTATGTATTTTCCTAATAAAGACAGAGGTTAGGGATGAATTTATAATTTGCCGGGGTTTTGGTGTCAATTTAAAGTCTGTAATTACTTTGTGGGGTTGTGCCAAATTTATGAAATGACACACAGTTATAATATATTTGGCATCAGTGCAATGTTATAACTGTAAACGTACATCAGCAGGTTGCCTGGCGTGAAGATTTTTTGTGACTTTTTAAAAAGTCGCACATCATAAATGAGACTTAAAGGGTTATCTGAGAAATAATATTTATGACCTATCCACAGAATGGTGAGCGTAGCCGCCTCCTGAGTGTTTACCAATCACAGTGCCATACATAATATAACGGATGTGCTGGGTATTGCAGCTCAGCCCCATTGACTTGAATGGGGCTGAGCTACAACTAGGCCATATGACCGACATATGGTTACATCACATGGCCTGGGAAAAAGCTGTGGCACTCACGGAGAGCCCTACCTCTCATTACAGCTGATAGGTCATCAATATTAATTCCTGGATAACCCTTTTATAGGTGTTCTCATCTGAAGTCCTGACCTATTTTTCACTCCACTTCTAAAAATTCTGTGGCTCACCAAACATCCAAAATTTTACCAAATGTGGCAAAAATATATACCAAAAGTTAATATAAATAAATAGCTGGACTAATAAACAGTGTATCCAGTTAGATACCCTGTATTTGGCCAGATGGATACCTGCGCTGAGTTAGTGTGTGTAAAGGAATATGCCGTTTTAATTGGTAGGCTGATACCGAGATAGAAAGTGTCACTGAATGATATTAGAATTCCTTTCAGTTTTCTAAAGAGTGTTGCCGATACTATAATGGCTGACAGTAGTGAAGTTCCCTAGGTTAGTACACAACTATATATTGTAGGTGGATGAAAACACTGAATAAAGCTGCTATGGTATTACCTTAGTTGCTAAGGAGCGGAACGAGTCCAGATGTATTTTCTTTAATCCAGGCGAGGGATGCAGTGTGAGCAATCTTGCTCTTCATTCACCTCAAGCGCTAAGCGTGGCTCCGGCCGGTAGCAGCACGCTGTCACTACTGTCAGCCATTATAGTATCAGCAACACTCTTTAGAAAACTGAAAGGAATTCTAATATCATTCAGTGACACTTTCTATCTCGGTATCAGCCTACCAATTAAAACGGCATATTCCTTTACACACACTAACTCAGCGCAGGTATCCATCTGGCCAAATACAGGGTATCTAACTGGATACACTGTTTATTAGTCCAGCTATTTATTTATATTATCTATACATTCATCAGCCTTTGCAGCAGACTGATCTGGGAATACCTAGCAGCGACCTCCATTAAGGATAGTGTGAAACATACGGGAGCGCAGGTGCAATTTAATATTATACATTGACATATACCAAAAGTTGTATGGGGGCATTACCTGCGACATTTTTAAGCCACAAAACCTGTGTAGCAGACTTGATAAATTCCCCTTGTTGCTTTTAACCTTTGCCTTGTGGTTAAGCACATTTTTCTTGTTTTTTTCATTGTGCAACAAAAAAGTTTTATTTCCAGAAAGACTACTGCTTTAAATACAGCGTCATGTACATTGTAATACTGGGCCTATAAGATTATATTCTAGGGTAAATTTGTATTTCTAAAGTGAACCATCATTCTACCCTTTTGTTATCACAAGTCTTATTATCACTTGTATGTACAGAGCAACTGCTATATGGCATTTTAGATTTTACGTAATCACCGCTGTCTTCAAAGGGTACGGTCCTGCACGTGGCATTTTTCAATGGAGCCTATCACCAGTGTTATTCTCTAGATGTTTTATCACACTTCTCAAAATAGCTGCTTGATAAAATTGCAATCCAATTACACTGCAGCAAAACACAATATAACGTGATGTGCGGAGAAAGTATGTAGAGAAGAGTGGCCGAGGCACGGAGACACAGCTGGGATCCTTCCTGCTCTGGAATGCTATATGTTCCCACTATGTTATACAAACCACAATATCAGCTATTTGTGGATTCAGATGAATTACAAAAACTTTAATCAAACTACATCTGGCTACAATGTGGTCAGACTTTATCTTTTCTAGACATGGTGGATTATAAGGCAATTTATTTATTTTTGTATTTTTATCAATATTTTTACTGTGTTTATTGAGATGTTTACATGTTTATTCAATGCGGCGGGTTCACATCAATGTTATGAATTCTGTTATTGCTTTCTGTTATGGTTATAACGGAAAATAACGTAATTCATTAGACGGAATTCAAAACGGAAGCCTTTAGAGGCATTCCATATTCAGCCGACATAGTAGAGCTCTATGGGCTGCATAACGGATCCATCTGGTTTCTGTTATGCAGGACGGAAAATAAAGTTCTGTCTACAGGACGAATTCATAATGTTGATGTGAACCGGCCCTTACAGGGTCACACATTGTAGCTGAAAACATACTACATTCCATGCCTTTTTTTTTTTAAATATATTTATTAAATAATACATTTTAAAGTGTTTTCCAGGTGTTTAATATTCATGACCTATCCTCAGGATAGATAATCAATATCAGATCGGCGGAGGTCCGACACCCAGCACCCCTGCCAATCAGCTCCATCAGGAGAAGACACACGTTGTGCACATATGCCGTCTCCTGTGTGTCTTCCTGCTCGCTGCTGAAAAGTCTATGGCAAGCAAGAAGAAAAACAGGAGACGGCACGTGTCATCTCCTCATACAGCTGATCGGTGGGGGTGCCGGGTGTAGGACCCCCGCTGAACTGTTCTTGATGACCTATCCAAAGGATAGGTCATCAATATTAAAAGCCTGGAAAACCCTTTTAATTTATTATTTATTATATTCACAGGGGCTCTCCTTGTGAAATGGCAGTCCAAACTCGCTGCTGTTCAGAACCGGAAGGAAAATGTCTGAGTCTAAAATAAAGATTACAGCCCTCTTTAAAGGCAAAAAAAAAATATTCTGTTGCCTGCAAAATTCTTAGGAAGTTTGGTTTTCAGCTCCATAGACAGGGAAGCCAAGGTATTGCCCAGCAACCCCTGAATAGTCTCCTGACTATCAACGCTTTGCGCTAAATCCTTCACCGTCAGGGTTAGACACTGCATTTGTTCCACTAAATCCCAGACTGGATTCATGATGTAAAACAACAGGCAAAGTTAGGTGGGGCCGGTCAATATGTCAGGATAACGACTACTGTCACACACAAACAGGGATCAGGCAACCCTAAACTGATCCGACACGCTATCCCTACCTACTTGCACGATCACCCTAGGCAGTGAACCCACAACTGGGCGACAGTCCCTATACTGCAATATGTAAAGGGTGACACTGAAACAGACAAACACAATGAGAGTAGTCAAACGGAAAAAGGGTCAAAAGTCATTCAGTCAGTACAGGACAAGTAACGTCAGAGGCAAACAAGAAAACCAAAACACGCCAAAAGAGTCAGAACCAGGAGATCAATACAATGCCAAAACAACAGAAGCCAAAACCACAGTCACAAAGCCAAATCCAGAAATCCAAAGCCAGGGCAGTCTCCAATAATACAAGGAAGCAGTAGGGGGAACCAGAGGACAAGAAATTTACCGGCACCTGCCCGTGCATAAAGAAAAACTGAAGAATAACAAGCTACATCTCCTAGCAGCCATCAGTAAACGCCCAATATAGAACATGCTGCGATTTTTCCAGAACGCAAAGATGATGTGTGAAAAACTCGCTTGTGTGAAATTAGCCTAATGAGAGCATAGGGCACTAGAAAAATACTGCAGTGTTCCTTTAAATAGCTGGCATGTTTTCCACACTATCCAAGACTGCAAATTACCAGCACTCAGGAAGTAGTTTTGTCGGTGAGTGCGAGGATATTCAGGGACTCCTTAACTGGAGCTTATAATCAAAACTACACACTTTAACAAGCATGATAATTGCTTCTAAACATGATTGGATAAATATGAACCAAGAAAAGAGATTATCCTTCATGTACAAGCCTTGTGATATCTTAAGTAATAAGCAATACCCTTGGTAATGAAGGCAGCCTGGGATTATGCCTGTTTATGCGCCTGGTTACCAACCAAACATACAGAGCAGCAAATTAAGGTATTATCTGCAGGTGGGAGACGGCATAGAAGAAGAAATCCTACCCTACAGACAGTATGCATTATGTAACAGGGTAATTACAGTAATGGAAATAAATTCTGTCTATTTACTTCTGGATTATGTGAAACAGATGACATAACTTCTAGATATGGCCAACACAAGAATAATTCAAAGTTTTTTTCCATCAATTGCTGGAACACTGGCTGCAAGGCCCGAGAAAGGACAGAGTATATATTAGAATATTAATATTAGGTCTTTATTTCAGTATTAGATCAATTTTTTTAAACATATTTTTGGTCCACATCCGATTTTGCGGGTCATATGCAGACCCTATCACTTCAATGGGGGCGCAAAAGATACTGACAGCATCTGTATGTCTGTTCCATGGCCCCTCAAAAAAATAGAACATGTCCTATTCTTGTCCATTTTACGGACAAGGATAGGACAGTTCTATTATGGGCAGGACGTTCTGTTCCGCAAAATGCAGGACACACACGGCCGGTATCCCTGTTTTACGGATCTTCAATTTGCGGACTGCAAACAACAGCAATACCCGTGTGTATGAGCCCTTAGGAACAATTGCGATTCTTGTTGCGTGACTAAGGATCGCTGTGTGGCATGGCAGACATTGAACTGAATGGGGATGCAGCATTACTGAGACATGAGACTGCAGCCCCCATAATTGCAAAAAAAAACTGTATTGGCTATAACAAGTGTTGACTAATAATATATGAAATTGGCAGCAAATCTGCAGCAAACCCCAGAGGAGCCAGTGAAGAGAATGGGAGTAGTAGTGGCCCTGATGAGATGTTCTGTCACAGTGTACTCTCTCAGGCCATTTCTCCCTGGGGATCGGTGCAGTGGAATGGTAGTTTGAAGAATCAGACAAATCACAGAAAAAACTATATATAAACCATCCTGGACGATATGGTATTAAATGCGTGGATGTATATGGCTACATTTACAAAATCACAGAAAATAATGCACTGTAATAGTAGATGCAAGCACAACATATGGACTAAGCCCTCACTCTTGATATAATCTGAGACACTTAGTCAATACATTTTGATCAAAATACATCTAAGCCCACTAGGCTCGGACTGGCCCACAGGGGTACAGGTGAATCCCCCGGTGGGCCTCTGAGCAAGGTGGGCCCCTAGTCTCCCACCCCCTGCACAAGTTGCACATAACACAGTAGACTCACTGCACTACATACATATATTCCATGTACAGCACCTCCACCAGCCGATGTACATATGAAAACCTTGATAGATTATTAAAGAAACTTCCCAGTGTATTATCATAGACACGATCAGAGCTGAGATGACGTCTAGGTATAGAGGAAAGCCACCAGTGTCCTCCTTCCCCAGGACCTACCTTCTCAGAGGTGCTGCAGGGACCCCCATAGTCAATCATCTGGTAGCATGTTGCTGCTGTGTGAGCAGGTAATATTTGGATGTAACCGTACGGTGGGCCTCCAAAATAAGTCTTACAGGTGGGCCCTAGGCACCCCAGTCTGACACTGAAGCCTACCTACCAGACGACAAGGTGGTCTCAGTTCAGACGGGTTCCTGTAACAAGGAAGGGGCAGCACACCATATGTGCGGGGACTGTGCTCCTGAAAAATGCGCAACAGCATGAATAGGTTAGTATAGGAACCCACCTGAACTGAGACCACCTTGTCGCCTGGTAGGTGGGCTTAGAAGTATTTTGATCAAAATGTATTGACCAAGTGTCTCAGATTTTATCAAGAGTGAGGGCTTAGTCCATATGTTGTGCTTGCATCTATTATTATAGTGTATTATTTTCTGTGATTTTGTAAATGTAGCCATATACATCCGTACATTTAATACCATATCGTGCAGGATGGTTTATACATAGTTTTTTCTGTGATTTGTTTTGAAGGAGTGGCACCTTCAAGTGTGAATACGCTCCTATACTGGGAGTGATATTCAAGTGCACTTCTGCCCCACCTACCTAATAGGTGACCTTGATTAAGGTGGTACATATAGGTGTGTGTGTCTCTCCTTCCACTGTTTGCTGATGCACATTGAGGTAACAAGGGGCAGCACACCATATGTGCGGGGACTGTGCTCCTACAAATGCGCAACAGCATGAATAGGTTAGCATAGGAACCCGCCTGAACTGAGACCACCTTGTCGCCTGGTAGGTGGGCTTAGATGTATTTTGATCAAAATGTATTGACCAAGTGTCTCAGAATATATCAAGAGCGAGGGCTTAGTCCATATGTTGTGCTTGCATCTACTATTATAGTGCATTATTTTCTGTGATTTAGTTTGAAGAATCAAGCCAGAAATAAACATATAAAAGTCTCTCTTTACTTAGTGTAAAAAATAACTCGTGGCACATCCAGCCATATTACGAGTACAAATGGCAGTTTCTGACAACAATATGGTGGCTGGTTGGATGGCAGTTTAATGGTACTTGTGTCTAGAGGTATCCACTGTGATACAGGCTTGAATTTTATCTGGCCTGGTATTTAGGTAGATAATGGGTGCCTAAGCCGTAGTCCCTCACTTTCAGCAATGTCTGTAAAGCTGTAATTTTGCTGATCACTGTCTTGACACACTGATGTTTTCTGGAAGCAGTATTCTGGACTCTGAAAATCTCTCTGGAGTCATGGTTTTCCTAGAGAATTTGATACAGTTCCCAGAAGTAGAAGCTTTGACATGTGCTTCCTCTTCCTTCCTTCTCTGGACTAGAACATCCTCTTGTGGAAGTAAGTAGGGCCAGCCCACTCCTACCAAGAGGGTAGGAACAGAGTAGTTAGCCCTGTTTCTGTCAACCATTGCCAACCATACCTTCTCTGCTGGAATGAACGGCCTAAATACATGCGTAAACTTGACATTACCTAACAATACACAACAAAATTACAGATACCCCTAGGTCTCGGGTGCTGCACATCCCTTGTATATGGGGAGATTTGATGGTAATAACAATGGTTTTAAGGCCTACAAAAAAGATGCAGTCATCTGACTGCCATGCATGATTTAATGGGCCAATGATCAGAAACGAGTGGTCTTATGAATGTCAATTATTGACCAGTTTGTGTCAGTGAACTGCATGTGAGGAGCACATTGTTGGCTTCGTCCCAATGCTCAGTTCACCTTTGATGATCTGATCTATAGAGGCAATTACAGATACATGAGCATTATAATAACATAAGCTTAAGTGCCAGGCTGGTTCCTGCATCTTATTTCAATGACTTTCACTAACCGGTTTCACTAGACGGTTCTGCACAGAAAACAGGTTCACCAGGAAAGCATTACCTCATATGTCTCAGTCTTTGTTTGCATCTATTCACAATGAGTTCTCTACATTTACATATCCGTCCACACTTCATCGAATGTTCCTGGACTTTGCTGTCAGTGATCATGTTTTTCCAGGCATCATGTTTTCGTTGCTTGCGATAGCGCCATCTAGTTCTAACTGTCAGCTAGTTTAGTCATTATTTTAATTGTTTTTGTTTTTGTCTTTTTTTTCAACCATATCCCACACATTGCTGACAAGAAAGATTCTTCCTCCGTCATATAGTGCTATCAGCAAGTTTAGATCCATTACTGTGCAGGGGAGGATTTTGGAAACATGTTTGTGAATATTATACGTGGAAATTTACTGCTAGCTGCTTTCTAGCGTTACTGGTCACTTTTCCTGTGGGAAGCAGATTGCATGCAGGGATCTGATTATCATCTGTCAGATGAATATATTCCCATCTATTGGAAATGCTGTTGCTATGGTAACTCCTGAAGTCATAAACTGTTTTGCATATTTACGTTCACCATGTTCAATATCATTTGCCAAAAAGACGGCAGAGAAAAATTCCCTACCAAGCCCTAAACCATCCACTTATAAATATCCCCTAGAATAGAATATATCCTCACCTAAACACTCACCCAGTAGGATGACCTTTTTCCATGGGACCTCCCACTATTGTCTACCAATGCTCCTTCCCTCAGACTATCTGGTGCTGACCATGCAGTAGATGATGCCACTTTCTAACCTTCTCGTCCTTTACTCCCTTATTCCCTACTTCATCTTTACTCCCTTATTCCCTACTAGGAAAGTGCTGGGCATAGGAACCCTTCTCCTCCACATGGCTAATATCTGGGTCTAGCCCCGCACATCACCTTTTCAGTAGTAAAATTAGAACACCATGGGTTTTGTTGAAGGATCAAATCTACAATAAGTATATTTTTGTATCTCTCTTATCATGTTTAAGCTGAATAACAAAAAAGGGGGGGACACCAATCAATTAATGCAAGCAATTTGCGCTAGTTGTGATGCACGCAATGTAAGCAAGTTGTCAGGGGCATACACAGATCTCATAGGGCCCCACAGCAAAACTTAGTTTTGGCCCCACCCCACCCAGTTTCCCAGTACGTTTGCATCATTCACCCCCAGGCAATTCAGAGTACAAAACGCAACACCCCAGATTTATGATTTTGCATTTAATTTTTTTATTAAGCGGATGATATTTTAATTTAAAAAATGGTAATAAAAAAGTCACCATTGGCCTCACCAACAGATGCTTCATAAATATGATGCTCATTCTGACCATCGTTTTTTTCAATGTATCCACATCAGACAAATGCCATAAATACATTGATAAATCACATGCTTTCCATCTATTACAAAGCTTGCTGTCCGCAGCCACCACTAGGGGGAGCTCAGTGCATAGGAATTTTTGCACTTGACTGAAGCAGAAGCTGTAATTATCTGTTTGCACTAGGCTCCCCCTAGTGGTTGCTGCTTGAAAAGGCAGTGTTTTCGCATTGGAAAGGAAGGAGTTCAGTGCTGGGCACTGTAGCAGTCATACGGTCTGCCTCCATTGAAGGTACGCCACTGCAAGTAGTGATGCAAGTAATGTAAGCAAGTAATGATGCAGTCGAATGACGATGCCGTTGAATATGACTCAACACTTTCAAACGTTCACCATGGAAACTAAGTAATTTTTGAAATGGCAATGACCAGATTGAAGCAATCTTATTTTATATTTAAAAAAAAAAAACAGGTCACTAGAGTTATTATTAATGTCCAACAATGGCAGCAATTTCATATAGTTTGTATGTTCTCCATCTCCAGGTGTTTGTGGTGGTCTCCTCCAGATGCTCCAATTTCTTCCTACGCTCCAAACATTAAATTCTAGATTGATCAACGACCCCTCTCCAGGCTATAGCTACTAGAGAGGGGTCGTTGATCCAGGGAGTTGTTCTGACCGCCTGATTGGAGTCGGTGGGGAAAATTGGCTCTACTTCACATGGGTTTTTTGCCTTCCTCTGGATCAACTTGCAGGAAACAGGTCGAACTGGATGGACAAATGTCTTTTTTCGGCCTTATATACTATGTTACTATGTTACTATGATTGGCTTCTTGTGGAATTGGCCTCAACATTTATGTGCCTCTTAGGGGGAAATTTGACAGTGAGGCCCGTAGTAAGCATGAAACCACTTGAAGGCTGGATCTTCGTCACTTTACTAATGTGACCCCTTCAGTTAAATCCAAGCATTAGAATAATTGCTAAAATGGTTCTGAGCAAGTCCTGGACAGTTGAGCTGGGTTTCTTCTCTTGTAGGTTGATTGGCTCCCTAGGGAACGTAGCAGTTATTTTAGAACCTAGGATGGAGAAAGTTGACAGTAACACCCACCAGAAGAATTGAGTGAATTGAGTGAATTGAGTGACTACAGTATATTCTATGAGGAATATTGGAGCTATTGCATAATTTCACGCTGCAAACATACTCCAAACACTGGATGTGGATGCAGCAATGACAGAAGGGAATCACAAGTGTCAGGGGTGAAGGATCCAGACATCAGATCTGTGGTTGGAAAGTGAACGTCTGCAAACAAAGTCATCCAACAAAAAGCTTTAGTAAACATTTTGCTCCTCGAACTTTTCAAGCCATTACAAAAAGATGAATCAAGCTGTCCTGAGTAAACACGTCTTGTAAAGCAGCTCTTTATGGCTTATCATTAAGGGGTTTTGTTTGGAAATGTCAGAACCATGATCATGTTACTAAGAGATCAACGATTGTCACTACAAAAAGGAAGATGCAACAGAGGTCACCGAGCTTCCAGAGGGAATCGTCATAAAATCTCTAGCACCAATAAGGATGCAAATGCTCGTCTTTCCTGCAGATTTTCTAGGAAGAATCTACAGTCAAAAACAGTACACGGCAAATGGATTAGATTGTATCTACAGATGCTTTGACCCATGGTGGAAGACTTTTAAATTTGCTTTGTGTCAGCTTCTGTTGCGCAATGAGCATGGAGTTCTTCCATTGAGAAAAAATTAATTAGGGCTGCAGATTTGTCTGTGGATTCCCGGAAGACCTGCAGCAAAATGTGCAGGGTTCATGAGGAACTGGACATCACCTCACCCACGAAATTCGAAGTGGCCCAGCAGCAATCAGATGTTTGCCCAGGCTGGCTCTGTGCTGAAGCTCCAGGTGGAGTTTATCTTGGCCTTCTAGCCCAGGAGAAGTGGAGGCTGTAATAATTATATCTCCAATAGTTTTGATGTACACCTTAGGGGCAATTTTTTTTTATGATTGCATTTTACTCATTTTGGGCTAAAAATAATTTTTTTAATTGGTCTTAATTAAAAAATACTGAGCTGTAACTGTGTGAATCCTTCTTTTACTTTTGCTTTCTGCCAGTCATCTAATAAACCTTATCTCTAAATTACGAAAAGCTCATAAACACTTAAAGGGGTATTCCCATCACGCGGGTTCATACTTACCTGATCCCTGCGCGCCATCCACTTCCTGGTTTTGGCAAGAGACGGGCTTCATCTTGATTAAATTCTTCTCCCGGCCAGGCCGCGCGCTGGACTGAACGTGCACGCCGCCGCGCATGCGCAATGGTGACTTCTTCCTGGCAATTATACTATACTGGCCAGGAAGAAGTCACCACAGCACATGCACGGCATCGGCGTGCGCTTTCGGGACCACGCGCAGCCCAGCCAGGAGAAAAGAAGTCTTCTGCGCAAGCGCGGCCACCGGGATTCCAGAGAAGAGCGGTGGCCATAACCAGGGGAGACGGAAGACAACAATCAGGTAAATATAGCTTAATTTTCAAATTTAACAGTCATCATTGATATGGGAATACCCCTTTAAGCTACATTCACATATGCGTTTTGCATTATGTTTTTGAATCCAGCAGAGGATCTCGAAATGGGGACAAAATGCTTCCGTTTTGTCCCCGTACATTGTCAATGAGGACAAAACAGAACAAACTGGATCCGGCACCAAAAACAATAGAAGTCAATGGTGCCAGATCCATTTTTTGTGTCTGATCCGGTTTGTTTAGTTTTGATTTCTTACAACCACATCGGAACAGAATGGATGCGTCCAGATATATTAAATTGAACTGAAGCAGTTTGCTCTGGTTTTGAGATCCTTTGCCGGATCTCTAAACCAGAATGCAAAACGCATATGTGAAAGTTGCCTTATTTAAAGGGGTTGTCTCACTTCAGTAAGTGCCATTTATCAGGTAGAGGAAGTTAATACAAGCCACTTACTAATGTATTGTTATTATCCATATATATTGCCTCCTTTGCTGGCTGGATTCATTTTTTCATCATATTATACACTGCTTGTTTCCATGGTTACAGACCACCCTGCAATCCATCAGTGGTGGTCGTGCTTGCACAATATAGGAAAAAGCATCAGCCTCTCTGGTAGCCGGGACCGTGGGAGTGCACATAGGCTGGTGCTTTTTCCTACCGTATATTGTGCAAGCACGACCACCACTGATGGATTGCAGGGTGGTCTGTAACCATGGAAACGAGCAAGGTATAATGTGATGGATAAATGAATCCAGCCAGCAAAGGAGGCAATATAGATAATAACAATATATTAGTAAGTGGCTTGTATTAACTTCCTCTACATGATAAATGCCATTTACTGAGGTGAGACAACCCCTTTAAACCATATTCTTATTAGTAAGATAAGAATTGAGCTGTAATGAGTGTTTAGGGGGTCAGAGGTCAAAGATAAGGAGCCGTCAGCTGAGCTGCCTGATGGAACACAGTGAAAGTTCAGATCCTGCTACTAGAGAAACTCAAGGCTGCACAAAGATGATGGTTCAAAATGCTTAGTAAAGACCAATTGAAAAAAAGATTTTTAGCTCATAAGGAGTATAATGTAAAAATAAAAAATACTCCCCAATGGTCTACATGGCATTTACATTTTGTATTTCTAGCAAACAACATTATAACAGACACAACTGCCACTGGCATATAACCGGCTTCAAAATAAGGATTTCAGCAGTCTATTTATTCTCACAACAACAGTAACTAGTACGTCCTGAGCAGTTCCCTTGTAAAAGTGACAAATGCGATTTAGGGTGCGACCACAGCGCGGTTTTGTGGTGTGCATCGCGGGCAAGCACCGCACAGCCATATGGGTGCAGTGGGTTCTAATTAAAGTAATAAGACTGCACTGTTTAGTGCATCTGTGGCTGTGCGCTATTGAAGGTGCCATGTAGCAATTAACAATACAGACCGACTAAACAGGGCGGCCTCAGTAGTTTAATTATAGCCTGCTGCAGCCCATATGGCCATGCAGTACTTGAACGCAGAGCGGCTGCGAGATATACTAATAAAAACTTAACAATAGCAAAGACAGATGCACTCTGCGGTAATACTAAACCCTCACACTGATGTTAAAATTGAGAGGTTAGTTCGACATATCCTACTAGGAGGACATGTCTTAAGCTCGGGCACCGCACCAAGGTCTCTCAAGTAGCCCCAAGGCCCTACCACTCACCTAGCTGTGCCGTGTGGGCGATACCAGGGGCCAGTGGGCGAATTACGGGAGTGTAAGGCCTGACTCACAAACAGCTTCCCAGTAACCTCTAGCATGTAGCCATGCTTGCAATGGGAGGTGGGAAGTGCCTGTGAGCCCCACCCGAGACTGGCTGATATGGCCCAGGACCTAACAGGTGCACCTAAATGTAGCCTGTAGATGAAAAGCAGGCACATTTAAATTGGAGTTTATACACCTCCAAACATAAGAATATACAAACCATTAGAAAATGTGGTGTTTAACAGGCAGGATATGCTCAAACCTTGGGTATTATGGTACTTGTAGTCTGTTGCTGGCATCTTCCATTGTATGCATTTTTTTGCTGTTGATTGCCATCAGCAACGGACTACAAGTGCAGGATATGCTCCCCTAAATACATGCACCACTGCATATGGGTTTGAGCATATCCTGCCTGTTTAACACCACGTTTTCTAATGGTTTTTATAGAGATATACTAATACCCTAAAGATACAGCACCAGTCTTTGTACTCCTTGGTATCAGTTGTTCACCAGACGTACCTTGTCCATATGGCTGGCTACTTCTTGGCGCATTGCTTCTCTGCACAGATTCTTTGAAGGCAGCTTCTCTGCATATAACTTCTATGCAGGCATGTTTTCTGCACACTACTACTCTGCCGACCACTTCTCTGCACACTGCTTCTCTGCACAGATTCTTTGAAGGCAGCTTCTCTGCATATAACTTCTATGCAGGCATGTTTTCTGCACACTACTCCTCTGCAGACCACTTCTCTGCACACTGCTTCTCTGCAGAGATTGTTTAGTGGCATATTCTCTGCACACTGCTTCTCAGCAGAGATCATTTACAGACAGCTTATCTGCACATTACTTCTCTGCAGAGATCATTTACTGATAGCTTCTCTGCACACTGTTTGTCTGCAGACATTATTTGCAGGCATCTTTTTTGCACAAATTATTTGCAGGTATCTTCTCTGCACTCTGCTTCTCAGCAGAGATCATTTACAAACAGCTTCTCTGCACAGATTATTTACAGGCAGCTTCTCTGCACACTGCTTCTCTGCAGAGATCATTACAGGCAGCTTCTCTGCACACTGCTTCTCTGCAGAGATCATTACAGGCAGCTTCTCTGCACACTGCTTCTCTGCAGAGATCATTACAGGCAGCTCCTCTGCACACTGCTTCTCTGCAGAGATCATTACAGGCAGCTCCTCTGCACACTGCTTCTCTGCAGAGATCATTACAGGCAGCTCCTCTGCACACTGCTTGTCTGCAGAGATCATTACAGGCAGCTCCTCTGCACACTGCTTGTCTGCAGAGATCATTACAGGCAGCTCCTCTGCACACTGCTTCTCTGCAGAGATCATTACAGGCAGCTCCTCTGCACACTGCTTCTCTGCAGAGATCATTACAGGCAGCTTCTCTGCACACTGCTTCTCTGCAGAGATCATTACAGGCAGCTCCTCTGCACATTGCTTGTCTGCAGAGATCATTTACTAACAGTCTCTCTGGACACTGCTTGTCTGCAGAGATCATTTACATGCGGTTTCTCTGCACACTGCTTGCCTGCAGAGATTATTTGAAGGCAGCTCCTCTGCCCACTGCTTCTCTGCAGAGATTATTTACAGGAATCTTCTGGGCACACTGCTTCTCTGCAGAGATTATTTACAGGAATATTCTCTGCACGCTGCTTCTCTGCACATAGCTTTTCTGCAGACATCTTTTCTGCACCCAGTTTCTCTTCACACAGATTCTTTGCAGTCAGCTTCTCTGCTCACATGTGCTCCCTCAGGAACAGTTCTACTACCCAAGCTCACAGGCCCCCCAGGAAATCAATCTGCTCTAGGCCATGCACTTTATAATCATTGGTTCTGCAGTGTAATCTATTGATCACAAGTAAAGGAACTGGAGAAGCCCTAAAGGGATAGTATAAGACCATTGCGTGTCTCACATAGATACGTGTCTGTAATGTGACACATTGAACTATGTTAGCGCATACGGGGCTGGTGGGTGTCTACTGGAAGGTTTGTAGAGCTTTTATCACCATTAATAACCAATCCTGATAATTAGGTTATATAACATTTTTGATATAAAGAGATGCAGAAATATAATGGTCCACAAAGGATTTTTTTCAAATTCAGATTTTAGATGACACATGCACCCTTCCCACTTGAAAATTTCAACTTGGTTCAAAGATGATGACTTTTAAAATAGACGCCGTGTTGGACACCACCCTCACATATTTATCCCCTTCCCCTTAGCAACATGCCACACACAGAATGGCGTTCCCAACCACCATTTTCCTTTTATTCAGGAGTCTCCACAATTTTGGACCACCTTGTACTAATGTGAGGGCACCTAGATTCTGGTGTAAATTGTACCAAAATGCGTTAAGGTTGATAAAAATGATCAGCGTCTAACCTTATAAGGGGGCGTGACCTAATAGGAAATGAGCGTGTCTTCAAACTAACCAACAGCAGGAGCTAGATAATGGTGTCTATTCCTACGACACATTTCTCATCCGGCCTGAGCATCTGTGATAAATCTGGTTGAGGTCTGGACAACCGGTCTAAGTTTTCATTGTCTATACGAATTGTAAATCTGCCCCACTATGTTAGAAAAATTCTGATTTTCTGAATACTCAGACATCAAAAAAAATATAGGGCATTCTTGTACAGAATGATGGAGGTGTTACATTAATTTGAAGAATATTACTTTGTATATAGTATTAGTCACATCCAAAAAGTGTGAATCAGAACATATGGTGAGATTTCTTCAGCTCATCTATATGACGGTGGCATTTATAATGGCTGGCATATGAAGACTCGTGTCAGGAAATTGATTTCCTCTTGGGCTTTATCTAAAACCTAAATCTGAAACTGCCGGATTGTCTGATTTTCCATTAGTGTGGGTTACGTGTCCTTCTCAAGAAGCTATATACCGTATATACATGTACTAAAAAACTAAACAACTGTCTGTATCGAAAGAGAATGCTAAAATAGGGACATGTGCATAAAAGTACTAAAAACCGAGCCCCGTACCCATCATGGCCCCATATAACGAATGTGTTTCTACATTTTAATGTAAAAAAACGTAAATTGACATATTGCAGAATTCCTGCTGTGGATTTGGGTGATTTTTTTCCGTGATTTGATTAGTTGCAGATTTTATAGCAAATATTTTCTGTATACATTTTTAAGATTTTCTCCGAATTTCACGCTATGTACAACAGATTATTTAATGCAGCAGATTTTTTTATGTTTTTTTTTTTTTTTGCAATGTGGCAATGAGATTTCCTAAAATTGAATCCGTAAAATGCTGCAGATCCACCCAACACACAAGTCTGCCGCAGCAAATTGGTAGCGTATCCGTCTCTTGTGGATGTACCTTTGGGGCAATGCTCCCCAACCTGTGGCTCTCCTCATGTTGCAAAACTACAACTCCCGTCATACGCTGACAATTACTGGTTAGATGCTATCCATGTGCTGTCTGCATCAGTGCGGCCGAGCTGCAAGTTATAGAACATGTCCTATTCTTGTCCGTTTTGTGGACAAGGATAGGCATTTTTCCAATGGGGCCTCCAAAAAGTGTGTGATGCACATGGACCGAATTCATATTTTGCGGAATCGCGATTTGCAGACCGTAAAACGTATACGATTGTGCAGAATTTCAGACCTTAAAACATTGTGTTAAAAGGTGGACAGTCAATAAAAAACTGGACAATGTGCATGTATCACACATTTTCTGCTGGGACAAGGATAAGCCCTCATGCACACGGCCGTTGCCCGGCTGTTCCATGCATTGGAGACCGCAATTTGCAGTCCCCAATGTATGGGCACCATCCGTGCGGCTGCTGCAGACGGATCCAGACCAATTCAATTTGAATGGGTCCATGATCCACCCACACTGCACAAAAATATAACAAGTTCTATATTTTTGCGGTGCGGAGGCATAGAGAGAAACCCTACGGAAGCATTCTGTAGTGCTTCCGTGCCTTCGTTCCGCCTCACAACCTTCCGGATTGCGGATCCATTTAAGTGAGGCCTAACTTTGGAAGGGGCCACGAAGGATCGTGCAAGAAACTTCATAGAGGTTCTCGGTATAAACAGGTTCTTTCTATATAGGGTCACAACAAAGAACAAAACCCAGATATATAATAAATACCATAGAGTAAGGGGAAAGACCAAACAGTGCAGTCATCTCACGGTTGTCAGGCGGCCATGCTGCGATCGAGTACCGTGCAGCCGTATGGGACGCAGCTGGCTCTAGTTAACAAATGAAGTCTGCATTCCTAATGGTCGTTCGGGACCGTCAATACGCACCGCCATTAACAATGCAGACCATTAGTTAACAAAAGCTAGCTGCGTCCCGTATGGCTGCGTGGTACTCGACCGCGTCACAACCATAACACATCGCGCCGTGTGGTAGTACCCTAAGAGAAAATTTAAAGAGGTAATTTTAACAGGTGCTGATTGTCAGCCAAAATACAGGCCCAACTGTATAAATCTGCAGGGTTACTATTTAATTGGAGTTCACTGTATCTACATTATACATCCCACATATTTAGAATTCAGCAGCACCCCCTGGTGGCTGAAACAAGATCATTGCAGGTGCAAAATACAAAAGTTTTCAATACAATCGCAGAATGTGTTACATTTTGAATAATATTTACTATCTAAGGGAATGCCTATCTCTACAATATTACAACACAGTGCTACAGTCTAACCAGATCGGACGAGTGCTGGGTGGCATAGTGGGCATTTACAGTATCTAGAGGAATCACGGACCATAGGACCATAGATTTTCTCTAAAAACACTGCATGATAAATTTGCCTTCCTGTGGCACGATATGAATAGAGATGAGCAAAGTTATGAATAATTAGATTCGTCTGCTTCACGGAAATTCGATAACTGACTTTGTATGTAGAGGGCACAATGTCAGGGAATGGCGATCGCGCCACCTCCCATCATTGAACCCCTCAGAGACCTCGTTCATTGCCGATAGTGGCATCCGAGATTTAAATTAAGGCCTTTTAGGGGTCAATCCAGTTAAAAAAAATACATACTCAACTTGATCGCGGAGAGGCTGTTGTGGCCATCTTGATTGAAGACACAGTGCAAAATCTCGCATGGTGACGTGATGATGTCATCACGCTGGCATGGGGCGGTGACGTCAGATGACATAAGCATGCCAGGCCAGCACAGTGACGTGCAATCAAGATGTCCGCAATGGCCTCTTCACGCTCACGCTTTTTTTTACCACTATTTCAGGAAAAATAGATTCGCTACCATGAACCGCGAGGAAATTTGGCTTCATGGCTAATCGAATTTTTCCTGAAATTCGGATTGAAGTCAATTCATTTGGCTTTGATTCGCTTGTGCTCTGAAGCCCTTACATCTGTCCGCGTATCATTCTTTTAGCATGGATCTCATATCTCGCTGCCATGCAGTGCATGATACAGCAGTCGCTTCATACAGAAGACAAGGGACAATAGCATCTCCATTCACTGCGTGAAAGAGGCTTCAGTCTTAGACTTCTCAACAGAAGCTGCATTTGGGGAATGTAGAACAAACAGCAGTACTGTGCCGTAAAGATTTCCACGTCCGTCTGAGGCAAGGTCCTTTTTAAGTAATAAGTTAATTCATTATAAGTAGGTAGGAATAGTTACCTACAGATGTAGCAGAGTTAAATGTGCCATTAACTCCTTTGGGTTTCATCATTTGTGCATTATAAGAAGTGTTTGAGTCATCCGACTACCCAGAAACTGCCATTTTTGATCAGGGTATTACTTTTAGGCCTCATTCACACGACCGTATGTTTTGTCCGCTTCCGAGCCGCATATTTTGACGCTCGGCTGTGGACCTATTCACTTCAATGGGGCCGCAAAAGATGCGGACAGCATCCGTTTTGCGGACAAGAATAAGCATCTCTATAATGGGCCGCCCGTTCCGTTCTGCAAATTGCGGAAGGCACACGGAGCGGATTCCGTGTTTTGCGGATCCGCAAAACGCACACGGCCGTGTGCATGAGGCCTTACCTGTGTTTTTTTCTCTTATGGTGCAAAGAGATAAATTGGGGCTGCCTGGAGATGCCAGTAGAGGGATCTACCTGCATACACACTAATACAAAGTCCATATATAGTAGTAAGCTCCCCCTAGTGGTGGCTGTAGGATGTTAAAATTTTATGGTTTTATTCTAAATTTGGATTTGTAGATCCATAACAGCAAGAAAAGAATTCTGACATGAATAAAGATATATGTTGTGTTTCCATGGCAAAAGAAACCTTATCAGCTGGCAAAGATAAAAACAATAAGAAAAATAAGGTCTAACATTGTCAACATTTCTTGGTGATCGCCCAAGTTTGGGTCTGAGGACTGTTTATTGTAATATCATGTTATCCTATGTCATCTCATGGTGTTAGACCACAGCAACCTTTTGTCTATGGTCCAGTGATTGAACAATACAGTCAGCGTCATTTAGGGCCCTTCTACGCAGGCTGCGGATTAGGACAATTATCATGGAGGAATGTTCCTATATATGCTCATTAGAAATAATTGGCCCATGTGAAGGTGCTGCCAAACCTGACAAACACTAGTTTGTCAGGTGAACAAATTTTTCATGCTACATCAAAAATCCTTGTTTGTCGCCAACACATTTCCAGTTGTAAACATGGATGTGCTGTCAAAAAACAAGTTAGCTGTATGGGAACAAATGATCGTAATTAGGATCATTCATCCATTCCCCACACAGCAGTAATCTCTAGGATAGGCCACCAATATCTAGTAGGTGTGGGTCCCAGAATAGACGGAGCCCACAAAGTGAAGAAGGGTGCCATAGAAGTGAATGGAGCGCAGTGGTTGTGTGTGCACGGTGCACTTCTCATTAATTTCTATGGGACAAGGGCGATGCTCGGCTTTTTTCGGCACTCCCATAGAATGAATGAAGGGCAGCGTGCATGTGCGACCTGCTGCTCTATTCATTTCAGGGGGGCTGCAGGGGGTACGGGGCCTCTGTTCTCATGATCGGTGGGGGTCCCAGTGGTAGGATCCCCACCGATTTAATAGTTATCCCCTATACGGTGAATAGGGGATAAATTAATCTAACTGGAATACCCCTTTAAAGGGTTCTCCCGGGCCTACTTATTGATGACCTATACTTAGTTTGTCAAATATATGTTATAATTTCACAAAATAATTTACACAGAAACAGTGCTTTTTGTGGCTTTTTTTTTACATTTAGTGCACTTTTTAGTTTCAAGGTAATTTAAAAAAGCATATGTGCTAGGAGTGGAGTCTAAAAAAAATGTATGAATTTCATGGTATTATTTGCACGTCCAGTTGGTTAAATTTTTAGATGAAAACCAATTGGAAAATGGTTTTAGATGAAAATAAGTGCAATATGAGGTAATAAAAAAATGTCCCCAATAGTGTCCATAGCCTTTCCAGTCACTTGTCAATGGTTGCCTATGAAGTAATTATTAGTCAGAGTTACTTTTGACACAGTCAGTTAGTTACCAAGTCGCTTAGTAAATAATTACCCCAAAATCGAGAATTGGCCAGGCTAGAAGCAGTGATTCATTGGCTAAATAGTGATTTTTTTTTCTTTTTGTTTTCTTGTGGGTTGCAGATGCATTATATCACTAGAAATGACTGTGTTTTCACCTTGGAGCCAAGTTCATTGCTCGTACTGGACACAATCTGTGGGGGATCCACATAACAAGTGTTCCATTGCTTTATTTTTCCACAGCGCCACCTCATGGAAAGTGAAACATTTACACAATTTTTATTGAAATCAGTGGGCTATATCTGAACTGCCCAGTCCTAGATGTTTTCTCCAAAAAGAAGCAAAATACAGTGTTTGGAGAATTTTTTTAAAAATGTTTTTAAAAAATGATCCTTTTTTGCTTAAATTGTTTTTTTTTTAAACTATACATGGTTGGTATTGCCACATCCATAATGACCCATACAGTAAAATGAACACTTTTTTTTATCTCATATGGTAAACAGCGTAGAAAAATGTAAAAGAATCCAAAATAGATGTTTTTGTTCATTCCACCTCCCAAAAACACAGTAAAAAGCACTCAAGAAGTATCGCAAAATGGAGCCAATGAAAACAACAGCTCTCATACAGCCCCATTGATTAAAAAAAAAAATATTTTGGGTCATTGAATTTAGCGATACAAAAACATTTTCAAGAAATTTTTTTTTGTGTAAATATAGAAAAATATTTAGAAAACTATATGCATTTGGTACTGACCTGGAGAATACAGTTATATTACTTATAACGCACAATGAAAAACACAACACACTACAGTATGTTGGAATGACTGTGTTTTTTTCATGCTGTCACGCCCCAAAAAATGTTACAATGTTGTTATGGAGTAAAAAAAGTTATACAATACATTAGATATTTTCCAAATTGATGCCATTAAAAATACAACTTTTCCTGCAAATAAAAAAAATAACAAACAAAACAAAAGACCCTAATATGGCTGTTTCGATGGAAAAACAAAAAAGTTATGTCTTTTGAATTGTGTGGATGAAGGAAAAAGAAATTGCTGTGTCCTGAAGTACTAAACTGGGCCACATCCTCAGCGGGTTAAACTAGGGGTTAAACAGAATGTCATTTTAAAGGGGTTGTCTGACATCAATGAAAGATTAGTGACCTCCCTTAAAATGTACTGCTAAACAGTTTTTAAAATAACCATACTATACCACACCTAATAATAAATGCCATACAACATGGTGCCAATTAATGGTGTAAAAAAAACGGGTGAAAAAGGCACTTATATATTGCCTATATAAAATGTTCTTCAGTGCAGCAACCATATATAATTTAAAAATAATATAATGTACAGCATCTAAGTAATAGCACCACACAAGTAAATGGCACCTTACAGTAAATAAATAATAAAACAAATGTATAGTACCACACTTCCGATACTGCACTGCGTCACGGCACTTGTGGCTGTGCCGGCTTCCTTCCTTCTGCTCTGGCTGGTGCTCACACCCATAGGCCACACATACGCATTTTTTCCAGCTGTTAATGGGCCAGTGCCCACATGGGCTAATCTGTCCCAGGCCTATGAAAGCATTCACTGGGGCATATTTGGCACTTTTCCGTATGGGAAGGTGCCTGAGAAAAACTTTCCTACTGTAGCTTGTCTAGTTCCTGCACAGTTGTGCCGCTATTGCGTGTTCTGCCCTCCAGTGCCTGACCCCTGCTTGATATTGACCATATGCCACCTGTCCTGACCTCTGCCTGATAAGAGTATTGACCCTGTGGCGCCTGTCCTGACGTCTGCCTTATTACCATAATGAGCCTGTGCTGCCTGCCTGGACCTTGCTTGTTTAACTGTATTGCACAAACTCTTCCTGCACTGACCTTGGCTTGCTGTCAGACTACACGTTTGCCTCTATTCTTGGTGTCATGCACCAGCTTGGATCTTGGCCTGCAGGGGAGGTGTGATGGCGGTGTTAGAGAGGATGGGAGTAGTTACAGTGGCTACAAAGGTAGTGGTAGCCCCCAAGGTGGCTAACCCTGCTCTGGTACTCCCCCAGGTGGCACATACAGTGCAGGGAGGGGCACAACGCTTGTTCCCCTTAGGGATTTTTGAGCCTCCAGCCTGGTGGTGGCTGGGGTGCCCTTAATGGTAAATGGATAGCAGCGTGCAGAACAGGGGGACAGGTACAGGGCTGTCAGATGATGGAGACAATGACCAGGATGGCTTGACTATAGAAAACAACAGTCACTTTACTTGGAGAAGATAGGTGTCACAGTGCAAATATAAGTGGTAAGCATAGTTCTCAAGTATATCCCAGAGCAGGCGCTTCCCAAAAGATAGGGGGTAGGGGGTAGGCAATATGACGATCCCCTCTAAGTCGCTCTCTAAATACACAAGGCAATCCTCCCAAGTGTCCAGAGGTGTACAAGTCCTTTCTCAAAATATCTCCAGTGCCCAACTGAAGGATTCAGTCCTAGAATGGATGGCAAGTCCATCTTAGCAGTGTGTACCGGAAGTAATATAACCCAAACCACACGCAGTAAAGTCCAAAGCCATAAACGTGCATTACCTTTACTGTCTTAGTCCATACACTGCCCCTTAATAATGGTCTTCAACCCAGAGCTGGTGCAAGGATTTTTGCCGGCCTAGGCAAAAGAAAAGCCTCTCTGGAGGCTGTTTGTAACTGTGGTCACAAAAATCTATGTTCTGGGAGAACGGAAGCAGCTCCATTTTTTGGGGCCCTTTACACAGCGATGACGATGAGTATGCCCATAAGGCCCACCCATAAGTCCACCTACATGTTCCACCCATGAGTTTGTTCACAGTGGGTGAAGTGTGTAGGGGATGTGTTATGTGTTGCTGTAGAGAATCTAATGTTTGTGCTTATGGAATGTAGTGTATAGGGATAGCAGTCTGTGTAGGTGATGCGGTGTGTGTGTAGTGGATGTAGTATGTTTTTGTGTAAGGGATAGAAAGCAGTGTGTGTTTGTGTATAAGGGATGTATTGTGTGTTTCTGTGTATGTAAGGGATGCAGTGTGTGTTTCTGTGTATGTAAGGGATGCAGTGTGTGTGTCTGTAGGGGGTGCATTGTGTTTCAGTGTGTGTTTCTGTTCCACACCATATTGTAGCCTTATGTTGTTGTTTATGGCTGTCACTTGTGACATATGTAATAAGGGGCAAATTTTTATCTTATAAAGTGATATACTATCACTTTATGAACCTCTGGGACCCCAGTGATCCTGATGGTGGAGGGGGTCACACCACTCATATAGAGCTGTATACCCTTCACAGCAGGGGCGTAGCTAGAAATGACTGGGCCCCACAGCAAATTTTGTTATGGGGCCCCCCCCCCCGGTGCCAAATTATGAATCCACTTTCCCCGGTGCCAAATTATGAATCCAATTTCCCCCCCCCCCCCGGTGCCAAATTATGAATCCAATTTCCCCCTCCCCCGGTGCCAAATTATGAATCCAATTTCCCCCGGTGCCAAATTATGAATCCAATTTCCCCCCTCCCGGTGCCAAATTATGAATCAATTTCCCCCGGTGCCAAATTATGAATCCAATTTCCCCCTCCCCCGGTGCCAAATTATGAATCCAATTTCCTCCCCCACCCCCGGTGCCAAATTATGAATCCAATTTCCCCCGGTGCCAAATTATGAATCAATTTCCCCCGGTGCCAACCAAAAAATTATGTGGGGTCACAGATTCACAGACAAACACTCACTGTGACTGACACTGTGCAGCTCTTACACCGAACGGTCCACGTCCACCACGTCCGCTGTTCTGACGGCTTGTGCAGCTCGGCGGCGCAATGACGTCATCGCGCCGCCTGCGCAATGACGTCATCGCGCCGCCAGCCTCTGCAGCAGGCCGTTCAACAGCACCGCCTCCTGTGACAGCCCGGGCCAAACTGTGAGAGGGGAGGAGAGGGGAGGGGAGGGGAGGGAGGGGGAACTGTGAAAGGGGGGGGCCCGGCCAAACTGTACTGAAAGGGGGCGGGGGCGGGGGCGGGGGCGGGGGGCCCCCTCTGGCACAGTGACGAGTCGGGACAGTCTATTACGGAGCGCAGGCGCAGCGCACAGTCTCAGCGCCCAAACAGCTGATTACCGGGGGCAGGGAAGCAGAGGAGAGTGGACACGTGCTGCCGGGCGCCGGGCCCCTTGTCAGCCCGGGCCCCGAAGCAGCCGCTTCCCCTGCTTCCCCGGTAGTTACGCCCCTGCTTCACAGTTTTTCCATCCACCACAGCATCCAGGCGACCTACCATGCTGGGAACTATGGTGTACCTATGACCCTGCACCCTGGGCTGTACCTGGACCACTAGATATGTCAAACCAGACCCACCCACTGGTGGGCTGAGATGTGGGGGTCCTTTCTTCTTTTTTGCCTGTTATTTGGTGACCCTGGTTCCACTGGCCGGGCTTATCTTTTGGTAACCACTTTACACTTGTTGGCTCCAATGTATGCTATATATACAGGTTTATACCTTTACCCCTTTAATGTATGATTTAAGCTACTCTCAACTTTTTGTGCCCTATTTATCATCTCCCCTGATGAGTTCATGTTGAACGAAACGTGACATGTCGGGAGTTTATTATTTTATTAGGGTATACTAGGGATACCGCCCAAACACAGGGAAAGGTATCCGGACGGGGTCGCCCCTTGCAGGGCAAGCACTTCGTATAGATAGGTAGGAAATCTTTAGTCCCTTCCAGGTTTCAGGGTCAACTAGGGACTGTTGACTCCCGCATCCTATCTACTTGTTGGCACCTGTTGGATGATACTTCAGCTCGCCCGATCTTCATATTCACACTGACAGGGAGAATCGGACATAAGGCATTCGACCGCAAGACTTCACAGATGTCCTACTCAAACAAGCAACATATGCTGACGGCTGCAGATGGGTGAGAACGTTCCTTATTAGTTAGAGTTTGCATATTAGTATCAACCAGATTTTGGTATTCGCCCAAGTAGGGCGTATTATGTATTGAGTGTCTTTTTCCATGGCGTGCATGGTGCTATTTTAAAGCAAAGTTATTAAATGTTAAGTTTTAGCTTCCTCTGTCCCTCTGGTGGGGAATAGTTCTTTGTGTATTTGAATTTTGGAAGTCAGTGACTAAGCAAAACATTGGACGCTCAGTCTATGTCCGCTAGTTTCATTCTCCTCACTCCCAGCTTTTCAGGGCCCTGCCCACGGATCCTGACTCCAGGGAGTGTCGGGTTGTTGTAAGCACAGCAGCATACAGCTACTTCAAGGGGTTCTTCAGGAATTAAGAAAATAAAATTACTGAAAATACTTAAATATTACTTTGTTATAAATACATTCCCAAATACCTTTCATTAGTTATAATGGTTCTTTTTGTCTGGGTAATAGTAATGTCCCCATCAGTTCCTCAATAATCGTAATGCCCCTATTAGTGCAACCCAGTAATAGCAATGCCCCCATTAGTGCCCCCTAGTTCTAGTAATGCCCCTATTAGTGCCCCCATTACTGCCCCCCAGTAATAGCAATGCCCCCAGTAGTGACCCCCATAATAGTAATGCCCCCATTAGTGCCCCCAGTAATAGTAATGCCTCCATTAGTGCCCCCAGTAATAGTAATGCCCCCATTAGTTCCCCCCAATAATCGTAATACCCCCATTAGTGACCCCCAGTAATAGCAATGCCCCCATTAGTGACCCCTAGGACTAGTAATGTCCCCATTAGTGCCCCCAGTAGTGCCCCCCTGTAATAGTAACGCCCCCATTAGTTCCCCCCTAGTAATAGTAATGACCCCATTACTGCCCTGTAGTAATAGTAATGCCCCCATTAGTGCCACCCAGTAATATTAATGCCCCCATTAGTGCCCCCAGTAATAGTAATGCCCCCATTAGTACCCCGTAGTAATTGTAATGCCCCCATTAGTGCCACCCAGTAATATTAATGCCCCCATTTGTGCCCCAGTAATAGTAATGCCCCTAGTAGTGCCCCCTAGTAATGTCCCCGTTAGTTCCCCCGAGTAATAGTCATGCTCCCATTAGTGCCCTCAGTAATTCCCCTCAGTAATAGTAATGCCCCAATTAGTGCCCCCTAGTACTTGTAGTGCCCCATTGGTGCCCCCAGTAGTGCCCTCCAGTAATAGTAATGCCCCCATTAGTTCCCTCCAGTAATAGAAATGCCCCTATTACTGCCTCCATTAGTTCCCCCAGTAATAGTTATGCCCCATAAGTGTCCCCTAGTAATAGTAATACCCCCATTAGTGCACCCCAGTAATAATAATGCCCCCAGTAATGCCCCCCAGTAATAGTACTGCTCCCATTAGTGCCCCCTAGTAATAGAATAGTGAATTAATAATAATAATTAGTCATTTAATAATACTCAGCCAAGAGCTATTGACAGGAGCGCACTGGGAACTTAAAATGGCTCCATGTTGTAGGCTGATCCAGAATGGCAGAAGGCAGCGCAACATAAGTAGGCAGGGACAACTGAAGTAGGCGAGGCCAGTAGTACCTTAGTGCAGCCTAAAATACCACCCCAGCAGAACCAAATAATACAATGTAGCACAAAATACTGCTGCTCACGTCACAGTATCAGTACAGTATCAACTGTATCACTGTGTCCCGAGGATGGTGATACAGTTGAATAGAGATGGCCCGAACTATCCGCCGGCGAACAGTTCCCGGCGAACATAGCTTGTTCGCGTTCGCCTCTGCCGGGCGAACATATGCGATGTTCGGTCCGCCCCCTATACATCATCATTGAGCAAACTTTGACCCTGTACCTCACAGTCAGCAGACACATTCCAGCCAATCAGCAGCATACCCTCCCTCCCAGACCCTCCCACCTCCTGCACAGCATCCATTTTAGATTCATTCTGAAGCTGCAGTCTTAGTGAGAGGAAGGAGAGTGTAGTAGCTGCTGATTTAATTGGGAAATTGATAGCTAGGCTAGTGAATTCAGTGTCCACTCCAGTCCTGAAAGACTCATCTGATCTCTGCTGTAAGGACAGCGTCCTGACAGCACCCCAAAAAGCCCTTTTAGGGCTGCAACATTAGTCTGCTTTTTTTTCCTTTATATACATATTGCAGTTGCCTGGCCTGCCTGTGTGTGAGGAGCTGCAGGCCCACAGACTGTAGTGTGCCCACTGCCAGTGCCCACCCCTGTCATTCCGTGTGGTACAGGACTTTGCATCAAAAAAGGCATTTAATTTTTACACTTTAATCTAAGGTTAGTTGCCTGCCAGTGTGTGTCAGGCTGACTTCCACTGACTGTAGTGTGCCCACTGCCAGTGCCCACCACTCATACCGGCTGGCACAGGACTTTGCATAAAAAGGCATTTAATTTTTACACTTTAGTGTAATTTCAGCTGCTTGCCTGCTGCTAGTGTGTGTCAGGCCGACTTCAACTGACTGTAGTGTGCCCACTGCCAGTGCTCCACCCCTGTCGTCCCGTGTGGCACAGGACTTTGCTTAAAAAAAAGGCACTTAATTTTTACACTTTAATCTAAGGTTAGTTGCCTGCCAGTGTGTGTCAGGCTGACTTCCACTGACTGTAGTGTGCCCACTGCCAGTGTCCACCACTCATACCGGCTGGCACAGGACTTTGCATAAAAAGGCATTTAATTTTTACACTTTAGTGTAATTTCAGCTGCTTGCCTGCTGCTAGTGTGTGTCAGGCCGACTTCAACTGACTGTAGTGTGCCCACTGCCAGTGCCCACCCCTGTCATCCCGTGTGGCACAGGACTTTGCTTAAAAAAAGGCACTTAATTTTTACACTTTAATCTAAGGTTAGTTGCCTGCCAGTGTGTGTCAGGCTGACTTCCACTGACTGTAGTGTGCCCACTGCCAGTGTCCACCACTCATACCGGCTGGCACAGGACTTTGCATAAAAAGGCATTTAATTTTTACACTTTAGTGTAATTTCAGCTGCTTGCCTGCTGCTAGTGTGTGTCAGGCCGACTTTAACTGACTGTAGTGTGCCCACTGCCAGTGCCCACCCCTGTCATCCCGTGTGGCACAGGACTTTGCTTAAAAAAAGGCACTTAATTTTTACACTTTAATCTAAGGTTAGTTGCCTGCCAGTGTGTGTCAGGCTGACTTCCACTGACTGTAGTGTGCCCACTGCCAGTGTCCACCACTCATACCGGCTGGCACAGGACTTTGCATAAAAAGGCATTTAATTTTTACACTTTAGTTTAATTTCAGCTGCTTGCCTGCTGCTAGTGTGTGTCAGGCCGACTTCAACTGACTGTAGTGTGCCCACTGCCAGTGCCCACCCCTGTCATCCCGTGTGGCACAGGACTTTGCTTAAAAAAAGGCACTTAATTTTTACACTTTAATCTAAGGTTAGTTGCCTGCCAGTGTGTGTCAGGCTGACTTCCACTGACTGTAGTGTGCCCACTGCCAGTGTCCACCACTCATACCGGCTGGCACAGGACTTTGCATAAAAAGGCATTTAATTTTTACACTTTAGTGTAATTTCAGCTGCTTGCCTGCTGCTAGTGTGTGTCAGGCCGACTTCCACTGACTGTAGTGTGCCCACTGCCAGTGTCCACCACTCATACCGGCTGGCACAGGACTTTGCATAAAAAAGGCATTTAATTTTTACACTTTAGTGTAATTTCAGCTGCTCACCTGCTGCTAGTGTGTGTCAGGCCGACTTCAACTGACTGTAGTGTGCCCACTGCCAGTGCCCACCCCTGTCATCCCGTGTGGCATAGGACTTTGCTTAAAAAAAGGCACTTAATTTTTACACTTTAATCTAAGGTTAGTTGCCTGCCAGTGTGTGTCAGGCTGACTTTCACTGACTGTAGTGTGCCCACTGCCAGTGTCCACCACTCATACCGGCTGGCACAGGACTTTGCATAAAAAGGCATTTAATTTTTACACTTTAGTGTAATTTCAGCTGCTCACCTGCTGCTAGTGTGTGTCAGGCCGACTTCAACTGACTGTAGTGTGCCCACTTCCAGTGCCCACCCCTGTCATCCCGTGTGGCACAGTACTTTGCATCAAAAAAGGCATTTAATTTTTACACTTTAGTGTAATTTCAGTTGCTTGCCTGCTGCTAGTGTGTGTCAGGCTGACTTCCACTGACTGTAGTGTGCCCACTGCCAGTACCAACCACTGATACCGGGTGGCACAGTAGCTTGCCGATAAATAAGGCATTTAATTTTTAGACAGTAGTCTAAATTCAGTTGCTTGCCTGCTGCCAGTGTGTGTCAGGCCCTCTTCCACTGACTTTAGTGTGCCCACTGCCAGTGCCAACCACTGATACCGGGTGGCACAGTAGCTTGCCGATAAATTAGGCATTTAATTTTTAGACAGTAGTCTAAATTCAGTTGCTTGCCTGCTGCCAGTGTGTGTCAGGCCCTCTTCCACTGACTGTAGTGTGCCCACTGCCAGTGCCAACCACTGATACCGGGTGGCACAGTAGCTTGCCGATAAATAAGGCATTTAATTTTTAGACAGTAGTCTAAATTCAGTTGCTTGCCTGCTGCCAGTGTGTGTCAGGCCCTCTTCCACTGACTGTAGTGTGCCCACTGCCAGTGCCAACCACTGATACCGGGTGGCACAGTAGCTTGCCGATAAATAAGGCATTTAATTTTTAGACAGTAGTCTAAATTCAGTTGCTTGCCTGCTGCCAGTGTGTGTCAGGCCCTCTTCCACTGACTGTAGTGTGCCCACTGCCAGTGCCAACCACTGATACCGGGTGGCACAGTAGCTTGCCGATAAATAAGGCATTTAATTTTTAGACAGTAGTCTAAATTCAGTTGCTTGCCTGCTGCCAGTGTGTGTCAGGCCCACTTCCACAGACTGTAGTGTGCCCACTGCCAGTGCCAACCACTCATACCGGGTGGCACAGTACCTAGCACGCGTAGTACCACTTATCTAAAAAAATGACAGGCAGAGGCAGGCCACCTCGCAGGGGCCGTCGTGGTCGTGGTGCTGTGATTTCCACTGTCCCTGGAATAATGCCCAGTTTTCAGAGGCCACGTACCCTGAACCCGAAAAATTCAGAGGACGTAGTTGACTGGCTTAGACAGGACACCCAATCTTCAACAGCTTCCGCTAAGAACCTTGACGCACCATCCTCCTCCAGCTCAGCTCGGTCACCTGCTCTCAAGTTACCACGCACCCGCCCGTCGCCACCACCACCACTACCACCACAGCCACCACAGCCGCTTCACTTGATCCGTCAGAGGAGTTATTTACACATCAGTTGGATGCAATTAGTGATGCGCAACCATTATTGCCAGATGATGTAGATTACGGGGATATGTCTCAGTCAGGCAGGATTACACACATGGACGTACAGTGTGATGATGATGATGATGATGTTGTACCCGCTGCTGCTTCCTTTGCTGAGGTGTCAGATACAAGTGAAGCGGTTGATGATGACGATGTGTCCACGGATGCCACGTGGGTGCCTGCTCGAAGAGAAGAAGAGGGGAAAGTTCTGAAGGGGAGACAGAGAGAATGAGGAGACGAGTTGGAAGCAGGGGAGGTCGTCGCAAGGAGTTAGTGGCACAGTCAGACAGCATGTATCGGCACCTGGGGTCAGCCAGACAGCACGCCAGTCAACGCATGCTGTTGCCACCACTAGAATGCCGTCATTGCAAAGCTCAGCAGTGTGGCATTTTTTTGTGTGTCTGCCTCTGATAAAAGCAATGCCATTTGCAACCTGTGCCAAAAGAAACTGAGTCGTGGGAAGTCCAACACCCACCTTGGTACAACTGCTTTGCGAAGGCACATGATCTCACATCACAAACGCCTATGGGATCAACACATGAGTACAAGCAGCACACAAACTCAAAGCCACCATGCTCCTCCTGGTCCAGCATCTTCAGCCACGCCAACCACTGCTGTCCTCCCTGCCCCCTCTCAACCACCCGCCACTCCATCTCTCACCTTCAGCAGTTCCTGCTCATCTGCCCACAGTCAGGTGTCTGTCAAGGACATGTTTGAGCATAAGAAGCCAATGTCACAAAGTCACCCCTTGCCCGGCGACTGACAGCTGGCTTGACGGAACTCTTAGCCCGCCAGCTTTTACCATACCAGCTGGTAGAGTCTGAGGCCTTCAAAAATTTGTCGCTATTGGGACACCACAGTGGAAGGTACCCGGACGAAATTTTTTTCAAAAAGGCAATCCCAAACCTCTACCATGTCATTGAAAAGGAAGTCATGGCATCTCTGGCATACAGTGTTGGGGCAAGGGTCCATCTGACCACTGATACCTGGTCTGCAAAGCACGGTCAGGGCAGGTATATCACGTATACTGCGCATTGGGTCAACCTGCTGACGGCTGACAAGCATGGAATGCGTGGCTCCGCAGCGGAGTTGGTGACACCACCACGACTTGCAGGCAGACCTACTGCCACCTCCTCTACTCCTGCTCGATCCTCTTCAATATCCTCCTCGGCTGAGTCCTCTTCTGCTGCGGCGTCTGGCTGCACATCAACTGATTCCCCCAGCTCCCCAGGGGCTATTCCACATCCCGGATACGACAGTGTCACGCTATCTTGGGGTTGACTTGCCTGAAAGCAGAGAGCCACACAGGACCAGCACTCCTGTCCGCCCTGAACGCACAGGTGGATCAGTGGCTGACCCCGCACCAACTGGAGATCGGCAAAGTGGTGTGTGACAATGGAAGCAATCTGTTGGCGGCATTAAATTTGGGCAAGTTGTCACATGTGCCGTGCATGGCACATGTGTTGAATCTCATCGTACAACGTTTTGTGTCTAAGTACCCAGGCTTACAGGACGTCCTCAAGCAGGCCAGGAAGGTGTGTGGCCATTTCAGGCGTTCCTACACGGCCATGGCGCACTTTTCCGATATTCAGCGGCGAAACAACATGCCAGTGAGGCGCTTGATATGCTGACAGCCCGACACGTTGGAATTCAACACTCCTAATGTTCGACCGCCTGCTCCAACAAGAAAAAGCCGTCAACGAGTATTTGTATGACCGGGGTGCTAGGACAGCCTCTGCGGAGCTGGGAATATTTTTGCCACGTTACTGGACACTCATGCGCAATGCCTGTAGGCTTATGCGTCCTTTTGAGGAGGTGACAAACCTAGTCAGTCGCACCGAAGGCACCATCAGCGACCTCATCCCATTTGTTTTCTTCCTGGAGCGTGCCCTGCGAAGAGTTCTGGATCAGGCTGTAGATGAGCGTGAAGAGGAAGAGGAAGAGTTGTGGTCACCATCACCACCAGAAACAGCCTTGTCATCATCGCTTGCCGGACCTGCAGCAACGCTGGAAGAGGAGTATGAGGAAGAGGAGTCAGAGGAGGAATGTGGTGGCTTTGAGGAGGAGGAAGACCAATCACAGCAGGCACCCCAGGGTGCTCGTTGTTGTCACCTATCTGGGACCCATGGTGTTGTACGTGGCTGGGGGGAAGAACAGACCGTCAATGACATCAGTGAGGACGAGGAACGGGAAATGAGTAGCTCTGCATCCAACCTTGTTCAAATGGGGTCTTTCATGCTGTCATGTCTGTTGAGGGACCCACGTATAAAAAGGATAAAGGAGAACGATCTGTACTGGGTGGCCACGCTACTAGACCCCCGGTATAAGCAGAAAGTGGCAGAAATGTTACCAAATTTCAAAAAGTCGGAAAGGATGCAACAGTTCAAAACCAAACTAAAAAATATGCTTTACACAGCTTATAAGGGGATGTCACAGCACAACGGGAATCTAACAGGGAAGAGGTGAGTGTAATCCTCCTCCTACCACGGCGGCAAGGACTGGACGATTTACAGATGTGTTGTTGATGGAGGACATGCGGAGCTTTTTCAGTCCTACTCATCGCCACAGCCCTTCGGGATCCAGCCTTAGAGAACGACTCGACCGACAGGTAGCAGACTACCTCGCCTTAACAGCAGATATCGACACTCTGAGGAGCAATGAACCCCTTCACTACTGGGTGTGCAGGCTTGACCTGTGGCCTGAGCTATCCCAGTTTGCGATAGAACTTCTGGCCTGCCCTGCTTCAAGTGTCCTGTCAGAAAGGACCTTCAGTGCAGCAGGAGGCATTGTCACTGACAAGAGAAGTCGCCTCGGTCAAAAAGTGTTGATTACCTCACCTTCATAAAGATGAATGAGGCATGGATCCCGAAGGGACTGACAGTGGGGGATACGCTTGACTAACAAAAGGCCTGATTACATGCCATGGCCTTAAAATGGTCCCCATGCTGCTGTATTTAATGTCTGCATACCGGATGACTTTCGTGAATTCTCCACCACCAACTAGGGTTCAAGCCGCAATGTTTTAGTCACTTTTCTGCCTGGAAAACATAAATTTTTCCGGCCGCTGCTACAATAGCGGCTGCAACAGTGCCATTATTTTTCAGGCATGTGTACATGCCTAATTTTTCTGGTGCAGCACTGTGGCTGCAAAAACAAACCAAAAAAAAAGGCACATACAAGTGTCAATTCCCCTTCGTGATCGTTACCTTGTTGTGGTGAAGGGGCTTGCGTATCACAATGAAGCAATCATCATCACCTCTATAAGTGTGTTGGCAATGTTGCCACACCCCAGATGATAAGGCCGTTGCTTCATTATGATCAGACCAAAAGCGATCGGGTGGCCACGCTACTAGACCCCGGTATAAGCAGAAAGTGGCAGAAATGTTACCAAATTACCGAAAGTCGGAAAGGATGCAGCAGTTCAAAACCAAACTAAAAAATATGCTTTACACAGCTTATAAGGGGGATGTCAATGGGGATTCGACAATGGTTAATCAATTCGACCGGATAGGGTCCGTAACAGGGATTAAACTGATAGCAATAGTACTAGTTAAGACACCACTCATATAGGGTGTCACAGCACATTGCTCTGTGCACGCGCAGTGCCCCAATTTGGGAGTAAGAGGACCGACCAAGCTGCTTTTTCCATCTCCCGGTTCCTGAAATCAATTCAGTTTAGTGTACGAGAGTTTGGTCTGTCACTGTGAAGGCAGTCGAAGGTACCCGGCCTAAATTTTTTTCACAAAAGGCAATCCCTGATATGGGACGTAACAGGGATTAAACTGATGAGAATAATACTACAGAAAATACCACTCATATCAGTGGAGGGAGCCAGCGTTTTTTAACCATCTCCCCGTTCAAAAAATCTATTTAATAAATGGCCCCCAGATTGGGGAGTCGGGGACGTTAGAGGGATTAAACTGATGAGAATAGTACTACAGAAAATACCACTCATATCGGGTGTGACAGTAAATTGCACGGCGCAGACGCAGTGACCGTGGTTTAAAACAGAGTGGAGGGAGCCAGCGTTTTTAACCATCTCCCGTTCGAAAAATCTATTCAATAAATGGCCCCCAGATTGGGGACGTTAGAGGGATTAAACTGATGAGAATAGTACTACAGAAAATACCACTCATATCGGGTGTGACAGTAATTTGCACGGCGCAGACGCAGTCACCGTGGTTTAAAACAGAGTGGAGGGAGCCAGCGTTTTTTAACCATCTCCCGTTCGAAAAATCTATTCAATAAATGGCACCCAGATTGGGGACGTTAGAGGGATTAAACTGATGAGAATAGTACTACAGAAAATACCACTCATATCGGGTGTGACAGTAAATTGCACGGCGCAGACGCAGTGACCGTGGTTTAAAACAGAGTGGAGGGAGCCAGCGTTTTTTAACCATCTCCCCGTTCGAAAAATCTATTCAATAAATGGCACCCAGATTGGGGACGTTAGAGGGATTAAACTGATGAGAATAGTACTACAGAAAATACCACTCATATCGGGTGTGACAGTAAATTGCACGGCGCAGACGCAGTCACCGTGGTTTAAAACAGAGTGGAGGGAGCCAGCGTTTTTTAACCATCTCCCCGTTCGAAAAATCTATTCAATAAATGGCACCCAGATTGGGGACGTTAGAGGGATTAAACTGATGAGAATAGTACTACAGAAAATACCACTCATATCGGGTGTGACAGTAAATTGCACGGCGCAGACGCATTGACCGTGGTTTAAAACAGAGTGGAGGGAGCCAGCGTTTTTTTAACCATCTCACCGTTCGAAAAATCTATTCAATTCATCTTTTGGGGACCCTTGGTGTTGTACGTGGCTGGGTGGAGGAAGAAACCTTCAATGACATCACCGGGACGTGGCTAGCTTGGTATCCAACCTTGTGCAAATGGGGAGTTTGCGGTTGTGCAAATGAACTGTTTGCGGTGCATTAAAAGGGAGTTTGGTCTGTCAATGTCAGTGAAGCGGGCGTAACCCTTACACTACCTGATCGATACAACATCATACCTGATCGTATACACAAACTGGATGTTTTAAAGCACGTTATTCCAAACAATTTAGGAATGTTAGTTGATTTATGCCGTTTATGGATTAAAACCCGACTCTGCGTCCACTACGTAATTTTCCATGGGAGTTTTGCCATAGATCCCCCTCCGGCATGCCACAGTCCAGGTGTTAGACCCCTTGAAACAACTTTCTCATCACTATTGTGGCCAGAAAGAGTCCCTGTGGGTTTTAAAATTCGCCTGCCAATTGAAGTCTATGGCGGTTCGCCCGGTTCGCCCGTTCGCGAACATTTGCAGAAGTTCGCGTTCGCTGTTCGCGAACTGAAAATTTTATGTTCGCGACATCACTACAGTTGAATTCAGGAGGGCACGTGTGGATGTCGGCTTGATGCTCCAAGCATTAATTGTTGATTAAAGCATCAGATTGTTATGCTCTCTGTAGGGTCTATGGCCAGTCTGCCCCTGGCTATTGAAGATGCAGGGCCTCCTTTATGAGGCAGAGGGTCTAAATACAACTTCAAGAGTTCAACAATATGTTGATGTTTCAGAAATGTGAATGGATGCATTCAATCTGTAATACAAAATAAGTAATGGGTAATTAGTGAATACATCCCCCCCCCCCTAAAAAACCCATCCAAAAACACCTGACTTAGGCAGCACCTTTTTTTTAGCGTTTTTGTGGTGTTTGAGCACAGGCGTCTTTAATAGTGTATTTTGATTGCCTTGAGTTTTTGTATAGGGAAGTATATACCATCCCTGTGATTTCACTTCCTCTGTAGAACTCAATGGGGAAAATAGATTGTTACAAAAAACGCCAGGCAAAAATGCCACTAAAAATGCAATATATACATGCATTTCTTCAAGCAGGGCAAAAAAGGAAAAGAAAAAAAAAGAAACAATGAGACAAGAACTCCAGACAATGAGGGAAAAAACAACAAGGGTCAAGAAACGCCACTAGAAAAAAAATCTCCTGTTTGTCTTGCAGATAATATTTTGCATACACTTCCATGTAACATCCAGAGCTGGCATTTATTGGCTAAAAATGCTACAGAATATGCAAATAAAAAAAACTCACCAAAAACCTAAACACAGGCAAAACAAACTTATGTGTGACACCAGCCTAACTCATGTGGTCAACATTAAGATGAAGGAAGAGCCGACATGGTAGGGCTAAATCTACTGGAGAACACAGATGGTCTATAATGTGACATCTCCAACTCGAGCACTTCACCCGAGAGTATAAAAGCAAAAATCTGAGTAAAAAAGAAAATCAAAGCCAATTAGAGATGTTAAAAAAAACGCTGTATGATGTGGTTTGGCCCTAATGTTCAAAGTCACACATTAACCCAATTTAATGTAGCTGCATACAGTGACAGAGCACTTGTCAGAGGTGTAAACGTAAGTTTATGGACCCTAATTCAAAATGTAAAAACTAAGATCACAACCTACCAGATGCTATTTATAATACTGGAGTTTTCTTACGATTTTGCTTTAGGGTACTTTCACACTAGCGTTTTGGATTCCGTTTGTGAGATCCATTGCAGGGCTCTCACAAACGGTCCAAAACGGATCAGTTAAGCCCCAATGCATTCTGAATGGATAAGGATCAGTTAGGCTCCATTCCGCTTCTATTCTGTTTTTGAGGCGGACACCAAAACGCAGCATTCAGGGTCCTGGAGCTTCTAGTTAAAGGGGTTGTCTCATCATAGACAAATGGGGGCATATCGCTAGGGACCCGCACCTATATCGAGAACGAATCCCAGCAAGGTGGTGGCTGGAGGACTCCGGTCCGGCCACTACCAAGCCGGCTCCCCATAGAAGTGAATGGGAGCGCTCGGCTATTTTTGCCGGCCCCATAGAAAATAAATGAAGGGCGGCTGCGCATGCACAGTGCTCCCTCCTTCACTTGCTGGGTTTCATTCTCGATATAAGTGCGGGTCCCAGCGATGGGACCCGCACTTATAAGACAATGGGGGCATATCTTAGTGATATGCCCCCATTGTCCATGATGAGACAACCCCTTTAAGGCCCCTTAATATGGGCCAATGATCCAGGAAATTATCGTGAAGGATTGTTCCTAGAAATGCTTGATCCCAAACATTGACTAATGTAAAGGTGCTGACGATCACCTGATGAATGATCAGACACTCGTTCATCAGGTGAAGTCATTGTTTTCAGGAAAGCAGATTGTTCCATGTAAACAGGGATTTGCTGCCCAGAAACAATTGATTACTTCAGCGACCTCTGTATTAATAGTTTGTTCCCATACAGAGAAAGTGAGTGCTGCATGTAAATGCAGCTCTCACCTCTGCTCACGATCAGACAATTATTGGGAACAAATTGTTCATTCGCAATAATTACCTGCACAGTCGGCCTTTTATAATGGGAGTCTATGGCGTCGCATTGCGACATGCAACATGCTGCAACTACGACACGACAGTCGCAAAAAATCCATTCAAGATGGGTTTTTCTGCGACTGTTCTGCGACTGATGGGTTTTTCTGTGACAACAGTGCGACAAAATGTCGCGCGACAAATGTTGCAGTGAAGTTGCGACCTATTTGTCGCGCGACAAATGTCGTCGTGTGAACCTAGCCTAAAAGGGCATTTACAATTCTGACAAATTAGTTATTATCTCAGCTTGAAAAATAGGATAATTCTCTTTATTTTCAGCTTTCATGTCAAATAATCATTAAATTAAAAGACAATTGCATGCAAATAAGACATAGAACACTTCATAAAAGGCTCATATCACCCATGAATACAAATGAGCGTGGACTGGAGCTGCTCTGTCACTCATTAACTGTCTCCTGGGCACGTTCCCAACAACATGGAATTGTTGATGAAAGTATTTAGAAACTCACCGAGAAAGAAGACCTCCATGCCTGAGCAATTAGTGATACACCATTTGGATGCACAGACAACGTGCCTGAGTGACTGAATATAAATCATTAAGAGCCATATTGCAAATTGATTTCAGCAGTGCAGTCTAAATACAATAAAATTCCTTCAATCTGAAATGTAATAAAGAAAATCTGATAGTCCAGAATTTATTTCTATCACAAAACCAATTAAGAAATTCAAATTTAAGGGGTTTTCGAGGAGTTAAATACTGATGATCTATTATCAGGATAGGTTATCAATATCTGATCAGTGATGGTCCACCCGTCAGCCCCACCAATCAACTGTTTGAAGAGGCCATTGAGCACTGTGGTCTTTTCCTAGGCCAGTGATGTCATATTCATTGGTTACATGGCCTATGTGCAGCTCAGTCCTATTCAAGTGATTGGGCCTGGGCTACAGTACCAAACAAAACTACTATTCAATGTATGGCCCTGAGCTTGGTAGGCTGTGAGGAGGCCACAGCGTTAATACGAGGGCTGTGGCCCTTTCATACAGCTGATTGGCTGTGGTGCCAGGAATTGGCCCCTCACAATCAGATATTAATGACTTACGCCGAGGATAGGTCATCCATACTGTATTCCCGGAAAACCCCTTTGATAAACAAAGTAGGTTTCTAAAGGTTCCCTTTAGACAGAACAATTCAGCAGGCGATTGTTGGGAAGAAACCTTTCCTACTCCACACTGATGAGGGGCAACACCCCGAAACAGCTGTCTGTGGATGGATAACTGGCTTAGGTTTTCCCTGTCACATCCTTAAAGCTTGTAAAAAAGCGGGATCTTGACATAGGGGCCACTTAATATGGTGGATTTGGGGATCTCTGTAATGGAGACACCCCTTTGCTCGGCTTTCCTTCCTTTGAGGGATATCTGGCTTTCATTGTGTTGTAGACCCAATACTGGGGCTCCACATTTATTTAGCATATTACTGTTTCCCAGGGAGCTTTGCACTTTGGATTGCAGTGTTGAGACTCTTAACTGAGGCTCCGCTGAGTTTTTTGTAGCTGGTCTCCCTGAGATCAGCTATTGTTCTGTTTGAGTAGTCTCCAAGGCATTGCTCCCGGTTATCCAGAATCCTACTCCACACTGATGAGGGGCAACACCCTGAAACAGCTGTCTGTGGATGGATAACTGGCTTAGGTTTTCCCCGTCACATCCTTAAAGCTTGTAAAGTGGGATCTTGACATAGGGGCCACTTAATATGGTGGATTTGGAGATCTCTGTAATGGAGACACCCCTTTGCACCGGTTTTCCTTCCTTTGAGGGATATCTGGCTTTCATTGTGTTGTAGACCCAATACTGGGGCTCCACGTTAATTTTGCATGTTAATGAAGGCGACAGCTGCATTTACATGGAGCGATCTCTTCCATAGTATGGGGAGAAGTGATTACTAATGCCATCACTCTTCCCCATACAGACATTTTGTTTGCCGGCAGCAGAGCATGTTTAGATGGCATGTCGGCAAACGATGATTAAGGTGCCTACAAAAAATATCCAATTACCCGATGGGTAATCGGTGGCACCTTTACACAACCAGATAATTTCTAACCTACATTCCTCTGAATGCTCGTTAGCAATTATCTGACGGATTCTCCGCTCGTGTAATAGACCTTTAAGACTATCAGATAATTTAGAATATATTATTCACCACCTGTCCAGCGCCATTGATGTTGAATCCAGTTGATATCACTGGGGACAGTTATGGCCCGTCATACATTTATTCAGTAGAAGGTTCTGTCAGGGAAATTACACGGTGGCTACTTGAAGGACGAAATGATTGCCTTATGATACTCAATGGCTCTCCACTGTGGGCCATAATGAGATTCCTTAGGGAGGAGCAGCTACTTTCCCGAACAGGACACGTGAACTCAGACGTTCTCAGTGGCTTGTTCATGTATCCTCCTAGGAAAAAAGCCAGTTCCTCCCTAAGGAATACATCTATGGCCCAGAGTGAAGAGCCACTGAGTTGTTAAGACCTGAAAATCACTTGACACACATGTTCATTGGGTAGCACTAGATAACAGTCATGTCAGTGATTTCAGACATTTAGAAACAGTTATGTATGGGCTCCATTGTCAGCGCCTTTAGTAAAATCCAGAGGTATAAAATTGCATCCATAAGATAAATTAGCACCAACTTTCTAAAAGTAAAAATTGTCATATAATCATCTCAAATAGCTTCTTGGATTAAATAATTTCAAGAAGCACTCCAGCAAAACAGTTTCTCTATGTAGTGTAACACAGGCAATTATTAAAGAATAATGCAGAGACCCATGTGTATGTCTTGTGTATGCCTGTCTTATTTGATAAGTCAATTACCATGCTGATTTCTTCTTCCCATCAGATATGGTTTCCCTGCAGCCTCTGAAGAGACACAGGAGGTGTTAGGGTACTTTCACACTAGCGTTGGTGCGGATCCGTCTGTTTATTTGCACAGACGGATCCGCACCTCTAATGCAAACGTTTGTATCTGTTCAGAACGGATCCGTTTGCATTAGCTTTAAAGAAAAATGACAAAGTCCAAAACGGATCCGTTTTGAATTACATTAAAAGTCAATGGGGAACGGATCCGTTTTCAAATGCACCATATTGTGTCACTGACAACGGATCCGCCCCCATTGACTTACATTGTAAAAAAAAAACTGATCCGTTAGGCTCCACCTCTTCAGACGGACACCAAAATGCTGCATGCTGCATTTTGGTGTCCGCCTCCAAACGGAATAGAGGCGGAACGGAACCGAACTGATGCATTCTGAGCGGATCCTTATCCATTCAGAATGCATTGGGGCTTAAGTGCAGGAAGTTTGTACATATCACGCTTGTGATATGATTCTCCCCATCAGCTCCTACAGGCAGGGGAAGCAGTGTGAAGCTATGTCTCATAGAAATGCACTCTATACATCGAGGTTGGTAAAACAGCTATTTGACAGTCGCAAGGAGGAATTAGATGAAAATTAATTTCTATAGATCATAGAACGTTATCCACACAGAAGAGCATGTGTGGACTGACAGACCGGATCATATGAGGCTGCTTCCCATAATGAAAGGGTTCAAAATATATCGATGCAACCGAGCTAGTATAGAACAAATGATGGTGTCCTAGCATTATATGGAAGCTGAAGCCCCCATGAATCCATGGAACAGGAATCTGTATCGTCAATAGACATACATCATTCTGTCTCAAGATTTGCCTCCTCCAGATCCCCAAAACTATAATGTTTTATAATGTGTGAGCACATCCAAAGCTTTCCTAAATAATGTTATAAGGTTCTTTAATTTTGATCTTTGATAAATTAAGGGGTTGTCCAGAATCAGAATAAGGGATCAGCTGTTTTCTTCCCAGAAACAGTGCTTTTCTAAAAAAGAATACAATCACTTGTTTCAAATTCTGGACAAACTTCTGAAACAGATATAAATTTAGGGTCAAAATGTCTTAAAAAATAAAATAAAAGAAGTGATACTCACCTCTCCCATCCTCTGCCGATCCTGTACCAGTGCTTCCTAGGTTTCCCATTGGTCTACTTCCTGGTCCCTCTTTACATGGCAACATGACCACTCAGTCAGTCACTGGCTAGGGTGGGTCACTACTGCTGCTAGTAATTGGCTGAGAGGGACTATGAAAATAAAGACCAACAGGGAAGAATTGGACTTGATGCAACGGGGGATAGTAAAGTGGGTATGAAATTTTTAAAGGGCGTCTGTCAGCAGATTTGTCCCTATGACACTGGCTGACCTGTTACATGTGCACTTGGCAGCTGAAGACATCTGTGTTGGTCCCATATTCATATGTGACCGCATTGCTGAGAAAAAATAGGTTTTAAAATATGCAAATGAATCTCTAGGAGCAACGGGGGCGTTACCATTACACCTAGAGGCTCAGCTCTCTCTGCAACTGCTGCATCCTCTCAACTTTGATTAATATTAGAAGAAGTCAGGGCCAGAGGTGATCACGTTTACACTGCCTATCCCTGTCAATCAAAGTGCAGAAGGCGTGGCACGTAGCCTCTTGGTGTAACAGCAACTCCCCCGTTGCTCCTTGAGGCTCATTTGCATATATTAAGACATCATTTTATCAGCAATGCGGGCACATATGGACATGGGTCCAACACAGATGCCTTCAGCTGCCAAGTGCACATGTAACAGGTCAGCCAGTGTCATAGGTACAAATCTGCTGACAGAGGCCCATTAGTGCCATTCAGCCCCAATTTTACCGCCTGGACAACCGCTTTAAATTATTGCTAATCTGAATATATTTCCCCACACACTAAATCCAACCTAACATGCATACTGACAGTTTACTTTTCTTCCAAATTATCTGGCCCTAAGCCATATAGATCCAGAATAGGGCCATCCATATAATAAAGAGGTTGTTCTTTGCATACATCATGTTCCTATAATGGTTGCTTTATGCTTGAGTTTGAGGCAACAAACCGTCTTTCATAGCAACAGCACTGAATATTGGGTGACCTCATGTCTTTGTCACAATCTGAAAATTGATTTGATTGACTCCTTAAATGTTGACTTTTACATTCCTTAGTGGAAATTCACATTCCACATGCATCTGGGTGGCATTTAATATGTATGTGCAAATTCATAAATCTAGATGAAAAGAAACATTCTTTATTAGGCTTCCTTCACACACATACACACCATGCCTAGAGCATCCAAAAATGTCAAAAATAAAGAAAATGAAGAAAAAAATTTATATTAAAATTAAAAAAATTAAAATGAATATTTCCTTATTCCTTATTGACTTACAGCAAACATCTGGTAAAAAAAAAAAAAAAAAACGTAGGAAAAAGAAACTAAGCAAAAAAAACACTGCAAAAACAGCCCATACTTTATAATGTGTCTGCATCTAGAATCTAAAGAGTCGTCTAATTTAGTGCAACTAGAGTTTCTGCACTTTCTTCTGACTTGCTCGACAAGGGGTTGGGCTTAGTGAGAAGGAGGCGTGGTCTAAGATGCATCATTTTCTGGCTACATTGCACCACAATTCTGGAGTAAAATTGTGTTGCTAACTAGGCCATCCAATATTTAGTCAGAGTCAGAGAAAACGGTCTGTCCCTGCACTAAATTCATCATCCAGTCTAAGCCCCTGTCATAAATCTGCTGTATGTCTAGACGGCCTGTGAAAGTTTATACCTTCTGTAGGTTTAGTACCGTATTTTTCGCCCCCTATAAGACACACTTTTTTCCCCCCATAACGGGAGTAAATGTCAGTGCGTCTTATCAGGCAAATACTAATGAGCACCTCCATTATGGAAGCGCTTATTAGTAATGGAGGATCGGGAAGTGAATGCAGCGCTCCCCGGGATCTGTACTCACTGCTTCCTGGTCTTCCTCAGTCGCTCACTGTGCTGTAACTGCGCATAGTGGGAGGACATCCATGCTCTGTGACCTTGCGGTGTACGTGTCATGTCACACCACGGGGCAGGAAGGGCAGCAAGAACAGGAAGAAGAAGAGCGCTGTAAGTGAGGAGCGGCAGCATCCGGAGCAGGAGAAGTAAGTCAATTTTTTTTGTCTGCACTGCTGTCTGATTAATATGGGGGTCTGATTTAAGGTCTGAATTGGGGTCTGATTTGAGGTCTGAATAGGAGTCTTATGCACATTGGGGTTTGATCTAAGGTCTGTATAGGGGTCTTATGCACATTGAGGTCTGATCTGAGGTCTGATTGGGGGTTATTCACATTAAGGTTCTGATCTGAAGTCTGATTGGGGGCCATTTACATTGGGGCTCTGATCTGAGGTCTGATTTGGGGTCATTCACTTTGGGACTCTGATCTGAGGTCTGATTGGGGGTCATATTCACATCTGGGGTCTGATATGAGGCCTGGTTATCATTGGGGATCTGACTTGGGGTTTTAGCTGATGAAAAATGTTTTTAAAACCTAGCTATGTCTTATGGGCAGGTGCATCTTATAGGGTGAAAAATATGGTAAATCTGGGCCAATTATTTTTCTTAAACTGCTATGCGTGAAACCATCTTCACACTTTGGTATCTGTAAGACTGGACATCTACTATCTTCTGTTTGTCCACTATTACCTGAACTCTTGGCTTTACCAACTATGCTCTCACCCCTTGTATTGAACCTGATCAGAATCTGCCTGACTCCCATTGCCAACATCTCGGACTTGCATTTTACTTTTACATTTATTGTGAAATTGAAAGACATAGAGCTTTTTCCTGGCAATTGGTGCACTTTCGATTTGGGTTGTAATTATTTGGACCCAAATCAACACATAGTAAGATAGTAAAAATAGTATGTAAGGCTAATATCTATCCAGTTCAGAATCCTGCAAAGTTAATGCAGAGGAATGCAAAAACCCCATGAAGTAAAAGCCGATTTCCTTCATTTTAGGGGGAAAAAAATCCATCCCAACTCCAGTTAGACAATTAGATTAACTTCCTGGATCAAAGACCCATCTCCAGAGATCTAATAAGTCATCTGAATTAGTTCCAAATTGAATTTTAACCCGACTTGGAGCTGTATCCAATGATGCAGTAAGAATCCTGACTACTGACAAACACCACTTAGATGCAGTTCAATGTAGAGATATTGATCACAATGCATCATATACTCCGCTTGTAAGGCTAGGTTCCATCTGTGGCAGACAAAATACTGGCACATGCAGTGGTATTTTGTTTGGCCAATTGCCATTATTCACATTGGATACCTCATGGACCCCATTATAGGGAAGGGGTTCTATTAAGCGCCAGCAGTGTCCGGGATATACTGGATCCAGAGGAAAAATTTGATTCGGCAACTTCGCCAAAGTTAGCCAAGAAATGTGATTTGTCACGAATTGATTCAACACGAATCACTGTAAATCAGGTACACTTAGGCCACTCAGCTTTAGGGTATGGCCACATGGAGCGGCCATGCTGCCAATTAGCCTGCAGCTACCTTTCATTTAATAATGAAGCCCGCACTGTAAAGTTGGTCTTCATTGTTAATAGCCGCGCGGCACCTTCAATGCACCTCTAAGCAAGGGTTGTTGCTGGTATGAAGTTTAGCTGGTTAGGTTGGGGGGACAATATGCATATTATTGCAGTTCTTGCCTGCAATCTTCTGCAGGTCATTTGGCAGTAAACACTGAATATTAATCAGCTCTGGCATATCCATGTCTCTAACCCCAGTGCTCTCCTGCCCTACAGGTGGGATTCCTTCTTCTGCCATCTACTTTTCCTCATTTTTCACATTATCTAATACCGATGAGAATAAGTCAGACTCATGAGGAACATCCAACTCCTCCTCTCTGCATCTTGCTGACTTTTCTAGGACATGGAGACTTTGAAGGATGATTTGGGAGAAGTAAAGCCCAGAAACTCTAGTAAAGATAAGGATGGTCATCATTAAGACCTGGTCCCTGTAAGGGGTGCAGACTGGATGGTATTGGTTGCCACGTTGACACCAGAATAATAAAGGCTTCCATCTTATTGGTATTAAATTACATTTACGGCTGATGTAGAAATAAGCAAATAAAACTGAGGCAGCATTAGTCTCCCTGTACTCACCCTACACTCTCCCTGCGCTCTCCCTGCACTATCCCTGCAGTCTCCCTCTCCAATACTCTTCTATTAATTGTTTTCAGCAACACTGTCCTTAGCACATGAACGCTTGCTATGTCTCTCCCTATGCTCTGCTCACAGAAGAATGGCGGAGACCATGCAAGATCAGGGTTTTATAGGGCTGTGACATCACAGGGGCTGGCTATCTGCAGATTGGCTGGCTGCACGGCATTATGGGTGATCTCACGTTCCCGGGCTTCTTACTTTCACTTTGTAACACGTTCAGGAGCCATTTTAGGAAAAAACTATTTGTTACCAGGAAATTCGGATTCGTTGCTTCACTCAACACTAGTTCCAGTATTCTATTCCTGTGTCGGAACACCCAGCAAAATCCAACTTTCATTCTCTGCAGGAAGCAGGGTTGGAGAACTCCCAAGCTTCCTGTCACATGCATTAAAGGGGTATCACAAGGATATGTCAGATAGGTGCAGATCCCACACCTCTTCGGCTTCATTCCCAACTTGTGAAGATGCATAGTGCACATGCGCCATCACAGGATCTCAGTGCTAGACCAGAGGGTCTACACTAGTGCTGTCAATCTAAAGGCAGGGGACGTGAACTACAGCAGAGGGGCGTCATTATGGAGCACCAGGGGCGTCACTGGAGCAGTGCTCGAACTGCATAGGCTTGCCTCCCGATGCTTGAATACTTCATTTGCCTGTAGGGTAGCGTTAATCCGGGTGACAGAGCCTCTTTAAACATTGGTCTATGCATTACATAGCTATGACAGTGCATATGTGTACACAATTGTTTGGGTAAATTTAAGAAGAGGGTCAATGATGTAATTTCATTTTCTATTTTTCCTTTATTATGTTTTCCTGAAGACAATTGTCAATTGCAAAGCTGAGAAATAGTGTTTAGCAAATCAAAGTCAAACTAATTGACTTCAATCTAAATTTTAGGATTAATTTGATTCACCACAAAACCGAAATTTCCTCGCGCTTTGTGATACCGAATCAATTTTCCTTGATATGGCGGAAAAAAATTACACACTCACCACATCCAATTCTGTGCGAAGAAGCCACCTTGGCCATTTTGATTGAAGATACCATGCAAAATCTCTCGCATGGTGATGTATGATGTCACCACACCAGCCAGCATGATGACGTCATCATGTCACCACACAAGATTTTGCAGTGACTTCAATAAAGATGGCCGCGATCAAATGCGATCAAATGGATGAGGTGAGTATTTTTTATTTATTTCTCAGATGCTGCAGTCAGCGATGAACGCAGCTTGTGTTGAGCGAATCAACGTATCCAAAGTGGACTCCAATCCGAATTTCAGGGAAAATGAAATTTCCTGTAAAGCTGAATTTCCTTGTGCTTCGTGGTAACGAATAAATTTTTCCTGAAATGGTGGTAAAAAATAAATAAATTATTCTTACCTCATCCGTTTGAGTGCGAAGAGGCCGCCGTAGTAATCTTGCTTGAAGATCCTGTGCAAAATCTTGTGCACGGAGATGTGGATTTCACACTGGACCTTCAAGCAAGATGGCCGCAGCAGCCTCTTCGCTCTCCAATGGATAAGGTAATTACAATTTAAGATTTTTTTTATAACTGATCAACCCTTAAAAGGCCTTAATATTCATCTCAGATGCCGCGATGCTGCCATTCCCCGTCATTGTACCTGCTACATACAAAGAAATGTGCTTTGTGACAAATTATTTTATTTTTTAATTGCATCATTTACATCCCTCGTGGGTGACCTTAAATTATTTGTTTAAATGACTGGTAACTATGATAAGACAATGGTCTAGGTTACAGAACAAGCCTAACATATGGAGGTGCAATCTGGCTTCTGGCCTGTTCACACACATTATTAATATGCAGCTTAAGTATAAGCACAGCGTGGGATATGGACTAACATGCCTACACAAAACTCATGTGCCAGGCCAGTGCCCACACATTTCACTCCCAGAGACACGTTGCTTGGGAAAGACAAGGGGATCTGTGCTTCTGTAGGCACTTTCTTCTGCTTTATTATGAAGGCAGCTGGTTTTGGCAGACATCCTAATGTAATTAGGCGGTTATCGTTCCAAGAACATTGGCACCGGCTTACTTTTTGGCAATGACAATAGTGTGTGGAGACATTATCCCATTATGTGTATGAGCCATGCGCACAGGGTGACTTTCCCCTCAGTGCTATTGGAGAAGTTACACTTTTCTTCATGAGAAATAGAAAGTAAAATAAATGATACATAGTAGCCACAGTATATAACTGCCATATGCATACCTCCTAACGTTTTTGACATTCAAAGAGGGACACTTATAGTTCCTAGTTGAAAGATCCATTATTTTCTGGATATTTCTTCACTTCAAATTGCATCAAATAATGAAATTATATACAATGAGAGCTCTAATATGCACATGGGAACCAGACTGAATCAATATTGTAAATGCAATAATTAAAAAGAGGGACATTTATAGAGCAAATAGGGACAGGGGGACTTGGGTCAGAAATAGGGACTATCCCTCCAAAAGACACTTTGGAGGTCTGTTACATTGAATCATTACATGATATACTGTAAATAGAAATGAAAGGGGTTGTCTGAAAAGTAAAAAGATAAACTTTTTTTTTTTAGTCTAAAAATTAAAAAATAAATAAAAAATTTAAACCTCACCTATACCCTGCTACTCTTGTTCTGACGCTTCCCTGGTCCTCCTCTGGTCTCTCTGTACTTTCTGGTTCCTATCAGTTCCTATCAGCATGCAAATGTGACTCAGTCAATCACTGGCCAAAGTGATCACCCGCTACAGGCAGTGATTGGCTGAGTCACATTTCTGTACTAAGAAGGGAATTGGAAGTACAGAAAGACCGTCAGGGGGCACAGAAAGCATTGGAAAGGGTGTAAGGTGAGTATTACTTGTTTTAATAAGGAATTTTGAAACCTTTTTTGAAGAAAAAAATTATATATAAGGCTAGTTTTTTATAGCTTTGATAAATGAGACACTATTGGCCAATTTATCAAAACTACTAAACTAGTGTAAAGGAATACTAGTTTAGTAGCATATAGCAACTAATCAGATTGATTTATTTTCCAAAGGAGCTCTGAAAAATGTAAGGTGGAATCTGATTGGCTGCCTGTTTCTCTTTACACCAGTTTTGATAAATATCCCCCAATGAGGGCTAGAATTCTGACAATTACCGTATTTTCAGCTTCATAAAATGTACTTTTTTTCACCAAAAAGTTGGGGAAAGTTGAAGCACTCACTAGCATGCAGGAGTCGCGGGGAGTGAATCGCTGTAGGCCCTCACCTCGCCCTCTCCAGGCAGAGCACTGCACTGTCCTGCCTGTGTACAGCGTCAGGATGTAGTGCACGCACTATGATTCAGGTAACAGTGCAGAGCAGGGCCAGAGAAGATCAGGGAGAGCAACTGCAGCAGAGACTGCCAGACGTGAAGCGTAGTGGTGGAGCAGGAAAGGTAAGTAAATTTATTTAGTTTATCTCTGATGGGCATCTGATCTGAGATCTGATATGGGAGGTCTGATGTGAGGTCTGATGAGGGTCTGATGTGAGCTCTGATGGGGTCTGATCTAATATGGGAGCCTGACATGGGGGTCTGAACCAATATGGGGGTCTTTTCCGGATATAAGATTAATTGGAGTAAATCAGTACTGCTTCCGTTGGATGGGGCGGAGGTCTCAGCCGCCCGGAGAGCTTAAGGTTTTGAAACGTGGGGAGGCTCTTGAGTATCTGGGTATCAATATTTCTGCAGAAATTAAAGATTACGAGAAACTAAATCTAATCCCGCTGTTGGATAGATGTAAAAAGAGAATACGGGTATGGCAGAAACTCCCTTTAAGTTTCTCTGATAAGATTTCTTTAGTGAAGATGGTTTTGCTCCCCCAGATCTTGTATGTTTTGGGGGTCTCCCCGGTATGGATTGGAGATCGATTTTTTGTCCTGCTGGAGAGAATCCTGAATGACTTGATCTGGGGGAGAAAGAGAGTTAAAATAAAACAAAGATATCTTTGCCTGGCAATAGAAGACGGGGGTCTCGCTTTTCCAAATTTCCAATGGTACTATTTGATGGCGCAGACCCAATGGTTATTATCAGGGGATGAAAATATTATTAAGTATTTAAAATCCATTTACAATGGACCAGAATATAGCATATTCTCTGTATTAGAGACTGACTGTATAAGAGGGATATTACCGTTGTATCCTATTCGGAATATGTTTGATAGGGTGTGGAGGAAGATCAAGGAACTGCTGGAGACTGGAAAAACTTGGTACTACGCCCCCCTATGGGGTAATTATAATCTCACAGAATTGGTAGGTTTTAGGGATTATGGATTTTGGGTAAATTTAGGATTAAAATTCGTGTCGCAGATAAATAAGGAGGGGGATATGAATGTAGATGTTATGACGAGACTGAATAATAGTAACTTTCATGATTGTTTTCGATTATTTCAACTTAAGCACGCACTTAGATGTACGAATAACAAACAATACTTTGATTCCAAAAGAAACACTTTTTTAGATTTTTGTAACACAAATGAGAAGGTCACGTTAAAAATCTCACAATTATATAAATTGTTTAGGAGGGAAATTGGTAAAAAAAAGTAGTTTTAAAAGTGAGAAAAAGTGGGAACAAGATTTGGGTTTAGGTTCACTAGACTGGCACAGAATATATAGAAATATTGGGAAAGTATCGGTTTCCAGCAGTTTCCGTATGATCTTCAACATCCTGCATAGGGTGTACTATTCGCCAAGAGTCCTGGGAAAGATATATAAGAATTATGATCCTAAATGCTGGAAATGTTATGAAGAGCAGGCAGATTTCTTCCATGTAATTTGGCAATGTAGAGAAATGCAAAGGTTCTGGGGGAGAGTGTTTCAAGAACTGAATTCCCAAACCTCGCTATCCGTTCCATTGGAAGGTGGACTGGCCTTGTTGGGAATATTCCCACCAACGATCCACAATAAGTCTATTAAAGCGATCTGGAATAGAGGCCTTGTAGCCGCAAGAGTAGTATTGGCGCGCGAATGGGGTTCAGGTTCCTCTCTCTCTTTTAAGAACTGGGAGAGCTTAGTGATATGCATATTGAGTTATGAGAAATGCCTAAAACGATTTGATATCTAATCTCTGAAAGTATATTTGAATCCCCTTTCCCTCTTTCCACTGAACCGACCGAAGGGGAGGGGCTTACTGGGGTGGGGGAATAGGATGGGGATTAATAAGTGGAATTTTTGTAACTAATAGGTTGTATGTATCTATAATTATCTATGGAAATGAAAAACGATGTAAATTTAATGAAATTATTGTAATACTTTCTGGAAAAAAAAAAAAAAAAAAATATGGGGGTCTGATGTGAGTTTAGATGGGGTTCTGGTATAATATGGTGGTCTGATCTGGTATAGGGGTCTAATATGGGGTCTGATCTGGTATAGGGATCTGATCTGAGGTCTGATATAGGGGGGTGTCTGATCTGAGGTCTGATATGGGTTCTGATCTGAGGTCTGATATAGGGGTCTGATCTGAAGTCTGATGAAGATCGAGGGTGTAGTTTGGGGGTCTGATGAAGATTGGGGGTGTGTTTTGAGGTCTGATGAAAAATATTTTTTTCTTATTTTCCTCCTCTAAAACCAGGGTGCATCTTATCATCAGGTGCATCTTATAAAGTGAAAAATATAGTAAGTTTCTTAGACACTTTTATGTCTTGCTTGAAAAGGGCCATGGCTTACAGTTGAAAGGATACAGCTTAAGATACAACAATGTTCTCCAAAATTCTGGTACAAAGTAAGCCAACTAATTGGCGGTATAAATTTATGTGATGTGCGGGAATTGGAGAGGGTAGAGTCCAGGGCAGAGACACTGGCTTCCTCTTAGTAAGATCCCTCATGGTGGCCAGTTTTTCCCTCTCCCCAGTTTGTACCACAGTGAAAATGGAGGTGCATCTGGAGATTACACTGCTTGCCAGCTGATGTTATGATCTAGTGTTGTGCAACCCCAATATGAATAAAGTACAGGAAATAGGAGAGAGAGTTAGAGAGTATGTGCCCTTCAAAAACTTTCTTCTTTTATCATCCACACCTGATTTTGGCTTAAGAACTGCATAAAAAAAAACTGAACGTGTGCCAGCACCCTTAGGCCCACTGAGGCAACAGGTGTAGCTCATACCACTGTTTTTCCTGCAAAACTGAGCACCCATGATTGTTAATAACCACAAGCTATTTGAAAAGCTGTCAAACATGATTATATTCCTTTAGGGATGCAGAGATGACAGAGGCACATGGGATCTTGTGCTTACCAAAAGCCTCTCTGGCAAATAAGTATGATAGCGTACAGGGGGATCTGCAAATAGTTTAATGTAATGTTATGCTGTGTTACTGTACACCCAGCATGACCTGGTATAGATGGCCGGGATAGGGTTGACCACCCTTTTCTCCCTTTCTCCTTGGTAAATGGGTATATTGGGTGTGCGGTGAATCCACACACCAGGATGGGTACCACTTGGCGCACAATGACGACCTTGAGGCAGGTGTGTTCAGTGATGGTATTTATTGACTACGCGTTTCGGGGTTCAAATACCCCTTTTTCAAGTCTGGAATGCAGTGCTGCTAGGTATATCTTAGGCCACAGGAATAGCTGCTTAGGTGTAAAGCTGCAGTGAGTATCGCTGTGGGTGAATGGATGGCGTGCGTTTTCCTGAGGCTGCAGAACGCTGCACTGTCAGCGTTCTGCAGCCTCACGAAAACGCACGCCATCCATTCACCCACAGCGATACTCACTGCAGCTTCACACCTAAGCAGCTATTCTTGTGGCCTAAGATATACTTAGCAGCACGGCATTCCAGACTTGAAAAAGGGGTATTTGAACCCCGAAACGCGTAGTCAATAAATACCGTCACTGAACACACCTGCCTCAAGGTAGTCATTGTGCGCCAAGTGGTACCCATCCTGGTGTGTGGATTCACCGCACACCCAATATACCCATTTACTTCTTATCAGTACCCTGGGGGTTTGGCAACCACCCAACTGGACTGAGAGGATACCGGCAGCACCGACCTCTTCAGTTGCCTTCACAAGCGTTGTGCCTTCTGTTTGCACAACTAAAAAAGGTGAGCGCGACCACCCCATTTCTGCAACCAAAATATCTGGAACATACTACCCTATGAGCGCCTTTCTATCTCTATTTTGCCATTTGTGCTTTCTCCTTGGTAGGATTGGGCTGGTCCTGCTCCCTGTCTGGAGGGAGGTGCTAGGTTAGTGAGTGAGAAGAGAGGTAACAAATTCATGTGTTCCTTAAGGAAGGAAGGGAGGAAGGATTTAGAATCTGCATGGCTAAGCATAGGAGTCAGCAAGGTAATCTGAAATTACAGCTATACAGACTTTGCTACTTGTGAGGGACTACAGTAAAGACACCCGTCACACTTGACCATGTCCTGGCCAAACTTGCCTCTAAAAACTTGTATCCCGCAGTGGACGCTACAGCCATAATCGCCAGACCACAGATTCTAGAGAGAGATAATTTAGCATACCAAGGGTGTCATTATTTGCCACTTTGCCGGCCTCCATACCTTATCACCTGGGAAAAGGATTTGCACTGTGTACAGATTATTGTTGGATGTACTACAGCTCCTATTTTGCACTCAAGCAAAAAGAGACATTTATTCTTCTACCTCTGGCCCGTTTCCTTACTCCTACTACACCATACGCTGGCCATTGCACTACACCTCCTGCCAGACACCCATACAACCACCAACACCAAGGGCACCACAAACAGGAGCCCAAACTACAGTGCCCCAAGAGAAGAAAGGGTGGCTTACTGCATAAGTTATATGTGGTAGATGGGGGCCCTGTTACAGATTGTGGATAGGGTCCAAGAAGCTTCAAGTTATGCCTGAATATAGCCAAGACTTTTTGACAAATTACAGTCTCATTCCTGTAGCCTACCTCTCTCAGGTGACCTCATGCTACATTCTTTTCTGATTAAATCTGTTAGTTAATATGTTAATTATCCATGTTTCCTGAGACCAGGCCAGAACAGTGAGGCAATACATCATCCAGAATTAGGGGAAGCCAAGCTCCTGTGCCAACACAGTGTATAAAGAACACATCAAGCTTGTGCTTCACACTATATTATATGGCAGGAAAAGATCCCCCCCTAGTGCATGTAGCCCGATGGGGCTGTACAAAATATTCTGCATGCTTTATATCCATTGATTACATGCAGACACAATATACAGTTACACAAAATATGCAGCTGTTCAGAGAACATGACGGATATATTGTTTCCTAAATATATATAACATGTTGCTGTAATATATGCAATATATTCTTACTAGCCTTCTTATAGGAGTAGTAACATTTTTACTTAAATACAATTTTCATTACAAAATAAAAAAATATGCACAATAAAGGAAAATCAATGCAAATTTATGGCATGTAAATAAAAATGTTATATGTGTATGTATATATATATATATAATGAGAGAGAAGGCAATCAGGATGCCGTCACATACTATATAGACCCCTTAAATAGTAATTGTACTTTCACACAACTTTGCATAAATCAAAAGCACAGGCAAATAGGTAGGAAGTACAGAGAGAAACAAGCAGAGTGAGACAGACATTATTCAGTCGTTAATAGTGTTATATCTCCGCCCAAGTGCTTTATTCACATCACTACATCTCGATAATGACCTATATTATGTTTCTGGGTGATTCAGAGCGAGTGGGACAGAGTAAGGAAGTAGAATCTGTGGTCTCCAGAAGTCCATATGTATTCTATGCGGAGACATGGTGAGCGGCTGATAGCAAGGTGTCGCTTTTCTGTTCACCTTTCCCGGCGGCGTATCTGCCTCCTGCTGTCTCACTTGCTTTGTCCCTCCACTTGCCGACAAGGCCCCTCCTCCTCTTCCACTAGGGCATGTGTATATGCTCCATCTGGCTCTTTAAGAGCCATAGCATGAACCCTAATCTTCACCAGCCAGTAGCTGACAACCCTGAGGTACTTAAGGAACCTTCCCCTGCGCCTGATCACCGTACTAACCCTGTGCTGCCCACACTGACCTCAGTGTGTTTATTAAATTTCTTGTCTACTGCCTGCCCTGACCTTGGACTGTCCCTGACTACACTTTTGCCTGACCCCTCGGTGCCCTGCACCAGTGCCTCTTGATCCCTGTGGGTTAGCTATTAACCATACTGAGACTACTCCAGGAGGCAGAGGAGGCCTGGTAGTTCCCCTGCAGAGAAGTGCAGATCCCTGTACAGGGGTTAAAGAATGAATACCAGGGGGCTGACAAAGACAACACCCTTAGGGCCTATTCAGATGGCCGTACTGCTGTGAGGATCCGCAAATTGCACGGAGACCGGCCGTGTGCGTTCTGAAATTTGCGGACCGCACATGGCCGCAACCATAATAAAAAATGCCTATTCTTGTCTGTGATTGTAGACAAGAATAGGACAAGCTCTATCTTTTCCGGTGTGCTGTCCGCATCTTTTATGCCCCATTGAAATGAATGGGTCGGCATCCGTTCCTTAACATTGTGGAACAGATGCGTATTCATTCATACGGCTGTCTGAATAAGCCCTTAGAAGTAGCCCAAAGTGAGATCTGTTGGTTGACACGGTCATTCTATACCCAGTGCTGTAGGAGAAAACTGCTAAAATATTGCAGATACAAGTCATACACTGGTCAGATATGTATAATGCTCATGTATATGCATATGGCAGTTTCTTTGCATTGCCATAATCTGACAAATTTGGGGTACATATAGTTTTTTGATAACTTTTTACAGCATTTAGATTCTTTTCCATTACAGTGTTAATAATTTAATATTTTAATAGTTTGAGTATTTTCGGGTGCAGCAATACCAATTATGTTTATTTTTTTGTTTACAAGATTTATTTTTATTTATAAAATGGGGGAAGGTGGGATATTTGATTATTTTTTATTTTTGTTTAATAGGGGGCTTGAACATGCAGTCATTTGGATCCCTTATGCTATCCCATAATATAGTATTGCAGTCTATGATGCCATCACTATGGGGGTCATTTATGAACAGATATACACCACTTTTGTGGCGTATATTTGGCACAGATTCTGTCGCACGCCATGTTGCAGCAGAATCTGTGACTTCTTCCCCGCTCACGCCAAGTCTAAAAAAGGGGGAATGGTGTGGGCATCATTCATCATTTTCCTGTCCTGGAATGTGAGCAGGACTGGTTGATTTCCCTTGCAGCGCTGGGTGAAGGGGGTGAGGCTTTATTACACACTAGGCTGTGGTACCTGCATACAATACACATTGGGAAGCGTTCCTGTCAGGCTTCTCAGCCATGATGGCATATCGTAGGGGGGATCACATAATTACCATGTATCTATGTTGTGATCAACATCAGACCTGATGTCTATCAGAGGACATATACAGTGGATATAAAAAGTCTACACACTCCTGTTAAAATGTCAGGTTTCTGTGATGTAAAAAAATGAGACAAAGATAAATCATTTCAGAACTTTTTCCACCTTTAATGTGCCTATAAACTATACAACTCAATTGAAAAACAAACTGAAATCTTTTAGGTAGAGGGAAGAAAAAATATAAAAATAAAATAATATGGTTGCATAAGTGTGCACACCTTTAAACTAATACTGTACTTTTAGATTTTATGACAGCACTCAGTCTTTTTGGGTATGAGTCTATCAGCATGGCACATTTTGACTTGGCAAGATTTGCCCACTCTTCTTTGCAAAAACACTCCAAATCTGTCAGATTGCAAGGACATCTCCTGTGCAGAGCCCTCTTCACATCACCCCACAGATTTTCAATCGGATTCAGGTCTGGACTCTGGCTGGGCCATTCCAAAACTTTAATCTTCTTCTGGTGAAGCCATTCCATTGTTGATTTGGATGTATGATTTGGGTCATTGTCATGCTGAAAGATGAAGTTCCTCTTCATGTTCAGCTTTCTAGCAGAAGCCTGAAGGTTTTGGGCCAATATTGACTGGTATTTGGAACTGTTCATAATTCCCTCTATCTTAACTAAGGCCCCAGTTCCAGCTGAAAAAAAAACAGTCCCGCAGCATGATGCTGCCCCCACCATGCTTCTCTGTGGGGATGGTGTTCTTTTGGTGATGTGCAGTGTTGTTTTTGTGCCAAACATATCTTTCGGAATTATGGCCAAAAAGTTCCACCTTGGTTTCATCAGACCATAACACCTTTTACCACATGCTTTTGGGAGACTTCAGATGTATTTTTGCAAAATGTAGCCTGGATTGGATGTTTTTCTTGGTAAGAAAAGGCTTTCGTCTTGCCACTCTACCCCACAGCGCAGACATATGAAGAATACAGGAGATTGTTGTCACATGTACCACACAGCCAGTACTCGCCAGATATTCCTGCAGCTCCTTTAATGTTGCTGTAGGCCTCTTAGTAGCCTCCCAGCCCAGTTTTCTTCTCGTCTTTTCATCAATTTTGGAGGGACGTACAGTTCTTGGTAATGTCACTGTTGTGCCATATTTCTTCCACTTGATGATGACAGTCTTCACTGTGTTCCATGATATATCTAATGCCTTGGAAATTCTTTTGTACCCTTCTCCTGACTGATACCTTTTAACAATGAGATCCTTTTGATGCTTTGGAAGCTCTCTGTGGACCATGGCTTTTGCTGTGGGATGCGACAAGAAAATTTCAGGAAAGACCAACTAGAGCAGCTGAACTTTATTTGGGGTTAATCAGAGGCACTGTAAATTATGGCACGTGTTTGTTTTCTTCCCTCCACCTAAAAGATTTCAGTTTGTTTTTCAATTGAGTTGTACAGTTTATAGGTCACATTAAAGGTGGAAAAAGTTCTGAAATGATTTATCTTTGTCTCATTTTTTTTACAGCACAGAAACCTGATATTTTAACAGTGGTGTGTAGACTTTTTATATCCACTGTAAATGGTTCAGGTGGCTTGATGATGTCTCTTGCACCAGGATGCAGTCATCTACTCTAGGAAGATAACTTAGAGAAGTTTAACCATCCCACCACCAGCAGAGTGACCTCAGTGTGTTTATTAAATTTCTTGTCTACTGCCTGCCCTGACCTTGGACTGTCCCTGACTACACTTTTGCCTGACCCCTCGGTGCCCTGCACTAGTGCCTCTTGATCCCTGTGGGTTAGCTGTTAACCATACTGAGACTACTCCAGGAGGTAGAGGAGGCCTGGTAGTTCCCCTGCAGAGAAGTGCAGATCCCTGTACAGGGGTTAAAGAATGAATACCAGGGGGCTGACAAAGACAACACTCTTAGTGCCCATTCAGATGGCCGTACTGCTTTGAGGATCCGCAAATTGCACGGAGACCGGCCGTGTGTGTTCTGAAATTTGCGGACCGCACATGGCCGCAACCATAATAAAAAATGCCTATATTTTAACAGGGGTGTGTAGACTTTTTATATCCACTGTAAATGGTGCAGGTGGCTTGATGATGTCTCTTGCACCAGGATGCAGTCATCTACTCCAGGAAGATAACTTAGAGAAGTTTAACCATCCCACCACCAGCAGAGTGATCAGCCGTTATAACCGCTCCTGTGGGTTTGTTCTCATGGGGAGGGTTTGTTATCTGAGCGGTTGAAGAACCAGTTAAACAGTAACAGTAACTTGGTTGCTAAGCGACATGCGCTCCGTAGAATGTGTTTCTATTATTTCCCAGTTCACTCATTGCACTTACACTTCAGATTTAACCGTGTGTGTAACTGTGATACTGATCCTGGTTGTCATTGAATGTGTATATATACCTGTATAGTATGGGTGTCCTAAATACTGCACATCTGATCCTAGTAGAGAACAGCATGTCCTGACAAGTGAACTGAATAATGCGTCAATATGTACATATCTTACCATATGTTGCATGTGTAGATTATGTATGTAGCTACTTACATACCATATGAATGTAAGCTCTGCAGGTTGTCAACACTCTGCTGTAGGATTCTGATCAGACACTATGTATATAGTAACATTCATATAGATTTCTATGGAGAAAACGTATGTCCAAAGAGGGTCAAAAAGGAGTCCATCTGAGAGCTATCATTCTCAACATCAAGGTCCAAGATCAATACATGCCCGATTCCGCCTAGCAGGCATGGGATTCAGCCGGTTTCCTCCAGTTCTCCATATCTGGATGTTAAAATTACAACTGGCCATGGCAGGGCAGCTGGAGATGTTCACTTCCATTGCTTCATTGCTGTATTTATGTGTATGTGTGTTGCATATATATGGTGTATGTATATGTAAACATGTGTCGCGACGCCTCATGTCTGCCATTGAGTAGGGAGCCTGTGGGAAAAATTGGAATCCCACCCCTGCCACCTAGTCTTCTTACACAGTAGTTATACTCCTTTAGTGCTCTCACACAGTAGTTATGCTCCTTTACTGCTCTCACACAGTAGTTATGCTCCTTTACTGCTCTCACACAGTAGTTATGCTCTTTTAGTGCTTAAACACAGTAGTTATGCTCCTTTAGTGCTCTCACACAGTAGTTATGCTCCTTTAGTGCTCTCACACAGTAGTTATGCTCCTTTAGTGCTCTCCCACAGTAGTTATACTCCTTTAGTGCTCTCACACAGTAGTTATGCTCCTTTAGTGCTCTCACACAGTAGTTATGCTCCTTTAGTGCTCTCACACAGTAGTTATGATTCTTTAGTGCTCTCGCACAGTAGTTATGCTCCTTTAGTGCTCTCACACAGTAGTTATCTTCCTTTAGTTCTCCCACACAGTAGTTATGCTCCTTTACTGCTCTCACACAGTAGTTATGCTCTTTTAGTGCTCTCACACAGTAGTTATACTCCTTTAGTGCTCCCACACAGTACTTATGCTTCCTTATTGCGCACACACAGTAGTTATGCTCTGTTAGTGCCCCCTCATAGTAAGAATGCATTGTAAGTTCCCCATCACAGTAGTTATGTTTTTTTTTTTTTTTTTTTTTTTCTCTCCCTGCAGGGTGGGGGTCGTGGGTTGGGCTGGGGATGACTGTGTAATTTTGTTCTTTTTATAAATTTGTATTTTTTGAGATGATAAAAATAAAAACTTTAAAAAAAAAAAAAAAAAAGAAAGAAAAGTATATTAATGCAATGCATACCAGGTCGGTGTATGCCAAATAGACTCTTTTGACATACATTTGGAGCATTGGGCCTTACAAATATGTTCGGTGTGTGCTAATCCACAGACAATTGAGGAAGATTTGAGTAGACACTTGATTTTTTTTGTAGTTTGTAACCACGCAGACACATAGCTCTGACTCGAAGCTTAGGCAAAATATGGTATTTTTGCTATTAAATGTATTTGCAAATATGAAAAAAATAAAAATAAATTCCCCATCACAGTAGTTATGTTCCCCTAATGCCACCTTCACAACAGGGTGCTCCCTTAGAGCCCCCACACAGCAGTTATGCCTTAGTGCCCCAACAAAGAAGAATGTCCCCTTAGTGCTCCCCTCACAGTAATGATGCCTTAGTGCCTCCTCATAGTAAGAATGCTCTGTTAATGCTCTCACAGTTATGTCCCCATTTGGTGCCCCTACACAGTAGTTATGCCCCCTTAGTGCCCCACATAGTAGTTATGCCCTCTTAGATCCCCCACACAGTAGTTATACCCCCGTAGAGCCTCCACACAGTAGAACACCCCCTTAGTGCATCCTTTACAAAAGTGAAGCCACTGCAATGTTAATAAAATTACAAAAAAGTAATACTTACCGAGCAGCTGGACAGCTGGACCTTAGGACTGTTCTAGTACCTCTGGAGTGGGGTACCTTTGGCGGTTGATCCCCTCCCAATATTCTGTCTGTAAATCGATAAGGAGTCAAGGTGCTCTATGAGCTGCTTCCCTCTGGACAGACTTCTGGTGCAGGAGGGGGCCCTCCCCTCACTGCTACATCTTGGCACGTCTGCATCTGACTTAGACTGACTAGACATTTCCTGCTGCCCCTCCCTTGGTAGGAAATGGTACTAGCCCACTCCTGCCCAAAAGGGGGAAAATTGAATGGTTTCTAGTCTATCTAAAGATATCTCTGCCACCCGCTGGTGAACCAGGTACATTACATGTACAAAACAGGTGTACAGCAACATTATCAATGCACTGTAACAAAGGACCTGGAATCCATACACAGATGACATTATGGTTAGCAATTAAAGACAGTAGCAGGGTGTAGGAATGGTAATACAACTGGGGTATTACAAACACCTATACTTTACCTGCCTGTGTACCCTTGTTTGTGCCCCAGCAGTAGCTGGGGGTGAGCCGCCTGACTCCTACTCCTGTCGGGGTGGTGAATGAGGAAGAGGGTACATGCTACACTGCCCCCCTCCTGGTTAAGTGTGTAGTATTTCTGATGTGTCTGATGCTGCATGTAATTTAATATTTTTACTACTAAAAGGAGAGAAAAATATAGAAGCAGCGGATTTAACAAGGAAGAAGGGAAAGGGAAGGAGGGGGAAAGGAGAAAGGAAGAAAGGAAAAGGAACAAAAAATAGGAAAAAAAAGAAGACACATATTGGATTGGATTGAGGAGAAAGAAACTAAATGCAGAAGTAGGAAAAGTAGCAGCTCTGGACTTTAAGAGGAATAAAAGAACAGCTGGGAAGTTTGAAAGAGGAGATTAAAGGGGAGTAATGAGCAGCGAGGGGCTCAAGGAACAAAGATGGCTGGATTGGTGAGTTCAAGCTGGTTATTGACTTCTCTAGTTTTGCTCCCTGCTTCTCATTTTTCATTTTTTTCCACTCTTTTTCCCCAGTTTCTCTGGTCCCTGTCCTGAGGAGGAAGCTGCCAATATGTCTAAAAAACCATTAGCGAAGGGGGAATCTCCATATAAAAAAGTGGGTGAACAGTTTAAAATGGATAAATATATAATTTTTCCCAGGACACTCATACAGCGGCCCTAATCCCTTTACAACAGGAGGTTGACATACATGACACTGAATCCGCCTTTTGCCATTTATCAAGTATAAGGGGTAGCCCCCCAAGTTTCATAGAAATCAAGGATGTCCAAACCCAAGCTAATACGATTTTAAAAGATATTCTGCCACAGTAAATAAATCAAATATGGCTATAGAGTCTTTATCCTCTCAAGTATCTCACGTTAAAGTGGACTTATTTCTGTTGAGAATAGATTTGAGCAAATTTAAAGAGAGACTTGATGAGGCTGAAAATAGAATAAGTAATTTAGAGGATGATGTTTCTCCTTTATCTCAGCAGGTCAAAACACTGGAATCGTCAATGGCGGAATTACTTTCTAAAGTGGTTAGCCTGGCTGGAAGATAGGTCTTGCAGGTGTGATGTCAGAAATATTGGCTTTCAGGAAGGAGCAGAAAGTCCACACTGCATTTAATCTATTACAAAATGGATGTTGGACGTTTTTGGTGCTCATTCATTTTCTATGTTTTTATGTATAGAGAGGGCCCATGGAGTCCCATTTAGGTTCTTTATTCCTGGTACAAATCCACAATCAATATTATGCAAATTGCTTAATTCTAGGGATGGGGACTGTCTGTTGCGGTTGGCTAGAGTAAAGAAACAGTTACATTTTGATGGACGAAAAAGCAACTTGTTTGCGGACTTCTCTAATAAAACTTGGAGGAATAGAATTTCGTTCAATGATGTGAAAAAACGGTTGCGATTGGCAGGGATTTGATACTCCATGAATGATTTTTCAATCTAGACTTGGAGTGATTTATGAGTAGAAGTCAGTTGTTTTTCTAATCCTCAGGAGGCTAACGAATGGCTAAACTTTTTGGGCTGTAACAATGTAATCTAGTTAAATTGGATTTTGTTGGGTTGGTGGGCACAATGGCCTAGGACGGTGGAGGATAAGGGATCCGTGGGCGTGGGATATGGGGAAGGAGTAACACTAGGGGCGAAGTTCCTTTTTTTTTTTTCTCTCTTTCTCTTGATATAGGAGGAGTATGAGATTCTTACTTTGGAATATCCGGGGTATTAAAGATAAATTTGAGACTGAGGTTACTAATTTTTAATTTACTGAATTATAACCCAACTGTAATATGTTTAGTGGAAAGACATTTATTTTTTTATATAGTTCACTTATTGAATAATGCTTGGGTAGGTAAACCATATCACGCAATATGGTCTAATTTTTGAAGGGGAGTAAGTGTTTTTATTCACAATTAAATGTATAAATGTGGACATACAGTTAAGGAAAATTGATCAGCAAGGGAGATATATAGGTTTACATGGAACTATGTAACTTTAAAGAGTTTGAAAATGACACTAGTTGTGGTGTATATTCCTCCACCTTACTCTTCCTTCGTCCAGATTGAAGTAAATAATTGGTTGATAAGTTTACAGACTTGTCCTATACTAATATATGGAGACTAGTAATGTAATTGATAATGGCTTAGATAGAATATCAGGAAGGGATAATCCTCAGCCTGTGCTCTCTTCTCAGGTCAGCAAACAGGATGACATCACTGCAACGCGCCTGCTGCGGAGGAGAGAACCGTCCAGGAAATGAACTCACTGCTTCACCATTGCATTCAACCAGGGGTGGATTGGCCATAGACCTTACAGGGAAATTTCCTGGTGGGCCGATGCCCAGGGGGCCATCTAAGCCCTCCTCGTGGCCGGCTAGGTGAAGTTTTTGGGGATTTTTTTGTGCTACTAGGGCACAGATACAGTTGATATCATAACATGCCACAGTCCTTCCAGGACTATGGGACAGCCAGCGCAATCCAGGTCTGTCCTGCCAGATCCAGAATGGTTGGGAAGTATGCTAGGGAGTATTTCCCATACTGCTGCCTACAGGTATGGGCCTCTTATGCCTTATGCATAATTTGGCCCTGATGAATAGTTCAGGTAAAAGTAAAGTTGTCCCACCCCAAATTATCTTCTGCCAATGGGTTTTCATTTTCCACAGTACTGCATGTTATTATTGCAGTGATTCACAAGTGGAGAGTCGGGAGGAGTGGTAGCTCGGGCACTAATAGGAGTGGGGGTGGTTCACAGTGGCTGTCCTCACCCCAATGCTATCTGTGGCTAATAGAGGGCACACCTTTTTCCCCTTGGGACATACCGTGGACCCTTTAAGGCTCCTGCCAGATGTTATATGGGGTGCCCTTGATGTTAGATGGTTGCAAGGCAAGAGGGCAGATGTTGGAGCCACTGTATGGATGATGGAGTCAATGGCAATTCTCACACCAATGCTCCCTAGGGACAGCGTAATGATAAAAAGGTACAACCTTTCTTGCCTCAAGGCATTGCCCATATGTTGGGGATCCTGCCTGATGGTAGTTGGGGGTGTTATGAGTGTTGTATGTGCAAAGCGCTAATTGTAGAAAAAGTCTCTCTTTAATAAAGTGCATAATGGGATTTGTGGTACATCCAACAGTATCAAAACACAGTTCCAAACAATTCTCACTTCATATCTTGCCAGGTAGCAATATATGTATACAGGCCAGGATGGGAGTTGTAGTACCCCTTCACTTTATCTCTGCAGTCTCTTTCTGTAGAATCTTATGCTGGCAATTATTCATGCAGTGGTGGCTATAATTCCCACCTAAGGGGTACAGGATTGGAATACGGTGGGCCAGGCCTTGTCCAAGAGTGAAGGATGTCTTAGCAATATCCTGTCACTGCAGTAAAGTCTCTATCAGCCTTAAACAGCAAATACCTTACTGACTGACTCCAATGCTTGGCCATGCAGATTCTGGACCTTCTAGTTCCTTCCTTCTCTTTCCTTGGAATACTGTGAAGTAGAGATGTTTTTATCTCTGTAACTTTCTCAAGAGATAGTAATTCTCTGAGATGAAGGCCTAATTCTCCGAGGAATGAGCACATATAGCTTCCTCTAATTTCCTCCACTAGTACACTACTAACTGAGCCCAAATCCAATACGTAACTTCCTATAGGGACAGTTGGGATTATTAACCCCTGACTGATTCATACAAAACAATTCTAGTAAAGGCATTAACATATTAAAGGGGTTATCCAATTTCAACAACTGCCCCCCCCCGACAAGTGTCGGGCCCCTCACCAGTAATAAACTATACGTACCTGCTTCCCACTCCCGGTGCCGCTCCTGGTCCCCACACTGCCGCTTCTCCCTGCACACGGATGAAAACATCCGGTGTCGGGGGGAGCAGCCAATGGCAGGCGGGGACGGGGACGAGCCTCCGTAGCATCACAGGTGATGCTAGGGAGGCTCGTTCCCGTCCCCGCCTGCTATTGGCTGCTCCCCCTGACACCAGATATTTTTATCCATGTACAATGAGAAGCAGCAGAGGCGATGCGGGGATCGGGGTAAGTATATTACTAATGAGGGGCCCAGCACATGTGAGGGGGTTTTCTTGAAATTGGATAACCCCTTTAAATGACATTAAATTCCATTACATTACCTAGCAGTTTGCAAGTACTCTATTCCAGGGTTTTACACATCTAATTTCTATATTATCAACAGCCACAATGGGCAATATCAGAAATTTCATACAATATTTATCTTATGTGTATTGGCAGTTTAGTACCTAAAAACATCAGAGCCACTATTACCCACCAGTGTTATAGACCAGTACCAAGGCTATAAGGAAGAGCCTTAGAAGCCACCAAGCTTTGAGGAAATCTTCAGGAAAAGTACTCTCCACCACAAGCAATTAATTCCGCATTTCACGGATGAAGCTTGGAATGTTTGGAAAGTGAATATACCGTAAATCTCATTTTACATAAATATTGACACAACATGTCAGAGAGACAGCGGTTGATGATTTCCAGAGGAAAATTAAAGTTTAAGCTGTTCACCTGACACGGCCGGTCTACTGCATGAAGAATGGAGGTCTTGTTACAGCACAACAAGAAGCACCTCTGTTTTTATTTCGGGCCAGGACAGACAGAATTTTACCAGCACTGGAACAAATGGGCTATGTAACAAAGAAACTATTCTGTCAAAAGTTTCATTCTAGTTCTTGTAATTGTATTTCCTAAGGAACTGTGAATCATGGTTGTGGTATGTTCACACCGAATGGAAATAACTGACGAAAGTGACATTCGTTAATATTATCAGTTTTTTAAAATTCATATTTATCAGTTGTCATCAGTTTAAGAAAATGTCTTGACGTGGCATTTATTATACAGCATACTGATCAGTTCTGTTCTAATGAAAATGGATTAAAATCAATGGGGGAAGGCCCCAAATAAAGCATGGCATGGTTCTAGTGGTTGGAATACTGGTAGATAAACTGGTTTGAGTAGGGTAAAAAATACACATAAACCTGTCAAATGTATGTATAATAATACCAGAAGCCTGACTAACAAGACTGGGGAACTGGAATTAGTGATGTGTGAGGAGGACTATGACGTAGTGGGAATAACTGAGACATGGCCGGATGATAGCTATGACTGGGCAGTTAATATAAAAGGTTACAATCTGTTTAGAAAGGATCGTCAAAACCGGAGAGGTGGAGGGGTCTGCCTCTATCTGAAGTTGTGTCTAAATCCCGTAATTCGAGAATACATCTCTGAGGGACAGGAACATGTGGAGTCACTGTGGGTAGAAATACATGGAGCAAAAAACAATAATAAAATACTAATAGGAGTGTATTATAAACCACCTAATATACCAGAGTCCACAGAAAATCTATTACTAAACGAGATAGACGAGGGGGCAGATCATAATGAAGTCGTTATTATGGGGGACTTCAACTACCCAGATATAGACTGGGAAACTGAAAGCTGTACATTCCAAAAAGGAAACAGGTTCTTGGCAATAGCCAAAGACAATTTCCTTTCCCAACTGGTTCAGGACCCCACTAGAGGGATGACCATACTGGACTTAGTATTAACCAATAGACCTGATAGAACAACAGATGTGCAGGTCGGGGGACACCTGGGAAATAGTGACCATAAAGTAATAACCTTCCAATTATCCTTCAAACGAGAGTTTCTAAAGGGAGGAACAAAATTACCAAACTTCAAAAAAGCAAAATTTAGCCAACTAAGCGAGGCCATAGGCCTAACTAACTGGGACAAAGTCCTCAAAAATAAAAATACAACCATAAAATGGGAGATTTTTAAAAGCATTGTAACATCTAATTGTGAAAGGTACATACCTTATAGAAATTAAAGGCTAAGGAACAATAAGAAACCAATGTGGATAAATGGAACCGTAAAGAAAGCAATAAATGACAAAAAGAAAGCATATAAATCACTAAAGCAGGAGGGGAGTCAGGAAGCTCTGATAAACTATAAGGAAAAAAATAGAATATGTAAAAAACTAATAAAATTTTCCAAACTAGAGACCGAGAGATTAATTGCCAAAGAGAGTAAAACTAACCCTAAAATGTTCTTCAATTATATAAATAGTAAAAAATATAAATCTGAAGGAGTCGGCCCTCTACATAGCAATGATGGGGTTGTTGCAGAGAGCGACGAGGATAAAGCAAAACTATTAAATATTTTTTTCTCCAGGAAAATAAACTGTCAGATGAAATGCAGAATGTAAAAGTAAATCCCCCATTAGAAGTGCCCTGTGTGACCCAGGAAGAAGTACAACAGCGACTTAAAAAGATTAAAATAGACAAATCGCCAGGACCGGATGGCATACACCCCCATATCCTAAAGGAATTAAGTGATGTCCTAGCCAGACCATTATTTCTGATATTTACGGACTCTATAATAACAGGGAATGTTCCACAGGATTGGCGCATAGCAAATGTGGTGCCAATATTCAAAAAAAGGTCCAAAAACAGAGCCTGGAAATTATAGGCCGGTATGGTTAACATCTATTGTTGGTAAACTGTTTGAAGGGTTTCTAAGAGATGCTATTTTGGAGTATCTCAATGAAAATAAGCAAATAACGCCATATCAGCATGGCTTCATGAGGGATCAGTCATGCCAAACGAATTTAATCAGCTTCTATGAGGAGGTAAGTTCTAGACTTGACAGCGGCGAATCAATGGATGTCGTATATCTGGACTTCTCCAAAGCATTTGACACCGTACCTCATAAAAGGTTAGTATATAAAATGAGGATGCTCGGACTGGGAGAAAATGTCTGTATGTGGGTAAGTAACTGGCTGAGTGACAGAAAACAGAGGGTGGTTATTAACTGTAGATACTCAGATTGGGTCACTGTCACTAGTGGGGTACCTCAGGGGTCAGTATTGGGCCCTATTCTCTTCAATATATTTATTAATGATCTTGTAGAAGGCCTGCACAGTAAAATATCTATTTTTGCAGATGACACTAAACTGTGTAAAGTAATTAACACTGAAGAGGACAGTTTTCTGCTACAGAGGGATCTGAATAGATTGGAGGCTTGGGCAGAAAAATGGCAGATGAGGTTTAACACTGACAAATGTAAAGTTATGCACATGGGAAGGAATAATGCAAGTCACCCGTACATATTAAATGGTAAAACACTCGGTAACACTGACATGGAAAAGGATCTAGGAATTTTAATAAACAGCAAATTAAGCTGCAAAAACCAGTGTCAGGCAGCTACTGCCAAGGCCAATAAGATAATGGGTTGCATCAAAAGGGGCATAGACGCCCGTGATGAGAACATAGTCCTACCACTTTACAAATCACTAGTCAGACCACACATGGAGTACAGTGTACAGTTCTGGGCTCCTGTGAACAAGGCAGACATAGCAGAGCTGGAGAGAGTTCAGAGGAGGGCAACTAAAGTAATAACTGGAATGGGGCAACTACAGTACCCTGAAAGGTTATAAAAATTAGGGTTATTCACCTTAGAAAAAAGAGGACTGAGGGGAGATCTAATAACTATGTACAAATATATCAGGGGTCAGTACAGAGATCTGTCCCATCATCTATTTATCCCCAGGACTGTGACTGTGACAAGGGGACATCCTCTGCATCTGGAGGAAAGAAGGTTTGTACACAAACATAGAAAAGGATTCTTCACTGTAAGAGCAGTGAGACTATGGAACTCTCTGCCTGAGGAGGTGGTGATGGTGAGTACAATAAAGGAATTCAAGAGGGGACTGGATGTATTTCTGGAGTGTAATAATATTACAGGTTATAGCTACTAGAGAGGGGTCATTGATCCAGGGAGTTATTCTGATTGCCTGATTGGAGTCGGGAAGGAATTTTTTTCCCCTTAAGTGGGGAAAATTGGCTTCTGCCTCACAGTTTTTTTTTGCCTTTCTCTGGATCAACTTGTAGGAAGCAGGCCGAACTGGATGGACAGATGTCTTTTTTCGGTCTTATATATTATGTTACTATGTTACATAGTATTATTATGCTCACTATATCACTGACATATTCCACAACAGTTTACGGACATTATTATTACAATGTCCCCCATAGGGCTCACAATATAAGTTCTATACCAGTATGTCTCCCACACAAACTCCATACAGAACTTTCCTTGGTCAGATTTGAACCTAGGTTCCCCGTGCTAACCACTGAGCCATCATGTGCTTGGACTGAAATTGAATACATCTCATTACCAATAAATATACCCAGTGTCAGACTGGGGTGCCTAGGGCCCACCAGTAAAATTTATTTTGGGGGCCCACCGTACATATATATTCAAATATTACCTGCTCTAACAGCAACAAGATGCTACTAGATGACTGAATATGGGGGTCCCTGCATCACCTCTGAGAAGGTAGGTCCTGTGGAAAAGAGGATACTGGCTACAGTAGCTTACCTATATACCTAGAAGTCATCTCAGCTCTGATCGGGTCTATAATAATAAACTGCAGAGTTTCTTTAATAATCCATCAAGTTTTTTATATGAACATAGGCTGGTTGAGGTGCTGTACATGGAATATATGTATATAGTGCAGTAAGTCTACTGTGTTATGTGCCACTTGTGCAGGGGTTGGGAGACTAGGGGCCCATCCTGCTCAGGGGCCCACCGGTGGATTCACCTGTACACCTGTGGGCCAGTCCGAGCCTGAATATACCTGACAGACCTGATTCCCCCATCTAATTATGAAGTATTTTCTGCCTGGTACTTGATCCCAGGTGGTCCAGTGGCCACGTAATACCTAATGGTCCAGAGGCCTGCTTTGTAAAAATGTGGCTCAATTGCCCTTGTACTTCTTACTATCCTGGAGGTATGCTTGAGCCTTATCAACCAGTGGTGGCCTGATCCAGCATTTATTCCCGTGTGTTCAGAGTGAGGTCCCTTCATGTGAGCAAAATAATTTTCAAGCAGTGGAATACTCTGCTACTAGTGGAGGAGAGGATCGATAGTAGCAAGAATGGTGGTCGTAGTACTCACTCACTCTGTCTCACACCTTTTCTTTCCTTCAGGGAACTCTCTGGTTTTGGTGTTCTCCTGCCTGGTGTTGGTTGAGTTGCCCTTGTTGTTCAAGGGATGTGGTAAGGCACAAATGTGGAGGTGCAGGAAAGAATGAGGCCGGGTTAACAGAGGAACAGTTTTTTTTACTGATAAATTAAGGTCATATGGACATCAGTTACAGTTTTTAACATGTAATGGACTGGCAGCTGTTACACAAATGCACTTTTCACAGTTCTCTACCGGTGATAGGCACTGTTGTGTCTTTAGAGAATTCTTTCTTAAGCCTCATTCACACGTCAGTGTTTCACGGACGTGCGCTGTACAGGTTCTCCACGGACAGCACGTGTCCCCATTCACTTTTAATGTGTGTATTCAGACATGAGTGTTTTAGCACGGTCCGTGGGTCTGTGTTTTCGTCACGGATGCATGCTCTATTTTTTCCATGTTCACGAATCCATCTTGCCCATTATATTCTATAGGTCAGTGAAAACCAACCATCCATGTTGCATCCGTGTTTTACGGTTTATTAGGAAGAGATGCTTTGAAAATTATTTTTCAGCTGTTTGGTGTCGGAGAAACACGGATGGCACACGGACAGCAAAAAACAGACCCACAGACCCAACACAGACAGCTTCATGGATGGATCACTGACCACCTTCTCACGGATTTGAGCACTGACGTGTGAATGAGGCTTTACACTGCATTTCTCCATTTAAAATCTTGTAAAAAAAACATCCAGGCATTGGGTGCAACGCTTCTTTTTTTAAGCAATGCAACCACAGGGCGGACCCTAAATGTCAGACTATGTTCTGCACCTTTTTTGAACAGGTTGTTATACCCCAGAGGTAGAAGTCCACAATTTCCACAGCAGGATGTGAATATCTTATTAATGCAGATGAAACTGCTCTTTATGTGTCTAGGTACTGGAGGACTTATTCTCCTAGATATGTGGCAAAGGAGATTTAGTGGTCCTTTTACAACATCATTTCTCCAAAGTCTTTAGCTCTATATTCTCTCTATTCATCAGGCCTGCTTCTCAAGCAAATACAGTTCTTTTTTTGGCCTTGCTCTGTTTAGTTCTCCAGGCTGGCTTTACTTCTGCAGTGAGGTGCACATGTGCTCACTCCTCTAGCACTTACTCAAAATTAATCTATTCTGACTCTGGACTGGACTAATTTGGTCCGATCTAACCCCTCCTCTCTCCAGAGTATGACCACAGCCCCATATAGTGGTGGCTGAAAACACAGCCCATTGATATATTGTGCAAAAGACAGGTAATATAGAGATCTTTTGAAAATCCACTTTAACTCTTTTTTTGCAGATCTGCAGTGGAATGCTTCACTAATAACTTTTCATGTCATCATTCTGAATAGTGGCCACAGTCAAGCAACTCTTTTATCTTCTGCTAAAATACTAGAGCCTAGAGAGAGCCAAATGCTTCTCTTATTTAACATTGTCCCCTATAGGTAAAGGAATATTTATTGTATGCAAATTTGTGGATCTTTAATACCCATTGGCTACCAAGAACCTGTGTAGGACTCCTCTGTCCACAGGAACTGCACTGTTACCAAACAAACCGGCCAAGGCTCATGGAAAGGACGAGGAGGAAGAAACAAACTCTGGGCACACACTTTCTGTCTTGTGTGGCAGAGCTTGGTAGGCACCTCTGTCCCTGCCAACTTCCACGATCGCCCCAAGTGGGGGACCACTTATTTGCATTGGGGCTGTGATCTGTGGTCTGATTGGGGGTCTTATAAACATTGGGCATCTGAGCTGAGGTCTGATTAACATTGGGCGTCTGATTGTGGCTCTGAGGTAAGGTCTTATTTGCATTGGGGGTTTGATTGGGGCTCTAAAACCTACAGTAGGTGCATCCTATGGGCAAGTGCGTCTTATACGGCAAACAATACAGTAAGTGATTCTCCTGGAGAATCTGCAGAATCGGGAGGATAAATTTTAATAAATTTTCTAATATACTGATTTTTCACAGTTATTTTATTCAGTTCACAATAATCTATGCATGGCCTAAGACTAAGACCCCCATCCTTCTTACTCATAAAAAAAATAATCCTGCTCCCTTAGGAGACCCCAAAGGACAAATATGACCCTAACAAATTTTCCTGTATATAATCTGTCTTGCCTGGCGTTCAGGCACGGAGAGATTATACAGGGTGGCTCACGAAAAAGTAGCCTGCCTCCAATATCTCCAAATCAAACTGCCTAATTGTAAATCTGTCTAGTTATCCACAGCAACCAATCAAACCTTAGCTTACTTTTTTTTAGAGCCCTATAGGAACACAAATAGCGGGCACAAATTTCTTCAAATCAACGGTGAATATTGCAATTTACCTGGACAGTTTTACAACCAACTAACACCATAAGAAAAAATGTCCTGCTTTTTCCAACAAGATGGGGGTTCATGACCTGTTTACGGAGGAGCGAACTGTGAGCAAGGGATTATGGCCACCATGTTCCCCACACATGCGATTTTTATTTGTGGGGAAATTTAGAACAGAAAGTGTCCGCTAACAATCAACATCTCTTGGATGAATTTAAGGAAAACACTATCTGCAGCATCACTGCTGAAGAGCTGCAAGTAGTATCAGCCAACATAATCCAACGTGCCCAAAGATGTATGGATGTGAACAGGGACCAATGTCCACTTGCTTGTTCATCCTGTCATACTATCGCTGGAGGCGGGCTACTTTTTCGTGGGCCACCCCACGACCTTTCGGAAATTTTACTCAGAAGCAATAATTCTATTGTCATATGGCCTAAAAATATACACCTACTTAATCCTGGAAGATGTTCAGTTTCATTTTGCAACACTAGCCACATACAAGTCAAACTGGAACTGGAAACTGGAACATTTGGTTTCCCATTGTCAAGTCCAGTTGATCATAATATTATGTTGTTGGATCCATGGCAGACCCAAAATAATAGTTGTTGGCAAACCTTACTTTACAAATAAAAAACATTTTTCAGTATGAATCATACCAACCATCAAAGAGATACAAGGGGTACAAAATTCAATAGACCCTTTAGCCAAGAGAGTGGCATCAACCGCTGTAATCCAAATAGGGACAAGGAGTTTACATAAGGGGATACCCTTTATCAGGTTTGAGCGAATTGAGCTTCGGAACATATATTTACATAGTTACATGTTACAAGCTGATTCGTTCAAAAACTTTGTTTGAAATGCTATTTCCGTACAGCTTTAAAATGTATTGGCTATGTGGAGGAAAACTTTGTCTCGAGACTTTGGTCAATGACTCCAGTATTCCTATCTGCTTATTTAAAAACTGTTTGAAATAGGTATACGAAGTCGGGTTTGGTACTGGCTGGTACCTTGGTACCAAAGCCCACTTCAGATTCCTATTTTAAACAGTTTTTAAATAAGCAGATAGGAATACGGAAGTTATTTAACGAAGTCTCGCACAACTTCGGGCAAGACGAAGGTTTCCTCCACTGAGCCAATACATTTTAATGCTGTACAGAAATAGCATTTCAAATGAAGTTTTTGAATGAATTGACCAGATTTATGATGTGAAACTCGATTCTCTCAAGCCTACCCATCATAGTGGCAAATTCAAAGTCAACGAACTTAGCTCTGGACCCAGAATCAACAAAGGCCACCCCAGAGAGAAGGCCCATTCCGGTGGGTCACCTTGAAAGAAATAACAATGCCAACTCTTTGCCATCCAGAACCAGAGGAACAGAGGCATACCTGAAAATACCATTTACAAATCTCTCTAAAAGTCCCAAATTGTTTTTTGTCATAAAAAAAATGATCAGAAAGCTTAACCTGAGGTTCAAGGTATTGAGAGGACACCATCAGGTTAGGTGCTTGATGAAATTTTTTCTGATGATGTACTCTCTTCGCCAAATCTTGCACCAACTGTGTAAGGCCATGCATCGGGTCTACCAGAGCTCACATGGGATCCATACTGTCAGTGCACGGCAGACAAAAAAATATATACAGCCTGTAAATCTGTCATGGGGGGAACAAGTGAACCCTAAATTCCACCCGCACCTCTGTCCCTGCCTACTTCCATGACCGCTCTAAGTTGTGGACCACAACTGATTGACAGTCCGTGCTTATATTTTTTTACTGGGGCCTACCAAGGAAAAGCAGTGGGAAAAAAAAACAATAAACAAAGTGATAGGAGGGCACACAAATACTGAGAATTACCTAGAACCAAAGTACTCAGAGTCAAACGTACCAGATCAAAAACAATAGTGAACAATGAAGCCAAATCAGAAAGCAGATCACTAAACAATACCAAGCCAAGGTCCAAATATGTCAGGCAAAAGCGAGTCCAAGAACCAAGCCAGGGTGAAACCAGGAGATGCAGAAAAGCCAAATCAGAATCCAACAATCAGGGTCAAAAGGAGTAGCCAAAGTCAGAAGGGCTGGTGAACTTTCTGGTCACAGATTGTTTAAATACCCCACACTTCCTGTTCATGTGATGCATTGCCTGGTCTCGTGACCTATGATGGCAGAATAACTGACGTGGGAGATCAGACTATCTCCCGGGCAACCGGACACCATTAGGGTCCATTCACACGTCCGTTGTTTAGTTCCGCATCTGATCCCGATTTTTCGGAATAGTTGCGGACAGAATTCGGACCCATTGATTTTCAATGGGTCTATAAAATATGCGGACAGCACAAAGTGTGCTGTCCGCATAATTTTCTCAGTACATAGTGTCCGTCAAAAAATAAAACATGTCCTATTCTAATCCGAAAATTGCGGATAAAACTTTATTGGAATAGGAAAATGTATTCTTCTATCCGTTTTTTTTTGCGGATCCGCAAAAAACGGATGACAAACGGAAAGAATTCTTGGAAAATAGGATCCGCAAAAAACGGACGTGTGAATGGACCCTTAGGTACACACAGAATCGCTTCTGCCAGCACTGGTAGTGCTTGCACCATATTGGGGGCACATTTTAGTCTTTCCTTTCTTTTATTGTATGAACAATACAGTATACATTTATACGTAAAATGATAATAGAAAGGCAATATCTTGGGCTTTATTTGCAGACTCGTCCTGAATAATTATTTGGATCTTTATAAATTCCAACACCGCCTGGAGATAATGTTATAGAAACTGATGTTATTAAGAAGTGTACCAACTCCAGAAGTAGTTGAAGTGCCATTTTTGACACTCTTAAGTGTTTCTTCTCGGCTATCTCAATTGCAGACAGTTGAGCTCCTAGTGGTAAGGAGCTGAGTGTCCAGGGTACAGAATGTGCAAGTATTTTATATCAATATGCCATTTGCTAAGTAAAAACAGAAAGCTTCAGAAAAAAAATTCTAGCACAAGATGTTCTTGTTCACCACCAAATTGAAGCGAAACCCTGATCTATGGTTCCAGGAATAATTTCTGTCAGCATATAGTTTGTAGACTTAAAATTATACTCATGGCCGTATATGCCTAAATGTAAAATGCGGGTAAGACACTCTACAGATTCTTTGGATGGAAAAGAGGAAGAAAAGACAGGAGGCAGCACCTCATGTGTGGTGCTGTTTTGTATTAGAATATAGCAAAAATAGTTGCGCTTGCCCTCGCTGGTATTATCTGACCAGCACATGAAGTGCCTGCTGCCTCGGTTCCTACCCGTGCTAAGGATGCGGCCGTCGGGGTGAATGGTCATTGAGAAGACAGAAGAAAATTGGAACCTCTATATTGGCGCTGTCAGCAGGGATGCAGTACTTCAAGCTAATCACCCATATACAAACACAAGAAGTTCGCCCAAAATCCAGTTTCTTCCCTCTGCAAAATCAGGGACATTGTATACCGAATTTCTTTGATCTGGTATCACCTCTAAACCTATATCCCTCAAACAAAAAGGGAATTGAACTGAATCAAAAGCCCTAAAAAAACTCAAAAACAATAAGGAACTAATCATCCACCCAGCTAATAAAGGAGGTGGGTAGTCCTACATAATTATAATGACTACGAAAAAGAGGCCCAAAATATCCTGAACGATACAACATACTACAAAATAAATCCTCGATAATCCCTTCCCTGATCTAAATAAAAAACTCAACAACCTAATAAAAAATGCCCATGAAAAACAATACATCAATAAAAAAAGAAAAAAATAATTATCACTAAAATCCCCATGTACCCCCTACTTCTACCATCTCCCAAAAATCTATAAAAGTACAGAAAACCCACCAGGGAGACCCATTGTCTCAAACACCAAGTGTGCCACAAGTAATTTGTCCTACTATCTTGACCTTTTTTTACAAACATATGAGAGCTTTACCAAGCTACCTCCACCATTATAGCCAACTAATCCGCAAACTAAAGGACATCACATGGAAGGACACATATGCCCTACTCTCTATGTACTACGTCCTTATACTCAAATATAAAACACGAACTGGGGATACAATGTATAAAAACCACCCTTGAAGATGATACCACACTTAAACCACCTCAAGTTGAATTTCTTTTAGAAAGCCTACGGTTTATTCTTGAAAATATTTTTTTATATATAATAATACCATCTATCACCAATGCCGGGGGACCGCAATGGGGACGAAAGTCGCACCGGCCTATGCAAATCTGTTTATGGGCGGATTTGAAAAGAAACATATCCTAAACTATTCACCCCTAATACAGCAAATGGTCTACTACAAAAGATATATCGATGATATCTTTATTATCTGGGATGGAGATGAAAATTCAGCAATAGAATTCTGTAATGTTTTTAATAATACAGACTGGGGGATTTCCTTCACGCCAAATTACCATATTTTTAGCCCTATAAGACGCACTCCCTCCCTCCCCCCCCCCCCCCCAAATTTGGGGGAAAAGTTTGTGCGTCTTATGGGGTGAATATAGAGGTGAACTGAATATAGAGAAAAAACATGTCTGGCATTACAGTAGTGTACCTTCCTCGCTGCTGCGCTGCGATAATCATAGGGCCGGACGACCTGCTGGTGCTTAGTGCTTGCTAAAGGAGCCGGCCGCACTGCTGGTGCTTGCCGAAGGAACCGGACGTGCTGCAGGTATTCGGTGGCAGGTACCGGGCGCCACTGTAATGCAGGGGCTGGTCGCCTCTGCGGGCTGTCTGTGGAAGGGACCGGCCAGCCTCAGCAAGTGCTGGGTGGTAAAGACCGGCCGGCCCAAAGCACTGTTATGGAGGAGGGAGGGGGAGGAAAGTTGAGGAGCGCAGGAGCAGGCAGACGAGGGGCCAAGCAGACTTCCCTGTCACACATTCCTGCTCCGCCTCTCAGTCATCACACTACCTGCTCCTAACTACTACTCCTGGCTAAGTGCAGAGCTGTGCCAGGTGCGTCTTATGGGCAGGTGCGTCTTATAGGGCGAAAAATACGGTACAATAAGACTGAAATAGAATTCCTGGACATTGTTATTACTAACTCAAACAACTGTCTCTCAACAAAAACATTTTAACTCAGTTGATACAAACAGCTACATACATTATTCCAGCTTTCACCATAAGAAGTGGTTACAAAACATCCCTTACAGCCAATACAAATGTATCAGACGAAACTGTACACACCACGAAGACTTCAAACAACAAGCAAAAATTTGAGAAAACAGATTCACTGACAAAGGGTATCCGAAGGAACTCATCAAAAATTCCTACACTAGAAGCACCTTATCCACAGAGGAAAATTGTCTACAAGTCACAAAGAAATAAACAACACAAATGGAAACCAGAGTAAACTTTATCACCCAATACAACACATCAAATAAAACCATACGCGCAACACTAGCGAAACATTGGCACATCCTACTCCAGGACCCTTATTTGGAAAAATATCTACCCTCCAAACCCAAGATGATTTACAGAACGGCCCCAACCATCAGAAATATTTTGGCCCCAAGCAAACCGAAACAACACACCAAGACCCACCTAAACGATACATGCAGACAGTCTCAAAAAACAGGGAGCTATAGATGTAAAACCAAACGGTGCCTATGTTGCAAAGTAATTACACATAATCAGACCAATTTTTCATCAAACAAAAATGGGACTTCCTTTGATATCAAACACCACACGACGTGTCAATCCAGCTACGTAATTTATCTTATTGAATACAGATGTGGCTTTCAATATGTTGGGCGCACGACACAAGCAATACATTGTCGTGTGAACCAACATAGGTGCAACATTCAGAGGCATTACCAAAAACACCGGGTCTCCAGACACTGCTAATCCATGCCGAAAAAGAGAAACATCCATTAAAAATCACCCCTATCAATTATATCCCCGAAAACCCTTTTAATAGATTCAGTAACCTCCAAAAACAAGAAGTATACTGGATCTACCAATTGGATACCTTTAGGCCTCTTGCACATGAACTTTTTTTTTGCAAGTGTATGGACCGTTTTTCTGTGTTCCGTATACGGTCTGTATACTGAACCATTTATTTTAATGGGTCCGCAAAAAAAAAAAAGGAATGTACTCCATATGCATTCCGTTTCCGTATTTCTGTTCAAAGATAGAACATGTCCTATTATTGCCCGCAAATCACGTTCCGTGGCTCCATTCAAGTCAATGGGGCTGTAAAAAAAATGGCATCCACAGCCCCCCATCCCATAACAGTGCCATTCACAGCCCCCCCATCCTATAACAGTGCCATCCACAGCCCCCCCCATCCCATAACAGTGCCATCCACAGCCCCCCCATCCCATAACAGTGCCATCCACAGCCCCCCCTATCCCATAACAGTGCCATCCACAGCCCCCCCATCCCATAACAGTGCCATCCACAGCCCCCCCATCCCATAACAGTGCCATCCACAGCCCCCCCATCCCATAACAGTGCCATCCACAGCCCCCATCCCATAACAGTGCCATCCACAGCCCCCTTCCCCACCCATCCCATAACTGTGCCATCCACAGCCCCCTCCCCCATTACCGCTCCTGTAAAGTTTTAAAATTCAATTACTCTTGCCCCCTCCTTGTACCTCCTCACATGCCGCACTCCAGGCAGACCGGGCGGGCGGCGCAGCGGTGACTGACGTCACGTGCTTGCGCCACCTGCTTCATTCATAAAGCAGGCCGGGCAGGCACGTGACATCAGTCAGTCACGCTGCGCTCGCCCGCCCGGTCTGCCTGGAGTATTCAGGTGAGGAGGTATTTAGAACATTTACAGGAGCGGTGGGGCCGGAGAGCAGTGAGCGCACCGGCCCCGCCGCAAATGCCCACCCCCAGCTCCTCCTCCCGCTCCGTCTTGAGTATATGACTCGAGTATAAGCCGAGTTTGTGTTTTTCGGCACAAATTTTGTGCTGAAAAACTCGGCTTATACTCAAGTATATACGGTATGTTGTAATTTGATCATCTGAATTTTTTTTTTATACACTTGATTAACTATTTATTATTTACTAACTAATCACAAGTATGGTTAGTGATAGCCCAAGATGAATTAACAACATTATAATTATTTATACTGAACCTGCGACCTGATAGTATGCAGGCGTCACTACATCAGCCTCTGCACGGAGAGCCGCTGGTTCACAGCAGTAACTTGAACTCAGCGCTGCCGTGATGTAATAAGAATAAGAATAAAAATAGCCACACTGTTTGATTCTATTCATAAGGTTCCACTCAACATAGTACTGTAATTATTTTGCAACAAGCACTGAACTTTATACAAATTCAGCTACCAACACAGAACTTCGGCACACAGCCGATCGCAAAAGCCTCCTACTAAATTAATGAGGTAGGAGATCGCGCTTGAGCACATACCGCCGAACTATAAAGCAAATAGCTAAGTCAGTTAATTCTGCTTTATGTATATAAACCTTCTCTGATAAAAATGAGGTTATTTTAAAGTATGATTAACATATATAATTATGCATAAACACACCCTTGTCTGTTCCTCTGCTCTCTCACCCCTAAACCTGCGCACCAAAAGTGTTTTTTAACGTGTTTGTTATTTGTACTACTGTCCTGATGAAGTGGGCGCTCTGCCCTTGAAACGCGCAGACTGTAAAAAAACGTCTATCTGCTTTTACCAATACTTACCTGGTACTGCATCCCAGCTGACAGCACCGATATAGAGGTTCCAATTTACTTCTATCTTCTCAATGAAGATTCTTTGGATGGGCATGCAGCAACACAGACTTCATGGGGAGGGGCAGTGAATGGCGGCATTGGAGAGGATGGGAGTGGTAGTGGTAGTTAGGTCTTTCTGTCATATTCAACAATCAGCAAAAAACTGACACTTTACTCTCAATCCCGTCCACAAGATCATTGATAAAGAGATTAAGAGAGAATTGGGCCTAACACAGATCCTTGTGGTTCCCCGCTGCTGACTTCAGCCCATTTTGAATATGTATGAGTTTGTTTTCTGTGTCACTGATCTGTTACAGTCTAAGAGGACTAGATATAATGGTCTATCAATTGCTGAGCTCAATTCCCTCAGTACCCATAGATGTATGCCATCTTGGCAGGGGCTTCAAATTTAATTTGCTCAGATGTAGCTGTACTGCTTCTCGTTTGAAGAGAGTAATATTTCATAGAGAACTTTGATTACTGCTCCTGCATGATATCTGATACTGGCAGCTCGCTGGTGAACACAGATAAAAAGTACGAGTTTAATATCTCTGCCTTTCCTTTTCCCTCTACAATTACACAGTCGAGTCACATTATTATGATGACCATTTACAACTTTCGACGCTGGCAGTGTGTAGCTCATTAAGGAAGTCACGTGTGGTGATCTGGCTTGGTTAGTATATAAGATGTACGATATGCTGTTACCGGTAAAAGGAGCGAGTGTGTCGTCTGTCTAAAACAACAGTTAAGAGAACACCACTGGGGCTCCAAAACAGACGGATGGTCTCTGCACCTCAACTAGCCAAGTGGCAATTAGCACAAAAGTCTTCAGTTTCCGCAACAGTATTGGATTTGAACCTCCACTGATTGGTAAAGGGTTACCTTCTCTGACAAATCACATTTTCCACTTCATTGGAGGGATGGACGTTGGAGTGTCAGACGAGAAACATCAGAGAATAAACAACTGCAACCATTGCCGAAAGAACACAAGATAGGGCGGCAGCTTTATGGTGTGGGGACTGCTTTCCTGACATTCTCTGGGCCTACTCATCCATGTGGAAAGCGCTGTCAACTGATTTGTGTATGAATCCATCCTTGCAGATCAAGTACACCCATACATGCTAATTGTCTCCCCAGGTTGGATGGGATCTTCCAGCAAGACAAAGTGACACATCATATAGATAGAAATGTCCAACTTTGGTTGGAAGAACATGAACAAGACTTCTAAGTACTTCCCTGACCCCCTAATTTCCCAGACTTGAACCCAGTTGAACATCCCAGTTGACCACCTCGATCTTTTGTTCGCTTTTCCCCCACACACCCTCCAGCAGCTGTGGATGCACTGTAGTCAGCATGGCTTCAGATACCTGTGACAACCTACCAGGACCTTAATAAGTCATTCCCATCCTGTCTAGCTGATGCCTGTGCTGCACACGGTAGTTACTCTGTATATTGGCTGGTGGTCATAATTATGTGACTCTACTGTGTATTACCAAGGTTATCTTTTAAAGGCCAGTATTATTACATTTTTCTTTTTGGCATTTATAAACTTTTGGGGATTTTTTTTAATGTCTGCAATTTAGGTTTTCGAAAGTTCCATATTTCAGTAGCTCCCTTTTGTAGGACCCTACAGACTATTAAATTGAAACCACAAATAATATGGTTGCTGTTACCCAAGTGCTCATATATCCGGATAGTATATGAACAAAAATAGAAGATGTTCTATTCTTGTCTATTTTGCAGACAAGGACAGGCACTGTTACAACGTATCCGCAAAAAAAAAACAACTGATGCAATATGGATATCTAATGGACGTCAACTGTATTTTTTGCAGATCCATGTTTTGCAGACTGCAAATTACATAAGGTCATGTGCATGAGCCCTTGGAAGCGGCTTTGGATACGCCAAAGTTATGAAGAGACCTGTGCCTATGCCTCTTCATAACTTTGGCGATCCACTACCAGCAATGAGGCTTTATTGAGACCAGCGTCTAAAATGTCGGCCTTAATAAATGTGCCTACACTCCTCATCTGTTAGATGTTGGGAAGATCACAGATTCTGTCAGACTACATACCATTAAAGGAAACTATTGCATAGATTGTGTAAATTTCCTCAAATCCCCCACAAGCGTCCTGAGAGATTAATGTTCCTGGAAAAACTCTACTGCAAATGTTTATTCATTTCTCTAGAGTGTTGAACACAACCTGAGGTCACCCATGATATCATCAGGTCTCCAGAGCTGCGTCCAGACAGCTCCAGCTGGAAGCTGCCAAGTGCCATCACCGACAATACAAGTGTGTGTGTGCAGTGAATGGAAAAACTATGTTAAGCTGAAATCACACATGCAGGTTTTATGACAGTTTTTGAGGCAGTCATTTTTAACAAAAGCCAGGAGTGGCTAAAAAAAGAAAAATCAATAGTATAAACTAAGGAAAAAGTATAAAGGAAACACATTTCTTCTCTTTTGTATTCTGGATTAGATTTAAAAACTGCAGCAAAAAATTAATTGGTGATTCCAGACTAAAGCTGATCATACAGGAATTTCAGGGCCCCATACAGGCAAGTTTTGTGGGGCCCCTGACATACCCACTCCGCACATCCTCAACCACTACTTGCACATCTTTGCGTTCTGCCTAAGCATACAGGAGAATACAACACTACATACCTCTTACATCCGATGCCAACTATAATGTAGATGTTCTATTTCCTCATCTTCTCCATTTGGACCAGACCACTATGATGACTTCTTTCAGCCATGTCTCATCTTTGCAGAGTTTATCACACATACATTTTAGTTTCTCACTTTTCCATCATTCTCCCCAACTTCTCAACACAAACTCTCCATTCTACAGTAGGTTGCCAACATTATCATCCTGGTGCCACCCTAACACTGCTTGCTGTGGTCTCTGATGCCCCAAAATACTATACTGCAGAACAACTAGTGCCCCGAGTAGTAATAATGCTTCTAGAGTACCCTCTAAAATGTCCCCAGTATTAATAATGACTCCATAGTGCTCCCAGTAATAATAATGCTCCCTATCATGTGAAATGGGGCGCCTTCTCTCCTGCCAGGCATGTTCTTTATGCCAGCCCTTAAGGGCTTAACGAACTATAAAAAATCTGGTGGCGTGCGGCCACCCACGCAATTAAAAGTGAAAACTAAGACTCGCTATCCGATGCTGTGCAACAACAGCGGAAACCCTCGCAGCGCACAAACCTAGCAGGTAATCGGTCATGAGCCAAACACGGGTGTCACTAGAGGTGTGTACTGAAAGGGATGAAGCCAACACCAGCCATTCAGCCCAAGCCTTACCATAACCGGACCAGGTACCAGGGCCCACTGAGGCTCTAACTAGGGGCATCAGACGTTCATCGACAACATCTATGGAGGGCACGGGAGCCCCTCTGGTGCAGCATCCGTCACAAGCTCCCGGAATTCCTGCCAACAAAAATGGGAAAGAGCATCAGCCGCGAAACTGTCTGCGGAATGGGGTACCCCAAAACGGGACATGAAAAAACAAAAGGCGTTTAAAAGTAACTGACATTGGGACGAATCACCAGGGGAGAGGAAAAGATAATCGCCGAGGTAATGAATAATGGAGCGTGAACCTGTCTCATAGCAGACTACCCATTCCAGGAAGAAACTAAATAATAATAAAAAAATTAAAAAAAATTGCAGGAGATGGAACAACCCATGGGTAGGCAGGTGTCGTAGTAATAACAGCCATCCACCATGCAACCCAGAAAATGGTAACAGTCCAGGTGCACTGGAAGCAGGCGGAAGGCGGTTTCTATGTACGATTTCACCATCAGAGCCCCTCTGCCCGCATCTCTGACTAAGGAAACAGCCCTACAGTATCAATGGAAACGCAGGAGACCGAAGCGTCGTCCTTAGAAATACCATCGTTAACTGAAGTTCCCATGGGGAAGGACAGATGGCGAATAAGTCGAAACTTACCGGATTCCCGCTTGGGGACAAGGCCCAAAGGGGAAACCCAGATGTTATAAAGGGGGGGGGGGGATGTAAGCGGGCCAACAATTCTCCCCAACTGCACCTCTTTTAGAATTTTCTCTTCGCCGAGGCCAGATTATCAGCATAAGTGGGGAAGCTTGAAAAATAAAAAGGAATGAAAAAAATGAACGAAAAACCAAAGCGAAACTGTGTAGCGTCGACATTTTTCGGGTACGCTTACCAGGGTCTTTCCCACCAGCAGGCTTTGTGGGTCTTGGGGGGGCTCGAGAACAGCAGATAGCAGTGTAAAGTCCTCCATATATAGAGCACTCATGCTTGTACTCACAGAGGGAGAAGAATTTGCATTGCAGTGTGCCTTGTAATAGAGCCAGCATGCTCCAGGTCTGCGAACGGCCACTAGCCCCTGTCCACTGGAGGAGGCAGTGGCTGCTGTTGGAAAGGGGTGGGCTCTTTGGGCCATCATCAGGCGAAGCCAAAGATCCGTGGCCTTTACCCCCCAACCAATGTCCGGGTGGAGGGCCAATCGTCTTTGAAATTCTTTGTCATTCCGCCACCAGGCCGACCACCCATGTGCCTTGTAGGAGCTGTATATGGAGTCCATATAAACAAATAATTCCGAACAGCATTCAGGGTGACGCTGCCCCATGACATAACCTAAAACTGAGAAGGCTTGAAGCAAATTACCTATTGTATGAGCAACCTTAGGCCTGCGATCAATAAATCTGTCAGAGTTAGGTCTACGTTCTTTGTCCACCGTGTGCTGATCAACGGTAATTAAAGACCATATAGCGACATACTGATTGTTCTAAATCTTAGACTTAGTGTCTTCATCTAAATGTGCTCCCAGACGGCAGAGACCGCAAAATAGGGATTCTTTGTGATCACTGGCAGCTTATTTCCCGGATCTAATTGAGACAACTTAGCCTTAAGGGCTGCAACTAACTGCTGACCCATGGTAACTAAACCCCAGGTCCCTGACTCCTGGACCATGCTGACCCAACTGGCCCCGCAGGACGACCTTCTGGCCGAGCGTGAAGGCTCCCACCTCTAACATGATGGAGACCTGCCAGAGCTGGTGCTGCAGGAACTGATGTCTGAAGACGAAGGCAACCGCCACCGAGAGGAGAGGACCGATCTGTGATCCCCCTAGAGGATCTCAAACGATGGTGGGAACAACGGCTTCTGTGAAAACCCAACCTGCGTCTGCTGCAGCAATCGGAGCAACAAGCGGGGGAGCGCCTCTGCGGATTATTTAAAAAGGCCCTTGCTGCGCCAGTGGGATGGGCATAGCAGATGGCAATGTCCCCTGCACGCCGGTAGGCATGTGCAGGGCATCCACGGTGGCATGTGGGGGGCTGTAGGGGGGTTAGATAGCCTCATTGGTGGCCAGTGCAGCGTCCCCAGCAGTCTGCACACCGGCAGCAGTGGGGGAAATAATCTCCCCAGCAGAGGAGAAGGCTGAGGGATGACTCCTCATTGCTAGAAACAGGGAGGGGGGAGAACTAAATGAAGGAGGAGAAGGAGCGCAAGGGGTGGGGGGGCGGGTCCACAGATTGCGCAGCCTGCAGAGCAGAAAATCTCCCTGCAGGCGTGCTGGATACAGTGCCCCCCCCCTTCTGGGAACGAGGTAAACGGGCTATGGAGGAGGAGGGGAGACTGGGGCTCAAGCGGCAAGGTGGGTGGGTACGTCATGCAGTCCGCCAGCCACCTAACGAAGTAGAAGCTAGTGGAGCAGGAGTGGGCAGGAGCAGATGGGATAGAAACCCAGGGCCCTCATTTTGAATCCTGGCGGCTGGCGTAATGACTGCCAGGATAGCACTCACGTCTGCCATACCTGCAAATTCCTGGTGAAGGAGGCAGGAGAGGGGATGAGCCCTAATATTTATTGCTTCTAGGGGAGGGGCAGGGGCAAACTACATGAATGCAGGAAGGAAGGAGCAGCAGGCAGCCCATGTAAGGCACCACATTAAAATTGACCCTGAAAAAGCCTGTGCTAAGCGCTGGGGCGTCCGCCACTATCACTGTCAATAATAATACCTCATATACTGTTATCACTAATAATAATGCCTCTTAATTGCCCCAATTATTAATTATGCTGTTACAGCACCAATAATAATGCTCCTTGTTTTCCCCCGGTAATAAGTGCCCCGAGTATTAATAATGCCCCTATACTGTAGTACTCTTAGCAATAATAATGCCCCCTATTGTACCCCCATTTATAATAATGCCCCTGTTACCCATGTCGCTATAGTGACCCCAGTAATGCTCTATAGTGCGATCTGTTATCTATCGCCAGTAATTAACATGTTCCTGTAGTGTCCCCTATGGTCCCCAAGTGGCCAGGTCCTGAGGACAGTGACATAGTTGAATCCAGGAGGGCACCTGCGGCTGCCAGCTAGGTACATAAATAAATAAGTTAGCGTCACAATGTTATGCAGCCCTTCGGCAGCCATGAGAAGGGGCCTGGCAGTGACGTGTTGGCTTGCAGGAGCCCCAAGCTTAGAACTGCCATTGGGGGTCCCTGATGGGAGTACCAGCAGTACTGCCCTGATAGTGCCCTTGCTGAATTTGCTTATTTGTGTGGGGGCCTTCCTCTGATGGCATATATCGGAGGAGAAAAGGGTTAGACATGCCGGATTTTAACACACCCAGTTCTTTTGTTCTTGGGGAGATGAGCCGCCCACCAGAGGTATCTGGATGCTAATTTCTTCCATTCACAACTTGCATGTTCGGCCACAACACTGGTGCATTCTTACATCTATATTACTCCCTGACCCCCCCTCCCCCATGGTTCAACTAAGCTACACAAATTCCCAAAGAACCCTATGTATGGGACAGATCAAGATAGGCTCTGAAGTGAAGTGCTGTAGCTGTAATCAAGAGAGAGAGAGAAGCAGGCCACGCGCTGAGACAAGCAAGTGATCGATTCATCCACCTCGTGGGAAAAGATTACTCTACTCAGAAAACTCCAGAACTGTGAGTGTACACTGATGCTAATCTGTGGTAGGGCATAGAGCAGGTTTAATTAGTCAGAGCGTTGTAGAAACGCGTTCTGGTTAGCGGGGACCAGACAATATTATAGAAGAGGAGAGTAGCCTGTATATTTATCTGCATGCTTATGAGAACGCATTTGTTATACTATGTTTCAAATATTATTTCTGTAACTTTGTGCAAATTTATTAATACTGTTCTTGCCATTTACCGATTGCGCCCCTGGCGTATCGGTATAATACTGTTAATCTTAAGTGCCGGCCGTTATATTTTGTTGTTCAATAAAAACTGGCATTTCTTCAGCCTCCTCGTCTGCTGCAATGTATTTGAAGCCTGCCTTGCGGTCCCTCCCTTACTAGACTGCCACAACTGGCGCTGCGAGCAGGGTACAGTCACAGAGATGTAAATGGTAGTGAAGGCTGGTGAACCGCCCCTAACATTGGGGAGGCCTCCCAGCCCGCAGGTGATGCAGCTACTGTCACAGAACCAGTACCGGCTCACAGGGAAGAGAGACACTCGGCCACATCCAAAGCTCCTGTTAGGAGTGGATGAATCCAGGCTGGCAGCTCCCAGTGGGGAAAGTAAGGTCTTAACAGAGAGCCAAGACCTCTGGAGATTCAGTAGGCTTACTGAAGGGGTTCCACCAAACAGGTACGCTGCCGATCAGTTCATTTGGTCTACCTGTATGTATTGTGGACAATGTTGGACTGCGTTTAGAGATTGTACTAATCATTCCTTTTTCATGGACTATATATTGAGGCCGAGGATGGCCACTTTTAAAGTGGGGAGGCATGTAGCGGTCAGTCCCTAGAATACTGTTCTTTGCACAGATATCTGCAATATTGTGTTACATAGACTGTAATGACTTATTGCAGCCACTAGATGCCGCTGTGTCTCTGAGTAAGAAGAAGCTGAAGTTATGTGGTACACACACAGGATGTAGGAGGGGCTAGAAGTTCCCTGGGTTGGAGTCCCGGTGTGTTTGCCCTGGAAGCTGTGAGGCTGGCTGCCATGTCAGGAGCCAAGCTGAGAGACTAATGATGAGACACGGGCCCTTACTGATGGAGTCCTGAGAAACTGGCTATGTATGGGACAGATCAAGATAGGCTCTAAAGTGAAGTTCTGCAGTTGTACTCAAGAGAGAGAGAGAAGCAGGCCACGTGCTGAGACAAGCAAGCGATCGATTCAATAGACAGAGGACACGTGCCATCACGTTCCAGACAAGACAAGCATCCACCTCATGGGAAAAGACTACATCATAGACCTCTACTCAGATAACCTCAGAACTGTGAGTGTGCACCGATGCTAATCTGCAGTAGGGTATAGAGCAAGTTTTTATTTGTCAGAGTGTTGTAGAAATGCTCCCTGGT